>CM070543.1:22985678-24185678 GCA_036346415.1 Raddia guianensis | reverse complement strand
ACATATTTTTATTGGTTAGAACATAATCGACGAAATTACATATATTTTCATCGGTGTTAGCATAGGGCGATGAATATAAAGGGCCAGCCGAACAATGTGAGAAAGTTCAAAAAAATTTAAATTATTTCGGTTTTCTAAAATAGAGCAAAAACTGACGAAAATAAATTAAAAAATAGCTATTTTCATTAGTTTTTGCTCTATTTTCGTCCGCTATTGGCCGATGAATCTATGACAGATTCTTGTAGTGCTTATCTCCCCCTCATTTTTCCTAAGAAACTAGTGATACGGCTGCGTTGTTGGAGTGGCTTTGATTTGGAAACTTTTGTTTAATAAGGAGACGAACCCCATTTCCATTTATTCAAACGGAAATATTACATTTTTGCTCTATTTACATGATATTCATCACCTTTTCTCCCTCACCATTAGGGCCTCTCCTTTTCTCCTACTCTACCTCACATCTAATTCTACTCACTATTTTTCTCTATTTAGATTTTTTTCTCCTTTCTCACTATAATCATGTGCGTGCTGCAGCTTCCCAAAGCTTCCTTCCTCTTGGGTGTGCCTCCTCGTGCTACTACTTTTTTTGCTCTCGGCTTGGCTTCCCTGCTATGATCTTTCTTCTTTTTCTTTTTTGCTCCAGTCCTGCACGCATACAGTAGCTCCCCAAAGCTGCCGTGCTTGCAGCAAAGTCTCTTCGTCGTTGGCGCGGCGTGCGGCAGCTTCAGCCCCCCAAAGCCGTGCAACCTCGTTGTCATTGGCTCGTGCAGCAGCTCTTCCTCTGTTTTTCCTAGAAAGGTGAGACGTGCGGGATGGGGGCAATCGAACACGCACGGGTTGGAGGGCCACCACCACTCCTAACCACTGGGACACAACCTAGTCCTCTAACCACTGGGCTTTGATTTAGAAACTAATGTTAGAGGCATGTGTGCTTTGATTTGAATCAACATCGGACTGCGGATGCCTCCCAATTTCATTTCCCTCCTACTTCCATTCTCGAACATAGAACAAGTAGTAGTGGCACGTGATACTAGGGATGAAAACGGAACGATATAGACAGATAGAGGTTTTATCATATATGTATCTGTTGGCGATACTTACGCTCAAAGAAATTAATCCGCAAGCGGACGGACATCGCTTGTAGTTTTCACTAGGAGTATTCCTAAAGTATCGAATCCATAGGCAACGAGGGTAAAAGGACAATTCTAGGTAACGCGGTTAGGATAAATAAGAAGAACCGGTGACACACACACATGAAAAGATATTCACACACACGTAAAGAGATAACTACACTAGCTAGATAGACAGTTGGGAGGACAACGAGACGAGTTTAATAAGTTTGCAAATATTGTGTGATTCAGTTTATTGAGAGAGCTTGGGTGATAACTGAAAGTGCATCTAGGCCCTAAGTGATTTTGGTGATTAATGAGTAACAATTATAGAGCTAATATTTCTATTGGAGAATTGTGCACAGATGCTATACAGGTTAATTCCATGAGGTACATGTTTAAATGTGTTGGTGTATACCTCAAAAGTGGATATATTGTAAGAAGGCATCAAGACTAGTATTTATTTATAAATCTTTATTTATTGAGTCTTAGGGATGCCGTACTATAAAGAGGGATGAATTGGAGAAGCTTATAAAGGTTCCTAAGTGCTCAAAATAGGTATCTCGAAGTTCGTGTGAGTTTTCCACTCAAAATACATCTCATACAGAACCTATGCCATCAGAACATCCGACGAGGGTCGGAACATCCGATGGTGAGCCGGCCTGCCAGTTTTCAGAGCTATCCAGTAAAGGTTCCATCTGAACATCCGACGCAGGTCGGAACATCCGACGGGAGATCAGAACATCCGATGCGGGATTAACTGCACAACGGCTAGTTTTCGGGATTCCCTATTTAAAGCCGTCTCTAATACCTTTCAAAGGTTGCTGACACTGTTTACTCTCTGATTACACCTTGATTTGAACCTAATACTTCATGTTCATCTTCTCTAAAAGATTTAGCCTTTGTCTCTCTCTTGTTCATCTTGTGAGATCTAGATCTAGAGAGATCAAGGCAACCCAAGTGCTCCACAAATTAGAGTCATCCAATTTTGAGCACTTAGCGATTCCTATTTTCTTCATCACATTTGTTACTCTTGGAAGCTTGAAGGGCTCCTAGACGGCTAGGTGTCGCCGGTGAGTCGCCGATCTTTGTGTGGCGTGCCTCCGGAGTTTGTGAAGGTGCGAATCTACCTCCGTAAGGAAAAGGATTCAACTAGTGATCGCCGGTGAGTGCTTTGTGCTTCGCTGGTAAGGGGATTAGGGTCTTGGTAATCCGGGCTTTGTGCCTTCCCTAACGGTGAGTAGGATCTCCCTTCAAAGATCCGAACATCGATAAATAAAAATCGCTGTGTTTTTGTCTTGGTCTTGACCTGGTGTTTAAACTATTGGTATTGGCCTGTTCTGAGTATTCTTGAATAGATCTAACCTTGGTTTTGCGAGAAATCAGTTTTTCTACAGGTTTTCGACAAATTCCATAACACCCCAGATCGGAACATCCGACGACCATCGGAACATCCGACCCAGGATCAGAACATCCGACGGAGGGTGTACTGTACCACGTCGGAACATCCGACGCTGCATCGGAACATCCGACCGACTGGTTACTGTTCAGATTTATTAATTCCGCAATTTCGTTTTATTCGCCTATTCACCCCCTCTAGGCGGCATAGCGAACCTTTCAATAACAATAAGTGGTTCACTTTATATTCGTCGTCGGAGCTCAGACGTACACTATTACCCGCTATCCTAAATTAAAATCCGAATAATTATGAACACCTCCTATTGGACTCTACTGATCCAAAGCCGGACGCTGTGGACTACGCGTGAGATAAATGATATCTCGGATGGATAGGGTTGTCACCACCTACCACATAAACATGGGCCCAGGTGTAAATCCAGTTAGTCTTAGTCTCAGACACCACGTCTGCTATTAATTCTAATCAATCTTCCTCGGTACCAAAGAAGTCGATCTAGGTTCAATACTTGGGCTCTTTCAGTATATGAGTGAGAACCTAAACTGATTCCAAACGAATACAAGCTACCGGTAAAGTTAATCCACACAACTCATATATGTAGATATGCTCAACTCAAATAAAGATCAACACTTCATGAATGAATGAAGTGATCTCACTAATTAAATAAATAATTAGGAAAGGGTACAAGAGCTATTATCCAAATTCCCAAAGATACTTCTAGAACTTCGAGCTTCAGCTCGACTCGACTCTAACTCCCAACTACTACTAGAACTAGAGAGCTACTCTACTAATGAAGTGTGAAATGAAATGGTGTGTGTTGTGTTACAAGTGAGTGAGGGGTCCTATTTATAGCCTTCCGCAGCCAACCGGAGACTTCCACGTGTAGGGACACTTGTAACCAAGCCACCCTTCAAAGGAGAATCCGAGGAGCCAAAGAGGGGAGGTCGGCCGGCCTAGGTGGGTCGGCCGACCCACCTTTGTTAGCTCCCGGCTGTGGATTTCTTCTAGGATGCTTCTTTGATGGTCCAGATCATCTCCTGAAATCGGTTGCTTAAGTTGACACCGGCAAGTAATGGTTCCTTAAGAATCCAAGGCTCCATTTGTGAAGGAAGTGCTGCCATTGGATCAAACCGACTGAAGTGGATGGTGGGGATGTCTCCAAATTGTGCTTCTTGACCACTTGGGAGAAGTTGGAGTCGGATCGGTGACGTGGCTGGGTCGGCCGGCCTAGGGTAGGCCGTCCGGCCTGGACTTTTGCCCGGTCCGGCTCCGGTTTTTCCCACTTTATTTTTGTGGACCAAAACTCACCAAAACTTGTGAAACTTTATTAGAATAAATAAAATGTTAGTATAAACCTTGATTTTCTCCTCGAAATGCTGGAATTCCGAAATATGTTGACGTATAAAGTTGGAGTTTATTTGACATCAACACACCCCCCAACTTGAACTTTTGCTCGTCCTCGAGCAAAGAACTCAAGTATGAACTCGGTGGATCAGGATTGCATCAATATTATTATTCAACAAATACTAGGCATACGAGATTGTACCACATTATTTGTTGACAAAAACTCATGCAAGAGTATCCCAACTTTTATCAAACTTACGAGGTTTTCAAAATCTCCCCTCTTCTTTGAGCGGTTGAGAGACAGAACAGCTTTGATAGAACTTTGTTAACTCAGCCTTGTTCAAGTTATGTCTCAGGTGTTTTTTTTTCAAAATGTTAGTTCCTCATTATTACCCTCAAATCTCTCGGTTGTATTTCATCCTCGCCAAGGCCCTTTTCAATGGCCTTTCTTCCTTTCTTCTAACTCTAAGGTTTATGTGGAGCTCAAGGGTAAGGAAATGTGGCCTACTTAGGCTGTGTAATTTTGTAAAGTCAAAAATAGGTCCTAGAGAATTTTGTACCACTTCGCATTCTGGTCATTAGAGTAATAACTTTCAGGAATGAGGGAGAGAATGGACTCACACCAAAGGAATGAAGAAAACACAAGTGCAAGTGATGAGAGGTACTAATGAGTCCGCCTCATCGGATCTTGTGTTCATGGAAGAGTCTACTTGACTTCTTTATTTAGTATGAGATCATTCTTCAATCTAGAGTTTTGAGAGGCGGACGGCCGCGACTGACGGAGGCCCGACTGACCCCAGCCCAACTCTCTCTCTCTCTCTCTCTCTCTCTCTCTCTCTATATATATATATATATATATATATATATAGACACACACACACACACACACACACACACCAACTTTTGTCACTACCCCGGCTTCATCGGGATCCACTCATGATCCATTGCTAGTCCTAGAGATCAATGCTAGCAACTCATGAGCGACAATTGTCGAGCATCACAACACAATCATAATTAACTAAGAAATTAACATAATAATACAAAAGTAATTGTAGCACAAACACTTATTACAATAGTTTGAATAAGACCATATAGAATAGTTCAGAGTTGCGGAAATTCAAATGTTATGCAGCGGAATAAAGATATGACGATGCTCTCTAATCCAACCCTTGATCGAAATCCGGTACAGAATCCTCCTGATCCTGTAGGCACACCGGACCCAAGTCTTCTCCTAAACAAATATATATATCTGTGGTTTGTATAGTGAGTACACGGCTAACCAGCAAGAATCCTTATAATGAATGCAAGGATATAAACAAGAACAGGGATGGCTAATTTGCATAAACACCTATTCTAGTCAAATTAATTAAAGTGATGTAAAATAATTTGTAGAGCAATTAATGATGATAAGATTTCCCAAGAAGAACACACAGAGCTTGGCTTCTCAAGCCCCTCTGCAGACCAAAGCTTGCCTAAAACAACTCAACCCACACCAGCCCATCAGGTTTATTAATAACACATGAGACTACCATGTACGGCCTACCTCCCCTCCTGTCGACGGTTGGGATATCGGTCCCAAGTCAACTAAGGTTCTTGAGAAGGGGAAATGGAAGACACTGCCGAAAGGCGAACGACAATCAACGAGCATGTAATGCAGACACGTGATTTTTATCTTCGTTCAGCCTCTCCGGGGAGATAATAACCCTACGTCCAGGTGCTTCTTTATATGAAGAAGGATTACAAGGGAGAACTCAGCGAGACAAACAGGTCTCGGCGAGATTCTGGGTGTACAAGAAGTTTCGATCTCTCTTGGATGTCTTGGCCCCCTCTACACGCCGCAGGGGCCTGGTTTATATAGTGTCGAGCAACCGACCTACTAGCGGATAACCGGGCCGGGCTGGCCGCGTGCCTGTAATGGACTCGTATACACGCCAAATATATCCCGAGGTAGATAAGGTATATCTCTAATTCTTGAGGATCACGACGTCTGCTCCAATCCGGGAAACCTACGTTCGGGTCTTCACGTAGCCGTGCAGAACTCTGTTCGAGTCGGACTCGAACAGGAATCCTAGGCCGGCACTCACCGTGCCGATCATGAGGCTGTTCAGCAGGATGCACATGGGCTTGATAGAGCCCTCTAGGGAGCCAGGCCCTAGGAGGCTGTTTGGCTAGGACGTCAGGGAGTGGGCCATGGCAATGGGCCGTGATTGTATCCCCGACACCTCCCATGACCATGGGAACGGCTATCATGATAGTTTTAACCTCTGCAGAGTGTAGCACACTTTACCCATAAGCCCAGTGATACTTTTGCATCTTAGCTCTTCCTTTGGAGCCCAGACCAAGTAACGATACAAGGCGATTCATTAGTTCCTTCTGTTAACACCGATACCCCCTCTAAGGTTTCAACATCTCAGGTCCCCCTCTTGAGCCAACGGACCGCAGCCCGATCTTTTCAAGGTAAAGTGTGTTAACAGTTTTCCCTAACTACTAAGCCAGGACTAGCACATGTTGGCCGACATGCTATAGCTAGCACTTATGGTTGCGCTTGTATGGTTTGGCTGGATTGGCACGCGCCAAGAGTCCTTAGACCAAGGTGACATACCTCCATCACACCTCATTCCACAAAACCACCCGACTTGCCACCTTTAGTCAACACACGCCACGCAGGTTTTAGTTGATTAGGTTATTAAAGTAACTCAGCACCTCCAATCATAACAAGTCACAAGATAATAAAATTAAGTGAACCTAAACAACTACCAACCCACTAGCGCTAGCAAACTATGCACAAAGGATAGGCTAGGAAATATCTAAGGCAGCAATAAAATGGCTACAATTCACAGGGTCGATGACATTGTGTGAATAATTAGGTTCTAACCCGACACATCATTTTATGCATGAGTTAAATAAATAGAAACAATAAACAAGTGAGTTTTGCAAAATAGGAGAGCAAGATGCAATCTATCTTGCCTTGGTAGAACTTCGGCTCTTGTGGTCCTCCTTCGGGAAACTCCTGGAAAAACGCCGAACAGCGGGAGCACGGACGATCTACACGTTGATGCAAATACATAAGAACAGAAAAATTACCAACAGAACATATACCTCAATTAAATATATAAAATTCTAGGCTATATTTGGGATTTAATGGCTCTGGAATCATCTAATTTGGAGTTCGGATGCTCCCTAAACAAATCCTGGAAGTTTGGAGAAAATTAGAAAAGTCTAAAATAAATAAACTGGTTAAAACTGAAGAAAAACCGGCGGAACCAGCTAGCGGGCGTAGCGTGCGGCAACCGTGGCGGCTGGGGGACACGCGGCATGCGCGGATAGGCGGCGCCAACGCGGGTGCGATGGCGTGGCGACAAGCGGCAAGGGCGCGGCGGCGGCGGGAAGCGGTGGCGGCGACGCGTGGCGGCCTTCGGTTAGGCGGCGGCCAACGCGGGCGGCAACACGTGGCAGTAGCGGGCGCGGGCGCGCGCTGGTGCTGGCGAGGGCGGGCTGTTGGGCCAGGTGGCGCGCTGGGAGAGGCGGCGCGAAAGCGGGCGGCGGCGCTGCAGCAGGAGAGGCGGGCCGGTGGCGATGACGGCGCGGCGGCGACGCCCGAGAACTCCGGCGAGCTTTTCTTGGCGTTTTTCTTGGCCAAATCTTGCGATCCATATATCCATCTTGACCGCCTCGACGAGCTCTACAACTTGGTGGTTTCCAATCTGGGGTTTGGGTTTAGGAAAAGGGAAAGAATCTCGAATTACCTCTCGGGTTGCACGGGAACCTAGGCGACGGCTAGGGTTTTGAGGAGGGGATGTGGTGGCTGCGTCCAGGGGGTCTAGGGATGTTTATATGGTGTGTTGGACGTCCATGGGCAGGCCTCCAATGGGTAGAACTTTGAGTTGGGCTCTAATTCTACTTCTAATAGGTTTAGGACTCCCTAATTTAATATATATATATATATATATATATATATATATATATATATATATATATATATATATATATTAACCAAAGATAGAAGGAGACGATGATTCTCTCTTCCTCTTCTTTTTTTTCTTTGCCTCTATTTTCTGTAATTTGATGAATGACTCTTTTGTCATTTTGAAGTCTTTTTGGTAGACTGAATAGGTAGGTATATGGTGGACTCATGGAAAAGAACTTGGTTTATTTTTGTAGGGAGGAGTATCTGGCAAGGTGTATGCTTTTATCCCAATATGGAATTTAGCATTACCAGATACAAAAGGCTAGCAATCAAGAGGTACGCGAAAGGAAATGATCAGCTTTGAAGAGCACTAATTCCTAAGGACTTACCTTTGACAAAACTCAACATAGCCAAAAGTGGCTTAAATGAAGGCTTTGAATTTTCATTCAGCATTTTTGGCTCTAGTAGGACGAAAAAGTCTAATGAGGAACTCAGAAAATATTTATTTCCTTTTCAAAATAAAATTCCGAGATTGTACCTTAATAGGGGCATAAGTAACTAGGCCCTTATCTTAGCTATATCATATCTCACAACAACTTAGATTTGGGTTAATGATGTCAACACTCGATAAGCAAGTTTAAGCAGGATAACTACTCATACAAATAATTGTCAAACTTTAATGGGAGTACCAAATTGTAAACTCAGCATTTGTATCATAACAATAGAGCAATGTTGATCATATCCTTTCTAGGTAAAAATCAACATTTATACACTTTATTCAAAGGAAAATATTTTTGATATTTTCTAGTTTGCAAATTTTTATGGATTTTTTTAAAGGGGCATACTACTAACTACTAACTAAGCTAAATCATTCAATTTATTTTTAGCAGGGACGACAGCAAGGTAGGCATTCCATTGGCAAGGCAAGGGGGGGCACTTCTAACAGCAGGCAGGGCAGGACTTGGCATGTCGAAAGGCAAGGCAAGGCAACTGGCATGGCAACTGGTTGGCAAGATAGCAAGCAGGCAAGACAATGAGGTAGCAGCAGCTACAGCAGGCAACAGGGAGAACAGGCAGGACGTACCTATTGAGCCGAGGGGTCAAAACCCAAGTGCTGGAACCATGCTGCAAGGGCATCGTTCCCAGACCTTACCGTTTCGGTATTGGCTCGCAGGTCACGGGCAGTGTCCTGGTGGTACCTCTTGTGTTGGGCCAATGTGTGACTTGCATGGCCCATGTCATCAACAAGGGTATCTACTCTGCGTCCCATGGTGTGGAGGTCATGTGCAAAGGGTTCGAAGTAGGAGGGGTAATGGGCCGATGACGGCCCTCCTCGTCCTAACTCTGGACCTTGGTCATGCAACGAATGGGACCATCCGGCATCATGCTGCCGTGAACTCCCAGCCTCATGGTGGTGCGGACCCCAAC
Source organism: Raddia guianensis (assembly GCA_036346415.1). Lineage (NCBI taxonomy): Eukaryota > Viridiplantae > Streptophyta > Magnoliopsida > Poales > Poaceae > Raddia > Raddia guianensis. The sequence continues at coordinate 24,176,479 of CM070543.1, read as the reverse complement.
CTCCGTACTCCTGTGGAACATGACCGTAGGCGGCTAGGATCCATTGATCCGAACTAGCACTATGATCGGAGTGAGGGGTTGTGACATCCTAATAAATATTAGAATGTCCCAAGTTTCTTTTAAAAGAAAAGGACAAGAATTTAAGTTGAGTTATTAAGATTCTTATATGAAAAGCCCTAAATTTTCAAACAATTATTTACATATAAGAATTTATCTTACTAATTATTTTCATTTCAATTTACAAAATTACAAATTTACATACAAAAGCTCACTCCTCGCTTTTATTCGTTCCTCGGTCGTAACCTTGACTTTGTCTTTCAATTGAAACCTAGCTCAACTGAAACCCTGATCTTCTGATCGAGCCAACCTTTGTCTCTCTCTCTCTCGGTTGAGTCGACCAAGTCGCTAAACCCTGATCGACATTCCTTGTAAACTGGGCCGACCAAACATAAATCCTCTCGGTCGAGCCAAAACCCTGGTCGAGTCTCCTTTGAAAACTTCCTCTCTCAGTTGAAATCCTAGCTCGACTCTCGGCCGAAACCCTAAAATCCCCTGGTTGAGCCGATCGTCTATTCCCTTCCTTGACCAAAACCCTAATTCGTCTTGTGGAGCGATCCATCGTCTCTTGACCAAACCCTAATCGACCGACGTCCTCCAAGACCCTAATTCCACCCGACTTCCCTTGAAAACTCTTTCGACCTGGATCTTTAACTCCAATCGACCTATGTCATAACCCTTGCCGGTCGAATGTCCGCTCCTCTAATCGACAAACCCGAAACCCTAATCTTCCTCGGCCATGTCCAAACTTGTGTTTCGATTAAAACACTAGCATCCTCCAAGTCAGATTCATCTCCCCTCCTCTCCTCGACTTAAACCCGAATCAATCAACCTCTCCCCGTAGCTTGGCCGAGCCTTGCCCTTTGTCGGTGACCATCGCCTAACAACCGAAACCCTATTTTCAACTAATCTCCATGAAACCCCGATTGGGTCAATTGTCGTTTCACTCGTGGGACCAGTCCATGGTCGAACCTCTTTCCTTGCACCTAAGTCACCGTAAGCAAACCACTCCTTCATCTTTCCACTACCTTTTCCCTTTTCTCCATCGATCGAACCTAAACCCAATCGACCTCCTTTGTATCATAGGCCAGTCAGGTTCTCTTTCGCTTTTAGCCGAGCTGTACCTCACCGGCCTCTCTATCTAAACCAACAACAATCTCGTCACATCAACCCTCGTCACATTGACTCGAACCCCTACTCAGTTGACTCTCCTCTCTCTCAATCCGATCCCTAGCTCCACTCCCGTACGTTGTAACCCGAACCCGACTGACCCTCCCTTATAAACCTGGCCGTCTAAACATCTATCTTTCTCTATCGTGACGACGTCTCTTGAAACACTTCACTAACTCTCACTTGCCGAGCCAGTCGTCCATCTATGTTCGATTGGACTCATGACCGATCCAAACCCCTTCCCCTTCCTTTTCCGATTTGGTGTCCAAGAACCAAACTAGGCTTAACTCCAGTATCGGAATTGTTGACGACTCCTTAAGCCGTCCCCGACCCTAATCCGGTCTAAACCTAACCACACCAATGGAGACCGATTATGGGCCCAAATCCTGGGCCGTATTTCCTTAGTCTCCCTGCCAAATTGTCCCCAACCATCTCCACCATATAAACCCAGCAAAACTCTAGCAATCTCTCCCAATCTCCACAAACCCATCCACAGCCGCCGCCCTTGGCCTGCTCCCTCACCAAGCCATCGTCGCCGCCCTGCCCCGTGAAGGTGCTGCCGCCGCCAAGCTTGACTGTCGCCGCCCAGGCTAGGCCGCCGCCAGCAGTCGACGTCGCCCTGGTTGCCTCCGCGTCGCGCCGCCCCCATCCTCAGTCACTGCAGCCCGTCGCCGTGCCCTGCCTCACCCGCGCCGCTGGCTGCGCCCGCCGAGTGCACGCGCCGCGCCCCAGCCTAACAACCCGCCGCCGCCGGGCGCCTTTGCGCCTCGCTGCGTCCAACGTCGCCCTTGACGTCAAGGTGCCGTCGCCGGAGCCGCCCAGCCATGCCCTCATTGAGCACTTTGACGGCCAGCAAGCGAGCCGTCTTTATGCCGCCAAGGCGCCGCCCGTCGGCCGACGCCAAGGCCCAGCACCCCACCGCCGCCCCATGCCCGAGCCACCCCGCCGCCAAAGCGCTGCAGATCCGCCGTCGCCTCCTTGTGCCGGCCAGCCGCTGCCGCACATCCTTCCCTGCTGCCGCCGCCTTGTGCCGCCACCCCCTTGCCGGAGCCGAGTCGCCGCCGTCATGGTGCCGACAGCGCCTTGTATGCGCTTGCAGCCGCCGCCGGCCACCACCCTGCCACCGCGCCGCCTCGCTGGAGCCATGGCCGCTGCCATCTCCTCCTCGTGGATCTCTCTCTCCCTGCCCCTCTCCTTTCTCTCTCTTCATTGTGGCTGTGGAGGATGAGGAACGATTGTGGATTTTACCCCCTTTTGATGCTACGGTGGACCAAAACCCCAGCCCTTTTACCATCTAGTATGAACAGTGCACCTTCACCATTTTATTTCTCCTCGATCGTAAGTCGGATTCCCTCCAAACCAATTTTGTTGATCCTCGTTTGATCCCTATTACCTCGTGTATTAATCTCATATTTTTCGGAACTCTCTTTGCAGCCGCCTATTCGCGAGCGCCTCGTTTTGCGTGACGTCATCGCCGACTCTGCCAAGCGAGCGTTCACCGACGCTATCAAAGAGAAAAATATTCCGGAGTGAGTTTGCTAAAATTGGATGCATGATTGAAAGATCGAGGCATCATCGGCCATAGCTTTTTCAATATTTTTATTAAAATATATTGTCTATTGTTTATTTGTTTGCATCCCGATTTACGCGTAGATCGTCCGTGTTCGCGCTGTTTGAAAGGTTTCCAGGAGTCGTTCGAAGAAGGATTCCAAGACCCGGAGTGCTACCAAGGCAAGATAGTCGCATCTTGTTTTCCCAATTTACAAAACTCACCCGTTTATTGTTTCTATTTATTTCCTCATGCATAAATTGATGGGAAGGGTAGAAACCTATTATATTCACACTGCGTCATTTACCCTGTGAATTAGCCATTTATTCTCTGCCTTATTTGTTATTCCTAGCCTATCCTTGTGCATAGATGCTAGTGCTCGTGGGTTGGTAGTTGTTTAGGTTATTCGTCATTTAATTATTCTTGTGACTTGGTATGATTGGAGATTTGAGTTACTTTAACCTAATCAACTAAAACCTACGTGGCGTGTGTTGACTAAAGGTGGCATAGTCGGGTGGTTTTGTGGAATGTGGATTGTTGGAGGTAGTCACCTTGGTCTAAGGACTTTGGGCGTGTGCTTATCCGCCAAACCATACAAGCGCAACCATAAGTGCTAAGCGTCAAGATGTACCGAGCATGTGCTAGTCTGGCTTAGTAGTTAGGGAAGGCATTAACACACTTTACTTTGAAAAGATCGGGTTTGCGGTCCGTTGGCTCAAGAGGGGCCCGAAAGTGCTAAACCTTAGAGGGGTATCGGTGTTACAGAGGGAACTAATGAATCGCCTTGTATTGTTACTTGGTCTGGGCTCCTAAGGAAGAGCTAAGACACAAAAGTTTCACTCGGCTTATGGGTAAAGTGTGCTACACTCTGCAGAGTTAAAACTATCATGATAGCCGTTCCCACGGTTATGGGAGGGGAGGAAGGTCGTACATGGTAGTCTCATGTGTTTAATAATAACCTGATGGGATGGTTTTGGTTTTGAGTATTCGAGGCTTGTGCAGTTTTGCAGAGGGGCTTTCGAAGCCGAGCTCTGTTGTTATCTTGGGAGTCTATTCATGTTTATTAATTGTTCAACAAATATTTTCACAACACTTTAATTAATATTGACTAGTGTAGGTGTTTATGCAAAATAGCCACCCTATTCTTGTTGTTATCCTTGCATCATTTATAAGGACTCTTGCTGGGTAGCCATGTACTCATTATACAAAACCACGGATAAATTTGTATTCAGGAGAAGGATTAGGTTCGGTCTATCTTCAGGATCAGGAGGATCTTGTCCCGGACTTCAATGAGGATTAGCTGACGCACAAGGGTCGGATTGGAGCATCATCATACTATTTCCGCTGCATAATTGGGTTTCCGCACTCTGATATACCATTGACAGTATTATGTCATCTTTAATTAAACAATTGTAATAAGTAGTTGTGTAACAATTACTTTTGCATAATATATAATTTCTCTTAGTTATTTGTGATTGTGTGATGATGTTCAACAAACTGTCGCTCGCAAGTTGCTAGCATTGATCTCTCGGACTAGCAATAGATTGTGAGTGGATCCCGGTGAAGCCGGGGTTGCGACAGGGGTTGCGGCAGCTCCCATCCACGGACCGTGGTGAGGCTCACTGTGTTCAGGCTGTGCTTGCTGCTGGCGTGCGTGGCTGTGGGTGACTGGTCCAGAAATGCTATGTCTAGGGGGTTCTAAGGCTCCAAAGTTGATGGTCAGAGAGTGGGCACGGTAGAGTCCTTACCCTGGATTAGGTAGACGGATCTCCGCCAAAGTCCCCGAAAATCTCATGAAATGAGTGTCGGACTCATCTACTCAAGAATGTGGCCTTGGATGAAGTGGTCCCTTCCTAAAAGTTGGAATTGGTTTTCCAGGAAGGCTACTTCAGCATTTTCTAACAATCCCATCCCATCCGCAATGCAGGTGATCAGGGAGGTGCAGTCAATGTCCCCCTTCAGATTTATCATGTCTAACCAGTGAACCATCATGTTCGCTGTCATATTGGCAGGCTTTTTATTAACCATGGCAAACAGATATTGCAGCTCATCTAGGCGCACAGTGCGCATGTCTAGCATGGAATTAATTACCATTACCAACTATGCATGAATCTAAGTGTGGGATTGTGTATGTCATTCATGCGAGGTTTACCAATGATCTCTTTACCAGTTATAGACTCCCAAAACTCATCGCGATTAAAGCCTTGCAACCTATCCGGTGTGACTCTACACATAATGGAAAAGCCTAGATATCTAGTGAGTTCTTTTAATGAACACTCAAAAGTCTCATTAAAGAACCTAAAAGAGTATCTATTTCCTCCATCTAAAATGCGTAAAGTACTGAGAAATTCAAGAGTCAGAAGGCACGGACCTTTTTTGATGATGGGGGCAAAATTGTGCCATCCGACGGCTCGGAAAGCGTCGTGGAAGTCGTCCAGCAGGCCGGTCTTTATCAGCAACGTCGGGTCAAAAGACCGTGTGTGCTGAAAAGACCGGCGCCTTAGCGCTTCGAACATGTGCCGCTCCTGATCGGTTTGCAGCACGATTTGTTCTTCGAAAACCAGCACCCTGATCTTTGGGGCTTGACTAGCCCCAGCGGATGTGGCTGCTTAGTGATGTTCCTCGTGGTACCCCGAGAACCGGGAATCCACGGACATTGTGTCTCCTGATTGGTCCTCCAAGACCTCGGTCCGAGTATGAGTCCGGTCCGAGCTGGACGAGCTAAATCGTTTGTGCACGCCCTTCGCTCCCTTAGCGTTGGTGCGGCCAATCTTGCCATACCACTTTTTCCTGTAGGGGTTAGGACTGATAAATACCCGAAGGATATACGAAAATATTTACGGGTTAGCTGTCCACAGTTAGTCGTCCAAAATTAGCGGTCCTCGTGGGACTTGTCAATTTGTCTCCACAAAAATTTTGATTTTGCTTAATTTTTTAATTAGCAGTATGCATGCAATTTGGAAGCAAAATGCAATGAGAGAGAGCTACAGGTGTGATCATGCAATCACCACAGAGGTGTGCCTCCCCAACCTGATCTCCCTCATATTTATAGTGGGTGGATAATGCATGATTAGTGCAAATGATGAGACAAATGACATGCAAAAGAAAGACAACTTACCCTACCTAGTGCCTAAATTACCTAGGGTGGTGGGTGAAGTGGAAATGAAAGCTGGAAAAGAGAGGAAGTGGCCTTGCCACTTGGGAGGTGGTCGGCCGGGCTGAGTGGGTCGGCCGGCCTAGGTGGGGTTGGCCGGCCCCACTTTTTTCTCTTTTTATTTTTTGTTATTTTTATATTTTTATAGGAAGGGTAAATGCATGGTAAAAATTAGATATGCCGTGGAAAACTGCAGAGAAATAAAAATGAATGCAAGATAAGTTCCCGGTGAGGGCTCGAATTTTTGTTTCGCGGTCGACGAGTCGGACCGCCTTCAACCTTCAATTTTCTTGAATTGATTCCGCAGCCGGAGTTGCTGCGGCCGGTTGGATTTCCTTTTTACGCCACACTCGTCTGGTTCGAGATTTTTGAGTGGTGTTGATCTTCCCTTGCTTTGTTAGGATTGTTAGAAAAAGATTTTGAAAAGTGAAAAATAGCCTAAAGCGTCTTATTCACCCCCCCCCCCCCCCCTCTAGGCCACCGATCCTTTCACTTTGGCATAGGCGCTTGGTACATGTGGGGATGGCCAATCATAAGAAGTTAGCGAACAATGATTTTATCCGTGGGGTCAGGGACGTGACATTTGATAAGAATAGATTGTGTAGTGCTTGCCAGGCCGGGAAACAGGTTGCTAGTCCACACACTGCCAAGAGCGTCATGTCCACTTCCCGTCCACTCGAGTTGTTGTACATGGACCTGTTTGGTCCTACCACATACGCCAGCATAGGGGGCAATGTACACTGTCTTGTGGTAGTTGACTTCTCCCGTTACACATGGGTGTTCTTTTTGCCTGACAAGAGCCCTGTTGGGGATGTTTTCAAAAAGTTTGCAAAAAGGGCCCAAAACGAGTTTGATTGCAAAATAAAACGGGTGAGAAGTGACAATGGGTCCGAGTTTCTTAACACCAATGTGCAAGACTATTGTGATGAGACAGGAATAGGCCACCAGTTCTCTGCTACGTACACTCCTGAGCAGAACGGCATCGTAGAGCGGAAGAACAGGACACTGATCGAGAACAAGACGCCTGGCGAGTTTTGGGCTGAGGCGATCAGTATAGCTTGCTACTGAGTCAACAGATTGTACTTGCACAACCTTCTCAAGAAGACCGCCTACGAGCTGCTGATTGGGAGGAAGCCCACTGTCAGCTACTTCCAGGTTTTCGGCTGCAAGGTGTACATCTACAAGAAGCGCCAGCAATTAGGGAAGTTCCAGAGCCGTGTTGATGAGGGCTTCTTCTTGGGATATGCACAGAGGTCACAGTCCTTCCCGGTGTTCAACAAGAGGACAGGTCTTGTAGAGGAGAGCTGTGACGTCAAGTTTGACGAGTCAGCCGGATCCCAGGGGCAGTTTGATGGTCTGGATGACGTGGCAGACAAGGACTTGGTCAGAGCAGTTCAGCAGATGCCAGTTGGGGACGTCAAGCCCGTGGAGGTTGAGCCAGAGCCAGTGCTAGTACCAGTTCCTCCACCGACACCTGACCGGGCAGTTGACTCAGGCGGAGCATCACCTCAAGACAAGCAGCTCCATCGAGTCGGCGCTTCGCTCGGCTCACACTCACCAGAGGACAAAGACACGACTCACGTGGTCAAGACAGAGGCAGCTACAAAGAGGTCGAGTCAGCTGCACCACACTTGAGACAGCACCACACCGTTGCTCGTGATCACCCAGCCGGGCAGGTGATGGGTGACCCGACACGTGGAGTGCAGACCAGGTCAAGGACAGCCATCATATGCCAGTTTCAGGCCTTTGTCTCCGAGCTTGAGCCAAAGAAGGTCGAAGAGGCACTTGAGGATGCCGACTGGATCAATGCAATGTACGAGGGGCTCAACAACTTTGAGAGGAACATGGTCTGGACACTAGTGAAGAGACCAGCTGACTGCAGCGTGATCAGCACCAAGTGGGTGTTCAAGAACAAGCAGGATGAGTTTGGGTCAGTGGTCAGAAACAAGGCAAGGCTTGTGGCACAAGGATACTCATAGATCGAGGGGATTGACTGTGGAGACACTTACGTACCGGTGGCTCGCCTGGATGCAATCGGGTTGCTTGTGGCTTTCGCAACATGCCACAACATTGTGCTGAAACAGATGGGTGTCAAGAGCGCATTCCTCAACGGGTACATTGGTGAACTAGTGTATGTTGAGCAGCCTCCGGGCTTTGAGGACCCACAGCACCCCGATCATGTGTACAAACTGTCAAAGGCGCTGTATGGACTGAAACAAGCACCACAGGCTTGGTACGAGAGACCGAGGGACTTCCTGACAGAGAAGGGATTCAGAGTTGGGTGAGTTGATTCAACATTAATTGTTCACCAAGTTTATAGATGGAGACATCTTCCTCTGCACAGAGTTTAGTCAGATGATGGCCAAGGAGTTTGAGATGTCGATGATGGGAGAGCTCAGCTTCTTTCTCGGGTTTCAGATTCGTCAGCTTCGCACGGGCACTTTTGTCTCCCAGGAGAAGTACATCACCGACTTGCTCAAGCGCTTCAAGCTGGCGGATTGTAAGCCCATACGGACTCCAATGGCGACTAACGGGCATCTCGACCTCGACACTCAAGGTACTCCTGTCGATCCCAAGCTCTATAGATCAATGATTGGTGCACTGTTTTACTTGACTGCTTCTAGGCCAGACATCATGTTTAGTGTTTTCAAGCTTCCCCTAGAGAGATGTACTTAAAAGCTGTAAAACGAATCTTCCGATATCTTAAGCATACACCTAGTATTGGTATTTGGTTCCCGAAGGGTGCGCGGTTTGAGCTACTTGGGTATACCGACAGCGACTATGTCGGTTGCAAGATTGACCGCAAAAGCACTTCGGGAGCCTGCCACTTCCTAGGTAGATGCTTAGTATTGTGGGCCTCTAAGAAGCAGAACTCTGTGGCACTATCAACGGCCGAGGCCGAATACATAGCGGCGGGGAGTTCTTGTGCTCAATTATTGTTTCTCACTCAATCACTATATGACTATGGTATAAAACTTGATCATGTTCCTCTGCTTTGCGATAACGAAAGTGCGGTAAATATTGCGTGCAATCCGGTCTAACACTCGCGTACCAAGCACATTGACATCCGCCACCACTTCTTAAGAGACCACGTTGCCAAGGGTGACATTGTGCTTGAGCACATTAGGACTGATGACCAGCTTGCCGACATCTTTACCAAGCCGCTAGATGAAAACCGTTTTTGCAAATTGTGAAATGAACTTAATTTCCTCAATAAGTCGAATGCAATTTGAAAATTAGGCGGCACTACGGGAGTGGTCCCATTATAATACCTCTCGCGTATGAGTGTGTGATTTTGAGCTTTGCTTGTTATATTCGCTTCTCAAGTTGTCCATTTGTTCATTGCTTATTCTTGAGAGCTAGTGCTAGGAAACTCAATCACTTACTCATATGAGCTTAATTAATGCACCTGCTAAAATTGATGCCTTCCACTTTTACTAGGTTATCTAGAGCCAATTGTTTCACTCTTGTTTATTCTTGTGCCTTGGATAATCTAGAATCTAACTCGTGTAATTGGGCATTATATTACTGGGGGTGGCAGGGTAGCCTAAATGAGAATATCTTTCAAAATGCTGAGCAAAATAAAATAATGAATAATGAATAAGCTGCAAGTCTTGAGAAAAGCAGCAAGTTTGAATATGGCAAGAGCCAAAATGTTGTGAATAAATGAATAAAATTGCTCTATCAAAATGTTTTGTCTCATGAAGCTAGCTTGCCAAACTTGTAATATTCTAGCTCCAATAGTGTTGTTAGTTAGTATTATCTATTGTGCTAGAATATCTTGGTTAAAACAAGTGGCTATAGGTTCACCTATTGCTTGTGCTAGGCTGCTAATGAGTAAAGATCACTTGAGAATTGCTTATCTTGATCAAAGTTGTTTCTGTAACCTTGCACTAGTCTTGATAGATGAGTGGTGAGCTTATGGTCTTGTTTGGCGTTAATATAACTTGTGAAGCTCTTAGTTCGCTTTCTCATGTGCTTGTACTAAAGTGGTGCCGTTTAGAGACTCTTTTTGCATTTTGCTTACAAGAAGGGGGAGAGAAACGTACAAAATTCAATCTCATTTCGTTTTGCTAAAACTCTGAGGTGGGTGAGCATAGATAGTTGAATGCCAAAGTTATATATGTGCTTGTGTTGAGGGGGAGCAAGAGAGCTAAATCTGAATTTTTGAGCCCATTGTGTCAATTTCAGCATTTCAATTCCGTGCAATGATCTAGGGGGAACTAGATATGAGTACATGTCTTATGCTACGTTGCCTTGCTTGACTTGTGCTAGTGTGCTTGCTCTAGATCATGCTCATTGCTCACTTGTGCTCAAAATTCCTGCTCATTGATGCTTGTATATTAGCTCTTGTACATTAGCTTGGTCCCTTAGATGGGTTGTATCTTGCTCCTGAATGGTCCCTTGTTAGGGTTGTATCTTGCACTTGAATATGCCTTGCTTATACTTCATTTGCTCTCCAAAGAACTAGAATGTGCTTAGGATTGGATGAGCTGGCTTGTGTTGTGCTAAATTTGCAATGGCCTTGGCATTTACTCAATCATGTGGCATTCACTCAATCATGCTCAATGCTTAGATCACAATGACTTTGGTTATGCTCAAATCATGATCAATATTTGAAATGGACATTGGCCATGCAACTAACCCCAATGCCATGAGACATATACCCTTGTATTGCTTGAGATTGCTTTTGCAGGGTCTTGTCACCAAATTGCCAAAAAGGAGGAGATTGTAAGTTCATAGGACTCCTAGGTCCAATAGGTTTTGGCATTTGGTGCCACGTCAACTAAGGACATTATTTTTCCTAGCACATTCTCTTTATGTCCTTTGGTTGCGTGCGTGTCCGAGGCTCGAGCACGGGTTGTGCGAGTCTCAGTCTCTGGCAAGTCGGTCCTATTGAGCACTCGGTCTTCGTCTCTCCGGGAAAGGGCTAGAATGGTCTAGAATATCCGAGAGCGTTCGAGAGAGTGCCAGGTGTTCGAGGGGTAGCTGGATAGGCATCGATGCCACCGGGTGGGCCCGGAAGCATCCGAGGCAAGGTAGGTCGTATCCGGGGAGGTTTCGTAGCCACCAAGTCGGTCGAAACCACTAGGCGCGAAAACTCCCGCCCAAAAGCCACCCGGCTCATCCAAAGTCCAAAGTTGAGCCTTCCTTAGCCATACCTACCCCGAAAGCCGACAAAGCGCCCAACAACCTTCTCCAAGCCACCCAAGACCATGTGAGAGACAGTGGGTTGAGAGAGAGTGAGATAAGGTGAGATGGTTGTGCAGGACTCAGTCATCGGACGCGTCCTATGGGCATCAGACGCGTCCGATGAATAGGTCACAGGGGAGTCGTGTAGCGTCCGAAGAAAAACACGTCATTGGACACGTCCAATCAGTTATCGGACGCGTCCGACGAACAGCGACACAGCTAGAATTAGCTAAGTCCCTTGCGAACCCAAAGTGCACCCTTACTGTCGGACACGTCCGACAGGGCATCGGACGCGTCCGATGCGGGTGAGGAAACCGGCCGAACACGTCGAGTACATGTCTTCCAGCACGAGCCCACAATTCATCGGATGCGTCCGATGAAAGGCGGCTACGCGTGCTGGCTTTATCTGAGCCACCCGTTTGAACTTTTGTCTGAGCCGATGCTTGACACGTGTCCAAACCGACCTAGGGACTATATAAGGGACTCGGGCTGAGGGTTTCCACTTGAGAGAGCTCACTATTTCCAAGCCCCCATCCAAGGTGTTCATGAGAGAGCTCCCTCTACTTCCTCCTCCTCCCATGGCATCCACACCTAGGGTTTGGGTTTGAGAGAGAGAGGAGAGAAGAGGGAAGGTAAGCAAGGTAAGAAAGGTTGGTTCTTGTGTTCCCCACGCTCTTGGCTTGGTTCCTTTGAGGGATTTGGCATGGGATTTGGGGTCTCCCGGTGGATTTCTCACGTGTGCTCTTTAGGTCTCACTTGCCGGTGTTGAGTCTTCACCTTGCCTCCCCGAGCTTTAACGTCCAAGCTTCTTGCTGGTACCGCTTCACCAACAACGTACATCTTCATCAACGAAAGCCTCGCCACGGGCGGGGTCACCCAGTGCGGGAACCGGGTGCTTCCACTTCACCAGAGACGAGGTCCGAGGGAAGCCGTGGTCGACGTCAACTCCGGGCGCGTGGAGGACGCCAAGTTGCCGACGTCAACACCAAGGTTCAAGTCTCCGCCGGTCCGTGTTCAAGCCGAAGACTTCGTCACGAACCTTGTACTAAACACCTCTTGCGCGGAGGTCGGCACCTACCAAGGTGCCGGGGTGTCGGGATAGCCCTCGACGTGTGAGGGAGCCCGGCCTCGGTGTGAGGATCCAAAGCTAGCCCTAAAGCTTCCTGAGTAAGTTGCCAGCCAGGGACGAAAGAGTTCCGGTCACTCGTTGAGTGACTTCGGCATTGTGGAGTAGGTGCTTGCACCGAACCACGTTAAAAATCATGAGTCTCCCTCTTACTCTTCCTCGCATTTACTTTCAAGCATTTCCTTTACCTTGTCGCTTCGGCTTTCTCTATTGTTCGTTATTAGTTAGTTTAAGTTTCCGCTACGATAGCTCTCCGATAGTTAGTCAAATTGTCTCTTGGTAGTTCGCTTGTGAAATTTGACTAAGTAAAACAAAAACAAAAAAAATTGAGTAAAAACTTGATTAGATAACCTCTTCACCCCCCCCCCCCCCTCGAGGCCTAAGATTCCTTTAGCGTGGAATCGATAAGGTAGGTTGGGAGGAGGCGGGGCGCGGCGGAGCTGTGTGTGAGATGCGCGTAACTAATGGGGGGTCATGGCAACATGGAATCAATAGGGAGGTTGGGTCTAAATAGCGTTCCACACCGAGTGTGGGCAAGAGAAGGGGGAGGAAGAGAACTAGGAGAAGAAAATGGAGGAGGAGGTGGTCGGGGCGAGTCTCTACCTCGACGACGCAAAGACATGCTAACCTGTGTGTTGGCTGCCACGTCGATGCTTTGCCACGCACTGGGGTGTAGGGGAGGTCGATTTGCAAACAAATTGATAGACAAAACTGAGAGGAGAAGAAAGATGAGGATAAAGAATAGAAGAGGAGGGTAGAAGAAGATATGTGATGAGAGACGAAGGTGGCTTTTTCTATTGAATATTTTACATCACATGTGAATTGTGATGGCATGGTGGCAGATCCATCTAGATGGACAATGAAGTGGAAATATCCCGCAAAACCATAATAGAGAATTATTTGCACCGGTTATAAACATTTGTGGGACCGAATACTTGGTTTTTTGGTTCGGGGGTCATGTAAACGAGTGTCACGGTTCATGATATAAAATAGACTTTTTATGTTTTATTAATTTGGATTGAACGTACGATTGCAAATCCTACCGCGGCAAACCAAACACACGAGAATGCAGACAACTTGAAGAGGTACTCCCTCCGTTGCAAATTGTAGTTTACTATTAACCGTGAGGTAGGTCCTGTAAACCTTCCTGAATATCCTTTCGTTCCTTTCCTTCCAGATGTTCCAGCAGGTGTAAGTGACCACTCCATCAAAGTTACGTCCGTCTCGCCTGCTTGTTGAACTTCTTTCTTTCCGACAGCCACCACTTCCAAATACATGGGGACCCTACTCGGCTCGCCGAGCCTAGGAGAGTTCACTTCTTGTAGCAAAAGGCGCCAAATTAGCTTGGCGAAGGGACAACCTCCGAAGAGATGATCGGTTGTCTCCTGGGTGACACCACAAAGAGGACAGTTATGCGAGTTTGGCCATCCTCTCCTCTGAAGATTTTGGGCTGTCAAAATCCTATCCTGCACTACGGTCCACATGAAGACCGCATTTGCCTTCCATATTGCTGCGCTAAATTGATCCTTGATCTTCCTGAGGAACTGAATATTGTAAGCAGATGCCGCCGAGTAATCACCATGAGCAGTCCATCTCCAGATGCACCTATCCGCAACCTCATCTTGAAGAACAGTGTGTCGTGTCTTAGTCCAGAGTTGAAAGTATTGTTGCAACTCATTTAAGGCTTCAAGGCGCTGCAAACTTGCAGTCCAATTGTTGTTTGACAGAGCTTCATATACGGTGATATGCTTCTTTCTGGACTTGGCAAAGCACAAGGGTGCAAGGTCTCTCGGTCTGACACCCTGCAACCAGTAGTCACTCATGCCAAAACAGTGTTTTTTACCATTGCCTATAAGGATCGAAGCGCTGGCCGCGAAGAGCGCATGATCTGTATGATCGCAAGGCAGGGTAGACCCTACCCACGGTCTGTCCTCCTCTTGCCACGAGAACCAAATCCATCTTAGCCTTAAAGCCCTATTGAACAACTCCAAATTTTTTACTCCAAGTCCTCCAACCGATTTTGGCATGCATACCTTAGTCCAATTAATGAGCGATTTGGTGTTGCCACTCCATATGAACGCTCGTCTCGCTCGACTCATACCATCGATCTTCCTAATGGCCCACTTGCTGATTTGGATCACAGAGATCATATACACTGCCTGGGAAGTAAGCACCGAATTTACAAGCACCGTCCGACCTGCCTTTGATAGTAGTTTTTGCTTCCAACCAGCGAGCCTTTTCCCAATCCGATCAAGCAGAGAGGCTGATAGTCCTGCTTCTTTAATTTGGTCGGTCTGAGTGGTAGACCGAGGTAGGTGCAAGGGAAATGTGAGATTTGCATGGGAAGAGTTGTATTGATGTCTTGGAGTAACTGAGGGCTGCATTGGATGGGGAAGACCTTGCACTTTTGCAGATTAACCTTCAAACCAGAAGCCTTACCGAAAATCTCTACAACTTTCAACAAGTCTGCAATATCATCACAGGTTGGCTTGAGAAAGACGGCCACATCATCCGCATACATCGAAGTTTGCACCCTGTCCACCTTGTCGTTGATGCTGCTTAAGAAGGACATATGCCTAGCCTTCTCGAGGAGCAATTGCAAAGGATTGATGGCGATGATGAAAAGGAATGGTGACAAAGGGTCTCCCTGCCTGAGCCCCCTATTATGCTTGAAACAACTTCCTAAACTTCCATTAATCATCACACTTGAGGATGAGGTTGCCAAGATCTTGGCCACCCAATTCCTCCAGTTCGGCCCGAACCCCATTGCCTGAAACAATTCTAGAAGGTACTCCCATCCCACAGAGTCAAACGCCTTGGCAAAATCAAGCTTTAGAAATACGGTTTTGCTCCTGCGCGGGCGCCTGCGTTGGCGCGCCAGCGCAGGCGATGCGCTACCGCTGCCGCCGCGCAAGCCCGTCGACTTCAGGCCTTCGCCGCCACCTCAGCGCTTCGCCGCTCTTGTTCGGCCGCCACAAGACGAGCCGTCGACGCCGCTGCTTGCTGCGCTTACCGTCGACGCCGTTGCTCACCGCTGCTTTCGCCGTCGACCTTCGCCGCTGCTCGCCGTCGACGTCGCGTGGCGTCTTCATGGGCAACGCCGTCGACGCCGCATTGGTAGCTCATGAGTTTTTTTCACTTTTTATATCTGTTTTTCAAGATTACGACGGTGAAATTTCGTATAATCGTCATTGAAATTTCAGATAATCATCTTGAAAAATGCAGCGCCAGACGAACGCAAAATGCAAAGCGCCTGACCGTAGTCGGTCCCTTAGAAATAAGCAAGGCCTTCTACTTTTATGGAGGTCACGTATGGTTTTTGACACCGCCATGAAGTTGTCCTGTATACACCTTTTTCGGATGAAAGCACTTTGAGAGTTGGATACAATCCTCTCAAGGTGGGGAACCAATAGGTTAGCCAATAACTTGCTTAGCAACTTTCCAAAACTATGCACAAGGCTAATTGGTCGAAAATCACCAACATTGACAGCATCATCAATTTTCCGGAGTAGGATGATGTGAGCCTTGTTAAGGAGACCGAGGAATCTTGTGCTGCCTGAGGTGGCCTGAGCAACTGCCATCATGAGGTCCGACTTGATGATTTCCCAGCACGATTGTAGGGATCCTAGGCCGAGAGGGGAGGTGAATCGGCGGCTTTTCAAATTTTAGACTCTTTTTCTACTCGAACCAACGCACGCCGGTGAACACCTTGTGTTAGCAATTTTACGAGTTATGCGCAACGGAGCATGAGCACTTGACTAGAGAGCGGCGCAAGCGGAAATACTACACAATTCTAGTATGCACGTGCACGAGCGGAAGCTAACTCAAGCGGCGATTGCAAAGCACAAGCTCGACTCCTCTTCTCACTCCTCGTGGCTCGATGGCACACGGCAACACGCAATCTCCAAATTCAAGTGCGGGAAGGTAAATAGGTGACACGGCGATATGTTTGACCGATGTTCGGTGCACAACACATGCGCACCTATTCACCGTTGACCAAGGTCGGGTCGGAGCAGCGCACGAAGCTCAACGACCCCGTGCACAACACATGCGCATGTTGACCCGGGACCCGTTCGTCCCTAGCGGTCACTTGCACTAAGGAAGCCTCACCTACGAACGTAGAGGAAGCAGTCTTGTACAAGGGGCGACGACAAACCTCCACACGCGGAAGCTCCCGTCACACCGACTCCACACGCGGAGCCGGCCTCCGCACACACAGGTTGGAGGACTTTGCACACCAAGGACGCGTCCAAGGAGAGCACCGAAAGGCGATTCCGGTGGCCGTAGAGAAGCTACGGGCTTTTGTTGTTGAAGAGGTCGTCGCGGTACGTTCTTGGCGATGAGGTACTCGGGTACGAGCTTGGCGTAGTCGTACACGTCGGTGAAGCCTCGGCTCGCGAAGTCATCGAAGAGCACAAGCACTTGCCGAAGCACGGGCTCCCCTTTCTCAACCTTGGGCTAGGTGGGTAGCACCAAGGGAGGTGAGGGGAGCACAACAAAAAGGGGCTTCTTGGAGCACAAGGTGGGTTCTAGGGTTCTCCCTCTTCTCCTAGGGTTTTCCCT
Source organism: Raddia guianensis (assembly GCA_036346415.1). Classification (NCBI taxonomy): domain Eukaryota; kingdom Viridiplantae; phylum Streptophyta; class Magnoliopsida; order Poales; family Poaceae; genus Raddia; species Raddia guianensis. The sequence goes on along the minus strand of CM070543.1, from coordinate 24,159,667 downwards.
CTTCTTCCCCTTCCTCACCCTCTCAACTCTCTCAAATCCCGAGCTCACAAGTAGGAGGCCATGGAAACTGCGGTTTTGCTAAGGGGGAACACCATGGACATGGGGGGAACCAAGGCAAAGCTAGGGGATGACTTGAGGACGAGCTTACCTTGTTCTCCCTCTCTTCTCCTTTCCAAAACCGAGCTCAAATCATGGAGACATGGTGGCTAGGGTTGGGGATGACCACCATGGGAGGCTCCTCTCTCTTCTTCCTTCTCTTCTCTCACACTTGGGGGTAGGTGGGTGCAAATGAGAGCCTCAGGTTGGAAAGCCACGGAATACCTCTATTTATAGCCCCCAAAACCGACCTTGAGGTGTATGGCTCAGATTAGATCGAGACCGGACTGGACGGCTGAGATTGGATCGAACTGGGCTCGGGATCCACTTCATCGGACGCGTCCGATGGAGGGCGGAGAACACGAGGTGGGGATTTTGAACTGCATCGGACACGTCCGATGGGTTGGTCGGGCGTGTCCGACAATGGGGTTTGTGCTCGGGTTGCTCTGGGACTTAGGCGCTGGAGCGGAGTGGCTGAGCAAAAACTACTTCATCGGACGCGTCCGATGGAGTGCACTCGATCATCAAGGTGGGTGGCCGGATGCATTTCACGGACGCGTCTCAATTTAATTGGACTGTCCTGAGACTTGTTGATCGGACGCGTCCGATGGGCCCGAGATAGCACAGTCTTTGGTTCACAAGCCCTCTCTCTCACCCCTTTGCTCCTAAAACCTTGGCTTGGCTTCTAGGATATCTAGTGGTCTGAAGCAAGTCCAAGGCTCTGTTTTGTAGCTCTTTGATCCATTGATCACCCTTCATGCACTTGACTTGACTTTGAAGCTAAGAGCTAGGCTAGGGTTTTGACTTGGTCTAGGATTGGACTAGGCTTGACTCTAGGTCATGGCTTGGCTTGGGCTCAAAGGTAAGACAAGCTAGGAATGGCTCAAATGTATTGGCTCATGTGCTCTTTGTGCTTGGCTTGAATTCTTGACTTGTCGATGCTTGGCTTGTGGTAGATGTTGCCGGAAGGCCGAAGACACACACAAAGCAAATAGAGAGAAACTAGTAAACAAGATGTCCTTAGCCTTCGTCATCAATACCAAAACTAATGATGTTCTTACAACGATCTATAAAACAAACCAATGAAGCCGTCAGACCGAGGTGCCTTGTCAACAGGCAAATCCCAAATCACTTTCTTAATCTCCTCCTCCAGAAAAGGCCTATCCAATTCTGCTAAATCATGCCGTTGAATCCCAATCTGCTCCCAGTTTAAGGTGTGAGGTCTACCCTCCTTGGAACCCATTGTGTTTGAACGATTGCGAGCATTCTGCATGTTTCTCATCATCTAAAATTAAAGTTCTCCCATTGGCTAAAATGGTACCCATTGTGTTTGAACGATTGCGAGCATTCACCTTCGCATGAAAAAAACCTAGTGTTGGCGTCACCTTCTCTGATGTAGCAGAGCCTAGACCGCTGCTTAAATCTCAATCTATGGATGGCTGCAAGTCCTTGCAATTTGATTTTAAGCTGCTTCTTTAAATCGAGCTCTTCCCCTGAGAGCATCCGATCCTCCTGTGCCACATCAAGCCGCAAGATAATCTCAGTTGCCATAGCAAAGAGGAGCCTAGTGTCACCAATCTGTTTTTTACCCCATGCCCTGAGAGCCTTAGCTGTCCTAGCCAACTTGATGTGTAAACGCTTAAGTGCATCGATCCTCAGTCTGGAATGGCTTATCCCATGCATGCCTCACCGTGTCATCGAAACCAGGCATACGCACCCAAAACTTTTCAAAACGGAAGTCTCTGTAGGGACAATTAATGTCCAGTATTAGCAACTAGCAGTAGTGGACAGTGGTCCGAAGCAATGGAGGCCAACGCCTCCAAACGACAATGCGGAAACATGACATCCCACTCTGTTGTGCAGAAGAGAACCTTCGCATTAGGGGGCTACTAGGGGACGGGATCCCGTCGGCCCCGCCCCCCGACGAGATCACTCCTGCGCCGCCACATGTCCCCCAAGCCCCCCCACTCGGTCTCCATTCCTCCGCCCCGCCCGAGTCCGCCTCGCCCCCTCACCCCCTCGCTCTCCCTCAGGCGCGTTCGCCTCCGAGCCCTCCCCGCCCCCGCCGCCTCCTTCCTCCGCCCGGCGGCGCCGCCCGCCGCGCCCGCTCCGCCCGCCGCCCCCGCCTCCCCTCGCCTGCCTCTTGCTCCGCACCCACCGCCGCCTCCTTCCACCGCCCGGCCGGCGGCGGCTCGCCGCTGCCGCCTCCGCTTCTAGCCTCCCGCCGCCGCTCGACGCCGCCCACCCTAACCCGAGGGGGTGAGGGACGTTCCCTCCACCGTCGGCCCACCCGTCTTCGCCCTCCCTCGGCTCGCGGCGCCACCGCCGCCTCCGCCGCCGCCCGACGAGCCCCACCCACCGCCGGTCCGCCGCCTCCCCGACCTCCTCTACACCCCGCTGGTCAAATATATTCCCTAACCCTAACCTGAAACGGCGGCGGCGCCGCCGAGGGCGACGGCGAGGTCGACGGCGGCGGCGGCGAGGTCGATGGCGGCAGCGCGCGAGGTCAGCTCCTCCTCCTTCCTCCTCCTTCCTTCTCCTCCTCTGCACAGCACGCGCACGGGCGAAAGGGCGGGAGGGATTCCGTCCCGTTGCTAGGAATTTCCATCGCATTAACGCAAAAAAAATTGCAGGCACAGTTTGACCGCCCTCTAACAAACTGTAACCATATCATTAGCACTCGCAAAACACTTGCCCAAGGAAATGTTGTTCGGTTGCTCCTCCTGAATCCATGCGATGAAGAATTACTTGCACGCAAGTATTGACCGATCAAGGCCGAGAGACACATGCATGGTACTAGTACATACGAATTACCGACCTATACACGGCTCAGTGGTGATGATTCCCAGCCCAATCAATCTAAATAAACCTGCTTCTCTTTTTTTCTTCTTTCTTCCTTTCACACGGTACAAACAAGAACAAAGTGATCAATTTGCTTTCACAGAATCGCCGCTACAAATCCAGAATCGCGCACTGGGATGTTCCCACCAAATCTCCCCCGCGCGAGCCAGCGATCGAGAGAGACGACGACGACAAGCCCACGAGGAAGCGCCCTCGCGCGCGTGGTGACGCGGACAAGCCGGATGCGGGGAGAGATCTCGATCGCGTGAGCAGGCCGGCCGGCCGGCGAGCGGCGAGTGATATATGCCGGATATATATATAATATTTATGGGAATATAATTAGAGAAATACAATTGGGTATCATATATAGGTACCTTCGATTGAAGGCAAGTCTATGATCATGGATATCGTTGCAAGATCCGTGCTTTGATCCTGCTTCACACTCGTATGTATAATCTTCTTACAAATATCGGTTTTGCCAATAATTAATCGACTGAAATTATCCGCGTGATGTCCGCTTCATCCGCTCCGAGGACCTCTTGCCGCCTTCTTTCACCCCTCTGACAACCTCCTCCTCTCCTACCGGCTGCGCCGCCATGGATTCGGGTTAAGGTTTCGGTGGGGTTCGGGTTTAGGACACCGCCAGGCTTAGAGGGATGGCCGGGGGAGGCGGTGAAGGCGTTGGGCGGGTTAGGTTGGACGGGGCAGCACCAGCGGTGGGGGAGGAGTAGGAGGAGCGGGGAGCAGAGTTAGGGTTGGGGGCAGTGGAGAGGAGGGGAAAGAGGGAAACTAAGAGAGAAAATAGGGAGGCGAGGGTCGATCTGGGTCGAGAAAACCGACTGATGGGGAGGAAAAATCAACCGAGCTGATAAATAGAAGGTGCCTAAAAATATTCTCTTGAAATTTCTAATACATAAAGCATCAATCATCAAGTACATCTCCCTCCGATTTCCCCTCGTCTGACCAGATCGAGTTAGCTTCTTTTTCATATGTGCACAACCGCTAGTGACCACACAGTCCATACCAGTGTCGGTATGAGCCCCCAACCAACTCGGGAACTCATATAAGTGCTAGTGTGGTCATCAGCATGGAGGGTAGTCGTCGTCACAACCACGTGCACACATGAGAGGCTCAGCCTAGCTGGAAGCGAGAGGAGGAGGAGAGGGAATGAAGGAGGACACAATTATTTTTGCTTCATAGATTTAGGAGGTTTTTTTTCCTAAATAGTAGGCAGGTGGGAGCGGAGGCAGGACATGCTCCGATGGTAGTGTAGATCGATGTCTTTAGGGGTGGATCTAACATTTTTTTGAATGCATGATACAAATATGATGATGTCTCCATTGTAATCTATGCATAAATAAAATATCTCCATTCTAGTTTCAACAATCACCAATTTACCATTGAGATTTGAGTTTTGAGAGGTGTACAACAAGAGTGGTACCGAGGGACGATGAGGATTGAGGAGGGAGTGAAGGAGACGTTGCATTGTTGTGGTCGCTCGTTGCCGGAGACATCTAGGGCACACCAACCGCCGACATTAGGACCCTATAGAGACAAGGGCACTAGGTGGAGGCATTGGGCTGATCGCATGGCGGTCAGGCGCCTAGGTCGCTGGCAATGCGGGGGAGGCGACCCATGTAATTTCGGTCTCAAACCTCGGGGCGAACGGCTAAGGCAGATAGTACGTGGATTGCAGGATTGAGAATGGGGGATGTTTGGGGTGGGAAGTGGCGCAGGGTGAAGATTAATTTGCCCTAAAATGTACAGAATGTGCCAATGGGAGGATTGGCGAAGAGATTTTCTTAATTACATTGGATGTTCATTTTCATCTAAGCCTAACGGAGTACTCTCCCCCTCTAGAAATATAACACGTATTTTGTTTCTCTAAGACAAGACTTCGACCAATAGTTATTTCATTAATATGTCATTTCTGTGATATAAAATCATAATCATATGTAAATACTTTTGAATACAAATGTACTGACATTAATTTTATTTAACATAAATTTTATATTAATAACTAGTTTAATTGTTGATCAAAGTCTTATCCTAATGTGAGAAAATACAAACCTTATCTGATCGGTGACTATTATATAGGCGAGGCTAGCTTGTTCCCAAATTTTCTGGCACCCATTAAACCTCCCCTGGATGGCTGGATGTCCTGAACCCCAGGCACGGAAAAACCATTGCCGGATAAATAGAGAGGACGCATTGACCTGCAAGAAAGATTTGCGCGGGAAAGCTGGCAGCGACGAGGCATGTACGTAGCAGGGTTCGGTACGGAACAAAAAGAATAGGGTTGTCTGCTTAATTCGGTCTGGTCTTCGAGGGAGAACACAACAACAGCTCCCATTTGGCGACGGAATTCAGCATAGCCGGTGCTGCGAAGCATAACCAAGATATATATGTATGGGGGCATCTTTCAACGCGTACGTTTCATTTCGGTGAGAGCTGAGTTCCAATCCACGCCTACTTTCTGATCTCTCTGAAATCCGATCGGATGTGCTCGACATGATGACAAAAATCGTGGATTTTGTTCCTTGTTACCTGAACTGGAGCTTAGTCGTCCGTTCTGAACTCCTCGCGTGTTCCCATGCGAAAATTGGTTTGTATTTTTGAAGTTTGTGTTAGAGTATATTGGACCCTTGGGGGCGGCCCATCTCCTGTACTACTTATACTCCACCCAAAGGAATACAACTCATCTATTCCGTATTCCTCTTTTTCCAATATGGTATCAGAGCAGGTCTTTCCTGCCCCACCCTTCCGCAAACCCTAGCCGTCGCCGTCGCCAACTTCGGTGAGATGGACATCGGTGTCGCCCCTCCTCCCTTCGTCGGCGTCTCCCCTCCTGGCTTCGCTCCTCCTTGCGGCGTCACGCTAGGTGGCGACGGATCTAGCTTCCCCCCTCCTGGCTTCGGCCCCGGCTATCTCCTCCACGCCGCACCTGGCCTGGGCAGTGCCAGCCTGGGCCCAGCCGCCGCCGGCCACGGCACCCCCCACCTCGGATGCACCCCATGGCAGCAGGGTCTTGGCTGGTGCACCCACCGTCGGCGCCGCCCGCCTCAGCCCCACTCGCCCCCTCCCACGGCTACCCGCTGCCTCGGCGCCCCCTCAAGAGCCGCCGGCCTCGACACCCCCACGGCGCCCCTCGGCGCCCCTCTCCCACCGGTTGCTTTACGGCCTCATTGCGCCGCCCCTGCCGGCCTCGGCCCCCACGGCTACCCGCCGGCCTCGGCGCCCCACAAAGATCGGGCGCCCCATCATGGTGGCCGTGGCGCCTCCCTGCTTCAGCCTCGGCACTTTTCACGGCGACCTCCTCGACGTCCCCCTCGGAGCCCCCTTTCCGCCCGGCTTCTACGGCCTCGGCGCCGCCGCCGCAAAGATCGCCCTCCTCCTCCGCCACCCGCCGCCGCCCCTCCTCCCTCACCGTGGCCGCCTTGTGGAGCACCCGCCGCCATGGGAACCCTAATTCCCCCCCCCCCATCGCTCTTGTAGGGTGGGGCCTGGGCCATATGGCTCTGGCACCGGGGAGCCACCGGCGGTCAGGCTGCCAGGCTCGGCAGCTCTCCAGCGGCTCTTGGATTCTCGGGCAGGCTGGCTCAGGCGGGCTGCGGCTCGGACTCGGCCGGCTCGGCCCCTCCCCAGCGGCTCGGTCCCTACACCAGCGGCTCGGGCGGCTCGAGCGGCTGCGGCTCGGCCCCTCCTCCAGGCAGATCGGGCCCTACACTAGGTGGCTCGGCCCTCCACCGGGCGGCTCGGCCCTTTTGGGCACCAGTGCCGCCACGGCGGCTCCCACGGCGCCGCTGGCCACCCTCCCGCACTCGCCACCGTCGCCGTCGGTCAGCAGGCTTCGGTGCCATCATGCTCCCGGTGTCACCTCCGCTATGACAACCAAGCGCACGCGCTTCTCCACTGCGGCCACGGCCTCTGCCACGAGTGTCTTGCGGGCATGCTCGGCGCAGGTCCCGTACTCGTCTGCCTCCGATGTCACCGTCCTCCAACGGTTGCACGTCCAGTGCTGTCTCCTCTGGCCGCGGCGTCCCGTCTTGATGGACACATCGGCACCACAGCGACGTCAGCCTTCGCTCTCACCGCGCCCACCGCTCCTGCACCTTCACGGGCCCCTGTCCGTGCGGAGTGGTACATGGACTCCGGGGCAACCTCGCACATGACTGCCGATGCTGGTAACCTCACTTCTTCCCATCCACCCTACCCTCATTCCCCGACCAACATCATTGTTGGCAACGGGTCTCGCCTACCGGTCACCTCCACTGGTCATCTTTCATTTCTCCTAGGTGATAGGGATCTCACTCTTCGTCATATACTTGTCACCCCTCACATAATAAAAAACCTCATTTCTGTTCGTCAGTTCACTATAGATAACGAGTGCTCCGTTGAGTTCGACCCGGTAGGCCTGTCTGTAAAGGATCTTCGTACCGGACGCATCATTACCAGATACAATAGCTCCGGTGACCTTTACTCCTTCCACCCCACCGCCCCTTCTCCCCATGCCTTTGTTACCAGCACCTCCACCACCTCACTCTGGCATCGTCGTCTTGGTCACCCAGGTCATGCGACTCTCTCCCGTTTAGTTAGCTCGTCTGCTATCCCCTGCCCTAAGGATCCTCCCGACCACCTCTGTCATGCCTGTCAGCTTGGTCGTCATGTCCGTTTCCCTTTTGTGTCTTCCACTTCTCGAGCTGCTTGCAACTTTGATTTAATTCATTGTGACCTGTGGACATCTCCCGTTCTTAGTGTCTCCGGTTACAAGTATTATCTTATCATCGTTGATGGCTGCTCTCATTACATGTGGACCTTTCCGCTCCGCCTGAAGTCTGACACTTCCCCACCATCTCTCATTTCTTTGCCCATGTTCGGACTCAGTTTGGCACCACTATCAAGTGTGTCCAATCTGATAACGGTCGTGAGTTTGACAACTCCACCTCTCGATCCTTCTTTCTCACCAACGGCATTGTCTTTCGCATGTCCTGTCCCTACACTTCTCCTCAGAACGGTAAGGCTGAATGCGTCATTCGTACTACTAACGATGTGATGCGTTCCCTTATGTTCCAGGCGAGCCTCCCCCCTTCTTTTTGGGTCGAGGCCCTTCACGCCGCCACCTACCTTCTCAACATTCGTCCCACCTCCACCCTCTCCCACTCCACACCTCACTTCGCTCTTTATGGCATCCACCCCGTCTACGATGACCTCCGCATGTTTGGTTGCGCATGCTACCCAAACCTCTCTAGCACTGCCCCACACAAACTAGCTCCTCGCTCTACCCTTTGTGTCTTCTTCGGTTATCCATCCGATCACAAAGGTTGGTGTTGTGTGGATCTCACATCCAACCGCATCATCATTTCTCGACATGTCACTTTTGATGAGTCGAGCTTTCCCCTCGCCTCTAGCACCGCACCCCGTCCATCCCTCCTGATCTTGACTTCCTCACTGAGCCGGACGGCCCACCTCCTATGCCCATAGGGGTCCGTCTCTCATCCTCCTCTGCAGGTACTTCTGCCCCACCAGTGGTCACGTCGGCCACTCCTGCTACGCCAGCACGACTGCCGGCCGTCACCGCTGCCCCTGTTGGATCCCCTCCGCAGGTTGTTGCCAGCGGTGCCCCCAGGTCGGTCTCTGCTGCCCCTGTTGGTTCCCCGCCATAGGTTGTTGCCAGTAGAGCCCTCCCTTCTTCGTTTCTGCCTTTTGGCACCGCTGCCCCTATTGGATTCCCTCCACAGGTTGTTGCCAGCGGTGCCACCCGGCCTCCTGCACTGCCTTCGGCCACCGCTGCCCCTGTTGGATCCCCTCCACAGGCTGCTGCCAGCGGTGCCACCCGGTCGGTTTCCGCTGCTCCTGTTGGTTTCCTGCCATAGGTTGCTGCCAGCGGAGCCCTCTCTTCCCCTCCCGCTACCCCCGTTGGTATCCCGCCACGGGTTGTTGCCAGCTGGCCCGCCCCTGCTGCCCTTGTTGGCTTTACGCCCCAGGTTGTTGCCAGCAGGGCCTCCTCGACGTCCTCTCCGGTCACCTCTGGGGTGCCCTCAGCTACCCCGTCACCCCTGCATATCACTGCCCCTATTGGACTTGCTCCACAGGCTGTTGCCAGTGATGTGCCCCCTCCCGCAGTGACCAATGCTCACCATATGGTCACCCGTCGGAAGGCCGGACTCTCCGTTCGGCCCCGGGAGCGTCTCAACCTTCACGCCACCGTATTGTCTCCTGTCCCGAAGACATACCGTGACGCGCTGTCAGATCCCAATTGGCACGACGCTATGAGCCAGGAATTTGATGCTCTCTAGGCCAACCGCACGTGGGACCTTGTTTCACGTTCCCCTGGCTCCAATGTTGTCACCGGCAAGTGGATCTTCAAGCACAAGCTGCATACAGATGGTTCTCTCGATCGGTACAAGGCTCGTTGGGTTCTTCGTAGGTTCACCCAGCGCCCTGGTGTTGATTTCGACGAGACCTTCAGCCCAGCTGTCAAGCCGGCTGACGGCGTGTTCTCCGCTCAACCACTGCGGATCACACCCCTCGTCAGATTTCTATCTTACTAGTCTATTAGCCGAGCTCAGTTCGATTCGAGCGTGGGACGCGGCAAGGAGCGACACTCAGAGTTTACCCAGGTTCGGACCCCCTCGCGGGTAATAGTCCTACTCCTGCCGAGCCTTAGCTCTTTTTCGAGTTGTGGTTGTGTGGAATGTGGTTACAGAATGCTCCGGAACCCCCTCTCCCTCCTCTCTCCGCCCCCTTTATACAAGCCTCGAGCTGGCGGAGAGAGCCGTGGGGTAGGCAATCAAGATTTCAAGATAAAGACAACCGATAAGACATGAGGGACACGACAGAGAGAGGCAGCGTGCGCTCTTTGCGCAAGACGGCGCCGCCCACGCGTGCCTCGCAAGTGGCTTCTGACCCGCAGGAACGCTCCAGCGAGACTGCGGCTGGGGCCCAGCTTGCTCCTTCCGACTCGGGCGACGAGCTTGATGATGGCAAACTCTCTCTGCCGGTCAATTCCGCTGTGCCACAGTGATAGTTGGTCAGGCCTGCAGAGGTCACTGTGGCGGTAATCATCTCTTCATCTGTCTATCCGCGTGTAATGTCGCATTGAATGCGCTCGTCCTTCGCAGCAGGTGAAGCCTTCGCCCAGAAGACTCCTTTTCGAACGCCTCGCCACGCGGGCCCGCTGCGATGGGAGGCCCTTCGGCGCCGAGGGCTCGCCACGCGCGCGCCGACACGTGGGGCCCTCGCCCGCGCGTTAGCGGGCTCGCCCACGCCTGTTGGGCTCGGTCGTCCGCTCGACGTGTGGGGCCTCGCCTGGTCTTCGAGGGGCTCGCCACGCGGTGGAGCTGGTCGCCCGCCGACGCGTGGGGCCCGCTGAAGAGCTGAGGGCTCGCCCACGCTGGGCATGGTCGCCCGCGGCGTGTGGGGCCTCGCCGTCTTCGTGGGGCTCGCCACGCTGGGCTGGTCGCCCGCTCGACGCGTGGGGCCCGCCAAGCGCTGAGGGAGGGGCTCGCCACACGCTTGGGGCACAGTCGCCCGCCGACGCGTGGGGCCCTTTGAAGGCTGAGGGGCTCGCCCACACGCTGGGGCCTAGTCGCCCGCCTGTCGTGTGGGGCCCGCCTGATCTTCTCAGGACTCTTCGTACCCCGGTATTTATTACACCGACACCGGCCACCATCAGGAATGTTCTCACACTGGCTCTCTCTCGTGGCTGGTCTATCCGTTAGTTTGATGTCAACAATGCATTTTTGCATGGCACCCTTACAGAGACAGTGTACTGTGTTCAACCATTCGGGTTTGTTGATCCATCCCTTCTAGATCATGTGTGTCGACTCAACAAGTCATTATATGGTCTGAAGCAGGCACCCCGAGCATGGTACAACAGGATTGCTTCTCATCTGCTCTCTCTGGGCTTTGTTGAAGCAAAGGCTGACACATCACTGTTTGTCTTTCACCGTGGCGCCGACACCGTCTATCTTCTGCTCTATGTGGATGACATTGTTCTGACCGCCTCCTCGACCGCTCTCCTGGACAAGACCGTTGCTGCCCTTCAGCGTGAGTTCTCTCTCAAGGATCTGGGGCCCCTGCATCACTTCTTGGGAGTCTCAGTTCAATCACAGTCTGGTGGAATGCATCTCTCATAGCATCAGTACATTCTGGATATTTTGGACCGTGCCGGCATGTCAGATTGCAAGCCCTGCAACACTCCGGTGGACACTCAGTCTAAGCTCTCTGCTGACGGAGTTCCTGTCTCTGACGCGACCCTCTACCACAGTTTAGCAGGTACTCTTCAGTATCTCACATTTACCCGACCAGATATCATTTATGCTGTCCAGCAAGTCTACCTCTTCATGCATGATCCCCGAGAGCCTCACTTTGCTACCCTGAAGCGCATCCTCCGCTACCTTCAGGGCACACTTGAATTTGGTCTGTTCCTGCATTGCACCGAGGCTATTGATCTCATCGTCTACTCAGATGCTGACTGGGCAGGCTGTCCTGACACTCGTAAATCCACCTCGGGCTACGGCGTGCTTCTCGGCGACAACTTGGTCTCCTGGTCATCTAAGCGCCAGCACACTGTCTCCCGCTCCAGCGCTGAGGCGGAATACCGCGCCGTTGCCAATGGTGTGGCTGAGGCGTGCTGGCTACGGCAGCTTCTCCAGGAGCTTCACAGTCCCCTTCGCCGGGCTACCGTCGTCTGCTGCGATAACGTCGGTAGCGGTCTACCTCTCCACCAACCCAAAGCAAAGACACCAAGACCAAGCATGTCGAATCGACCTACACTTCGTCCGAGAGCAGGTGGCTCTTGGTCAGGTCCGCATTCTCCATGTCCCGACGTCATCGCAATACGCCGACATCTTCACCAAGGGGCTGCCCACTTCGGTCTTCACTGAGTTTCGGTCCAGCCTGAACGTCCGTGCTACTGCCGCTCCTACTGCAGGGGAGTGATGGTCACTTTGTTTGATGGTCGCTTTGTTTTGACTGCCGGGGAGTGTGTGTTTGCTTTGTATCAGTCTAAACCGCTTAGTGTCGTTCAGACTGCGGGGAGTGTTAGAGTATATTGAGCCCTTGGGGGCGGCCCATCTCCTGTACTACTTATACTCCACCCAAAGGAATACAACTCATCTATTCCGCGTTCCTCTTTTTCCAACAGTTTCAAAATGGTGCTTGTCCCTATTCTTTTCATTTTAACTTATTTACTTATTTGTTTATATATTAAAGATAAGCAGGGGCAAATCCAACACTAGGTCTATATGATAGTGGAGCCCCCATATACCCACCTAATATTATTTCACGAAATATATATAATGGAAAAGGGACTATTTGCACATAGTTTTCGGTCATGGGTTAAGAGGGCCTATTAACTAGCCCTTCTTTTAATTTTGGGTTGTGTCCGCCCCTGAAGATAACATAAGTAGATAAGTTAAAAAAATGAGATGAAGAGTTTGAGACCGTCTCATATATATGTATCTTCTCTTTTATCGTGAAAACGGATGCGATTGATAGTCTGGATTCTAGTGCCAATTTCATTTCAACTTTTTCCCCACTCCGGTTGATCGATGCAAGCCTGCAAGGAGGAAATTAGTATATATCTTACCCCATAGGATGCCCATTGACACTTTCACGGGCATGGAAGGATATTGATCAGAGAGTCAGAACCCCTGCATCTGCATGGCCGCTGTGGGCCATCGGTGCATGGATGACCCTAATGTGGTCGCTAGCTCTTTTATCTATGATCTCTTATCTGCACACTGTAGGCTGAGATTATAACTGATTAGTAGTAAACTAAGCCTGCCCTTGATCCTCTGATAGTCACAAATGGCAATATTTCAAGTTTTCAACACTTCTATAGTTCTATCTGCTCTGCAGACCCTTTAGCAGGTGCAGACCAACGGTTTGGTGAACCACTCCTGCATGGTATGGTTGTCCTATGTTATTATGTATATATCCTTTCCGACGTGTTGACTGACTACGTTTGAATCTGCAAAGTGCAAACACTGCAACTTCCTTGCATGATGACCAATTGACCATTGAAAAATCTGGTCCCTTCATGCTGTTCTTTCGAGAAAGTGAAGGTCTTAAAATAGCTGATGTATAATTGGGTTAATGCATGGAGCCTAATTTGAAGCCCGAGCAAAATGTCAATTCAGCGGTCAGGATTTGACTAGATTGCAGAGGGGAAAAGATTTCAGAGACGTGTGCAGGATTTTGGATATCGGTTTGGTCAACTGATATATACATCCTTTGCTGAGTAATAATTCTGCTATCAGTAGTGTATTAGTCGAACTCGCGAGTCGCGATACATTTCATACGTGAGTAGGAAGCAAAACTCCGATTGATCCTTCGTCGATATATCAACGTCTCAAGTACTCCCACCCGTTACGAATATTTTTGGTTTCATGTATGTGCATGCAAAAGTTTAAAAACTTTAGTTATAAATATCTATTAAACTATTTAGATTCAATGCGTACAAATAAGGAAAATGCTTCCTACCGCACGTCCGACAGCATCGGAAGCTGCGGCCCAGCCCATGCGCGTGCTTATAATTTGGCAGTGAGATGCTTTGTGCTCACTGCTCAGACGCGAGTGTAGCGCCACGTGAGCAGCCAATCCAAAGTTGCGTTCAACTCACGCGGGAGGACGACCATGTGGTTAGTTTATCACATTGGTGGACCCCACACTCTATTCTCTCAAGCTTTTTTTTACTATGGTCTTGTACATTTCAGCTTAGCGTAGCGTAGCGTTTCACTGTAGAAAAATTTGAGAGTGTTTAAAGATAGGTTTAAATATTGTAAAACAAAATTAAAAAATAGTTTTAATATCTTTAAGAGGACTACTAAAGACCCGAGAAAAATCATCACAAATTATTATATCAAATAGGCTATATAAAAAAGATAAATTTTGGTACAGTGAAACGCTACGGTAGGATAAGCTGAAATGTACGAGACCTAATGAAACCATGCATGGTAGCTTCACATGGCTTGGGGCCCACCTGTGTACCCACATGGTGCTTTTTTGGGGTGTTCTCTCGGTCTCTCCCTCCGCTACCCAACACAACAGCAAAAGAGCTCCTCCCTCCGAAACGAAAATTTTGGAAAGCATTAATCCAAGTAGGGTTAGGGAGGGAGAGTTTTCGAGGCTCTTCTACACAGCCGTAGAACTAGAGCTTGCGAACTAGCTTTGTGAGCGCGATTCCTGATTGCGCTGCACATGCGAGTGATTCCGTGAGTAAATCTGGAGAAAGTTAACCAGGGTCTTCCTTCTCCCTTCCCGCAAGTTTCGATTCGGGGCGAAAAAGGGGTGAATCTGATTTCACTGCCCGCCCTTGATCGCTCTTGCAAGGGAAGACGAGGGGGAAGGCTGGGGGCGGCCAAGATGAAGAAGGGGAGCAAGAAGATGGCAATGCCGACTAAGGAGGATCAATCCAGTTGTGGGGAGGAGGCTTTGAGGGGAGTTGAGGAGACAGCGTTTGAGGAGGAGGAGCTGGTCTCAGGTTTGTTTGGCAAACTCAATCTTACAGCAAAAGAAACACGGACTGTAGTCTTAGAAGATGATGGGGAGGAAGATCAGGGAGGAGTTCGGTTTGCGCTTATAGGAAAGGTTCTATCGCCAAACCCACTTCACCACCAGACAGTTCTAGCGGCTGTGAGGCCGGCTTGGGGAAATCCAAAAGGATTGGAGGTGAGACCAGCAGGGGATAATTTTATCTTCGAATTTGAGTCGGAATGGGATATGCAGAGAGTGTTAAAAGGATCCCCATGGTCTATGGGACGATATGCAGTAGGCAAACAAGTGGTCATTTTGCAAGAGTTCAATAAGGACCTAAAGCCATCTGAGGTGAGATTTGATACATTATCTATCTGGATTCAGATTCTAAATCTACCTTTTGGGCTGAGAACTGAAAGATGGGGAAGAGAAATAGCTAGATCGATAGGGGAGGTAGAGGATGTTTTTGTTGATGACAGAGGAAGAGCTTTGGGGAAGGAACTGAGAGCAAGAGTCAAAATAGCTCTGGAGGAACCTTTGAGTAGAGGAGTCACCGTCTATTCCTCCAGAAGGGACAAAAAGGAGTGGTTTGATGTGGTATATGAGAAACTTCCATATTTTTGTTTCTCTTGTGGTATTATTGGACACTCTTTGTTGGAATGCAAAACCCCTGCAGTCAGGGATGAAAATGGACGCCTCCCTTATAGTGATAAGCTGAGAGCTTCGGAGGAGAGAAGGAAATCTTACTCAGGCGAACAATTTAGCCAAGGGGATAGTTCAAGCAAAAAGTCCACAAGTTCTGAGAAGGGAGCACGTTCTCCTAGTTTTTATAAATCAGAAAGCAGGTCCAAGAATAATTCTAATGATTTTGTGGCTCAACAAGGAGATAAAGAAGAAGTTACATCACCAATTAAAGAGAGAAGCAACATGGAGATAGTGAAATCAATGTCACAGATAGCAAAAAATTTATTCTCTAAAAAAGACAATCAAGTAATGGAATTGGTTTGGTAATGGAATGTATTACCTCTGTCAAGTTTGGTAATGGATAGTGATGACAAAGTTGGGTTTTGACAACAAATGGATTGGTTTGGTAATGGAATGTATTACCTCTGTCAAGTACAAGGTCAAAGTGAACAACGATTATAGTCACACTATAATCCCTGAGAGAGGTTTAAGACAGGGAGACCCCTTATCCCCTTACTTATTTGTCCTTTGCGCTGAAGCTATTTCTTGTGCTATGCAACAAAGCAAAAATCTTGGGAAGCTCAAGGGTTTTTCAATGAACAGACATGCTCCAGTGCTTACACATCTCTTATTTGCTGATGATTCTCTTCTTTTGGTGGAGGCTACACTGAAGGAAGCAATGGAAGTCAAGGAAATTTTACACAATTATGAACAATGCTCAGTATTGTTGTTTCATGTATGGTATTTCATTGTTTCAATGTTTACTTTTCATTGTTTCGGTAACATTTCTCATTATTTCAACAGGCACTTTTCATTATTTCATTACGTCAAGTTCATTGTTTCAATGTGTTATATCATTGTTTCGATGATCGTTTTTTATTGTTTCATTAAATATTTTTAATTGTTTCAATATGTAATTTTGCATTGTTCCAGGAGATCAAGTTCGTTGTTTCAGTGTGTTGTTCAGTGTTTCGATAGTCATTTTCTATTGTTTCATTATACACTTTTAATTGTATCAATATGTAATTTTGCATTGTTCCAGGAGATCAAGTTCGTTGTTTCAGTGTGTCGTTCAGTGTGTCGATAGTTATTTTTTATTGTTTCATTAAGCATTTTTATTTATTTTGAGTAGGTAATTTTCATTGTTTTAGTAGTTGTTCTTCGTTGTTTCAATGGTCGCTTCTTATTGTTTCATTTGCTCCCTTTTTACTGTTTCAGTAGTGATGTTCGTTGTTTTCATAGATCACTTCTTATTGTTTCAATAGTCAATTTTCTTTGTTTCATCGGAGGCTTTTTTTGTTGTTGTTTCAGTGGTTTTTTGTGTTGTTTCATCGCTTGTTTTCCATTGCTTCAGTTGTTGCTTTTCGTTGTTTCAGTTGTTTCAGTGCCAGTCATTGTTGTTTCAGTAAATTGGGCCAGGCTGTGGGATGGGCGTCCGATCAATGAAACAATCGTTCACTGTGTTTTGTTGGAGATTGTTTCATTCATTGTATTGTTTCAGTAATTGGGCCAAGCTATGGGAAGAACATCGACATACAGCGCCAAAACAATGGCGAGCAGTGTCGAAACAATCGTGCGCTCTAGTTGTTTCAAGTGCGGTGTTGGTCTGGATAATACTCGCGCGAGGCCTGCGTCGTGCGGGTTGGTGGGCTGTTTGGGCCATGGAGAGCGTCCAATCGGCTGGGTGTTAGAACGGACGTCCGACCCCTAGTTGGCGCCTACAAATAAAAAACTATGTGTTCTAATAATATTATAGTCTTAGCGTGTTATATAAATACATAAATAAACTATACTAGTAATTAGTGATCAAATTTGAATTTAGAGACCATGTCAATCTCAAAAACAATAGTTATCTATGAACGGAGAGAGTTTATCGACTATCAATTGTATCGTATTGTATACAATTCATTGTTTTAACAAGTTTTCATAATATTACTCAATTTAGCATATTATATAAATATATGTAAATAAACTATAATAGTAAGTGCTCAAGTGAATTCTAGAGATCATGTCAATGCCCAACACGACAATTACCTTTTTTTTAACACAAGGAGAAATAAGGGGGGAGGCCGGGGACTATGCTAAAAGGGAACTTCCTCCTTGATCAAAGAAATGGTCTATCCACCAGAAAGGATTGGGTCTGAAAAATGCGTCTATTTCTCTCCTCCTAAATATTTCATGATGTGTAGATGATGAGGCAATTTAAGACCCTACGGGACGGCTTTGGCACAAGGTCCACGACAATTACTTATGATCAGAGAGAGTTTATCGAATAGTTTACATGTATTCAATGAAGAAAACAAAGATAAACGAAAAAAAAAAACCAAAGAACCAATCGAGACACCGAGAGGAAGCAGAATCGGATGAATAATGAATTGAATCCCCCACTATGAATGTGCTAAATCTAATGTGCGCGTGTATCAGATGCCGCGCTTGTTGATCGATCGCCGCGCTGGCGTGGCCGCCACCCGCTCGCGGTGACGAGAGCCATGTCGCGCCACCCCCAGAGACATCGCCTTGCCGTCGTCGCCCTCGACGACCCGGAACCCGCCGCCGCCGCCGCTCTTCATCTTGAGCAGCAGCTTCGCCTGGCTCACCGTCCGCGAGCTCAGCCTGACGCCCTCGAACCCCGTTCGCTCCATCGCCTCCTTCCAGGTATAGCCTCTAGCGCCGCGTGATCGCCGGCGCCGCCAGAGCCGCCGCGTTGATGGTCGTCTAGAGAAGCCAGCGCGTCGCTGATCTCCCCGCCGAGGTGATCCCTCTCGACGGCGAGCCTCGCTGCGCTATCCACCGGGAGGCACTCGTGCAGCGAGTCGAACACGGCGGCGTAGTACCGGAGGCTGGCCGCGAACCGCGGGAGAAAGCTTGCGCTTCTTCTCGTCGAGTATTCAACGGAGGCTACGTCGCCGTCGCCGTCGCACCAAGGAACACCAAGGACGGGTTCAGAGAGCGGATGTATGCCAGTCTGCTGCTGGTTTCTCTTGAGCTTGTCGCCGGGAACAACAGGTTGACGACCACCGTCGCGGCGGCGTTGATCTCGATCCGGCCATGGCGGATGCTCGCCTCGTTCAGGACGCCCTCGAACTCGAACCGGAGGTTCGGGCAGCCGCTCGCGAAGCGCGTGAGTCGCGCCTCGGTTTCCCGCAGCTCGCCGGCGTCCGTGCCGAACCCGGTGATGCGCAGGGACACCGCCGCCTCGTCGCCGTCTTGGGAGTTGGAGCTGTTTGCGGCGGCGTCCGACAGGGACTGCATCAGGGAAGGACACTGGAAGCCGTACGACACGTCGAAGTCGACGACGTGGAGGCACCGGCTGCCGCCGCCGCCGGCCTCGACGATCGCCTGGTTCGCCGTGAAGTGCGCGAACTGGTACAGCGGGGACGCCTGGTAGAACATGGTGAACGCCAGGAACCGCTCGGCGCGCGTCGCCGGCGAAGTAGGCCGCGACGCGCTGGGCGGGATCGCCGCCGCGGAACGACGCGCGCCGGTAGACCTCCTGCAGGGCGGCCGCCGCCGCGCGCACGTTGCCGGCCTCCCCAGCGGTCACCGACGACAGCAGCAAATGCATGAGCCGCAGGCCACCGTCCGCCGCCTCCCCAGTACTAGTATCGTCGTCAAAATCCAGCCTCGCCATCCGCTCCCTCGCCTGCAGAAGCCTCATGACCCTGCCGCGATCTCCACCATCACCGGCATGCACGGCCATGACGCCGCCGCCTCCGTCGACAACGCCGTCCTGCACCTTGCGTTTCTTGGCCGTGGCGCCACCATCTCTGCCAAGACTCAACGTCAGGTTCATCTACACTAGCACCACTACCTTCTCGCAAGAACCTCCCCAGCGTCCAAGAAACCATGTCGCGAAGCGCACGCCTGCGATGGAGAGGGGGAGGAGGGCGGCCGGAGGGGAGGAAGAAGAGGGGCTAGGCGGCGGCGGCGGCGGCGCGCTATATATAAGTGACCAAGAGGAATCTGGAGATCTTCCGTGTGGCTTTGGTTGCAAGAAATGCTTCCACATGCTGATGCTGCTGCCCGGTGGCTTTGGCTTTGGCTCGTTCCTGGACGCGCACTTGGATTCTAAAGATAGTAACTATATGCTCTTCATCTGGTTGGTCTACTTGGAAACGAACAATGTGTCCATAGAATCTAGGATTAGACTAAGCATGCCATTCTGTGAACATGCATGGACATGGCGGCATGGAGCGTCAATGGCATCTGGTCCTATACTTCACACTGGGGGATGCGGTTTTACACTAGCCAAGTGGGAGTATACTAGCCATGGCAAACCTTCATTGATACGAGAGGGGGTAGCTTTTCCCTCCTCGCCCCTAATGAGTTTTCCGTCTTATCTCTAGCTGTTGGCCGTGCATCAAGAAATGTCACAACCCCTCTCTCCGTCTTTTGCAACCTCCACAGGCAATCCATCCTTCTTCCTCCATTCCTCATCTCTGATCTCCACCGTGCCGCCCCCACGCACTTAAGCTAAGTACTACGCCAAGTCTGTACCGAGACCACATCACTGTAGTCATGTGTGGTTAGAGCGGTGGTCGCCGATGGTGACAAAGAGTGATGGTCGGCTTGGGAAGAGAGGAGAAAAAGCCCGATTGTTTTTGTTCTAGGAATTTGGAATTTTTTTTCAAAAAGCTAAGGTCATTCGAAACAGCTTAGCCGAATGAATGAATAAGCTGGTTGAGCTAAAATTTCTAGCTCTCTCCCGAGAGGTTTTTTTTAACATGCTTTCCAAAACTAATCTATTTCATTTATATTATTTTTAAGAGCTTTTAGACATGGTTACATAATAAAAAATAGTTACTTTGGCTTAAGCTTACTGAAATGAACATTGCTCTAAATGAGAAGGTGGAGCTGCGCGTGGATTTTGGCGTAGACCGGTGGCCAGAGATAAGACGTTAGACTCTCTAGGGGGGAAAAAGAATTTTCTTAAGATTTGGAGATTGTGCTTGTCCTGTACGACACAGGATTAGCATTGACCCCAGCGAGCATAATCGTATACTACGTCAAAAGAGCATATGGGCATGGAATGTGGAATGAACGAATCGGTAAAATTTGTGAAAAGGAAAGAGCCGAAGAGGTGGTTGGGGGCAAAAGTGAAAGGAAAGTAAAAACTGTGGAAAGGGAGGAGGTTGGGGGGGCAAAAGTGAAATGCGTGGCGAAGAAGATGATTTAACCGACGAAGGTAAGAGCATGGCTAGGAGAAGCTCCAAATCATGTTTTATATTTGCAGCACACGTATAGAGTGTCTGGTAGGTGAGGGAATCTTTTAGAGTGTAGTGTAAAGTCTGAAGGGACGTTTGCAAAGAAAATCAGAATTTTAAAGATGGGCATTTGCAAAGAACTTTTAAAGCTGCTGCTAGCCATGCTCTAAGGAGGGAAGGGGTGGAGTGGACCCTCGGCACTACAGAAATGCGACAAGTGCATCCTATCCCAGCTATTCTAGCTGAATAGCTGAAACCGCACTACAGCCACCATGGGAAATGCTTGATGTTGCAAGCTCTTGGCATTTTTTGCGAGAAAGAACAGAGTTGTATATGCTATGTACAGTAGAAATTTGAAGTTTCTCAGGCAGGGAACCGTCAAGAGGCGTGATGGATGACATTGTAGAAGCTGGGTACGAATCTAAAAGTTTAACTTCTCCACTGCCCTGTGGAAGCATAGTCCCTGAACTAGACTAGAGGACATTATTCTGAACCTAGAGTACTTTGGTCTGAACCTGTCTTCCTCTTATGTTCGTTTCGAGATCTTGACAAGGTCCAAACATCCAAAGCCAAAGTTTCCTGACGTCACTTTATTGCTCCTACAGGCAATATTCCACACTATTCGGTGGCGTATAGTCCCGCAATATGAAATGCATAACCCAAATCCATTGAACAGCAATATATTCGAAATCCATGTTAGGTGTATCTACTGCTGAAAGCTGGAAGAGGGTTTCACCATCGTAGAAAATTGCTGTGAAAAGGGGGCTTTGGAATGAACCAATACTTTGGCAAGCTGTACTATTTCATAACCGATAGAAATGTCACACGAATTCCCCAATTACTATGGTGCAATCTTATCATAAACATATAATATATGCTCCATCAGTCCCCATATAATTATATGCCCCATAATCAAGATGAGAGCCATAAAATTTCAAGTAATTTTTTTTTCTAGACTTCATTTTAACCCCATATAAGTACTTTAATCCATGTATACTTCTTTTCTGTGTAAATGCAGAGGTGAAACTTTTTTCTTGCTTCGAAGCTTCTCCATTGCCTCTCACCAACATTGCACAGTGAGACGGAGCATGCAGGCAACCGGCAGCAGAAACCAATTTTCATGCCTACTCATAGGTTAAATTATCAATATGACCAACGCCCTGAAAATCATGTCACAGCAACAAGGTAACATTCATGATGTGCTAAGAAAAAACAGTCAGGATTGTGGAAGCCCATATGAAAAAGGCCAGAAGCTGCAGAATATATCTTGATATGCATTGCCATCTCACACAAAATGTTTAGCTACCAGTTGACTGAATGTGAAATGAGGACACTTCTACTATGCTTTTAAGAGTCATTTTCTGATGCAAGCCTGCAACATGATCATTACTCTTTTAAACTTCATGTGTCTGTTAGCATAGTTTGAGTTTCCATGCTTTCGATGACAAACGGGTGGGTGGTATAGAGTCCATTCTACTGGTGGCCCCGTTTTAAGACGTGCACGTCACTTGTGCTGGCCAATATGACAAATGGAATGGACAAGGTGGGGCATCCATGATTTCTCATGTTTTTATAAGGGGATAAATCATAAGATCACATGGAGGGTACAACAAGGTGTGATAAGGAATTGGTTCTCGTTACTAGTTAATGGACATACAAAATGAAAGTAAACAAGATACAGCCAAAAAAAATGCCCGAAACACTGAATTAAACAACTTATATTTTATGAGGAATACAGTAGCATGATTCAAGCATCCAACTTTTGTCAGGAAAAGGCTACAGAGCTAAAACACAAGCAGGCTTAATGTACCTAGTCATGTGCATTTTAATGTGGTCACCTTAGTGCGCTTGAATACTAGTGTTCTGGGCTTGATTCTGAAATGATTCACCATCATTGTCTGCACTGTGATGCTTGGCCTGATGGAAATTACAGATTAACTGGCACATATAAATACTTAAATCTTTGAACAAATGCCACAAGTGATCATAGTTGTCAAGGCGGTAAAGCGACCCGCGGAGTGTTAGGACCTTTTTACCTCTTAAGCGCTTAAGGCGTAAAGCGAGGCGACTTCATAGACACATGTATAAGGCGAATAAAAGCAACCAAATTGCAACATAATAAGATAGTTCACACCAAATTGCAGCAGTTAGCATCTACTTACTACCAAGGTTTTAAAGTCGGTAAGTCGAGTCGAGTCGTGTGGGTACCGACTTGTAGACTAGTCGTGACTAGGTGAGACTAGTCGTGATTAGTCGAGTACTAGTCGTTAACTATACTATCTTATTTTCTATAAATATATCACTCATTTTCAGTTTAAAAAACCATAAATACAGAGAATTGGAGAGGAATCATTCTTATTGGTTGGAGAGGAATCATTGTTATTGGGCTTTCTCTAGACAAAAATAGCATGTCCAAATGGGCCAGCCCAACATGACCCCTAATCCTAACATGCAGAGCAGCCTTCTCTCTCTGCCTCCCAGATCCAATACTGTCTTCTTCACGCACCTTCCAGCTTCTTCACGTGCCTCCCAGATCCAGCCGCTCTTCCAGTCTTCCTCTCCTCTTGGATCCAGCTGCTCTTCTCCTCCTGCAGCAGGCAGGGGCGGATCCACTGTTGGGGCGTGTTGGGGCACGCGCCCCAGCTCCAATTTTGTGCAGAAGCCCATTACCCCGGCCTATTTTGCCTTAGCCCAAGCCCCAATTCGCAGCCCATGAGCCCAAGCCGGCAAGCCCCAATCCTCAACCCTAGCAGCGAGTGAGATGAGAGGAGACCGAGCGTCGAGTCCTGCCTCCTGCGTGAGCGTGGCTGCGCTGTGCCCCCGGCCCTCCGCCTCGCCATGTCGCCAGGCAGGAGCCCGGCCGCCTCGCGCCATCGCCGACTCGCGCTCGCCGCTAGCCAACCCAACTGGCACTGCCCTCATCCTCCGCTCCTCGGCTTCCTCGCGGGCTCATGGGCGACGACCTCCTCCCGTCCTCCGGCCTCCGGCCTCCTCGGCAACTCGGCTCCTCGCGGCTTGTGGCGGCGGCGTCGGCGCCGGTGGTGGCGTCTAGCCCAGTGCCCAGCGGGCAGCGGGCCAGCGGCCACCCTCCAGTCCTAGCTCCTTCGGTAATTGTTTTGCTATATGAATGAGCCGATGAGCGATTGAACACGGGTAGTCACTAATTGGGTAATTACTAATCATGTTTCATTGTCTAGATCTGTAAATGGATAAGGATAAACGAACATTGCATTCTTATTTTTCTAAATATGCATGAATTTGCATTATATTACTATTTGGAACCTATTTTTAGAACAACTTTGTTATAATTTTGATGGTGGGAATTTTCTGCTTAGCCCCACCTCTATTTTTGTCCTGGATACACCACTGGCAGCAGGTCTTCTCTCTTCGTCTGCCTCCCAGAGCTAGCACGGTAAGCAGCGCCGCCTCCCTCCCTCCCCTCCTCTTCACCAGCGCCACGACTCTAGGGTTTATCTCTGCCCTCTTGTTTGTTTGGGCCCTCCCTACCTCACGCTGGCTGTATGGCGCCCGCTTCATCCCATAAGGCGTTGAAGAGGACGCCTTGGAAGCCATAGCGACGCCTTGGACGCCTTAGGGACGCCATACACTCAATTTGTAAAGCGTCCCATGAGGCGTCCAGGCAAAACCTTTTTAGCGCTTAATGGACGCTTAAGCGACGCTTAATGGACACCTCAACAACTATGCAAGTGATCAATAAAAATGTTAATTATGAGATAACCAAGTAATGCTAAATTATGTAACCTGACATCAACATATTTTTTTCATTGAAAAAGATCTATGTAATACAAAACTTAGAAAAAAAAATATTGTCCATAAAATCTCTAATGCTCCAGAGATCTACAGGTCATGATTATTGGTCTATTGCATCTGTAAGATATATTTGACACTGCTCGTTCATTTCTCTTAAGTATGATGACATTAGAAGGAAAATTTAATATGAAGAGATTACCACAATTTCATGCTTGATGGGACTTGTCTTCTTCTACCAGTAAATGAATGATGGATCTGACCATTTCATTGTCGACGAAAGTTGCCATCAGAAATCATCAAGGCACAGAAATCAGACATTCATACCAGCTAATTACAATAAATCAATAATGAAAGTACAGGGTATGGACTGAAATTGAAAACCATCTTGTGTATATTCTGTGAAGCAGCCTTTTATCCAAAGCAAGTTAAACATTTTTTACACAGTGAATCAGCGTTTTGTTCAAAGCAAACTATACGTTTTTCACATACAGTGAAGTAGCACCAAGCACTGCACACGGAGATGTGCAGAGAAAATACAGCAGCATGTTATTTCCTCAGCAGGTGTATTCCCCACCTAAAATGTCAATTGTCAAAGAAAGAGACATCATACCTCTGGTCTTCTTGTCAGTTCTTTAAGAACAACATCAAGTGTTATGCGGAGTTGCTTGAATAAAACGGCAGTCTGTGCAGCAGCAGTTAACCTTAACCATCCATCTATGACAACTACTCCTGTCTGGAAACAAAGCCAACCAATAAATCCTAAGCATCAAAATGCTCAATATACCACTAAAATTAGTATATAAGAATATATACCCTAACCAGTACTCTCTAAAGGAATTCCTCTCCAAAAAGAATCATGCTACAAAAATTGTTCATCTAATTTATAGACCTGGAGTGAAACTAGAAGCCCTAACATAGCCTCTCCTTAATGCAATATCCCTGTTTCACATATTATTCACATAGAAGATAAGAAAAACAGTTTCCCCTCACTTTAGTGAATTAGGCAGTGCTCCTGCCCTTTTTCTCCAAAAAAAAAAACTGGCTAGTTTTTTCTTTTATCCTGACAAGTGCTAACATGCTACACCCAAAAAAAAGCCAGAAGAACTAAATCTTGTTCAACAAACGATTTTAAGACCCTGGTAGCTTTAGTATATTCTATAGATAAATAAAGGAGGGTGTGAATTCAATGGTTTAGTCCCATAATCTAGCATTTGATGAAACCAAATAGTACCTGATGTTGGATTACCATTGGACCACCAAACAGAAGGAGTGAATAGGGTGAAACAACACTAGTATCACGTAGAAATATCTTACTTGTCTCAACCTGAAAATAGAGAACATAGATTGCAAGAATAAGACGATATAGTAGAGTTAGAATTAACATCCCTTTTCCTGTGATGGTGGCAGATGGTGCGGTAATCACACTCCTAGGCAATTTATTATATATATACATGGACTATGTGTCAATAAAATTGAATACTGGCAGCAAAATAAATCAGAATCTAGACAAATAAATTCATAAAGAAATTCTCTGAACCTGGTACACATGACCCACTTTGATGCATAATATGGAAGCCAAGGTAACCTAACAGGTCACACACAAGCTAACCAAATAAAGGACAGCTTTTGAACAAACAAGCCATATACATTGACGATTGGAGACCTAGTTGTTGTAACATCTATATTTGTGTGTGACACGTTATGGCTTGGAGAAAAAGGAATAGATGGTACGGGCAGAATAAGATTAGTTGGTAATTGTTATGATGGGCAGCTTGTGTTTCTATGGGCCAACGGGCAACACACACACATACAAGATATACATTAACAGTAGCATCTGCAACATGATGATGACAATACACTTCTATTCGTGACAACCTTTTCAAGGAACACCACAAATGGATACTGAACAGATTTCAAGCCATGGTTCGTAGATGATGGGTGTATATGAACTTCTCGCTTTCCATCAAACCATCGAGGACGATCCTTTCCAACCAGAAATATCAGACAGCTTTCTGCTACCTAGAGCTCCTGGATCAACACCCTCCAAAGTTGCTGCGACATTAGGGTATAGACCTGCACATATGACTGACTGCAAATGCCATGCAAACATTTTCCAGAAATGCAACATGTTAGCATTTTATTGAACTAAGAAGTGAAAAAGACACTAAGAAGCAAATCAACCACTAATGTCAAATAAAGTTGCTGCAACATTAGGGTATAGACCTTCACATATGACTAGCAGCACATGCCACGTAAACATTTTACAGAAATACAACATGTTAGCATCGTGTTGAACAATGAAGTGAAACAAAACAACGACACGATTAATGTTCCATTAAAAACAACAACCACTGTCCACTAATGACTAATGTAATACAAAGAGTAAACAAATGTGATGGCAGGATACCACTTTCAACTTGGAATCGTATAATAAAAGATAATTACATATCTTCCTTTTACTTTGGTATCACCAAAAGAACTGCCAAAAAAGGTTTAGAAATCATTCGGTTACCTTAATAACTGAGGTGTAGCGAGCATAAAAGTTGAACGGAAGCGACATATTGGCAAACCAACTATCAAGATTGCTATTCCTCTTCCCATCCATAGTCCTCTGGAAAATAGTGAACTTAATTATGAGTTGATTGATTTTGATGCTTGTCTCCATCCAAATAAAAAGAGAGAGTTTCCAGGAATAATAAGCTAATAAAGAAACCGACGACAAATTTGCAGCCCCCCCCCCCCAAAAAAAAAAAAGAAGAAAAGAAAAAAGGAAGCTACTCCCTCCACTCTCTATTCGATGCTATTAATATTACAGTCTCCAATGTATTACTTTGACTGTTTCTTTTTATAACTATATAGCTGTATAAATTAATAAAACTGTAATACTATGGAAGTATTTTTTGTCAAATGTGCAGCCTAATTCATTATGGGCCCAAATGGGCTAGATGAACATGTGAACGAGAAAGGGAAAAATGCAAAAGAACCCCTATACATGTATCTAATCTAACACCTCTCTCAAACTCATGGTGGATCAACAACATTGAGTTTGGAGAGATGAAAAGCATGTTGCACTCTAGTCTGCGCCTTGGTGAAGAAGTTCGCAAGCTAAAACTGTGAAGGAACATAACCAAGAGTAATCACATCATCTTGCACCTGAGACCGAACGTAGTGAGCATCAACATCGATATGTTTGGTGGGCTCATGCTTCATGGGATCACGAGCAATATTGATGGTGCAAGGTCGTCACTGTGAAAGTAGGTAGCTCACTCTATTCAATGGGCCAAATATACAAGGTACAAGACAAAAGGGAAAATAGCAAATAAGACCCTACACAATGTACTATTCACCCCCCCTCCCCGCGCGCATGCAAACTCGAGGCGGATCCACAACATTGAGTGGGAGTAGACATAAACTGACTCAAAATATGAACAGCAAATGAAATGTCGGGACGAGTAATACCAAGATAAACAAGACTCCCAACAAGGTGACGATAGTGAGTAGGATCTACAAGAGGGTTTGGACATGGCTCTGATACCATGTGAAGGTAGGCAGCTCACTCTATTCAATGGGCCAATGGGCCAAATATACAAGGTACAAGACAAAAGGGAAAATAGCAAATAAGACCCTATACAATGTACTATTCACAGTCACAAAGGCCAGTGCACGGAGCTCAGCCTTAGTACTAGAGCGAAAGACTGTAGCATGGCGCTTAATCTTATAAGAGATCAACGAAGAGCCAATGAAGACGCAGTGAGCCGAAACAGACTTGCGATCAGTTGGATCACTAGTCCAGGTGGTGGCATCCAAGTACGCCTGAAACTAAAGCTGTAGAGGGTTGGGGGTTGGTGCTGGAGAAGAACACGACGATCAACTGTACCACGAAGGTAGCGGAAAACCCGAAGGAGGTGACCGTAGTGCACATTGGTGGGAGAGGCCATAAACTGACTGAGGATGTGCACAGTGTGGGGGACATCAAGGCGAGTGATGCCAAGGTAGACAACAAGGTGGCGGTAGTGAGTAAGGTCCTTAAGGGGAACCCCATCAGTGGTCCGGAGTTGGGGGTGAAGGTCAATCAAGGTGTCAGCGGTGCGGTGGCCAATAAGCTCCTTGATATACTTGCGCTGGGAAAGGTAGTAGCACTAAGGCGTGAGTCAACCTCAATCCCTAGAAAGTATCGAAGGGGGCCACTACTCACTGAGGCGCACCTTGACAAAGGCGACATACTCAAGGTCATCTCCAGTGATGAGCATGTCATCAACATAGAGAAGTGTGCGGCCACGAGAGGATGTGTGCACAAAGAGAACATGGTCATGCTAACTAGCAGTGACAACCGAAGCAAAGTGCTCAAACCAAGCACAAGGGGCCTACTTAAGGCCATAGAGCGAGTGACGAAGGCGACACACATGACCATTAGGAACACTATAGCTAGGAGGGTGCATGTAGACCTCCCCACGCAACTCACCATGAAGAAAGGCATTCTTCACATCGAGTTGGGAGATGGTCAGTGATGAACGAAAGCACAGGTACAAGAGTGAGGACAGTGGTCTTGTGAGCAACTGGAGAGAAGGTCTCGCCGTATTCAAGAACAGGCGTCCGCTGAAAGCCACGAGCCACTAGGCATGCCTTGAAGCGCTCAAGAGAATTGTAAGAGTGAGTCTTTATCTTATAGACCCACTTGTAGGTGATCTGAGTAACGGTGGAGGGACAAGGGACAAGATCCCAAGTGCCAGTGCGCTCAAGAGCAGCAAGCTCCTCATCAAGCTCCTCAGCCATCGCAAACTGCCACTCACGATGAGCAATAACATCATGGTAAGAGGTAGGCTCAAAGTAGGCGTTGACAAGAGCAGAAAAATCATAATAGTCTGGAGGAAGGATCTTGCTCCGATCACGAAGAGTGTATCGAGGATGGCCGAAAGAGGCGTCTAGAGAAGGAGGAGAAGCATCCTGAGTGCGTGGAGCAACATCGTCCTGAGTGGGTGGTAGAGCAGAGGAAGAGGAAGCTCAATGAGAGTAGGTGAACGGAAGAGGGCTAAGTATGCGTAAAGGTGGTGGACGATCCGACGTGAAAGGAGGAAGAGGGAGAGGCCAGGGACAGGGCGGTGAAGGAAAGTGGAAGAGGGGG
The DNA here is from genome assembly GCA_036346415.1 of Raddia guianensis. Lineage (NCBI taxonomy): Eukaryota > Viridiplantae > Streptophyta > Magnoliopsida > Poales > Poaceae > Raddia > Raddia guianensis. Next base: position 24,130,468 of record CM070543.1, on the reverse strand, counting down.
AGCCAAAGTAGGGTGGTGGTGGCTGGCGGTGGTGGAGGCTATGGAAGTAATTTTTGTCAAATGTGCAGCCTAATTCATTATGGGCCCTAATGGGCTAGATGTACATGTGCAAGAGGAAAAAATGCAAAAGAACACCAATACATGTATCTAATCTAACATTTTTAATGATAAATCTTGTCATATGGTTTTCATGCTGCATGGGGCTAATGTGAATAAATGTAAATGTGGTGATGATCAAATCTTCATGCTTCATGGGGCTAATGTCAACTTAGGAGCTACAGATTTTCATTGGCATTAAATGACCTATAACTTGTAGGTGTTAAAAGAAAAATAACATTTGTATTGCAGCATCTAATTTCGTAACTTTGTGGAGTTTACATCTAATTAACTACAAGCCTAAATTGAAAGTGGACTGGAATCATATGATAGATATGGACCATCAAGTAATTCCAAATTTTCAGGATCCAACTGACTCACGTCAAGTTTGTGTGCTCAGTTCCAGATTTTGGGTAAAAGGCATTATCAACATAGACCAGGTAAATATTTATGTTAGGGGCCATTAGTGCATTTCTCTTGATAATAGAGATACCTCACTATCTTTAGGAAGATCCACAAGTCCAATGTCTGCTAACAATGTCCCATACTGTAGACGCATGTCCCTGGAATGAAAGGAAAAACAAAATTAAATGGTTTCTACTGATAAATAATTCATATGAAAATTTTGGTTATTTCCATATTCAATAGTAAATTTGCACAACTTTCTAAAATTAAAAGTTTGCGAGCAATAGTGGCTGAAAGGACTCCAAATTACAATATAACAGGTATGAAGGTAAGCGAAAACAGAAAACAGGCTAAAATTTGATTATACAGAATCAACGATAATTGGACTAGATAAGGCATGCTTTTGCGCCAACGCCAAGATAGGTCTAGAAGAAAACTGCTACTTAGTACTTACCCACCACTACTTGAGTTTAGCTAAATTCACACATGTAACTTGAAAACACAGGTTTGGCATGATCTATTAGGAGCATGCTTATGAACAGTACTTCAACAAAATCAGATAAGTTTGTGGAAAATTTAATTGATTAATGAAATTTTCTGAAAATAATTCTGCGCAAGCATACCATTGCCCTCTTAGATTTTCAAGATATGGTGGTGACAGTTTAACATTTGAAGACAAAAAAACTGTTGTACCGTGTTCATTAGTTGATTAAAATTAATCTAAGCCCTTACAAAATCTGCTTCTTTTGCATACATCTATTATAAACTGTGGTGGTTTAGCACCTAAAACATCAAGGGATCCAACCTGACCATATGCATCACTGTACTGTTCAAGTAGAATGAACGGCAAAACTGATGAGCAGATCTGGATCCATTCTGCAATAAAAAAAATTATGTTATTAGAAATCCTAGGAGTTGTAACTATTTTAAGGACTGAGATGTTCATATGTACAGCAAAAGCCATGCCCATAGCAAATTATAAGATAAAGTAACATAATGCTAAGTGCACATACAAATCTATCAAATGGTGATAATTATATTCAGTATAAAAGAAAGCTGATCATAACCTCTCGAAGGATCCGGGACCACTTGTCATATGCAATAGCCATTAACAGGTGGTCTGATTGTTTATTATCTGCTGTAGAAGACCCGTCAAGGTTTTCATTCAACAATGCAGCTTTGCTTTCTCTACATTTTGCTTCTGTATTATAAATGAAATAAGATTATGAAACATCAGTGCATGCACAGCTTGCATAATTTATTGACGATAAGTGCACCACCTCATCTTTTGGAGAAATGAATGGGGATTTATAACTCAGAAAAGCAGCAATGGAAAGAACTGGTGATAAGCAACCAAAGATAGCACCATAGAGCATCATCTGCAGCCTCAGAGGCAGAATTAATCAATACATTAACATGGCAAAACAAAAAAGTTAATACAAAACTATAAATGCACTATAAATTATACAAACTGAAAAACCAATGATAAGAGCATCTACAGATTTTCTTTTTATGAACCCTTAATTTGCTAGGTGTTGCCCTTGGAGCCTGGACGTGCTCAAAGGGCCACAGGCTATGGGGAAAGAATGGGTAAAACTCCTACAATTGCAGATACACGAAAGGAGCATCATGGCATTACCTACACATATTAGTACACAACGGATGAGAGGAACTTTGGAAGCATTCCAAATATCCACGAGAAACATAATAGGGTCAGTTCAACGGAAGTTTTGTTTAAGTTTCCTTGAATATACCTCCAGGTTTGATTCGAAAGGATTTTATGAAAGTGTAATAAAGAATAGAGATTGTTATTATAAGGAAGGGAAAGTGAAAAAGTTTTCAAAATTTATGTAGCAAACATTATCTGCACAAAAGTATAAAGATTAGTTTAAGAGGGCTACGTTGTGTGTGTTCATTCAGGATAAATAAAAGATAATCATCGCTAAAACTACATCTGCTGTTCAACATAACATCGCTAGGCGGGAAGCGCCTGGCTGAACGGCTGCTGCTGATCCATCGTAGGAGGATCATTAGCTGGTTGATCAGCTCTTCAGCTGATCAGTCGATCAGCAGAAGCCGGAGAGAACGGAGCAGAATGCATTCAGGATAAATAAAAGACAATCATCGCTACAACTACATCTGCTGTTCAACATAACCAGTTAAATTGCTTGCACAATTCTGTGGCTAAATCTAAATCACCCTTAAAAATACTATTGTACTCCCTCCATCCAAAAATACTTGTCGCTGTTGACTTTTAAACACACATTTAACCATTTGTCTTATTCAAAAAAAAAACTATGTAAATGTCATTTACGTCGTATTAAAAAAAACTATGTAAATGTCATTTATTTTGTTGCGACTTATTTTATCATTAAATGTATTTTAAGTATGACTTATATTTTTACATATTTGTAATAAAATTTTTGAATAAGACGAATGGTCAAACATGTATCCAAAAGTCAACGGTGACAAACATTTTAGGATGAGGGGAATACTTTTTTTATTGAACTTTATACATGATTAAAAATGTATTTGTATACATGTATTTGTTATACCACTGTTAGCCACGTCCAGTACTAGGAGCAAAGTACCAGCTCTAGCAAGGTAGCAGAAAATGTATGCACAAATATCTAATGCCAAGCATTACATTTGATAATTGAGGAGTAATTTATATTTTGGCCACACCTTTCCAATCAAAACATCAACAGGCAGTTTTGCCAAATGACAGCCAAGAGGAGACAACTCCTCGTGTCCTTCAAATGCTCCAACCTAGACAAGACAAGAAACCAGAATAAAGCTCAGTTCAGACTTAAGAACTACCAAAAGAAACAAGTATGCCAGATCTACTTATATCCAACGGACTGTAGACATGTACAGTGTGTTAAATGATAAAAGAAAGAGAAAACCTTATATAACAAGTCAATTGCAGAGGAGATAGCTTCTTCTTTGGGGGGCTCCACAGCCTGAAATAGTATGATATAAAAAATATAAGCATTCTGCATCACAATGTCATGCAGCGGCCATAAAAGCAGGAATTGGAACTAACATATATGCAGCTTTCTGTAAGTGTCCAATAAAAATTTCATCAAAGAATGATGTTACGAAATGAGATGCAGAGGAGCCCAGCATCGAAAAAAGGGAGATGGTAAAAATGGAGAGAACAAATGTACCTTTAGCAGGAAGCTTTTTAGGTCACCCAGCTGAAGTGATTTTATTTGCAAACACAACTCAGTCAATAGCATCCGCAACATCTCAGACACCTACAAGCATGGTACACAGAAATACCGGTCTGATCCACCGCCATTGCCGCGACCGACGCCGCGGCCACGGCTCTAGCGGCTGCTTCTTGGTCCATCGCGGACTGCTCTTCCGCCATCACCGTCTGGAGAGAGGTCGAAGAACTCGAACTGATGCTAGCGCCCCCCTACCTGGCACACCACTGACGGCGTGCTCTCCGCTCAACCACTGCGGATCACACCCCTATCAGATTTCTATCTTGCTAGCCGATCAGCTCGAGCTCAGTTCGATTCGAGCGTCAGACGCGGCGAGGAGCGGCAGAGAGTTTACCGAGTTCGGACCCCTCGCGGTAATGCAGTCCTACTCCTGCCGAGCCTTAACTCTTTTCCGTGTTGTGGTTGTGTAGAATGCGATTACAGAATGTTTCGAACCCCCCTCTCTCCTCTTTCCTCCCCTTTTATACAAGCCCTGAACTGGCGGAGAGAGCGAGGGGTAGGCGACAAGATTTCAAGACATCGATAAGACATATGGGGACGGGGAGAGAGAAAACGTCTTTGCTAGTGCGCCGCATGGCGCCGCCCATGCGTGCTTTGCAAGTGGCTTCTGACCCGTGTGAACACGCCAGTGAGACTGCGAGCGGGGCCCAGCTTGCTCCTTCTGACGCGGGCGGCTTGCATGATGAGGGCAAACTCTCTCTCTCTCTCTGCTGATCAATTCCACTGTGCCACAATGACAGTTGATCAAACCTGCAGAGGTCACTGTGGCGGTAATCATCTCTTCATCTGTCTATCCGCGCGTAACGTCGCATTGAATGTGCCCGTCCTTCGCAGCAGGGGGAGCCTTCGCCTAGAAGACTCCTTTCGGGACGCCTCGCCACGCGGGCCCGCAGCGATGGGGGGCCCTACGCGCCGAGGGCTCGCCACGCGACTGGGGCTGGTCGCCCGCCGACGCGGGGCCTCGCCCGGCGCTCTGAGGGGCTCGCCCGCGACGCTGGGGCTGCTTCGCCCGCTGATGTGTGGGGCTCGCTTTGGTGCACGGAGGGGCTCGCCCACGTCCGGAGCACCGCCGCCTTTGACGCGTGGGGCCCTCGCTTTGGTGCACGGAGGGGCTCGCCCCAGCTGGCTGGGCTGGTTGCCCGCTTGGACGCGTGGGGCCCTCACCTTCCCGACGAAGGGGCTCGTCCACGTATTGGGGCACGGTCGCCCGCCTGACGCGTGGGGCCCGCCGGATGCACTGAGGGATTCGCCCACACGCTGGGGCCTGCTCGCCCGCCTGACGTGTGGGGCCCTCGCCTGGTGCACGGAGGGGCTCGTTGTCGCAACCCCGGCTTCACCGGGATCCACTCACAATCAATTGCTAGTCCCAGAGATCAATGCTAGCAACTTGTAAGCGACAGTTTGTTGGACATCATCACACAATCACAAATAACTAGAAGAAATTATATATTATGCAAAAGTAATTGTTACACAACTACTTATTACAAATTGTTTGATTAAGGATGACATAATAATGTCCATAATATATCAGAGTGCGGAAATTCAAATATGCAGCGGAAAAGGTATGATGGTGCTCCAATCCGACCCTTGAGCGCCAGCTAATCCTCATCAAAGTCCGAGACAAGATCCTCCTGATCCTGTAGATACACCGGACCTAATACTTCTCCTGAATACAAATTTTTCCATGGTTTTGTATAATGAGTACACGGCTACCCAGCAAGAGTCCTTATAAATGATGCAAGGATATAAACAAGAATGCGGTGGCTATTTTGCATAAACACCTACACTAGTCAATATTAATTAAAGTGTTGTAAAACAACTTGTAGAGCAATTAATATTGATACAGATTCCCAAAGATAACACGCAGAGCTCGGCTTCGAAAGCCCCTCTGAAGATCAAAGCTTGCCTCGAACAACTCAAACTACACCAACCCATCAGGTTAATTATTAACACATGAGACTACCATGTACGACCTTCCTCCCCTCCCATAACCGTGGGAACGGCTATCATGATAGTTTTAACTCTGCAGAGTGTAGCACACTTTACCCATAAGCCGAGTGGTACTTTTGCATCTTAGCTCTTCCTTAGGAGCCTGCACAAGTAACAATACAAGGCGATTCATTAGTTCCTCTGTTAACACCGATACCCCTCTAAGGTTTAGCACTCGGGCCCCTCTTGAGCCAACGGACCATGACCGATCTTTTCAAAGTAAAGTGTGTTAACAGTCTTCCTAACTACTAAGCCAGACTAGCACATGTTGGCCGACATGCTAATGCTAGCACTTATGGTTGCGCTTGTATGGTTTGGCCGGATAAGCACACGCCCAAAGTCCTTAGACCAAGGTGACTACCTCCAACAATCCACATTCCACAAAATCACCCGACTATGCCACCTTTAGTCAACACACGCCACGTAGGTTTTAGTTGATTAGGTTAAGTAACTCAGCATCTCCTATCATACCAAGTCACAAGAATAATTAAATAATGAACCTAAATCAACTACCAACCCACGAGCACTAGCAACTATGCACAAGGATAGGCTAGGAAAATAACTAAGGCAGCAATAAATAGGTTAAATTCACAGGGTCAATGACGCAGTGTGAATAATAGGTTTCTACCCTTCCCATCAATTTATGCATGAGAAAATAAATAGAAACAATAAACGGGTGAGTTTTGTAAGTTGGGAGAGCAAGATGCAACTATCTTGCCTTGGTAGCACTCCGGGTCTTCGGATTCTCCTTCGAACGGCTTCTGGAGTCCTTCCGAACAGCGCGAACACGGACGATCTATGCGTAAATCAGGATGCAAACAAATAAACAATAGACAATATATTTTAATAAAAATATTGAAAAAGTTCTGGCCGATCATGCCTCGGTCTTTCAATCATGCATCGGATTTTAGCAAACTCACTCCGGAATATTTTTCTCTTATTTGGCCGCTAAACGCACGCTTCGTGAGTCGGCGACGATCGCACGACATAAAACGAGGCGCCGCAAATAGGCGGCCGCAAAGAGAGTTCAAAAATACGAGATTAATACAGGAGGTAATAGGGATCAAACGAGGATCAACAAAATTGGTTTGGAGGAATCCGACTTACGGTTTGAGAGATACGAATTGCGAAGGTGCACTGCTCATGATGAACAAGAATGCCGTGGCTCTCGGCCGGTCGGCATGGTCAAAGGAATTTCCCTGCCTCAATCCCTCGCCCCTGCAACAGAGAGAGAGAGATAGAGAGGGAGGAGGCGGCCATGGCAGAGGGAGGAGAGGGGCGGTGGCTCTGGTGGGGACAGGCGGGTCGCAAGGCGGCGTCTGGCGCTAGGGGCGGTCTTGGCGGCAGCCTGGGGCTAGGGCTGGCGACTTTTCAGGCAGCGGCATGGGCATGGCTGCAGAAGCGGCGGCTCGACTGGGGCTACTGGCGGGGAAGGATGTGGGGGCAGCGGCCAAGACAAGGAGGCGAGGCGGTGGGTCTGCAGCGGCTGCTTGCTGGGCAAAGGCTCGGGCTGGCACAGGGCTTCGGCTCGGGTGGTGGGGTGCGGTCCCAGGAGGAAGGGCGGCGGCACATGGGAGGTGGCACGGGTGGCGCGGGTCCGTGAGAGGAGGCGAGGCGGCGGCGGGTGCAAAGCGGCGCTCGGCTCCGACCCGGGGCGACGCGCTCCAGTGGAATAGGGCGGCGGTGGCTTCCCCATAGGCGGCGGCATGATGGTAGAGGCGCCACGGGCGGCGGCATCTGGCAGCAGGCGGCAAGCAAGGCGAGTGGCATGGCGGGGCGGCTCGGCGACGCACACGGCGGGCGCAGCGGTAGGTGAGGTGAGGCAGGGGCACGGCGAAGGGCTGCAGTGACTGAGGATGGGGGCGCGACGCGGAGGCAACAGAGACTACGTTGATCGCTGGCGGCGGCCCACTGGCGGCGACAGATATAGGAGCATGGCGGCGTTGCACCTCCACGGGCAGGTGGCGTCGACGGCAACAGTGAGGAGGAAGCCAAGAGCGGCGGTGTGGATGGGTTTGAGGAGATTGAGAGAATTTGCTAGGGTTTTGCTGGGTTTATATGGGGTCGGGTTGGGGAAAATTTGGCAGGGACGGGTTTGGAAAAATTTGGTAGGGAGACCAAGGAAATACGGCCCAAGGATTTGGGCTTGGAGATAACTTTAGAACTGGCCTAGAGCCCAAAATTTGGTTCGATGAGAGGGTCGAACTGGTTGTGGTTTGTCATGGGCATGACTCGGTCTCGAGATGACCGCCGGTCACGTATTTTATGATTAGAGTCGGATAGGGTTAGGAGGAGTCCGAAGTATGGACGGATTAGAAAAGGACACCGGTCCTACAGATAGGGTGGCAGCAATTGACAAGGTTGTTTAGGGTTACGACGATTTGTAGTTAGAGTTTCGGCCGAAGGAGAGGAGGATCAACCTGGTTAGGGGTCAAGGTTAGGCGTAGGGTGTGACCAGGAGAGAGGAGAGTCAACTGAGTGGGGTCCGGGTCGATGTGATGAGGGTCGATGTGATGAGATTATTGTTGGTTTAAATGGAGAGGCAGGTGAGGTACAGCTCGGCTGAGAGAGAAAGAGAATCTGACTGGCCTATGATACAAAGGAGGTCGATCGGGTTTAGGTTCGATCGATGGAGAAAAGGGAAAAAGGTAGTGGAAAGATGAAGGAGTGGTTTGCTTGCGGTGACCTAGGTGTAAGGAAAGATGTTCGACCATGGTGGTCTTAGCCGAGTGAAACGACATTTGACCCACTAGGGTTTCGACGGAGGTTAGTCGAAAATAGGGTTTCGGGTTGATAGATAATGGTTAGAAAACGAAGGGTATGGCTCGACCAAGCGCAGGAAAGGTGGATAAATTCGGGTTAAAGTCCAGAGAGGAATATGGCTTGGACGATGCTAGGGTTTTGATTGGAACGCAAACCGGGCTTGACCGAGAGAGTTCGTGGTTGTAGCCAAGGAAGATTAGGGTTTCAACCGAGAGGAAGTTTTCAAAGGAGACTCGACCAGGTTTTGACTCGACCGAGGATTTAGGTTTGGTCGGCCAAGTTTACAAGGAATGTCGATCAAGGTTTAGGGACTTGGTTGACTCGACCGAGAGAAAGAGACAAAGATTGGCTTGATCGGAGATCAAGGTTTGGTCGAGCTAGGTTTCAATTGAGAGACAAAGTCGTGGTTCAACCGAGGAACTAATAAAAGCGAGGAGTGAGCTTTTACATTTAAATTTGTAATTTTGTAAATTGAAATGAAAATAATTAGTAAGATAAATTCTTGTATGTAAATAATTGTTTGAAAATTTAGGGTTTTTCATATAAGAATCATAATAAATAAATTTTAATTTTTGCCTTTTCTTTTAAAAGAAACTTGGGACATTCTAATATTTATTAGGATGTCACACTCGTCCACGCGCTGGGGCCTGGCCGCCCGCCTGACGCGTGGGGCCCACCGGATGCACTCTCGGCCTTCCTTAGGACTCTTTATACCCCGGTATTTATTGTACCGACAAAATTCTCAAAATCCAATCAAGCGCATCCATGTGAGGAACATCTGATGACAATACAAATGGAACATAACTAAAGCTAGATAGCTTGAATATTGTGTGTGACATATGCTGGGTGAGGTAAATGTTTATCACTGCTACGTTTTGTATTTATTACATATTACATAAACTAGTTTCATCAAAGTGAAAGACATGGGATAATGAATTTAGGAAAATTTGGCAGCTCTTTGGGTAGGGTTAGCAGCATCTTGACCCTAACTCCACAGTCCACAGTACCTATAGGATTAAGATCCCTTGAAGGATCTTGCAGGGGAGTAATGAGATGGTGGAATCATGGAATGTACAGGATATGTTGTGTCACTGTACTCCGATAATCTAATTGAATCTTGAGTGGTACAGTTGTAGTTTTCAGAGGATTTCAGAGACAAATTACAGACAGCCATGCCCTTGGAGCACAAAAGGGTGCTCTTATTTTCCTACACAAAGTGAATTTAGCTCCAAGAAAGCCTAGAGAAGCAGGGAGGTGAGGCCATCTGTATTTTGCTTGAAATCTTCAGCTCCAGTGCAGAAGTCAAGAGTCAAGCCACACAAAAGAGCATTGTGATCTTCAACTCCAAGAAATTCTAATTGAATAGTTCTGTTTGAGGAATGGAATAAGCTGGTTCATCACCGCCTCATCCATCATAAGCACAAACCTAGTATAACTGTACAAAATTAGGGATGGGGCCATCCCACCAAAATTCATGGAATGAAGTCGTGAACCCATAAAGGGGGACCGATCTAGGATGAGATCTCTCAAAATAAAACTTCAATAAATTCCAAAAAAAAAGGCACTATAATCACGGTAATGAGTAAAGATAAATGATCCCTTATGTGAAGAAAGTGAAAAGGCACACCACCTTCTTCCATATATGATCTATGTTTCCAAGAAGATGGCCATAACCGTCATGTGATAACTTCTCTATTTTTTGCTGTTTCAAGATTTCAGGAGCCACTGCCTCCCAAACAGATGAATCTTCAAAAAACAAGTTATCAAGTTCTACTTCCTCTTCTTCTGTCTCCTTCGTGCAAGTTTCACCAACATCATTAGGAGTTGTCTTTTGTATATCAGAGCCTCCATCAATATGGACAAGACTCTCAGATTTGTTTCCAGTATCACCAGACCCAATCAGAGCATCTTCAACATTTGCAATTTCTGGATTCGGGGACACATGTGGTGCTGGGTTACTTATATGTTCCTTTGAGTTTCCATATGTGGCTCTCCCTTGTTTACCTGGAGATAAACATTCATAATATAGACCACCATCAACCATGCAAAAACTATGAAAACTTGATAAGGGCCATATAAGAACTACTATAGAAGAGATAAATCCTAGATATAACTTGACTATTAATAATATAATTATTAAGCTTACCTTTCTTCTTTTGCCTACTTGGCTTTGCTTCAACAGCTTCAAAACTTGGTGAGCAGTGATCTTCCCATGTCAAGGAATCATTAGAATTTGCATCATCCTCCTTGCAACAAGAGCGGCAAAAGGAACAACTATATGATAAATAGGACAATAGAAAAAATCAAGGAATGAAAAGACGAACATGAGAGAATAATGATGTCAAATAAGATTAGCCCAAAGGATTAATCAGAAAACATAAAATGACATAACATGGCATCCAATTCATAGCGTATTGACTGCATTTATATGCATTGGCTGTTCTGTACATTTGTCACTAAATTTTAATCAGCATTGTTGCTAATAATAAATACTCCCTCTCTCACAAATTAATGCCATCATAGAAAAAATGGTGGACTCTGACCGCTAATATGCACAAAAAAAATGTAGATTTACTACATTAAAATACTAATACATTTTTCATTATAATTATATTGTGTTACTAGCATGTTAGTATAAAAAATGGTAGTGCAAGTTGTACGTTGGAGACCATATCTCAACAATTTTTTTAACTGAAATTAAGACCCAGAAAAATGGGTGTTTCTAAACTGAAGTAAATGTTAAGAAGAAACAAGCAGTATTATCTAAGCACTAAGAAAATAAACCAAAACAGGATAAGATTAATAAACCCCATGGATGATCAAAGAGTATTATGATGTGATAACAATTCCAGTGGTAAAGTCACTTGTACCCACATCTGTACCTCCTCTTGTTGTTCCATGTATTGCCGAATCCATGCAGCTTGCGATGATCTCCCATCATCCAGTGTCACATCCTTTTCCTGCCTCCTGCCAATCCTAATTTCCAACCCCTCGGTGCTCGCTTTTACCTCCTCAGGCCCTCGACTCTGTGGCACCCAATTTTCCTTTGCTGCTGATACTACTTTAACAGAACCCTCTGTTCCTACAAAGGCACCACAAGTAATCAACACATGATTTAAGCATGTCAGACTAGCACTAGATTCAATCCATGCCTCCAGAAGAATATACAAGCACAAAAACACCACACCTGCTGCATCCGGGTGTGTGCATGTGAGTGCAGAACCTAATCTTATAGATGAGTGGAAGCCCGTATGCTCCGACATACATTTGCTAATTCACACAAAAAATCGTATTCACTGTGTGCAGAGGCAGAACTCTAAGTGGGGCGCAGACGGGCTCCAGCCCTGGTCATGACCAGTAGCAAAGACCCTATATTTGTAGTAATTAGGCATTTAGGTACAAGGAGAAAAGCAATCAGCAACGGTTCAAGTGAATGGGCCTGCCATGTGATATGGGCCATGCAGGCCGCGGGCGGGCAGCCAAAAATATTTTGGCCTTAAGTAAATTATAATCTCCAACTCCAGTTCTCCAATTATTTATGATTTATATTATACTATACTATACAACAATGCCCCAGTATAGAGATACCTATTCTCATGATTGAATAGATCGATTTGCTAGTGGGTTCTGTAAATATAATTAAGACATTTTTTCCACTCATGTAAAAATCAAAACCATCGGAACCGGAGGAGTCACCATCTGAGTATAAACAACAAGAAGAGCCAAAGTTAGCTGAACATGATCATTAGATCCTTGCCATTTCTAATTTGAGTCCTTCAAATGGTATAACTATTGACCTAAAAAATTTTCTTATTCGTCTTTTTCTATCCTCCCATTCATCTCCACTATACCCCTCGTCTTCTAATTCTTTCCATTCGACCAAGGAATTCTCCATAATAATTCACAAATCCAAATCTGCTAATTGTTCTCTAATAGCACCTGCTCCTACCGCAATTTCCCTATTTCGAAATGTTGCAAAGCCCGGGGTAGAAAAAAAGGGAGAAATGCTGTGGTTATAGGACGCGATTTCATCTTCGAATAAACCTCGTAATCGTAAGAAAGTAGGTTTTTTAGCGCCGGGCCTAGCAAAAGAGAAATCGCCGTATACTAGGCCCTCCAATTTCCTCTCTTCCGTGCAACCTCTCTTGGTACCAGTGCTGGCAACCGTGGATGAAAATCCAGGTCGCTGGTTGGACGATGGTGGCTGTGGGTTGTAAACTTGCTGGTACCTATTCAACTATGTGGAATCTGGTGTCGTGTGGTGTGTCCAGTTTCGGGCTGGAAGTTGTAGGGTTTTTTTGTTGGTCTGCAGTTGTAGGTTTCCTCTCGTCTATGTTGTCATGTTGTAGGGTTGCTAGCTCGCCTCGGGGACGAGGTGGTCGACTCTGGCCATGTTGGCAATGGTCGTGTTGCGGTGTGCCTTGGTGCTCTGCATCGTTTTTCTTTTCACCTTTTTCCCTGTATTTTACTTCTCCTTATGTTTGAATCAGGAATGCCATTTTTTACAAAAATATATTTCATTTTTTTATTTTACCATAGTCATCAGGCTCACTTTTTTTTTAAGAAAAAACTAAAATTAAAATCTAAACCGTTCTAAACAAACAAACAAATGATTCCTGGAGTCTATGCACGGGATGCGCAGCAGTTGCCTTCATGATTCTGCGTGCTGATACCGATACATAGCAGTCTGGTCGTGATGACATTTCTGTGCTTGCTGTTTAAGATTGCCGGGTACAGGTGATCAAATCCTATACCCGCGGCTCATTTGTTCATAATTTGGGACCATGACAGCACTGGGGCTAGCGTACGGAGTAGCCTAACGGGATTGGCGCCACCGACCGATCCATACAGCTGGTTAATTTGCTAGGCAAAATCATGATAAGTTTGCCCCTTTTATCATGATTTTTCTTTTCACTGGCTCATTTTCGAATGCTGCTGCTCCGTTTGTGTAATCTAATTCATGTGGCGTTCATGAGGTAGCCTTTGCTTGCAATTGAAAAGCACATGCATGTGATTGGAAATGCGGAAATATAATGGAGTCATGATATTGATGGATCATTCTTTGCAAAGACCAGCCCTCAGCTGTTTGGTAGCTTGTTTTGTGATGTCCGAAACGGACAATCTTGTTCAGTCGTTCATGGGTGCTCGGGTGCTCGGCTGCCCGCTGTTGTTTTCTTTAAGGTTTTTTACGTTAAATTGGTGTCTCATGTTTTTTTATTTTTGATCCACGTCGTGCTTTTGTTCATGTCGATTTTTTAACAGTGAAAACATGGTATTTTAAGAGCACTTAAATTTCACTACCCTGAAAGTTTTCATGGTTGTCCTCTCGGTGGCTCTTGTGTTTGACCAAGCATGCCATTCTAAAAATCATATATCAATGTCACAGATTCAATATATACCATAATTTAACACATTTTGGTAAAAACATGATTTTCCTGTATATGCACACAATCGCAAAATATATGTATTACAGAACCAGATTTCTCAAAACCATTCTAAGCAGATCCAAAGTTTTTGTGTGTTCAATTTTTTTTTCATGTTTTTAATTTAGAAAAAAAATTACGATACACATAATTGAATAAGGACCATTCATTTGTCTCGATCTAATGGTTCAGATTGATCTTGATTTTTTATACTACCACAATAGTATGCTTTGTGTGGAAGACTATCTGAATGGCCAGACAGATCTAAATTATGCTATCAACGTAGTATATTTACCAATGTGTATTGTAAAATAGCTCAATTTTCTACCCCAAATTAGAAAGTACAAAATCACAAGACAGTTGAATGCAATAGCGAAGATGAGTCAACAAAACCAAGGGCGAGAAAATAATACTACTAATTAGGTAAAATTTGGGTGGAATGGAATGGAATGAATCATTGCTATGGAATAGTGGAAATATGGTTTTGTTTGCATGTGATGTACGTGTCGTCCATGGTAATGACCATGACCGATCTATATATGATTTGTTTCTCTTGGTGTAATGTTGAATTTAAGCTGCCTAATACGTACCTAATGTTAGGCTAGCTCTATGCTGAGTACGTGTTGAAGCTCCACTAGCTTCCCGTGACGACGTTTTGGTCGTCCCCTCAACCTTCCCCCCCTGTACTGCTTGTACATGCCTCTAGCCCTTGGTCGGATAGTATTTCCTCCATCCCAAAATATTCGTTACTGTTTACTTTTAAGAACACATTCGACCATTCGTCTTATTTTTACATATTTAAAATAAATTTTTAAATAAGACAAATAGGGGTGGAATCGAGCCGAGTTTGAGCGAGCAATTTTTAAATAAGACGAATAGGGGTGGAATCGAGCCGAGTTTGAGCGAGCTGAAGATCACATGTAGGCTTGAGCTTGGTTTGGTTCAAGACGAGCTTAAAATACAACCGAGCTCAAAGACAGGCTCAAACTCTGTTCGGTTACTGTTCGATCTCGATCCTATTTTGAATAGCTCATCGAGCCCGGTTTTTTTTGTCCAGACCTATGTATAATGTATCGGTACCTGCTCTCTATTCCCCTCTGTTCGATCTGCTAAACGAGCTATCGACCTCAAAACGAGTAGCTTGAGTCGAGCTCGAGCCGAGCTTGAAATATAACCGAGCTCAAAGGCAGGCTCAAACTCGGCTCAGTTACGGTTCGAGCTCGATCCGAGCTTGGTCCGATTTTGAGTAGCTCATTGAGCCCGATTTTTTTTTTTGTCCAGACCTATGTATAATGTATCGATATATGTTCTCAGTTCCCCTCTATTCAATCTACTAAACGAGCTATCGAGCACAAACCGAGTGGCTCGAGCCGAGCTCGAAATACAACCGAGCTCAAAGGCAGTCTCAAACTCGTCTCAGTTACTCTTTGATCTCGATCCGATTTTGAGTAGGTCGTCGAGCCCGAGCTTTTTGTCCAACCCTAAAGGCGAATAATCAATGTGTGTCCAAAAGTCAACGATGATAAACATTTTGAGATGTAGGGAGTACTATAAATCAATTGTAGCAATCAACGGTTGAGATCATCAAGTAGCACGCATCTGAGTACTACAATCTTTATAGCGTGTGAAGTATTTTCCTTCATTTTGACATCCTTAATCGGCATGGGGTTCCAATTATTTCACATGAACTCCTGGACGCATTGAGGATGCTAAACACATGTCTCTAATCAATAATCACTTCGTTGACGAGAGCATGATGCAGAGTCAAAAACACAACAGTCTTCAGTCAAGTCAATGCCAACCAAAAGGGCTCCAAACATGTTGCCAACTCGAGGAGAAAAATGGATGATAGCAGTAGTATTTTGGACTGTTAGGCATGCAGATTTGTCTAGGCTCGATCGCCTTTTGTATCGTGTAGGTTGGGTTGGTTCTTTGGTTGGCGTAGTTGGGGTTAGAAACTTGAGGAAAAGGTGACAGGGACTGAAGCTAAACTACCTGCGATATAATGCTGTGAACATGCAGCAATCAGAGTACTGAAAAAATATGAACAGAAAATACTCAGGATCAATCTAGTCTACAGGAGTGCCGATTCTTTCTTGTTAACGACACGCACGTAGAAAGCATATCCGATTCCACAGATAAAGCTCATGCCTCATGGACATGGACTACACACTTGCAAGGAGACTTCACATGCAGATGGACTCCATGATGACACGGAGACGCAGGTATGATACATGATGCATGCATGAGTGCATGGCCACGTACCCCAGAATGTAGATCACAGAGCACTGTTTTTGTGCATTAACATTGTTGTTCTAGATAGGCATTGTTGTTGGATCCTCTCATCGCATTTGTTTTTAGGCATTGTCAAAGGCATGGACTGCAGCATGCGCATCTTAGCAGCCAGCCGTTGTGTTCATCCCCAAGGGCAAGACATACCTCGTAAAGCCTGTAACGCTATCTGGTCCATGCAAATCCAGCATTGCGTTAATGGTGAGTGATATACTGATATATTCATTTGAGGATGCATATAATGTTCTTTCATAGGAAACTATACTGTACAAAGAACAAACATCTCATCCTCCTTTGCTCCCGATTTAATAATTTTCAGATAAAAGAAACATTGGTGGCTCTAGATAGAAGGAACATCGGTGGCTCCTCCAAAGAGGTTAGATTGGAGCAACAAGAAGACCATTAGGCAGCGCATCACATGTTCAGAAGTATTAGTGGTTTGACCGTTGCTGGTGGTGGGACCCTCGATGGAAATGGCAACATTTGGTGGCAGAATTCATGCAAAACCAACCCAAAACTTGTAAGCACTTTGAACTTCTAGATTGTACAATAGTCAAGCTAATAGTCAAGCTAATGACTCAAGCAACTTCAAACAAATAGTAGATACTAAAAGCATAAAGAGTAACTAACCACCGTAAACATGAGTACAATAAAGAACGTTGCTCGGGCTCCCAATCTCTTGATGCAGCACGCTAATGGAAAAATAACAAAAAAAAAAGAAGTAACCATCCCAGGATTCTCCTCCAACAATTTGCTGATGACTGACCACTTCCAGCACAAAACCCAATCAACCATCAGTCCATTGTACCACTTCCAGCTGTTGTCATTTCCTCCCCAACCTTAGTGGTTAACTACCTCCAGAAGGTAAGCCTCGATATTGAGGCCCCTCAAACCTCCACCAATGGACTCACGCTCATCAGTTGCATCGGCTGCTGCTGCAATTCCTTCCAATAACCTTGTTTACACCATCCTGTGATTAGAGAATATGACCATGTTGATGTCATCAGTGATGCATTTAATGTTTCGCTCGTCTTTCATCCACTGGACATACGCACTTCTGTGGCTACAGCAATTTCACAGGGTTTCCATCATCTCTACTCTTGAATTTGCATGCTTCTTGTCGCTTTTCTTGTGCTCCAACCACTTCTGAAGAAGTTCATTGCTTTTCATGATGTCAATCCAACCTTGAGTAGGAACAAAAAAATCAATGTGCTTCTTGCATCCTCGAGCTCTATACTTGTAGAACTCATATGCGTCTAAATACACTGCAGATAATGTTGTTATTGGGAGCAGTGCTAGGTGCACAGATATGAAGTAGGCGCATTGAAGTGAACCAGAAGATAGTAGATGATCTAAATTTTTTGCATCTGCTGGCAGAAGGCTGCTGAATTCTTTCCCCATAGTCTCACTAAGAAGGTTCCTGACAAGGCTAGCGATAGCTTCATAATTTGACATGGCTAGATAGGTGGTGTACGGGACAAGCTGATAATTGACAAGCTCGAACCGACCGAGACTGTTGACCCGAACATTCTCAGCAATCAGCCCAATTATGCATTGTTCAGATGAGTGCGTACCTTGGACTTCTGTGATTGCTGACCTCAGGAACACAATACACTCATCAGTGTACCGCCAAGCAGATTCTGGCCCTGTTATCTGACAGACAATCAGGGGCGGAGCTAGAACTAAAATAACCGGGGTTCACCACTTCTTCATTAAGCATACATATGACTATACCCACCAAATGCATGAAATTTGCTACAGAAAAAAAGAAAAAAAGTCACCATTTATCAAATTAAACATACTGTCTAGAAAACAGAAAAAGTGGGATATATGTAACAATAACCTACAGCGTTGTAAGACGTGGAGAGATATGAAATTGACAAGATGACATGTGATCTCCTATTATTTGTGATCCACTGACAGTGCTACACGTCAAAGGATAAGAAGTGTTTGTTGGCCTAGGAACTCACACGAATAGCAAGCAAACCTCTCACAAGATCTCACATGAATATTCACTTAGGAAGCAATTGAGGGTCACTATATTGCAGCTGTAGTATACATTGAACTAGTACTCAAGCTTGGCTTACAAGTGCTCCTACTTGTCCTATTTATAGGCTAAGTTAAACTAACCTTAGCTCAACCCATATATTTAGAACATACTACATCTAGTTATTAATATTTTAGTCCTAGTAGTAGCTAGATGTTTCTAGTATCTAGTATCTAGTTCATCTATGAACTAGTAGTATAGAACTGAATGTTCTAGATGCTTCTAGCATCTCCATATAGCTACCAACTAACTACTCCTTCTACAACCTTCTAGTAGATGTCAAGATTATATCTAACAGTGTCAAGTAATTTCATTAAATGCTTGATACACAGATCAAGTGTTATGTTGCTTTTCAGGCTATTTCGTTGCACTTCGTTGGCTGCATGCTTGTTGATCAGGGTTCACCAATTTCGAGCTGGGCGGTGCACACATGGGCTAGAGATGCTGGTACAAGCTAAAAATCCTAAGGCACCCGGTGTCCTGTGACACAGGGTAGCTGAATGTGGCTCCGTCTCTGCAGACAATCTTGTGTTTTTTGAGCATTGCATATTTCTTGAAATACTCCAGTGCTTTACTGCTTTTGGAAGGCAAGTGCTTGCGCAGTCCCATTGAGACGGGTTGTCCTGATGAGTGGACGAACCGGACTTTTGTGCGTGCAAAGCGATCACTCCTCAATGAATCAAGGATTGGCGCACTCATCATGACGCTGAAATAAAAATGAAGAAACGATTAGATTTATCAGACGTGATTACTAGCTACTGCACACAAAAGAAAAGTCTAATTTCAGTATGCTAATCACGGATATGGCCATATACCCCACAGAAAAAAGCCTAATTTCATTATGCTAATGACGGATATGCTCTGTCCCCCACGAAATTCGTCTGGACAAGGGGACTATGCCATTGATCACACAACAGAATATTAAAAAGCAACCTAATGGATATCCAGTCTATTAAGGGTGTGTTTGGTTGGTTGAATGAGGTGGTACGGGATGGTATCATACATGATCCAGGTGTTTGGTTGGCTGGATTATAATGATCCGATTCTTCATACCTGTGTTTGGTTGGTGGGATAGGGATGAATGGGATGGTACGTGGTGGTTCAAATTTAGGGAATATTCTCTGTTTATCCTGCATGGCGTGATTCGGCCATTTTGGTCGAACGATCCCACACAACTTTTTGTTTCGAACCGTTCCATCCTATTCAGTATCATCTCATTCCATTCATTCTCGTACAACCAACCAAACACACCCTAAGCAACCCAATGAATAGTCCACGTGATCTATGTATAGAGTAATATACAACTTGACAGCTGTTAGATTAAACTGTGATTTAGTACAGTGGCCACTTTTCAAAGCAGATGCTGCAACTAAAGAAATTCTTCTCAACTAACATGAATTAGTGCTCAGCAGTCTCAAATCAACCTTATTAACCTAGATAACCACATAATTTACAGAGCCTAACTTTACACGCACAAAAAAGGAAAATATATCAACATTTTAAGGATATATGTTGTCTATTCTCTAATCCCACGACTAACGATCCAAAATGTTGTGAAGCCTAACTGTTATCGATAGCAGCCTGATTCCACAACTTCCACCTCATACTCATCTAATAGTGGAAGATACAAGGGGGAAACCAGCTAACCTAAACTGTTGCATTCTTCACCCCAATTCTAGATACAGTCGTTTCAAAATACAAGTAGTCTTGATGATACTAAGCAAATTTCCATGCTCACGCGTTGAGCAGATCAGGACTAATTTCCACAGTTCCTATTACAACAAGATGACAAGATCCCCTCTATGTCAGTAGATTCAGCATGCAAATTTATTGCAATCAAACAATAATAAGGGCGTAAGACAACTGAATCAGGACAAAAGTTATTCATGCCACGGAAATACAAAGTTAGTGTGTACATGTTTAGTTGTTTACAGTGGAAGAAGACCAAAATACTGCTTACCCCTCTGTAGAGTCGCCGCCTTTGACGGAAGGGGCAGCGTCCGCCGGAGCGGGCAGGCTGGGAGGAGAGTTGCCGGAGGTGGTATCAGCCGAAGCGTCCATGCTCGACTTGTTCCGGACATCAGTGGCAGGGCTGCCATCCGCCGGAGCGACCACGCCCGGTCCTTTGTGGTACCACCTCTCCACGAGGTTGCGGTCGAACCCGGTAGTAGCCGGTGGGGTGGAGCACTATCGAGGACGAGAAGCTATCGCGGTAGCCGGCGGTGTGGAGCACCACGCTCGTGGAGGTATAGTGCCTGGCGACGACGGCGTGTTGGCGGCGGCACGGACCACCTCACCCACCGTGCCGATCCACGGCGGTGTGCAGCACCACGCTCGTCGAGGTGGTGCCTGGCGACGACGGCGTGTTGGCGGCGGCACGGACCACCTCACCCACCGTGCCGATCCACGGCGATGTGGAGCACCACGCTCGTCGAGGTATGGTGCCTGGCGACGATGGCGTGTTGGCGGCGGCACGGACCACCTCACCCACCGTGCCGATCCACGGCGATGTGGAGCACCACGCTCGTCGAGGTATGGTGCCTGGCGACAACGGCGTGTTGGCGGCGGCACGGACCACCTCACCCACCGTGCCGATCCACGGCGGTGTGGAGCACCACGCTCGTCGAGGTATGGTGCCTGGCGACGAAGAAATTTGATGTTTTGTCCCAAAGTTGAGCTACCTTGGACTTTTTGCCCTAAGTTGAGCTGCCTTGGATGTTTTGCCCCAAATGGACCAACTCCACATAGTTTTTGCTCTAGGGGTCCTTTTACAAAATAGCCAACATAACATTTCTTCGGTGTCTTTGATCATTGCTTTTGCTCATTACACAGCATGTTCTTGGCGCTTCTTCTTCTTCTGCGTCATTCTTTGAAATTTCTTTGTTCTTCTTCTTCTTGCTTCGCTCTCTACTACTTGTCACATCGTCGCTTGTTCTCTCGGATTATCCATCAAGAATCAATGACAATCTATAACATGTCATGTTATGTTGGATCGAAAAAAGAAAACAAAATAATTTACACCAGACAATATTCGTTAAGAAAACAGTTAACATTATACTCATGTTCAATAACATTTCATTAATAGCCTTATCATGAAACATCTCATGTGCCATCAAAAGAGCAACATCATAGTCACAAAAAATCGGTCATATCCACAAAAGAATGCATATTAAGCCACAATCTAAAATAACTTTCTTTTCCTTCTCGGGGTAATCTTCTTAGCGTGTGTTGCCTTTGCTTTTGGGGTAGATGCCCCGAATCCTCTTTGTGATCCTACGTCTCCTGTCAACATTGCACTTTGGCTAAAACAGTGATAATTTCATTAACTGAACATGGATAGAACTAAAAATTGTTATATGAGATATTTACCTTCTAGTGACAGGCCCAGGGCTTGTAGCATTTAACGTGAACATTGCACTTTGGCTAAAAAACGATGAGAAGTCAATTACCCGCATAAGAATATAACTAAGACAAAGTTAGGATATAAGATTTTCACCTTCGTGTCACGGGTCCAGGGCTTGTAGTTGGTTGGATAGGCATGTTTATACTCGTAGGCGTTGAAGCCGTGACATTGCTCGATCCTTCCCATGGCACGGTGTTTCTTTTGCTCCTACTTTTTCTGAAATGAGAATCATAAATATTTGTAAAACCAAAATGCGATAAAGAATCTGTTGAAGTAGATGTTACCTTCAACAGTTTTTGTGTCAATTTCTATCTCTTTTACCTTCAATGACAAACAGGGAAAAAGAGGTATAAGTACAAGTACAAAATTAAAACAGGTGAAAAGGGAAAAATTACCATGATTCTTTCCTCCCCTTGCATCCTTTTAGCTACAATTTTCCACGGACATTCGGACATTTTGCAAGCACCATAATACCTTGTAGGATCGGACTTCTTAGGTTTTACATCAAACTCTCTAGAGACAGCATATTCTTTCAAAGTCATTTTGAACTCATTCATACAAGAAAAGATGGATTCAACATCCATGGTTACATTTTCTTGATCAGAGTCGGTGTGCTCCTCTACATCATCCACCGGCAAAACACCATCTTCATTGCATTCCTCGGCCGTGGGGAACATTATTGTTCGCAACCGTTTCATCCTCCCTCAACCCAAGCAAAGAATACATTTCCTCCTCGCCCATGAAAACATTGGAATCATCCAAGTCTGTGTCTGCCTCATCCAAAGGAACATTGGCATCATCCAAGTCTGTGTCTTCCTCATCCAAAATTACATTGGCTTCATCCAAGTCTTGCACTATTTCAATACTTGCCCAATCGACAGCACTGGCTTGATTTGGTAACTCAAGCATATCTAAAAAAGCCTGAAATATGTATTTCAAACATTAATGCGGGCATATATATGAATAAATTATATTAATTATACTATAGTGTAACAAAGATGAATAGATGATCAACTAACGACATACATAGGAAAACACAATATATACGTCTACGTGCGGCTCGACAAGCTGAGCCACAGGTTGGGAAAGATCGCTTTTTTTTCCCCTTACGTTTGAGGCGTATCTTGGCCTCACTTGGACATTATAATGCTGCAACTTGTGCATTGAGAGTTTACAGTTTGTGTAAATGGATTGTGTGTTTAACATGTGGTCATCTAATATGGTTGCCTGAGTGCTGGAGCAAATATCTAGAATAATAACTCACAAACTCGCAGTTGGTTCTTTGAAAGCGCTGTGCTTAATTTGATGCTGCCCAGATTTCTAAAGCGTTCGATGACGTATTTTCAAGAGTATGAACAAACCCTACCTTGTCTTGATCCTGAGAGGAGAGGGGAGGACCCATGACGTGCTGTAGTAGGGAGGGCTTCGGCCATGGCGCTGTCGCCGGTGTGGGGGAGGACAGCAGTGGGGAGCCGGCCGATGAGGAGGTGCCCGCCATGGCGCCCGCGGCGGTGGTGGAGAGGACGGCCATGGCGTCGTCCAGCGGGGAGGGCCGTGGCCATGGCGCTGCCGGCGATGGCGGGGAGGACGGCTGTGAGGAGGCCGCCGGTGAGGAGGGGCCCGGCATGGAGCAGCCACGGCAACTGGGGGCGGCGCGCTGTTCCTTTCCCGGCGGCGACGTAGGAAAAAGAAACAAAGCGTCGTACGTAGGAAAAAGAAGAGAAACGAAGGGAAGCCTAATTTTGCAAATAGCCCCTCAAGATGAAAAGAGTCATGGGTTGGTCCATTTGAGGCAAAACATCCAAGGCAGCTCAACTTAGGGCAAAAAGTCCAAGGCAGCTCAACTTTGGGGCAAAACATCAAATTTCTCGCGGCGGAGGGGTCGCCGATTGCGGTGGACACGGGCTAGGGTTTTGGATCGGGATTGGGTTAGTTGGGGAAATGGCTGTGCCGTCGCCGTGGGCTTGACACCCCGAGTCCTGTAGATGGCCAAATGGACCGGGCCTCAAAACATGATGTTCTGGCCCGACACGAGCACGTCTTATTTTTGATTTTTTTTATTATCTATGGCGGACGCCTCAGTCCGGACGTCTGGTGTCTGACGTCAGCAGGAAACTTGTGCGGATACCTACTGAAACTTGAAAAAATAACTGCGGAAACTTGGTAAACCGTGGCAACTTGAGG
This sequence comes from Raddia guianensis, assembly GCA_036346415.1. Lineage (NCBI taxonomy): Eukaryota > Viridiplantae > Streptophyta > Magnoliopsida > Poales > Poaceae > Raddia > Raddia guianensis. Next base: position 24,106,633 of record CM070543.1, on the reverse strand, counting down.
ACAAAACATGAGATTTTTAGAAAGTTTTTGAGAATAAGAACCAAGTTTCGACAGTACAAAATCCAAGTTTCGGTAGGCAATATCCAAGTTTCAGTGGGCAAAACCTAAGTTTCTAGAAAATAAAAATGAAGTTTCAAGACAGTGAAACCTCAAGTTTCGTGCAACTTGACGATGAAACCTAAGGTTTCAGAAAGCATCTCGAGAGTAAGACAAGTTTCAATAGTACAAAGTTCAAGTTTCGGTAGGCAAAGATTCAAGTTTCAAAAGTTAAAACTTAAAGTTTCAGTACACTCCATGAACGAGTCCTTCGGAGTTCCAGATCGAGAAAAATCAGAAAGTTTCATATGTACAACTCCGAAGTTTTTGGCATAGAAATCCTAAGTTTCCAGAGACGAATCTCAGGTTTCGAGTCTAAAAATGGGGATGGGCCTCCTCCTAGCCTCCTTCTTCCCCAGATCCAGCGAGACCCTTCCCCTTGCTCGTTGGATCCAACGGCGCAGTGACGAGCTTGACACCCCCCGAGCTCCCTCATCGTCGTGGTCGCCGGCCCTCTCCCACTCTGGCAGCGCCCCCTTGGAGCACGGCGAGTGGGCCTTGAACAGGGCGGCGCCAGCGGCCGCGCGAGGAAGGAGCAGCGGGACGGCATCGGCGATGGTGAGGAAGGAGCGTGCAGCGCTGGGCGTCGGCGAGGAGGCGTGGGAGGAGACGGCGGAGGACGAGGAGGAGGAGGGAGCGCGCGGGGGAGCCGAGCGAGGGAGGAGGAGCGCGAGGAGGAGGGGGAGGCGCGCGCGAGCGAGGGGGGGGAGCGCGAGGAGGAGTCGCGCGCGCGGAGTGAGCGAGGGAGGAGACCGGCGTGCCGGACTCCCGTAAGGGAGTGTTTCCGATTATCTATACATATATTATGAAGAGTAGACCATTCTAAACATAAAAGAAGACGCGGTAGGATGGCTAGCTTGTGCTTGCTAGCTGCGCTCAGGTCTTAGGATCAAATCCCCGTGGACGCGCGGGGTACCCTCCCTCCTGCACACGCGGCCCACAAGGCTAATCGGGTAAACGGGTCGGCCCGGCATGGCTAAGCAGGCCTCGACCCATGGACCGGCACGGAACGGCATGATTAGTTAAGCATCGGGCTCGACTTAAACGGGCGTGTCTAAACGGGCCTGTGTCGGGCCGTGTCGGGCTGTCCGTTTGACCATCTATACCGCTCGGGCTTCCGGCGGGCAGGACGAGTGGGCAAGCGAAGAGGTGATTCGTCGTCGCCGTGACCAACGCATAGGTACCATACTGGGTGAAGTCACGATGGTGTGATTGGCCCTCTTTAGTTTAACTAGCAAATGTGTCCGTACGTTGCAACGAGAGAAAAAATTGTAGCACACCATTTTTTAACGGAACTGTAGTAATATGTGGCGGAGGAAGTCGTCGTCGGACGCGTCGAGGTCGGGGAGCTACCTAGCAGGACTAGGTTTAGGGTTTTGTCATTTGGTGCCACGTCAACTAAGGACATTATTTTACTTAGCACATTCTCTACATGTCTTTGTGTTGCGTGCGTGTCCCTAGCATAGCAATCAGCAGTGGCAAGTGAACTCAATCTCTGGCAAGTCGGTCCCATTGAGCACTCGAGTCGATAACTCTCCGAGGAGTCTAGGCCCCACTAGAAGGTTCGAGAGGGTTCGCGAGAGTGCGAGGTGTCTATGGTAACAAGGTATACCCCCCTACGCTTTCGCAAAATTTTGGCAAGTTCCCCGAAGGCCCCCAGGAGAAGACCCCGAGGTATATGGGACACCTTGGGATGGTTCAAACGACCAGCACCGTGCAAGGACCGGGACGGTTAAAGCAACAAGCACCATGCACGGACCAGGCGAAGGCCCCGAGGTGTACGGGACACCTCGAGACGGTTAAAGCAACAAGCACCATGCAGGGACCAGGAGAAGGCCCCGAGGTGAATGGGACACCTCGGGACGGTTCAAACGGCCAGCACCGTGCAAAGACCAGGCGAAGGCCCCGAGGTGTACGGGACACCTCGGGACTGTTAAAGCAACAAGCATCGTGCAGGGACCAGGAGAAGGCCCCAAGGTGCCTGAGACACCTCGGGGTGGTCCAAGCTTCCGGGGTGGGGACTCCGGGCCGTCGAGAGCCAAGGCCCGTTGCGAGCCAGGACCACGAAGGCCCGGAGGGCCCATCTGTCCCGTTAGGTCTCGGGTATGAGGGCATTACCGCCACTCCAATGTAACGCTGAACGAGCACGTCCCTGTACACCCTTGATGTAAATCCAACGGACATGAGGCGAGGGTACCTAGGGCTTTTCGCATGTGTTTGCTAACCCAAGGTGCCCGACCCCGACTATAAATAGAGGGCCTCCCCCTGAGGGAGGGGCCAGAGCATTCCATTTTCTCCATTTTGGCTCTTCCGGATCTACCACCCCTATCTCTAGGGCGTTCCTCTCAGCAACGCGGGAGACGCCATCAAACAGCTTGTCGCTACATAAGTTGGTTACAAAAGGACCAAGGACCAATACAAAAGACGGCTAAGAGCGATGGCAGCCGAGCGCCTATTCCGCAGCCTTCCCCTTGGGGTCTGGATCCTTCGGGTCTTGGGCCTTAGCAGGAGGAGGCGGCGTCGAGGGGCCCTTCGGGTCTTTGGTGACCACGCGGCGAGCGCGGGAATCAGCCATGAACGCCCGGGCAAAGTCATGGACGCCCTTGGCCCAAAACTGGCTCACGAAATGCCTAACGTTGGCGCGGTGCTCTTTGGACAAGTCCCCGGGGAAAGCCGAAGGGTACGACGACCCCGAGGGGAGTCCGCGCCAGTGGTCGCACTTCGCTGACTCCAACGCCAATGAATGAGCCAGCACCGCGCTACCCGCGCAGTCGCGGCCATAAAACAAGCCCCCTGGGTAAACAATTCAGAGACCTTGCCGAGGGAGGCGACGGCCACCTTCGGGTCTGTGGTCGGAGATCCGGTGGCTTTGATGGTGCCAAGTTTGGACACCTCTTCAGATAGCTTCCGAGCGAGGGCCAATACATCGCTCTGGAGACCATCGAGCTCCGCCCGGAGGGTGTTGCTCCTCTCACCAGCATGCCTCAGGTCTCCCTCCAATCGGCCCTTCTCCGCCTTCAGCTCGCTAATCGCGGCCTTCGCCTCGTCAAGGGAGGCCTCGAGGTCCCCCGCGCGGCTTCGCGCCGCGTCCCGCTCCTTCACGGCGCGGCCAAGGATAAGCCCGTCCTCGCGGCGAAGCTGCTCCAGCTCCTCGACGCGCTTGGTCAAGGAGGCGATTGTAGCCGCGTCTGCGATGGCCTTCGCCTTATCCGATGCGGCGCGCTCCTTCATCACCTTAGCCCATACCAGCCCCTGGCAAAGCAACCATGAAAGGGTTGAGAAAGGAAGGGAGACAGTCGGTGGGAGCCGATGTCGGGACCCGGTCTTTTAATGACCGACCCCTCCTGTGTAATTCGTACCAGTCCCTTGATCAGTAGCTAGTACACACAGTTATCCAGAAAAATGATACATTGCCAATGGAAATAGATTATTACATAATTGAGCTCTGCTCGAGTACATTACAGGCCATTTGGCACACAGGCCGAAAATCAGAGTACATAAACAGAAGCATGGGCCTAATACATAATCTAGCCCTATTATTCTAGATATTATGCTTCTGCCACAGGCATAGGTTGTAGGAGCGTCAACCCTAAGCGTCAGCATCGTCTTCAGGATACTCCTCCTCGTAGTAATCTTCGTCATCGTCCCCGTACTCGAAGTCAGCCTCGGCTGTTGAAATTTTAAAAGGGGGAGTAGAAAACAAGGATGAGTACAATTGTACTCCGCAAGTCTAGGAAGTATGCATATGGGGGTTCAGTACAAAGGATAGGCTTTAGGTATTTTGCGGAAGTGCCTTTTAATTTTTCCTAGTTTTATAAAGCAATTCTCAGAAAGCTTTAAAATTCAAATATCTTTATTTGGGGGCCTTTTCTCCAAAATCCAGCTCCAAGACTTTGCTGTACGGGGAAATATCTCAGAGGGAGGTCCAATTCGTGCGGGCAATTCGTGATAGCTCGTAGCTGATTCGTGATGCCGGCCGATGGTACCTAAGGGTAGATCTAAACGAAATCATTTCTAGGCCCAATCCGCGCAAACAATTCAAGATAGCTTGTAGCCAATTCTTGATGTAAGCCGATGGCACCTAGTTAGAAACTCTTTACTCAAAACATATTCTCAACCCAGGTTTTTGAAATGAAAATCTCCCGATATGACCAGTTCCCTCGCATGCTCATAACCGCGAGCACGGCTATCATGACAGTTTTAACTCTGCAGAGTGCGTACGCTTTACCCTCAAGAGGCTATGCACATAAGTGTTTCGCCACAAGACCGCTAGACTTAAACACTAGCGGCGATTTGCCGAGGAATCACCACCAGGCTCAAGCATAACGACCAGGCCCAACCCATACTAGGACTTGAGGTCGTACTGTCAGGCTCGGTTCATAGGGTCATAGGACTCCAAGTCCTTAGACTAGGGAAGAAAGAATTTTTAGCCCCTTTTCACAAATCCGGTGCCTTGCTGCACCAATCCGGCAAAATTCTTCCCTAGACAGAGTATTTTGAGGTGAGAAGAAAACTATACCATCCCATAGCATCACCCTGATGCATTCTCTTTTTCAACATCATTTCCAAACATTTCACACAAATGTTTATTTCACACAAAGTCGATGACCTATCTATTTAAAAACATTTTTGAGGCATTTTTCCTACCACAAAGGATTATATACGAAAAGCATATACTAGTCCTTACGGTTCATTCCTATTATATGTCTTACCTTGACTACATAGGGAATATAGCTAGTCACTACCAATTACGGTTCCTTTTAGTTTAAACTAGCGTGCAAATTTTAAATCTCTAATAAATCATTTTTGAAATAAACCAAAAGACATATCAATATGCGTCAAAGGAGACTTGCCTTGGCTGGCTATCCGGTAGGAGCTGTCGGCGACGTTGGTCGGGTTCAAGGCTCCTTCGGGTTCTATCCAATCGACCCCAGATAATTCCAATAATTCCAAGAATACCAATCGGGCACACGGGTACATGCAAAAGGGCGATACAACACATAATCAGGTAAAAGTAGTTTTATGCATTTTAAGGAAATTATGAGAAAATGATTTCATATGCACATGAAACAATGATACTAATGTTTCTGGCAATTTTAAATTTACAAAGTTGTAATAACATTTTTATATTTAAATATATGTGCAAAAGATAGTCCAAAAAACCTTTATAACACCCTCATAGGGTTTTAATTAGAATTTATTTGGTGATCAAAGGAAAATAAGTCTAAGGGCTTTAATAGCTTTTATTTGCAAAAAGTGTTATAGAGATAAAGTCACATTATAATTTTCTTAGGTTTAGAAAGGTTCAAAATAATTTACAGAAAACTTGCAAGAGATTTTGGAAATAGTTGGCAATTTTAAAAGTTATTTTGGGTTCATAGACAATAATAGGCCTAAGATGCTAAACCAATTTTAGTTTGCAAAAATGATATGAGACCAAAGTCTTATTATATTTTCAATAAGTCTAGAATATACCAAAGTATTTTACAACATTTTTGTAACACCTTGGAAATGCCTTTGCTAATTTTAGAAAATTCTTTTGCATTTAGCTTGCCACTTAATGGAAAATAAAAAGGGGAGGGCTGGCTGGCCATGGGCTGGACTCAGGCCTTTCGGCTTGGCCCATGGGCGTGCTGCGCACAGCCCAAACGGCTTGGCCACGGGCCGGCCTGGCCGAAAGGGAGAGCGAGAGGAAGGGCTTGTCCCCTTACTCTGCTCCTGGCTGCGCACGGGGAGGGCGGAGGAGACGACCTCGCCGGCGACGAGGTGGTCGGCGGGCACGGCGATGGTGGGGAAATGCGAGAGAAGCCTCTCGAACGCACTGGCGCACGCGGCGGCGAGGGTGGTGGCGTGTGGCGGTGGCGCGGCGAAGTTGGGCGGCGGCGCGGCGAGGTGGACGGGGAGACGGCACGGCGAGCTCGCCGGGGTTCAATCCGGATGGCCGGGGAGGTGCAGTGAGGCTTGGGGTGGCTACCCGCGAGTTCAAACGAAGCGGAGGCGGCGTGAGGCGTGGTGGCGGCGAAGATGTCCACGGCGGCGCGGCGATGTCCGATGCGGCGCGGCGATGTCCGGGACGGCGCGGCCTCGGCCCTGCGCCCACAGAGAGATGGAGGAGAGTGAGCACGATACCGCGGCGACGGCGGCTCTGCAAAAGGAGAGGGAAGGTGAGGCCACGGTCTTGAGCAAAAGGAAGAAAGGAGAGGGAGGAAAGGCGGCGCAGCTCCGGCCTCGGCTCACCGGCGGCAATGGCGCGGCGGCGAGCGAGGCAGGGCGCGGCGGCGGAATGGGCGGCGAAGCACGGTGGCGAGTGAGGGGTATTTATAGGCGAGGGAGGCGGGTTTTGGGGCGACGTCGACGCCACTGTATGCTACAGCACCCGCACAGGAGGTTTACTGTCGCCGGAGTAAATGGCGGCGACGTGCGAAGTTAAATGGCGGCGATTCTCTCCGCCGATGCGCGTCTGCGAGAGAGAGAGAGAGAGAAGGGCGCGGCGGCGGGGCTGTCGCCGGCGACGTGGGCGCCGGAGGGCCGGGGAAGGCGCCGGAGGAGAGAGAGAGACGGAGATGAGAGGAGGTGTCAGACCTGGCCAATGGGCCGGCCTGGTTCGGTTCGGTTCGGGCCCGGTTGGTTCGAGCATCTGTCTAACCGCCAACCGGCCGTAGGGAGTTTTAAGCGGGTTGGTTCAAGACGATGAATCGAACCGAAACCGCCGGCCGGTTTTTTATTAATCGGTTTATCTTATTTAAAATATATATAAAAATTAAGAAAAACCATTATATTTCACAAATATACATTATAAATTAAAGAATATATATATAGAAATACATATATTGAATTAAATAAATATACAACAAGATATGAACCGAATCGGGGCGCTACTATGCGAACCGAGGCAAGATCGACTGACGGCCGAGGTGTGTAAACCAGATTCGAGTTGGTTCACCCAACCGGCCGACCTTGTTCATGAGCAATGTGGTAGGCCGGTTCGGTTCGGCCGAACCAGCCCATATGGCCACCTCTAGGAGGTGTGCTCGGCGACAAACGAGGAAGAAAAAGGGAATCGGGAGAGTGAGAGCTAGAGGTTGGGGAAGAAGCTAACATGTGGGTCCCATAGAGGAGGCAGGGAGCTCCCTCTCCGCGGGCTTGGTTTGAGTGGGCTGTGGGGGCGCGGATGCTGGGCCGCACTGGGCCTCGGGCGCGGGGAGAGAGGAAAAGGGAAAGTGGGCCGAGGTGGCCCACGGCTGAGAATGGCCTTTTCTAATTTTATTTCTTTTTGAAATTTTGCACAATTGCTTTTATAAATCCACAGATTGATAAATAAATCATCTTATAAAATAGTTTATGCTAAGAAATCATATTAGTACTTTGGCAACTCAAAATATAAGTTTCAAAAAAAATATTCCTTAAGGAAATAATTGTAAAAAGAAAAATATCTATAGTATAGTTTTGGGGTTTCACACAAGATATAAATTTAGGAAAATTTTTATAGCAAAATATTTTAATGCACACTTGAGATGATTAATGTCATGCCATGATTTTATTTAAACATGATTTTGAAAATAAATAACATGCCAAATCTTGTTTAAAAATTTGGGATGTTACAGCCGATGACCGACGAGGAGTAAGTTACCCTCAAGTTGTGGTCCAGCACGTCCTCCGCCAGCTCCTCGGTGTCCACATCCGCGGCCAACTCGTGGAAGTCAGCCGGGATGGCCCCGAGGATGCCCTCGACAATCGACTCAGTACGCACCGCCACGCTAAAGGGGATGTTAACCCCTGAGCTTGAGACTCCGGGGAGATTGGCGGCGGCGCCTTTGGTGGTAGCGCCAGGCCGGGTCTCGGGGTTGGACGCGACGTCCGGGGCCGCGGGCGGGGATGCCGCCACCTCAGGCGCAACGACGGGGGCAGTGGCAACCTCGGGCACAAGGCCCGCCACCGGGCTATTAAAGGCCGCACCTTCGGTGCCCTCCGCCGCTCTGACCCCAGGGGAGTCTGCAGAGACGAGTTTGCAAAATTCCCGTGAGAATAAAGAAAGAAGAAGAGCAAAATACGAGGTGAAAGCAAAGACAAACCAGATCCCAAAGGGGAGTCCCCGAAGCATCGTCAAGCTCGAACCCGAGGTCCCCTTCGGGTGAAGCCGCCGCGCCAATTCTCGCGACCTCCGAAGGAGAAATGGGATTACCCCCCTCGGCCAGTTCGGGCTGGTTCGAGCCCTGGTCCGCGGGAGTCCCGAAGGTTACCTCCGCCTCTCCCGAAGGGGGGTCTGCGCCATCGCGGGCGTGAAAGGATCGGCGGCCTCGAGGGGGGTGAAGAGGACGCTTTAGGCTATTTTTGCGATTTTCAAATTCTTTTATAAACTAAATACCCGAGCTAGACTAAGACTAACGAGTGCGCGGAAGAGTAAACTACACTAGCAAGGTAACAATAGCCGAAGCGAAATATCAAGTGCAGGAATTAAATGCGGAATAGTAAAAGAGAATGCACCTCAATTTTTTAACGAGGTTCGGTGCGCAGCACCTACTCCTCGATGCCGAATCCTTCAAAGAAGGACCAGGACCCTCTCGTCCCGTGCTGGCAATCCACTCGGTAGGCTTCTAGGCCGATGGGCCAAGGCTCGCCTCTGACCCGGTACACCGAGGCCGAGTTCCGCCACAAGTCGGCGGCTACTCGACACCCCGACGCCTTGGAAGGCGCCGACCCCCGCAAAGGAGGTGTTTTGTACAAGCGACGTGGATAGAGACCGGTCTTGACGCGGAGACTTCGTGGTCTTGTCGCTTGCTCGTCCCGGCAACTTCCCCGGAGTTGTAGACGCACGAATTCCACGGTCTTCATGCCCGGTGAAGAAGGAAGCACTCGGTTCCCGCACCGAGTGACCAAGCCCGAGGCTTGGAATTTCGTCGGTGAAGTGGTTCTTGGTGGTGAAGCGGTACGACGCGATGGAGAAGTACACCTTAGCGATGACTTGGCCGATTGAAGCTCGGGGACGACAAGACGGAGGCTCAAACCCGGCGGGATGGACCCAAGTAGCACACAAATTCGAAATCCCGGGAAACCCCCAAAATCTCACCGACCCACCATGAAAACCAAGCCAAAATCGAGAGGGGAAACCATGGGAGGAAGGGAACCAACCTTCTCTTACCTTTCTCCTTCCTTCCCTCTCCTCTCCTCTCCTCTCTTTCTCACCCTAACCCTAGGTGGAGATGGCCATGGAGAGGGGGAAATTCTTGGGAAAGACTCAAATCAAACCTTGGAGGATGGGAGAAGGTGGGGAGCAGGTTCTTTTCTTTTTCTTCTTCCTCTTCTCCTTCCTCTCTCTCTCTCACTTGGAAGGCATGGAAACCCTAGGAATGGAGGGGATCCATGGGAGAGACCCTTGGGGATGAGGGAGGCTTTGGGTGGCTCAAAATGGGGCTTTCTCTCACCCTATCCCGTGCCCAAACCCCCTCTTTTATCCCCTCACACGGGCCCCCAAACTTCAGCTCGAAGTGTACAGGCGCGTACCGGACATTCGATGTAAGTTAGTGTATTGTAGACCGGATATCCGGTAAATAGTCTCGGGCAACCAAAGGCTCCAAATCGGATATCCGGTCGTTTCTAGTGTACTATTCATCGGATGTCCGGTAATTACGATAAATATTCCTGGGGCTCACTAAATAGGTCATATCTTGTACTCCTGAACTCGGAATTCGATGATCTTGGACATTCCGGAAAGGTAAAAACGAGGGCTATCTAACTAACTAGGTTTCAAAACCTATTTAAAAAATAATAAACCCTTAAAACCAAGAAAACCATTTTTTGGTGCCTCCGAAAGCCTCTCTTTTCCCTCTAGGCCACCCGATTCGGTTAGTTGGCTCTTTTGTTGGCTTTTGGACTTGGTGGGACCCACAGGAGCTTTCGGATGGGATCAAATCCTTTTGGATAAGCTTGGAGGGTTTTGGGCGGGAGTTTTCACGCCTAATGCTTTTGACTTGACTTGGTGGCTACGAAATCGAACCCGGACACGACAAACCGCCTCGGATGCTTCCGAGTCCACTCGGTAGCATCGACACCTACCCAATTCACCCTCGGACACCTAGCACTATCTAGGACGCTCTCGAACCTTTCGGAAACATCTAGACTCACCCTGGAGAGACGACTCTAGTGTGCTCAATGGGACCGACTCGCCAGAGAATGAGTCTCGCACAACCGTGCTCGAGACTCGGACACGCACGCAATCACAAAGACATAAAAAGAAATTGCTATGCAAAATGATGTCCTTATGACGACGTGGCACCAAATGCCAAAACTAACTTAGGCCTAGACCTAATGTGCTTTCAATCTCCCCATTTTTGGCAATTTGGTGACAAGACCCTGCAAAACAATCTCAACAAGCACAATGCATATATTCTCATGGCAAAGGGGTTAGTCACATAGGCCTTTGCCTAAAGCAATGTCCAAGTTTAGATTTATGAGCATGTTTGAGCATATCCAAGCCATTTCAAATGAAGCGCAATACAAGCCAAGCTCAACCAACCTAAGCATATCTAGTGAGCATATGAGCATGTTTCAAGTCATTTGAGCACAAGCCTATTTGGGAGCAAGTTACAACCCTCTAGAAGGGACCAACAGTGAGCAAGATACAACCCATTGCATGGGACAATTCAAGAGCAAGATACAACCCGCTACATGGGACCATGCAATAGTAAGATACAACCCTCTAGAAGGGACTAACCATGAGCAAGATACAATGATGAGCCGGAATTGAGCACAAGCAAGCAATTTTCATTGATCTAGAGCATGCACATGTCAAGAACGATCGAGCAAGGTAATAATGTAAGCATGTAAACAAGATCCTAGATCCCCCTAGATCAATGCACTAACAAATTATGTGCTGAAATTGAAATGGGCTCACATTTAGTCTTTGTTCTCATGCTCCCCCTCAATACATGCTCTAAACAATCATAACATAGCACCATCCCACCATTCCTATGCTAGTTTTAGCAAATTGAGATTGATTTTTAGCATATTTTGCACATTTCTCCCCCTTCTTGTAATCAAAATGGCAAAAAGATAAAGAAGCTGGCACTACTTTGGACATGCACATGAGAAAGCGAACATTGTGCGCTTTACAACTTATGTTAACGCCATAACAAGACCAATAGCTCACCAGAAGTGCAAGAGAAACTAGTGCACAGTCACAACATAATTTTAGCTCAAATTTAGCAAGTTTTTCAATGTGATGTTTTGCTAGGTTTAAACCATTGCACAAGTATAGATGAACCTATGGCCACATGTTCCTAGCATGTCATTCTAGTGCAAGGGAGAATGCTAGCTAACATCGCTATTGGTGCTATTAGATTACAAGTTCGGTAGTCAGGCTTCATGAGATTTGAAAAGCTTTGGTTGAGCACATTTATTTGTTTTATTCAAAGCTTTGGCTTTTGGCCAATTTTTCAAGACTTGCTGTCGTCCCATTGGGATTTTTCAGCTTATTCATTTTATTTTTGGCTCAACATTTTGAAAAATTTCTCATTTAGCAATTCTGCTACCCCCAGTAATAAAATGCCCAATTACACGTGCTAGATTCTAGACTATCCAATGAACCAGAAGAACTATGAGAGGAATACATGTGGCTCTAGATTATCTAGTACAAGTGGATGGCAACATTTTAGCAGGTGCATTATTAGGCTTCATATGAGTAAGTGATGAGTTTCCAAACACTAGCTCTCAAGCACAAGTAGCAAGCAAATTGGAACAACTTGAGAAGCGAACATAAATAGTAAAGCACACCCTCACATACCCATATATACAAGAGGTATTATAATGGGACCACTCCCGTAGTCCAGCCTACTTATCAACTTGCATTTGATTAGTTGAGGGAATTAAGTTCATTTCTAAGCCTACAACCAGTTCTCATCCTATGGCTTAGTGAATATATTTGCAAGCTGATCGTCAGTTCTCACATCCTCAAGCACAAAGTCACCTTATGCAATGTGGTCTTTTAGGAAGTGGTGACTGTGCTTGGTACGTGAGTGCTAGACAGGATTGCAAGCTATTTTCACAGGGCTCCCATTATCACATAGCATAAGAATGTGGTCAAGTTTTATACCATAAATCATATAGAGCCTATGAGAGAGGTTGCAATTGAGCACAAGTTTTACACTTCTTTTAAGTGCAATTGACTCTAGGGGAGGCCTGAAATCTAGCACACATGCAAACACTAAACATGTTATCCAGCCTAGAAGCAGTCAAGTAAAGCAATGCACCAATCATTGATCTATAGAGCTTGGGATCGACAGGAGTACCTGAAATGTCGAGGTCGAGATGCCCGTTCGTCGCCATTGGAGTCCTAATGGGCTTACAATCCGCCAGCTTGACGCGCTTGAGCAAGTCGGTGAGGTACATCTCGTAGGAAGCAAAAGTGCCCATGCGAAGCTGACGAATTAGAAAGCCCAAGAAGAAGCTGAGCTCTCCCACCATCGACATCTTGAACTCCTGGGCCATGAGCTGACTGAACTCCAAGTACAATCAAGTCTGACTCGGCTTCTGGCCATTGATCCAAACTCATCCAGTGGCTCTGACTCAGGTCATCTCACTGACTCTGTGCTATCTGCTGCTACTAAAGGTGAGACTGACTCAGGTGAAGGTGAACTGAGGTGAAGCTCCCCCTAAGTCAGATGCCTGGTCACGTGTCTGTGGTGCTGCTATCTCCTCCTGCTCAACGGCTGCCTGTGGTGCTAACTCCAAAACAGTGATATCCTTTGTCTGAGCTGTAGCTGGAGCTGACTCAGAGGAAGAGCTGCTGTGGTGAGGTGAAGCTCCCCCTGAGTCAACTGCCTGGTCAAGTGTACCTGGTGAGACTGGTGGTAGCTCACCTTTGCAAGTCACCCAGATTGACTTGTTGCCTTAGGATCCCATTGCCCTTGATCATCAATCCCATTGCTCTTGATTGTTGATCAACAAAAATCTAGAACTCAAATTCCCTGCTGGTCCACTGCCATCACAAGTGACTCCTTCTGGGAAGATCTCCTCTTCCCCAATGAGGTGACCATCCGGTGACTCGCCTACCGAGATATGTAACCACGAAATCCATTAGCACCGTCCACTCCAGTGGTTCACCTGCCTTAAGAAAGAAAATCACTTTTGTGACTCAGGGACCCAAACAACGGGTCCCCGAGGGTTAGTCTTAGCAACAGCAAAGGAATCAACAAGAGACTTTTTCACCCAAGTGCGTGGCCTATGATCATTCTCTTCTCTAGGACCAACAAACTTAGCCTCAACTCTACCATGCTTGCCCATTCTAAGCATGTAATTCCCATCTAGCTCTAAGTGGTTCCTAGGAAGAAGTGGGTTTGGCCTACGCTGTGGTATAGATGTTGTCCTAGGGAGAGATCTAAACTGAGCTCTAGGTGGTGTTCTCCTAGCCCCAAAGCCTCTAGGCTCCCCTTGGAACCGTGCTGGTGGGTAGTAAGGTCTAGGCTGAGTCCTAGGTGGTGCTCTAGGTGGAGCTCTCCTATCTTCAAAACCCCTAGGCTCCCCTTGGAACCTAGCTGGTGGGTAGTAGGGTCTAGCCTGCCTGTAGCTACCCTCTTGCCTATACCCACTCCGGTTGTTCTGCCTAACTCCCCAAGCTGGATATCTACCCCAAGAGTCCCCTCTGCTAGTGTCCCATGTGTTTGCCCTATAGTTCACTATGGGTCTAGCACTCCAACCTCTAACCCTTGGATTTTCCCAACTCTGGTTCCTAGCCCAAGCCCTCGGCTGCCAAGTGTTCATTGTAGGTTGCCTAAGTGGTTGCGGCCTAGGAGGTGTAGTTCTAGGGTACTGCCAGGAATGGTCGTAGGTGCTCCCCCTAGGTGTAGCACGAGAGGTCTCGACGCCTGTAGATGCACGAGGTCCTGGACCCTTTCCTTTCCTCCCTGCTGGCTTCTTCCCAAGCCAGTCTTGTTGGAGGTAGGTCACTGGTCCTTGAGCATCTTATCCAGGGCCAGACTCCCCTCGTAGCTCCTAACCTCAAACTTGGCTATCCTAGCCATCAGCTCAACATTCTCACTAGCAAGCTCATCACTGCTTGCTATCTTAGCCCTTAGCTCACAGTTTTCCCTCACAAGCTCCCCATTCTCCATCATTAGCTCCCTCGCCGCCAAAGCACCCTTGCAATGGTCGGGATCGCACAAGCCTCCATTACCCCTTGAACCACTCGAAGTAGAAGCAATTGCAATAGAGCTACTAGCACAAGCATTTGAACTAGAATGCACATTCAAAAGCAAAGTCTCAATAGGTGCAGCAGATTTTTGCTTGTCACTAGTGCTAGGTGCAACAAGTAATGGTGCAGATGTAGGAGCATGTGAAACAGGAGTATCATTACACAAGCTAGCAGGAAATGAGCTATCAGCAGGTATATTAGAAATTTGTGGCTGAGGCACAAGCACAACGTCACTAGCAACAACAGGCAAATAAGGCATAGCATGCACAGTTTCAACATTGCTAGGACATGTGAGCAAGACAATTTTTGGTGTGTCACAAGCAGGTGCATTATGAGAACTAGCAGGTAAAGTTCTAACAAATTCATCATCATCATCATCACTAGGAACAACAGGTAAAGCAGGCAAAGCATGCACAATATCATTATTCCTAGGATGTGAGAGCAAGACAATTGGTGGTGCAATTTGTGGACTAGCAGAAACAAGCTCAGAGCTAGCAGGCAAGTTATCACAAGCAAGTGCATCAAGTGCTGTGGGTGAAATAGGTGCATCTAGAGTAGGCAATTCATCATCTGCAATAGAAGCATATTCAAAAGTAGGAATGGCATTGATAGAGCTATTTAGAGCAAAACTTGCAGCAAGCGCCCTAACTTCATCTTCTAGCGCATGCTTATCATCTAGCACCTCACTGACCTTCCTATCTAGCAGTTGATATTCATCACTGTCGAACCCGGTCTAAATGACCGAATCCTAATGTGTTATACAGTACTAGTCCCAGAAGATCATGGCTAGTACACACATAAACAGAACTGATACATTGCCTTCAAATTACATTATTACAACATAGGGGACCACGGGTCCCAAAAGGAGTCACAATTTAATACATCAAGCACGCACGCAGTCAAATCTGAATTACACGACGGTCACACAAGGACCTAACATAGCGCAACTTTATTCTAGCTAGCGGGCTATTCCACGAACAACGGCGGTAGGAAACACATAACCCTACTCTTCGTCTTCAGTAGTCTTCCTCCTCCTCGTAGTCCGAGTCCTCCTCGAAACCAGTCGTCGAGGGGAGCTCTGCGGTGTTGAAATTTTGGAAAGAGGGAAGGGAAAACAGGGTGAGTACAAAGGTACTCGCAAGTCGGGAATATATGCGGATGGGGTTTAGTACAAATGGACGGTTTGGGTAGTTTTGCGTAAATGCATTTTTCGTTTTCCTAATTTTATAAAAAGCAATACTCAGAAAGCTTTCAATCTCAAATCTTTATCTTTTAGGGGCTCATTCTCAAATTCTCTCGCCAATTGGCCACAGCCATAGCGAATTTCTTCCTCGATCTCTTCCGTTACGAGAATAACTCGAACGAAGGGTAGGTCGGCAGCAGCAAGCATCTCATGATAGGCCGAACCCAATTCATGAGGCAAGCCGGTAGTACCTATCTCAAGATCAAAACTCTTTCTCAACCACTTTTACTCAACTCAAATCCTTTTTGAAGATTTCCGGTTTTTAGAAAAGAAGAGCTACCATATGAACAGTCCCTTCGCATGCTCATAACCGCGAGCATGGCTACCATGATAGTTTTAACTCTGCAGAGTGGGTACGCTTTACCCTCGAGAGGCTACGCACCCGAAGTGTTTAGCCACAAAGCCGTTAGATTCAAACACTAACGGCGATCACGGAGTCTCCGTCGGGTTTTTCGACTAACAACTAGGCCCGCCCCATAACGGGACTCGAGGTCGTCTTGTGTGGCTCGGCCGTAGGATCATAGGATGAGCGGTCCTTCACTCTGAGAATCTCCCTCAATCTGAGGGCTAAAACCTCGCGAGAAAGGCAGAAGCCCTCGCGATTTACTATTCACGAGGGCCGGCCCTCGTGAATAGGTGCTCGCGACTGCTCCCCGCAAATAACAACAAAACACGAGGGCATGGCCCCCGCGAATAGTTAATCGCGAGAGTTTTATTGCGCCCTCGCGATTGACTGGCCTGCAGCTTTATTGCGAGGGTCTCCCAGCCCTGGCGAAAAGTGTGTGGGGCCCACGGTCCCTGGAGCGAGCAGGAGCTAGGCCACAGCTATTCGCGAGGGCCACACAGCCCTCGCGAATAGCCAGCCCACAGCTAATCACGAGGGCCATATGGCCCTCGCGAATAGCCACCTTATTACGAGGGCTGTTTGGCCCTCGCGAATAGCCACCTGCTCACTGTTAATCACGAGGGCTGTTTGGCCCTCGCGAATAGCCACCTGCTCACTGTTAATTACGAGGGCTATGTGGCCCTAGCGAATAGATGGTCTTTTGTTTTTTTACGAGGGCCATTTAGCCCTCGCGAATAAGCGTAATCAGCAAAAAAAAACTTTTATATATGAATTTGAAACAAATTTAAACAAAGACAAAACACGAGATATATATATAGCAAGCAACATCCACATCCTCGACACATCGACATCCACACATTCTCGACATCCACACATCCACATTCACATCGACACATCGACAAAGCATAAAGCGTCGACATCCACACATCCACATCCTCGACACATCGACATACACATCCACACATCGACATACACATCCACAAAGCACAAAGCATATATCCGCATACACAACATTTCTAGCTACCATTATACATTTCTAGTCTCCATCTATCACGGATTCTTTGTCCGGATTAGGGAAGATGGAAGGAGTACCGTCCGGTGGAGGAAAACGAAGGAGCACTCTCAGTGCGGGGAAGAGCGAAGGTCGCTTAGTAGGCTTAGAAACCCGTCACCAAACATCCGCCCACTCGCGCCGAGCATCGTGATCGACTCTGAATCGACTTGATGGGCGGAGCCTCAAAGCGTTAAGAACTTCAGTCCTATTTCAATTGACACTTTAGGTTAGACTACGATGAAGTGGCGACACTTACCGCATCTTGGGCTGAACAAAGGGCGCGGTCCCCATTAGGTGAGTAACTAGAGCCGCCACCTTGATCAACCTGCCGCTCGACCCACCACGCACATTGGTGATCAATATAGTGTTAATGCAAATAAATGAGGATCGATATAAGCGATGCAAGGGGTTAAATGGGAATACCTGCACGAAATTGCCCTGAATGAAGCCTCATGAATTCAGCCCACCTTTGTTGTCGTTCTCTTTCCCACCGCTCTGAGCAGCTCTTTGGTTCATCTCCATGGTTAACCTCAACTCATGGAGCTCTTTCCTGTCGCTTCTCTCTCCCTTTCCCTCTCTCGCCATCTCCTCTCCTCGCCATCTCCTCTCGTGAGCTCGCTCCCTTGTGGCTTGTGTGTCGAGACCTAACATCGCGCATGAATCCACCGGACCGCAAGAATAGTGTGGTTAGTATGTAGATGTCATGTAACACGGCGACCAAAGGAATGGAACAAATAAAGATCAAAGTCACCTGATGTGGTCGGAGCCCATCCCGTAGCGACCATGCGACTTATGCCCCATATGCGTGTAGATTACTTCAGCGTCCAGCTCCTTCTCCGCAGACGGGTCACCGCTCTGCGCCGTGCGTCTCCTTGTACGCTTGCACGCACTGCCTCAGTATTCAAAATTACTGAAATTAGCAAGTCAAGTAGTGATAAACATTGTAATAATGATATGGATTGCACTTACAATCTTGTCTTCTTGGCGTGTGGTGCCAATGATTGGATTGGGAGCTTCTCGTTGTGCCTTCGTGTCATTGCCCTCTGTAGGATTCCAAGGCACCTATGTCTTCCCCACCCTCTCGATCGCATCACATTGTGGTTGTGGGTCATAGAGAAAAACATAAAAATGAATTAAAGAATTACTCATTACCTCTTTCTTTACGAAAAATGGCGGGGACCACCTCCGATGTACTTGAGCGACTCCTTGCGCCGCCGGTTGAGTCTGGATTGTTGAGACTTGGTCTTGAACTCGGACTATTCAATAACGGCCAAGTCCATCCCAAGCTTCCGGACAGCTTTTGGACCCACTCGGGACGACTTCGAGTCTTGATCGGGGTCAAGTACTTCTCAAGCCTCGGTGTCGATGTTGCTCGCCATGCTCTCTCAGTATGTTGATATGTGTGTCAAACAACATTCTCGACATTGTAAAGAAGAGTTGTCATTCAACTTACTTGTACCAATCCTTAGTCGCGTCGAGACGTGTCCGTCGTAGCTGATCTCAGAAAAGACTCTTGGCCTTGATGTCAATGACATTGTCGAAGTCCGAGTGGGTGAGGGGCTCACGAGGTCGAAAATGTGTCTTAAAACAAATGGAAAACATATTATTAGCGCACGGAATAATGAAAGTATTTGAAGGATGGAGAGGCTTACCGAATTCACGGACACACTCGAGGCACCGACACGACCTTCTTCTTGCACAATCTTGTAGTCATCGGTGATGATTTGGGACGGTCCGGCCGTCCTCTTCCACCATCCCAGGATAGTGCGGTTTGAGCGACCTTGAAAGTACTGAAGGCGGTGGGTCTTGAGGCGTGTGTCGATCAGAGACATGTTCTTTGTACAAGTTCGAGAAGAGTTAGCCGTTCACAAGGATAATAATATATGGAGTTAACATTTTATCGATTAGAACTTACCCGTCCCTAAGATGTCAATTGCGACACGCATATTTGTATCTTCGGAGCCCTAGGCATCTTATTGGGCCCTCTTCTCTTCCTTGGCGCCGAGTGGCGGTCATTTGGGTAGACCCTCGCCTCCTCAAAGCCACCACCGCTCATGACCCGGAGTCATGACCTACCTCGTGACCACTAGAAGCCCGACCGCCTCGTCTCGACTTGCCTCCTCACCCGTGTCCTGGGTGATGAACCTTCTGATTGGCATCCTGTAGAATGAAATAGATTATCTTCATAATAATAACAAAAAACAAGTTAAACTTAAAATTAAATAGTGTTATGTAAATAATGTACCATACATCTAATAAGAGTTAGCATCAACATCGAGTGAGTCGATGTTCTCGATAAGATTATTGTTCGCATGTTCATCGCCATACGGATAGGATCCTCGGGGTCTTCTTGGCCTTCTTCGTCGACGGTTGCAACATCTTCGTTGACGCTTAGCTACTAGATTGTCGAGGCCCACTCCAAAGCATCAATCACAAACGTGTTTTCTAAAATTGATCTTGAATTGGACCATCTGGTAATCTCCGTGTGGTCTAACTTTGTATACAACCCACCAATTCTTTAGATCGGCCTCCTCTTTTGAGAGGCGCCCTTTATTGGATGCTTGCATGGATATGGCGGTAGTACACTTGCTTGGCTTGGTTAGCTAATATGAAAGGATCGTATCCTTTAAGTCGTGAAGTATGTTTCACTTACATTAAGTCAAGCTCGGTCGTGTTCAGAGACCTCTAACAGGATCGAACCATTCGCAATGAAAAGAACTACCGAGAGCTTTTGCTTCCTTCAAAGGTCGATTCGATTATTTGTTGAATTATACCGTAGTAATAGAACTTATCTTGCCCTACGCTTGGCCCTTGCGGACAACATAGCTATTCTTGTCGCAGATTAGGCTTTGATTGCTCATGCTCATGAACTAAAGCGAACCCATTGATATCATCGTCCCATGGACCGTGACACGTGTTGAACATCCACGCGACATGGTACGTAGATCATTGTGTACACTAGGATTTTGCTTGCACTGTGTTTGAAAATAAAAGAAGTTAGAACTATGTGTCGAAGAACATACATTAGACGTTATTTTATAATTAAGACACTTACATATTTCCAGAACCAAGACAAAAAGTTAGGTCCGCCGTTGCCATCACCTCTTTCCTTCAAGGCCTTAAGCTCGTCCAGTGTAGGACTCCTTCTTCCTTTCCAATAAGTTGACACGAATTCTCTAAAAGATATGTGTTAACTAAAATACGAGTCTACAAAAAAGTTAACACGAATTCTCTAATAAAGCAACAATGACTTACAATTCAATGTCGCGAACTTCCTCCATATTCTCAAAAATGTATAATACTGCTACAAGATTGTCCCGCTGAGAAATCTCTTGTCTTTTGCTCTTCCCGACTGGAGTTCCTTGAACATCAAATATTTTTAGATCAGATTCAACCTTCCGACCATGTGTGTTGTACCTTGGTATAACGATATTCACATTATGTTCCCTTGCTAGATATTTGTTCGTGAAATTTGTGATCTCTTGAATTTGGTAAGCCTCGGCAATTGATCCTTCAACACGGGCCTTGCTTTTCACATTTGCCCGACAGGTTTTCGATCGGCGTTCACGGATACATCCACCTCCCATGGACTGGCCCTCCAAGCAGTGCTTGAGTAGGTAGATGGATAAGAAGATGTTCCATTGGATTCCAGAAACCAGGGACATATATCTTCTCTAACTTGCAAATGAGCACCACAACATCTTCCTCTAACTTCTTCAAATCTGTCTTACTAAGATTTTTAGCGCACAACTTTCTGTAGAAGAAACTCAATTCAGCAAGAGCCATCCATACTTCATCAGGTACATATCCCCGAAACATGACCGGTAATAGATCTCTCATGAAGATGTGGAAGTCATGGCTTATCATGCCATGTATTTTGCCGGCGTCGACATCCACACCACGGACAAAGCTTGACGCATACCCATCAGGGAATCTAACCTTTTCACGAAACCATTCTAGAACCTCTTTCCTTTGTGCCTTTGTTAAGCAGTACGGTGCCTTTGGTTTCACCCTTTGTCCTTCTATCATGTTAAACGTTGGCCGGTCACATAGAATCTCAGTGTCCAGTCGAGCTTTGACATTATCTTTACTTTTACCGGCTATGTCCAAGTTCGTGGCCCAGATGGCTTGTGCTACATTCGACTCTTGATGCATTACATCAAGATTGTGAGGTAATAGCAAATCCTCTGCATATGGAAGGGAGTACAGACTGCATTTATGTGTCCAATGATGAACAGTTCCGTAACCCTCATATTCAGTTTGATCTTTTTCATTTATCTTTAGGGTTGCATGCCAGGCTTTGACTTGACCAACTGTGAGAGGCTCACGTTTTCGACCTTTTGCAATGGTATTTTTGCGAAATTTATTCTTCTGCTTTCTGAATGGATGATCTGCCTTCAAAAAATCTCGGTGGCAGTCAAAGAAGCTTGCCTTTCCGCGTGTGTGAGCGTGAACGCCACGGTATCACCCATGCATATCGGACAAGCGAGTTTACCGTGCGTGCTCCAGCCAGAGAACATGCCGTATGCAGGAAAGTCATGAATTGCCCACAGATAAGCAGCTCTCATGAGAAAATTAGAGTTTGTAACTTTGTCATAAGTCATAACTCCTGTTTCCCACAACTCGTTCAACTCGTCAACTAATGGCCGCAAAAATAGATCCAAATTTCTCTCAGGACTTTTCGGACCAGGTACTATAAGTGAAAGAAACATAAATTCGTCCTTCATTAGTTGAGATGGTTTTAGATTGAGAGGGATACTAAAGACCGGCCAACAAGAGTATGATCGAGCATTCATATCGAAAGGTGTGAACCCGTCCGTGGCAATCGCGAGGCCACGCTTCGTGGTTACGCGCAAAATCGGGATGTTTCGATCAAAATGCTTCCAAGCTTCTCCATCGATGGGTGAACTAACACATCAGGTTTTCGTTTAATGCAACTTGTGCCATCTCATGCTCAGGGATGTGTCTTCGTCATGAAACACCGTTGAGGCGGTCTTTCAGCGGGAAGTAACGCAACACTTTCTTCGCCACACTAGACCGAGACTTGTTGCCATTAGAGTCGTGGTCTCAAGTATCGCGACTTTCCACAATGATCACACCAGGCCTTCCCTTCATCATCTTTGTAATACAACATGCAAAGCTTTTCACAGTAATCTATCTTCTCATATGGCATTCCTAAACCCGACAGTAGTCTTCTACACTCATACCAGGTTCTGGGCATCTTATGTTCTTCGGGCAGGGCATCACACCAACTAGCCAACATCTCATCAAAACATGCGATGGACATGTTGAACTTGGACTTCTGACCATCATCGTGTCAAATGAGAAAGGATCACACCGACGTTGCATCGTGCAAAGGTCATTTATTTGAGTCTAGAAGTTTAAAGAAATCACCATGCACGGTCGCGAATCCTGTTCATCACCCCCATAATCTTGGCCAATATCAACAATCATGTCCTCCATCCGGTCTATTTCATCAAAACCTTCGGGGGTCCAGCAGGCTCAACCTAGACACGATTACTCTCCTCATGATACACCCACCGATGGTAACCAACCTTAAATCCATTCTTCACTAAATGCATCTCCATTTCGTCACGAGTTCTCTTCCGCAGTTACCACATTCAGCACAAAGACAGCGGACGGGGCCTTGCGCCCTTGAAAGCTTCGGGACACGAATTGACGAGTCCCTCAAACCATGCATTTGTGGGTCGTCTGCTCGCCACCCACCCATCGTACATCCATCTCCTTTCTTCTTCCATTCCTTCACGAACAAGTAGATACATATACGTACTTGCGTCAGGGGTTTTACACTTGGCTAATTAGGAAGGCTTCTAAACCCACCCACGAATGGCCGTTCGAGTACGATGCGTCGTATCGCCCGTGGATTCGAGAAGAAATTTCGGCAACATAACCCTTCTAGTTCCCCAGGTGCAAGTACGGTCGGGGTATCGTTTTTAATACACCAACACTTATATTATGCACTGGAGAACCACAGGGTTATGCAACCGAAATCTCGTCTCAAATCCACGGCCAACACGACGCATCGTACTCAAACGGTCATTCGTGGGCTGTCCACTGGGGCGCCCAAACGGGGTCGTCCACTGGATAGTTCGGGAACGTGAATCACACCTCGTAATGAAACCTAACGAATCACCGTCTGGTTTCATTACGATTTATGCGTTCCCGAACGGGTGACGTATGGCTAGGTTACATGCACACTAAACACGTTAATTCTAAACACACATAGTTAACATACATAATATAATCACATATAGTCTACTCTAAACTCATAGCCCTCGTGCTTAACTCCTAGCACTGCCCTCGTAACTAACCATTCAAACAGAAAAAGCATTCACATGTAGCCCTCGTAAGTAACATTTAAACACAAAAAACGCGCGAAGAAACCTTTCCGGTGGACGGGGGGTGCGGCGTCGTGGTGCGGGGCTCCTCTGCAGCTCCTTCATCGCTTCGTCGCGGTGCGGGTTTCTCTCACCTCTGCAGCGATGGCGAAAGCGCGAGAGCAATGACGGGAGGTGGGGCGGCAAGGCGAGGGCGGCGACAGTGAGATGGGAGCGGCAATGGCAGGCAGCGGCGGCGGCGACAGCGGCGCAGCGGGCGCGGCGGAGGCGGCGGAGGCGGCGGCGGCGGCGCGGCGCGGGCGGCGGGCGGCGGCGGAAGCGGCGGCGGCGGGCGCGGCGCAGCTTGGCGGCGAAGCGCGACGGATGGCGCTTGGTATGATGGGCGGCGCGCGGGCGAAGCGCGAGCGGCGGGCGCGGTGGGTGCGGCGGCGGCGGCGGGCTAGGGCAGCTCGGGCAATTTTTTCGCTAAGTCCGGAGTGGTTCAGATCTATAAGCTCGCTAATCGCGAGGGCCAAACAGCCCTCGTAACAAACCAATCACAGCAGTTTTCGCGAGGGTTAGATGGCCCTAGCGAATAACCGTCAGTCACTGCAGTGTGGGCCCCATCTGGCTGGCCGTACCCCCTTAAATCGCGAGGGCCAGATAGCCCTCGTGAATAAATAGCCACCGCCTCCTATTCGCGAGGGCCGGATGGCCCTAGCGAATAAAATTAAGTCACTTCACTGTGGGCCCCAACTTACTGGACGTGCGACTACTAATCGCGAGGGCTATCAGACCCTCGTGAATAAATAGTCACCTCTTCTTTTCGCGAGGGCCAGGTGGCCTCGTGAATCTTCTTTCACCGCTATGTGGGCCCTTTCTTTCCGAAATTTGGACGCGCGACGAGACATCACTAATCACGAGGGCCTCCTAGCCTCGCGAGTGAAGCTGGCACACATTTGTTCGAGGGCTCATTGGAAGGCCCTCGTGTCTATAGGCATGTAAATACGAGGGCTCTCTCGGCCCTCGCGTATAATACTTATATACGAGGGTTTTTCGTGGAACCCTCGCTACTAATATCTATTCTCCTAACCTCCTCCACTCAAATTATTTTAAAAAAATACCAAATAATAGTTTAAATTATGTTTGAGTTACTAATACTCTTTAATGTACCATTTTTGGCAATAGAAAAAAATAAAAACATAAAACGAATTTTTCTGATATTAACTCTTTCTTATCTCACACTACGAGCTTATCGATATACTAAACATTCTAGTTGATATTTTGAAAATTCATTTCACCAAATTATATGATCGTTATTTATGAATTACACATTACGCATTACCGTTACACACTATTTAACACTTGCCTCCTCAGGGACCGATGATGACTCGTCATTTATCTGTCGGTCGAATTCGGGAGAATCCTTCACGGTATACGGAGTTAACCAAGTTTGCGGAAGAACAAGCTAAGACCAAAAATGTGGGAGATTTAAGGCTAATGAAGTTTTGGTTTTCAAATTATAGGCCTTTTATTCACGAGGGCTTAAATAGGACCCTCGGTAGTAGTTGCTAAGGCATCCTATTCGCGAGGGTCATCTGGGAGCCCTCTCGAATTAGCAATTATTGGGCCGTTATTCGCGAGGGCCAGATGTAGGCCCTCGTGAGTAACCTGCGTCTGCTTGTTTTTGCGAGGGCTTCTATTTGGCCCTAGTAACTACATTATTTATAACGAGGGCTATAGATTGCCCTCGTTATTTTATACTTTATTATGAGGGTATTGTTTCGGCCCTCGTGTATATTTTTTGGCCCTCGCGAAATTGGGATATTCCAGTAGTGCTTATACTAGAAGAGAGACGATATTTTTAGCCCCGATTTCTCAAAATGGTGCCTTCTCGCACCGAACCGGCGAAAGTCTCTCCCTAGTAGGAAATATTTTAGAGGAGAGAGAAAAATTATTTTTTTCCCGCCCATGGCATTGCCCTCGATGCACATACTTTCTCAAACCATTCCTTATCACAACATTTATTTTCACACACAAGAGTTGTAATGACATCGCAATAAAAATCATTTTTAGGCATTTTTCCTAACATCGATGGAATGTAAGTATATATACAAGATTAATAGTAGATCCTTATGGTTTAAGCCTATCACTAGTCTTACCATTAGTATCTAGGTTGCTTAACTATTCACTAGTAAATACGACATTTTTACTTTCTAATTTAGCATGCAAGTTTTCAATATCTAATAAATCATTTTTAAAACAAAGCAAAATGGCTCACAGTATGGTCAAGGGGAATTGCCTTGGTCGGACGACGGGTAGGAACAACCAGCGACGTCGGATGGGTCTACAACACCTTGGCCTCCTACTCGAGCACGATCCAAACATACAAATGAAAATAACAGTACATCAGGCATAAAATGTTTTCATGCATTTTATTTTAAAAAGAATGATGTTAACTTATTTTGTATATGCACATGAAATAATGGAACCTAAGCATTTGAGCTATTAGAAATGCAGTGGTACAAGGGTGCAGAATTAATCTAGTATTTTTATAAAACCCAGCTTGCTGCAAGGTACTTTTTGAGAATTTTTACAGAATTTTGGACTGACATTTGATATACTCTGCAAAATCTTTTATGCAAGGACTTTTTAAATGCGCTCTTTGAAAATAAAATAAAAGAAAACAACTCGGCTAAGCCGGTCGGCCCAGCACGGAGCGAGGCCCACGGCCCGGAGCCGACACGGGACTCCTCCCTTTTTCCCCATCGTCTTCAACCTCGGACCAAGGCGATGGCAAGCGACGGGTAGGACGAATCCGGCCACCAGCGACCGATTCCGCGCGGGGAGAGGAAAAGGGGGCGACGGCGATGCTAAATATGGTCTCGGCGGCGACTGAGGCTCACCCCAGAGGCGGCGCAACGCTGAGATGCGGCGGCGAACAGGGGAGCCTTCGGCGACGGCGGCGTCTCCCAACTCCGGCGGCGGCGCGGCTTCTTGATGACAGCAGCAAAGGAGGAAGACGGTGAGGGAGAGGGCAGCTGGGTGATGGAGGAGAGGGCAGGGAGGCGGGCTCACCAAGGAGAAGGATGGGGCACGGCACGGCGCTAGGCGAGGTAAAATCAGAGAGCACAGGGCCGGTTTTATAGGCGACGAGAGGACACGGCTTCGCTCACTCACCGCCATGAAAGCCCAGGTAGCGAAAGACGTCCGCTGTTGGGCAATAGCGGCGGCGAGGCGACGACGCCGCAGAGGTGCACTGGAGGTTGAGGGGATTGCGCCGCAGAGGTCAAGGGCGCGGTCTCCGGGGGAATAGGTGGCGCCAGGCGTACGGGCGACGCAGGCGGAGGGTAGGCGGAGGATTAATAAGCTAAGCGGCAGCGGCGAGGAGTTATGGCGAGCAGCGGCAGCAGCGTGGAGCAGAGGTGGTCGGCGAGGCAAGCGGGCCGGGCGCAGCGGAGGTGACGGCGCGGCGGACTGCCGGACGCGCAGACGGCAGCACGCTGAAGCGAAGGAGCGGGAAGAGAGCAACAGGAGAGCGAGAGCGAGAGCAAACCGAGAGCAGAGGCGCTCATGAGGAGAAGGAAAAACGACGGGGAGGAAGAATCTAACGGTGGGACCCGCCGGTCGGTGAAAGGTGAGGGAGGCAGGCGGTCCCGTCGGTCGTGGTGATCTGTTGGCCGCGAGTGGGCCGAGAGATGGGCCTTGAGGGAAGGTCGAGGAGGAGGAGAGAGTTGGGTAGGAGAGACTCGGCCCGAGAAAAGAAGAAGTGGTTTCTCTTTTTATTTCCAAATATTGTTTTTCTCTTTTTTTCTTTCAAAAGTTTGACAAAATTTATTTAAAGTACTTTTAAATAACCGACATCCAAGACAATGATTTTTACTTTAAAATTAATGACCCAAACCAATTCCAGATGATTGCATGCAAAGATGATGCCATGATGTTTTTCCACTTAACTAGTTTAATTATTTCAATTATGCAATTTTTATGAAATTATTAACGTGCCAAATTTGGGTTTTGAAAATTTGGGATGTTACAATCACACACCCAGTTATCTTTCTTATTAAGTATAGCATGTTCTTTCTTGAGGTGATAGTGTTCCTTTTTAAGTGCTAGATACTTTTGTCCTGCCTCTTGTGCTAGATCATTAGCCTGAACAGCTACTTGATACAAGTGCATGACACCCTCAGGTGTATCAAAGTCAAACTGAGCAGAGCTAGTAGTAGAGGCTGCAGAGACACTCACCTCATCATCTAACGACTTGGAGGCCTTTGCCATAAGGCATCGAGGAGGAAGCTCCGGCTCGGGGACGAACTCGATGTCGGACCACCAGCCGACATCCTCACCGTCGTCAGAAGCAGCTGCGGCCACCAAGCCTGGAGGTAGCTGAGCAGGTGGCGGAGGCATCGACTCGGGAAGTGTGAGCCCGATCAGTGCCTTCCTCTTGTCCTTGGTCTTCTCCTTAGCGCCACCTTTGCTTGAGGCAAAGGAAGAAGACTCGTCGCTTGTGGAGCTATCGGTCTCCCACTCACCGACGAAGGCTTGCTTATTGCCGTTCTTGTCGGTGCGACGGAAGCCGGACTTGTACCTTCTTGTCTTGTTCTTGGGCTTGCCCTTGTCCTCGTCACTGCTCGACTTGTCTTTGGCCTTGCCCTTGTTCTTCTTCTTGTTCGGGCACACAGAGGCGATGTGGCCTCGCTCGTTGCACTCATAGCAGCGGATGGCAGCGAGTGCTTTCTTCTCCTTGAAATTCTTGGGCCCGCAGCGCTTGAAGTCCTTGCTGAGGCGGCCCATAGCAAAGCACAGGTTGTCCATGGACTTGATCATCCTTGGACTTGCTTGCTCGCCCTCAGAGCTATACTTGTTGTTGTTCGGGCTTGCACTTGACTTGGACGCCTTGGCCTTGAGCGTGATGGCCTTCTCCTTGGGCTTGGAAGGCTCATCATCGTCCTCGTCTTGGACCATCATCTCGAAGGAGACCAGCTGCCCGAGTAATTCGCTAGGAGTAGCTGTCTTGCTCTCCTTGCTCCTGAGGAGGACTAACTCCTTGTACCTGTCCCTTGGAAGTATTGCCATGATTCTCCTGCATACATCCAGGTCAGTCTTGGCGAAATCGAGCCCCTTGAGCTCGTTCACCAGAGGGTTAAGCCTAGAGTACATGGCGTTTGCATCTTCGCCATCTAGCATTTTAAAGCAATCAAAGCGCCTTCTAAGAACAGCTATCTTTTCCTCCTTAACCTCATCCATGCCCTTGTGAATTTGAACTAAAGTTTTCCAAATGTCATGGCCTCTAGGAAGGTTGCTCACTCTCCCAAACACCTCGGTGCTCAAAGCAGAAAACAATGCATTCTTAGCTCTAGCATCTAAATCAAGCTTAGCATTTTGATCGGCTATGGGAATCGCATCCTTGTCTAACTCAAAGCCCAAAGGTTTTTCTACCACAGCCCACACTTGGTGCCCAAGATACTGAAGATAAACGGTCATCTTTGTTTTCCAATGTCCGAAGTGCGTGCCGGTGAACAATGGAATTCTATTCCCGGCAACGCTTCCCCCGTCGGCCATTTTGACTCCTTGCGGTTAAGCAATATCGGAGAGCACCGTGCCTCTGATACCACTTGAAAGGATTGGCGGCCTCGGGGGAGGGGGGGGGTTGAAGAGGATGCTTTAGGCTATTTTTGCGATTTTCAAATTCTTTTCTAAACTAAATACCCGAGCTAGACTAAGACTAACGAGTGCGCGGAACAGTAAACTACACTAGCAAGGTACAATAGCCGAAGCGAAATATCAAGTGCGGGAATTAAATGCGGAATAGTAAAAGAGAATGCACCTCGATTTTTTAACGAGGTTCGGTGCGCAGCACCTACTCCTCGATGCCGAATCCTTCAAAGAAGGACCGGGACCCTCTTGTCCTGTGCCGGCAATTCACTCGGTAGGCTTCTAGGCCGATGGGCCAAGGCTCGCCTCCGACCCGGTACACCGAGGCCGAGTTTCGCCACAAGTCGGCGGCTACTCGACACCCCGACGCCTTGGAAGGCGCCGACCCCCGCAAAGGAGGTGTTTTGTGCAAGCGACGTGGACGGAGACTGGTCTTGACGCGGAGACTTCGGGGTCTTGTCGCTTGCTCGTCCCGGCAACTTCCCCGGAGTTGTAGACGCATGGCTTCCACGGTCTTCGTGCCCGGCGAAGAAGGAAGCACCCGGTTCCCGCACCGGGTGACCAAGCCCGAGGCTTGGAATTTCGTCGGTGAAGTGGTTCTTGGTGGTGAAGCGGTACGACGCGATGGAGAAGTACACCTTAGGGATGACTTGGCCGATTGAAGCTCGGGGACGAGAAGACGGAGGCTCAAACCCGGCGGGATGGACCCAAGTAGCACACAAATTCAAAATCCCGGGAAACCCCCAAAATCTCACCGACCCACCATGAAAACCAAGCCAAAACGCGTTGCTTGAGGGCCTCATCAAGAGACACCTCGGTGTCCAAGATCCTGTTAACGATCTTGGTTACCCCGGTCGCGGTGGCGTGGCCAATCTCTTCATTAATGAGGGGGCCGATGATCTGCTCGACATGCTGGATGGTGTCTTCGGGAGACTCCAGCTCGTAGTCAAGGAGTGAGAGCCGGGCCCCCTCCTCGTGGACGTCGATCTTGCGACGCCAAACGCGGCGAAGGGGAGCCACTCCCACCGCGGTGTACTCTTCTACCAGCGCCCGCATGGTGAATCTTTTCCTTATCTCGCGCAGCAAGTCCAGCTGCGCTTGCACCTCGGGCGTTATCTCCACCTTCGGGAATGGCACAACGTTGCTGATCTTCGGGTCGAAGATGTGGGTGGGGTCCGCAGGCGCCATCTTTTGGTAGCACCAGAAAAGCTTCCATTGGAGTCCCGAAGGCCCCTCCCACTTCTTCTTCGTCGCGAAGGGTGGAAAGCAATCTTCGTACTCCTTCCAGGAGACGAAGTTGATGGAGCCGTAGGGGATCCCGTCCGCCTTGCCTTGCCAGCGCCCCTCGTGGATCAAGACGAAGGCCTTGGCGAGGGGCACCACGCCGTGGGACCGAAGGGCCCACTCGAACACCGCCAGCCGGGCTATGGCGTTGGCGGACAGGACGGACATCTGGGTCTCGTAGAGCCGCAACACCTCCCCGAGGAGGGGTGAGCACAGGACCCGAAGACCCGCCTGAAACTGGACATAAAAGACCACCCCCTCACCTGCCCGAGGGTTGGGAGTGGCATCTTCTCCCGGATGGCGAAGGGTGGCCTCCGCGCCACTCTACTTTTCCATAACCTTCAGGGCCTCCTCGCTTATCTGTGATGCCCCGAGGTACCAAGAAAGGGCCTCCTGCTGAGCGGACGAAAGGGCGTGCTTCACGCCTGCCATGGGACTTCGGCCCGGAGGAGAAAGCTCGCGCGCAAGAGATGGCGGCGCGGGGAGCCAGTGATGCGGCTGACGGCGCGACGGCGCTCCGACGGCGATGGAAGCGCGCGGAGACGAGGGAGCTCCGGCGGCGCGGATGGAGAATGTGCTCGCGGTGGACACAAAAACACGGCGGTGTTGCGGCGGCGGTGAAAAAATCATGGCGGCACCAGCACAAAAGAGGCGCGCGTGGGCGGTGCGAGCAGGAGCGAGAGCGAGAGCGCGGGGAGGAGAGAGAAGGCGACGGTGAGAATGAGGAGGCGGGTGCCGCGCCTGCCCCCCTTTATACCCCGGAGACGACGATGGTGGCTCTGACACGTGTACAAGCGGACGACCCAGATGAACGCGCTCCTCCCGAGGAAATTTCGCACGCGGCGTGTAAAAACAAAAAGGAAATTCCAACCGGCGTGCGCTGTGATGACGACACGTGGCAAGGGGAATGGGCGTGATGGAGGCCCAACTACCCCCACACACACGCCTTCCAAGGAGGCGTTTGCCCTCACGTCCCATCAATCTTTTAAGACAGGGCGAGATGGCCGACGTGCCTCGGGGCGGGTGTGAGAAACCCTAAGGCTGTTTGGTATCCCAATGGTATAGGGGCACCTCGGTTCACTGCCTCGACGCGGTAAAGAGGAAAAAGGCGAATACCGGCCAAGCAACGCGCGAGGCAGAGCTGCCCGTAAGGGGCTTTTGTGGTAACAAGGTATACTCCCCTACGCTTTTGCAAAATTTTGGCAGGTTTCCCGAAGGCCCCAGGAGAAGACCCCGAGGTGTATGGGACACCTCGGGACGGTTCAAACAACCAGCACCGTGCAAGGACCGGGCGAAGGCCCCGAGGTGTACGGGACACCTCAGGACGGTTAAAGCAACAAGCACCGTGCAGGGACCAGGAGAAGGCCCCGAGACGCGGTAGGATAGCTAGCTTGTGCTTGCTAGCTGTGCTCAGGTCTTAGGATCGAATCCCCGTGGACGCGTGGGGTACCCTCCCTCCTGCACGCGCGGCCCACAAGGCTAATCTGGTAAACGGGCCGGCCCGGCATGGCTAAGCAGGCCTCGACCCATGGGCCGGCACGGAACGACGTGATTAGTTAAGCATCAGGCTCGACTTAAACGGGCGTGTCTAAACGGGCCTGTCTCGGGCTGTGTCGGGCTGTCCGTTTGACCATCTATACCGCTCGGGCTTCCGGCGGGCAGGACGAGCGGGCAAGCGAAGAGGTGATTCGTCGTCGCTGTGACCAGCGCATAGGTATCATACTAGGTGAAGTCACGATGGTGTGATTGTCCCTCTTTAGTTTAACTAGCAAATGTGTCCGTACGTTGCAACGAGAGAAAAAATTGTAGCACACCATCTTTTAACGGAACTGTAGTAATATGTGGCGGAGAAAGTCGTCGTCGGACACGTCGAGGTCGGGGAGCTACCTAGCAGGACTCGGTTTAGGGTTTTGTCATTTGGTGCCATGTCAACTAAGGACATTATTTTGCTTAGCACATTCTCTACATGTCTTTGTGTTGCGTGCGTGTCCCTAGCATAGCAATCAGCAGTGGCAAGTGAACTCAGTCTCTGGCAAGTCGTTCCCATTGAGCACTCGAGTCGATAACTCTCCGAGGAGTCTAGGTCCCACTAGAAGGTTCGAGAGGGTTTGCGAGAGTGCCAGGTGTCTGTGGTAACAAGGTATACCCCCCTACGCTTTCACAAAATTTTGGCAGGTTCCCCGAAGGCCCCCAGGAGAAGACCCCAAGGTATACGGGACACCTCGGGACGGTTAAAGCAACAAGCATCGTGCAGGGACCAGGAGAAGGCCCCGAGGTACCTGAGACACCTCGGGGTGGTCCAAGCTTCCGGGGTGAGGACTCCGGGCCGTCGAGAGCCAAGGCCCATTGCGAGCTAGGCCCACGAAGGCCCGGAGGGCCCATCCGTCCCGTTAGGTCTCGGGTATGAGGGCATTACCGCCACTCCAATGTAACGTTGAACGAGCACGTCCCTGTACGCCCTTGATGTAAATCCAATGGACATGAGGCGTGGGTACCTAGGGCTTTTCGCATGTGTCTGCTAACCCTAGGTGCCCGACCCCGGCTATAAATAGAGAGCCTCCCCCTGGGGGAGGGGCCAGAGCATTCCATTTTCTCCATTTTGGCTCTTCCGGATCTACCACCCCTATCTCTAGGGCGTTCCTCCCAGCAACGCGGGAGACGCCACCAAACAGGCTGTTGCTAGGGGACGCACCTCTACCCGACAGTGTCTGTGGGTTGGTTTGCTTAGCGTCGAAGCCATTAGGTGGGCCCGGAGGCATCCGAGACAAGGGTAGGTCGTACCTGGGGAGGTTTCGTAATCACCAAGTCTAGCACATGCCTTAGGCGCTAAAACTCCCGCCCATTTGCCATCCTTAGCCACTCAAAGTGATTTGATCATATCTGGAAGCATCCGAGGGTCCCACCTAGTCCAAAGTCCTTCCCTAACCCAAACCTTCACCGAAAGCCGACAAAGTGTTCAAAACCCTTCTCCAAGTCACCCATGTCCTTATGAGAGAGAGTAGGTAAGAGAGGATGAGAGGGAGTGGTGGTGGCTGCCCGATAACAGCCATCGGACACGCCCGAAGAATGACCGTACGCATCCGAAGAACCAGTCACAGGGGAGCCAGGCTAAGCGTCCGAAGAAGAAAAGGTGACCGGACGCGTCCGACCAGTGATCAGACGCGTCTGATGGAGTGGCGCAGCCCAAATTTGGCTAAGTCCCAGAGCACATCAGTTTCGGGAACCTTCTGTCGGACGCGTCCGACGAGCTGATCGGACGCGTCTGATGAGGGTCAAGCACTTGGTTGAACACGTTACCTGCACCTGTCCGAAGTGCCCAGGTAGCTCATCGGACGCGTCCGATGAGCCCATCGGACGCGTCCGATGCGTCCGATGGGGAGTCCAAGCCTGGGTCGAGTCCATCCTAGCCACACTTTTGAATTCCGATTGAACCACACATTGACACGTGCCCTGGGGGTTGGTGGCCTATAAATAGATGTCGTAGGGGACTCTAAAATCTGAGAGAGCTCATTGTTTCCAACCCTATTGCACTTGTGTTCTTGAGAGAGCTTCTCCCACCTTCCACCCACCTCCTCCCATGGCTTCCACGGTTCCACCTAGGGTTAGGGTTTGAGAGAGAGGAGATGAGAGGGAAGGTGAGCAAGGTAAGAGGGAAGGTGTTCCCCTTGGTCTCCCATAGTTCTTGCTTGGTTCTTGTGTGGGTGGGCATGGTTCTAGGGTTCCCCGGTTGGTTCTCCATGAGTGCTCCACTCAAGTCTTCACCGATGAAATTCCTCGCCTCGGGCGGGGTCACCTGGTGCGGGAACCGGGTGCTTCCACTTCGTTGGAGCCGGAGTCCGAGGGAAGCCGTGAAGGACGTCAACTCCGGGCGCGAGGAGGAATACGCCAAGTTGCCGACGTCAAGCCAAGGATTCGGGTCTCCGCCGGTTCGCATCAAGCCGAAGACCTCCGAAGAAGAGTCCTTGTACAAACACCACCTTCGCGGTGGTCGGCGCCTACACACGGCGCTCGGGTGTCGGGATAGCCCTCGACTTGTGAGGGAGCCCGACCCGGTGTGCGGGTCCGAAGCGAGCCCGAGGCCTCATCCTCGAAAGCTTCCTGAGTAAGTCACCGGAAAGAAACGGGAGGGTTCCGCCTTTCTTCGGAAAGGTTCGGCATCGTGGAGTATGTGCTTCGCATCGAACCACGTAAAAAATCGTGAGTGCCCATTGTCTCTCTTTAATTTCTAGCATTTCCTTTCCAAGTTGCTTCGGCTATATTATTGCTTAGTTAGCTAGTTTATTTCCGCTTCGTTAGCTCTCCGGTAGTTAGTCAATTCGCATAGTTTAGCTTACGATTTAAAATTGACTAATTCCAAAGAAAAACCAAAAGAGTTTAAAAATGGTTCAATAGAGCCCTATTCACCCCCCTCTAGGTCGCCGATCCTTTCAAGTGGGTATCAGAGACAAGTACCCTCTGTGTACTTGGCTTAACCGCTAAAGGGCAAAATGGCCAAAGGGGGAAGTGTCGCCGAGAATAGAATCCCATTGTTCACCGGCGTTCACTTCGGGCATTGGAAACTCAAAATGAGCGCCTACATTCAATCTCGAGGTAGGCAAGTGTGAGTTGTGGTAGATAAACCGTTGGGTGTTGAGATAGCTCAGGATGCGGTTCCCACAGATGATCAAAATGCTAAGTTAGATCTTGATGCTAAAGCTAGGAATGCTCTGTACTCTGCTTTGAGTCCCGAAGTCTTTGAGCATGTTAGCAATTTACCCACCGCTCATGAAATTTAGAAAATGCTAGTGCAAATCCACGAGGGAACTGACGCGGTCAAGGAAGAAAAGATCGCGGTCCTTAGGAGAAAATTTGATATGTTCAAAATGCTTGATGACGAAGATGCGATTACAATGTACTCTAGGCTTAACCCTCTGGTGAACGAACTCAAGGGGCTCGGGTTCATTGTCACTGACCTGGATGTCTGCAGGAGGATTATGTCCATTCTACCAAGGAAGAAGTACCGCGAGTTCGTGATCCTCTGGAGCCAGAAATCCAAGACGATGTCACCAGGGGAGCTCCTGGGCCAGCTCGTCTCCTTTGAGATGATGGTCCAGGATGAGGACGATGAGGAACCCTCCAAGCCTAAGGAGAAGGCTATCACACTCAAGGCGGCTACATCCAAGCCAAGCAACTCCAAGACAAGCGGGCGCCCTGGCAACAGCAAGTCCGGCTCCGAGGGCGAGCTGTCGAGCCCACGGGTTGTCAAGTCAGTAGACAACCTGGTGCTTACCTTGGGCCAACTCAACAAGGGCCTGAAGCGCTACGGGGGCAAGAACTTCCAGGACGAGAAAGCTCTCGCCTCCATTCGTTGCTATGAATGCAACGAGCGAGGTCACATCGCCTCGGTGTGCCCAAACATGTAACATCCCAAAATTTAAAACTCTAAATTTAGCATAAAAAACTTTTTATAATTTGCAAATCCGCATCAAGGCATGTATTTCACTCTATCTGGTGTAAAAAAAACTTTATAAAAACATATTAAGGATATCTTTTGAGTTTTTGGCAACAATATAAAAACTATCTCACAATAAATTATTTTGCCAAACTGCTATTTTTGCGATTCTAGAAAAGGCTACAACTATTTTTGGAAAAACCAAAAATAAAACTTAGATCCTATTTTGGATTCTAATTTTTTTTATAAATATAAATAAAATATATTTAACTTGCATTGGTATAGCATAGCATAGCATAGCATACCATTTGCATTAAAATGTTCTTGAGTGTTGGAAGCATATTAAGTTTGGATTGCACTAAAGTTATTTTACAAATTTGAGAAAAACTATTTCAAAGAAACTTTTTCATTCAAAACATTTTGATTCTTCAAAACTAAATCTATGAATAAAGTTCTTCTAAAAAAAGGAAGCATCTTAGTTATTTGAAGGAGGGCTATTTCCACCAAACAACACCAGTTAAAAAAAACAAATTAAAAATATATTCTTGTTGTTCTCAAACTAATTTCTATATCCATTACTTTTCCCCCAAAATTTATAAGCGCTATCTTTTTTTATCCCATTCAAAACAGAAACTTATTTGAAACTCTTATCATGTGGAGTTTTGACCAAAGGAAAAATTTTTGATTTAGATTATAAAACTAGTGTCTAGGCATAACTATCTCCGAACCTTATGAGCACTAAAATATGTTACAAAAGTATATTTAAATTAGTTTTGGACTTTTGGCAACATATCCAAATCATTCTAAAAACAACTTGTTTGCATTTATAAACTTTGCATAATTATCATAAGAATAACATGTATCATTGAAAATCATTTTCTCAAGCAAAGTTCAATTTGTAAAATTGTAGTTTTCAATAAAACCCCCTCGAATGAAAATGAGTTTTGTAATTTTTGAAAAATTAAGAAAAAAATTTGAAAGTGTTTAAGAGAGGAAAACCCCACTTGAAAAATCAAAATAAAATTTAGAAAAATCATTTTCAAAGCATAATGGGCTCAATCCCATCTACCCTCACCCTCTCTCTCTCTTGTCTCTCTCCCACCCGTGCGCTCTCTCTCTCTCTCTCTCCCTCTCCCGTGCGCTCTCCCTGCTCTCCCTAGCTCTCCCTCGCTGCCATCCTGCCCCACGCGCCAGGCGCCTCTGGGAAACGCCATGGTCGCGCGCCCGTGACTCCCTCTCCCCAGCAAAACCACCAGCCGCGCCCCTGGTTTGCTCCCCGCCAGCAGAAACAGCTTGCCGCGTGGTCACCGCGCCAGAGACCGCCCTGCAGCGTGTTTCGCGTCCTCTGCGCCGCAGCGCCCTCCCCCGCTCCTTCTAAACCCAGCCCGAGAGCCCCCTCTCTCTTTTCGTTTCCCGAAATCGCCGCCGACGCCATTGCCACGCCGCCGTGCCCGGAGCTCGTCGCGCACCCTCCCCGGTGAGCTCCAGTCTCTCCCCCCATGTCCCTTAGCTCCACCGCGACGCCCTTGACCTCGTTGACACCTCCTTTCCTCCCCTCTCCCCTGCAGCTCCCGGGGTTCACCGGAGACGCCACCGCCGCCAGGTGCTCGTCCAGTGAGCTTGCGCCTCGGTGAGTTTCCCTTCTCTCTTCCGCGCACCTCGGCTTCACCTCACCTCCGCCTCCTTTTCGCCCAGGACGGAGCCGCCCAAATCTCGCCGGAGGAGCACCGTCGCCAAACGCCCCGCCGCACCGCCGCCCAACGCCGCCGCGCCGTCGATCCGTGCCTCCTGCGCTGCCGCCGACGCCCTAGGTGGGTTCCTCGTGGCCGCCTCCACCTCCCCGCCGAAGGAATTTGGCCGCCGTCGCCTCCCTTGCCCTCTAGCCCTGCCGCCCGTGCCGCCCCCTGCTTCCCTGTCCTCCCGCGCTCGTGGTAGCCGGAGGAGGAAGAAGGACGCGCCGCCGTCGGATCCTCCTTCAACGCTCCAGATCTGTCCCCTCCCTCTGTCACCGACACGGGGCCCGCGATGTCAGCCCCCTAGCTGGTCCGCGGAGGCATGCCCGCGCGCGCGCGTGAAAACTGGCCCGAAAGCCCAGTTGGCCAGAGCCGGCCTCTTTTCATTTATTCTATTTCCAAATATTTTTTTCCATTTATATTTGTTTTGCAAATGAGCTTCTACATTTTTGCAAAAATAGTAAATGAGCAATAAAAATTCTGTAAAAATTCCTTAAAATATTTTACAACCTACTGGATTTTATAAAAAAATATAAAAACCTACTGTTATTTAGTAAGTTTTGCAACTAAAAATTAATAGAACACCCTAGGCTTTTCAATTTAATTTGTGCTATTAAATGGCTAAAGGAATTTTCTAAAAATATTAAATGAGCAAAGTTAATTCTATAAAAATTCTCTAAAATATTTTTGAGCAGTACTGGAATTTATAAAATTATAATTTGCCACTATTTCTATAGAAGATTTCATGAATAAAATTTGTAGACTCTCCTAGGTTCATCATTTCATGTGTGCATGCATGTAGTTTGCATATTTAATTAAATAGGTGAAATAAAATTATATTTCTCTGTCTAATTTCTTAATTATGTTATTTATGCATGTGTGATTGGTGCCTGGTGTGGTTTGCATGCGTTTAGACGTCGAGGGTGGTGTCGTCTCCTTCGACATCGCCAGGGTTCCCGACCCTTCGTCGAATCGTCAGTAAGGCAAGTCTCCTAGCCACCTCCCAGTTTTATTAGTGTTTTACTACATTCCAAATGTGCTATGTTAATTATTGGGACGTAATTAAATTTAGTTGTGTCTATTGCATGTTAGACCCCTAACGTGCAACCACCGCAAACCCTAACCCTTGGTGTACTACATAACTACTAGCCCAAAAATGATTGGGAATTAGTGCTTAGCCTTGCTTGGGATTGATACAGATTCAAGGAGGAAATGATATTGTTACTATTCAATTACTTTGATGAAATTCCTCCGAGTTGGATTTTGGTAGCTGAGATGGTAGCTAGTTGGGATGGAATGGTTTGGTTCGCTTATCACCTTAATCTAAAATTTGACCAACTAGTAATTAGGACCGGGAGCGGCCAGTAGTTGTGTGTGATGGATGTGGATTTGATCTTTGTGCTTGAGGATGTGGAACGTGGTATCTGGTCGTTCCCAGTTAAGGACCGATGATTGTGTTACGCCCTCCAGGTACTTACCGTGCGACCACAAGCCTAGTATGGGACATGCCTGATCTAGATGGGGAGTGACCTCGACTTTGTCATGGTCCGTGCACCGGTGGGACACCTCTACTAGTAGGGTCTTGTTGAACCGGGGCACGCCGCCTTATCTATTATCTATATTCAGGGCGTGAGCAGTGTCACTCATGATGCCCATGACAAAGGCGTAGTCAGTCTTCTGATAGGTTTTGACATGATAACTCTCGACGGGGAGGAGTCATGCCTTGTGGGTAAAGCGTACAACTCTGCAGAGTAAAACCATTCGAATGATCTTGCCCAAGGTTAAGGGCAGACTTGGACGCCTGGCACAACGTAGCTATGCCTTAATAACTTAACTTGGGTTTGGTTACTTGAGTAGGGAGAACCTAGGCTTATTGGGGACATGTGTGGTTCCCTTATGATTTGAGATTTGTGGATTATTCATGATCAATTATGCTATTATTATCAGTGTTTTATTAAATTGCCTTCAACTGTTAAGTGAAATGCTTTTATGCAAACAAACCATATCACCTCTTAGGTTGAGCCCTAACCTGGCCTTCCTAGGAGGCTTGCTAGCAGTCACATGCTAACCCCGCTTTTTATGCGGGGTTGTTCCTTCCATGAGCAGGTTTGGAGCCCGAGTACGAGCAGGATGTTGTTGCAGTTTTTCAGGAGGATACTCCAGACTACTAGTCGATTTCCCCATCAGCAAGTACCTATGGCTGGATGGATCACCGCAGTTTGTTATGTATTTAGGGCATTAGTCAGATGTCGTTTTTCTGAACTAATGCAACCCTTTGCTTCTACTTATTCAACTCTGATGCATATTTATTTAGTTAAATCAATGCTAGTTTGATGCTTAATGTCTGTTTGACTGTGGGTGCGTGCACTGATCCTTGGGGACACGCACTGTTAACGTAGGAGATTCAGTTAAGTAAAACTAGGTCCCTTAAAACAAGAAAAAGGGCACGGGCAAGGACAAGGCCGGGAGCGATGGTGACAAGAAAAAGAACAAGAACAAGACAAGGAGGTACAAGTCCGGCTTCCGTCGCACCGACAAGAACAACAAGAAGCAAGCGTTCGTCGGCGAGTGGGAGACCGACAACTCCACAAGCGACGAGTCCACTTCCTCGGCATCAAGTGGAGGTGGCACCAAGGAGAAGACCAAGGACAAGGCCAAGGCGTTGATCGGGCCCTGTAACATCCCAAATTTTTAAACCAAATTTGGCATGTTAATTATTTTCAAAAATACGATAAAAAAAACTTTTATTTAAAAGCCTTGCATCATGGCATACCATGCAATTGTTTGTGTGTACTAAAAGTATTTTTTATAAAGCTTGTCTTGGAGTGTATTTGATTGAATTGAAAATTCAAAACTATTTTTTCTCTTAAACTTGCCTTAAGGGCATCTTTTGTTTACAAACTCAAAAATATCTTATTAGCAAAAATCCAAAAGTTCCTTGAAAGTATGTTCTAAAAATCCTAGACTGTATTTTAAATATTTTTCCTAAAAATCTTGCTTTGATATTTTACTCCAACTAAATTTTTAAAGTATTTTACAAAAGTACTTTTAGAAGGATTTTTATATAAGGGTATGGATGACCCTGAAGGCTATCCACCATATTATAGCTTTCATGAAAATAATGTTTGGGAATATTTGGTAAAATATATTTTTGGGCTTTGATGAAAGTACAAATATAGTTTTAAAAAAAAATTATTTTATTAAACCCTGCAAATGAAATTTAATAGCTTTGCCTAAATATTTGGAAATGCTTTGTAAAATGTATTTTTGGATTTGACAAAATACAAATGGTTGATAAAATTATATTTTGGAGTTTTATTATAATTCTTGGTGAGAAATTATTCTACAAAAATAGTTTGATTTTCATCAACAAGGGTTTGGAAATACTTTGCTATAAAATCATTTTGTTTGGGCTTGCCAAAGTCGATAATCTATTTATTTTACAAAACAATTCCATGTCCATTTTTAACAAGTATTTTGGTTTTGACCAAGTTCAAATGTAATATTGGAGTTGAAATCTATTTCTCAAATTAAGTGGGTTTCTATTTCATAAGAAGCCTTGAAGATGAATTTACAAAAGAAAAAGAATATATTTTCTAAGACCCAAACTATATTTTTCAAATAAACCTTAAGAAATATGTTGGGTAAAAATTATATTCTGAGTTTACCTAAGTGCAAAGATTATCTCAGAAATATTTTTCTATACAATAAAATTATAAGGGCATGTTGAGTACTCCATTCGTTCCAAATTGTAAGTCACTGTTGACTTTTGGCCATGATCTTTGACTATTCGTCTTATTCAAAAAAATTAGTGTAAACATGTAAAAACATTAGTCATATTTAAAGTACCTATAGTTATAAAACAAATCACAACAAAATAAATAATATTTACTTATTTTTTTGAATAAGATGAAGGGTCAAAGGGATTGTTCAAAAGTCAACAGTGACTTACAATTTGGAACAGAGGGAGTATATTGCAAAGGTTCTCACTCTGTGGGCCTTTCCGGCCTAGCCTCCCCTTTCCTTCCCTTTCGGCTGGTCCGCCCACGCACCAAGACGGTCTCACCCAAATTGCATTGGCTCAAAGAGGAGCCAGCCATTACCTTTCCTCTCATCTCACTGACGAGTGGGACCCATGTATCCCTTAGGCCTTATATTAGTTAAGTCACTTATGCTTAGGAACATGGGGTATATTCCCAAAATCTATATAGCGCAAGCTATAGACGGCTTCTGGCGGTGGCCACGTCGCCCCTAAAATCCGACCCCTCCCTTCCCGCCGCGCTGTCCTCTGCCCACCCCGTTGGATCCAGCCCGACGACTTTTCACAAAACCCCCTATTATTTCTAATTTTATGGCCACATCCCCGTAACCAAGAACGGAGTCCTTCTGATGTGTGTCTTTTTAGGTCCCCCCCCCCCCCCCCGATGTTTCCTCTCCTCGCAGCGCTGCCCTTTTTGCCTTTCTAAGAGCATGTACAACGGGCCAAATCAGCAGTCTCTAAGCAGGCTATAGCATGTGCCATGTCAAATTTTATCTGAGTTGGATAAGAGAGACGAGTAGACCGTCGCTTGGCCAAGCGACGGCGCTAGCAACTGCGCGAGCCGGGAAAGCACCTCATGCGCATCTTTTTTTTCTCCTGCATGCATGGCACGCATATCAAAACTCCCTTTCTAGTTTATATTTTTGTTATATCTTTTGATTGGTAGCTCTGATCACCGAACCGATTTCAAAAATGAGTTCCTGGCATTTTTTTAAACAAAACTAGACCACACTTGCTTATAAATTTTAAAATTTTAAAATTTTTATTTTTGAATGTTTTATTATCTATCGTTTGTTTTTATTTTTAAAATTTTCATTTTAAATTTACAGCCTCTTGATAACCACAGTTTTTAAATTCAATTCAACTATTAAATAACTATGCAGACAATTTATATACAACCCATCAGATGCGATGCCTATATACATATGTTCAGAAGTCGACACGACAATGCTTTTAGAGACAGCAGTCTCTACCATTGTACATGCCCTAAGTACACCGTTGTTTGCTGAAATTACGCCCTTTCCGCCACCGAATATATAAATATACCGTCGGCTACGGCCATTTCTCAATCCCCATTGTGCTCATTCCTCCCCTTTCTCCCGTCCGCCTGCCCCCGTCCGCCGCTCCTCTCGCTCTCCGCCTCACCGCCCCTTGCCTGACACGCCCCTAGGCCCTTGCTCCGCCGGATCCGCCCAGGCCGGCTACCGTCGCGCCCGCTAACCCTAGCCGCCCGCGCCGCCGCCTCCCTCCATGCCGCAGCGGCCTCTTCCGCCGCCTCCTCTCGACCCGCCGCCCCTTCCCCAATCGCCGCCTCCTCCCTCCGGCTCGGCCTCCTCTCTCCTCCATCCGCGCCACCGACGCCGCCCTGGATCCGCGCCCACAGTCCGCCTCCTTCACCGTGTGTAGTGCAGCAACAACAGTCTCTGGTCTCCAATCCTTATAGCAGAGTTAATTTGGTTGTCAGTCCTGTGCTCTCTCTTCTTTCCGATTAGTGTGGTTGTTGCCGTTCTTTTTACCCAACGCACAGTTATCATGCTTTCAGGTTTCTCTACAGTAGTGCATAAGTTCTTTTGCAACATCCAAACATAAAACTACGGATTTTTCTTTCACATGTTCTAAAAAAATATGGCTGTAGGATATATGTCCTTTTGCATTGTACACGATGGACGCCTGCTACTACCGTACACGATGGACGCCTGCTACTACCGAAAAATTGTTACCATACAATTATTTTTTCTTTGCCATAAAGGAGACATCACAACAATTTTGCTTCACAAGACCTCTCAGGTAAGGTAACATTGCTTACTTTCCAATCAACCCCTAATAGATTAATTGACTGATTTTACCTGCAAGAATAGCTGATGTATAGAACGTACATGTGGCTATGATAGCTTATGCCTTTTTCGTTGAATCAGATGGAAGACACTGAGCTTGCAGGCTACACTCCTGAAGAGAAGTTAGCAGCCAAGGATTAAGGTATTGGAACAACGCGTCTTAGGATCCACATATCAGATCCCTCAGCCATGATTCATGATCCACATATCAGATCCCTCAGCCATGATTCATGTTTTTCCTCCAAGTGTTGTACTTTTGGGTGATTGTTTAAGTTCTATTATAATTTTTTTTTTCATAAGATGGGAAGATGCATGTGTTTCAAGCAAAGCACCAAGATTTTATAGAAGAGGTTCATGCAAACGGACTAGAAGGATATGGTATATTTCTGTCAAAAAAGAAGGATATGGTATTCTATTTGTTGTCCTTTTTTGTGGTTCCAGTTGTGCATGGTGATATCTTTCATGGTTTGCCTTATGTTGTTTAGTACAGGATGATTTATGTTTTGTATGGTTAAATAGGCTATCACTTAATGGATTTTATACTTTTTCCAATGTGCATTGCAGAGGTACACTATTATTTCTCGCTTATATTATCATTGCGGAGATATTGTTCTTATTTTAAGTATGTCATATGTAAACATAGTTGGAGTATGTGCTATCACTAAATGGATTTTATACTTTTTTCCAATGTGCATTGCAGAGGTACACTATTATTTCTCGCTTATATTATCATTGCGGAGATATTGTTCGTATTTTAAGTATGTCATATGTAAACATAGTTGGAGTATGTGCTATTCGTTTCCTGATGCCATTTATCTATGTTTATTGCACCGAGCTATATATTTGTCATATGTAAATATGCCTGGAGTATGGACCAATTGTTTCCTTATGCTATTTATCTACATATAATATTAAAATCCAGTTATACATTTTCTCCAGGATTAGTTTATTTATATATGTTTTATGTGTGTGGAACCTTCCTATGGGATAATTAATTCTGTCATTGCTTATTTCAGCTAAAAAGAAGCTTTTTCCCTGATTGGAGGTAATGGTTTTCTATTCAAAAAAAGCATCGACGACCTTCCGGTCAAAAATATTCATCAATTCGGCAAGGTACTTGAAATACAAATTTAATCACTAAAAACTAATGTATTTTCTTATATACTATAAAAAAGAGCTTTACAGTAAGAGGTGGTACACTTCCT
Organism: Raddia guianensis; assembly: GCA_036346415.1. NCBI lineage: Eukaryota > Viridiplantae > Streptophyta > Magnoliopsida > Poales > Poaceae > Raddia > Raddia guianensis. The sequence continues at coordinate 24,062,189 of CM070543.1, read as the reverse complement.
CCAGGATTAGTTTATTTGTTTTTATTTCATTTCGTATTTAGTATAAATGGGGAAAATGTTTTATATTTAATCTTCTTGCCCGGAGGTTACAAAGACAACACTAATTCTTTTTGCATAGGTATTCTCTCTGCTGAGCAACATGTGTAACGAAGCTAAAAAAGAAGTGTACATTTGCCGCATACCTGCCAAGATGGAAACCTACAGATTTTTTTTTACCTTGCTTTTACCAACCAACGATGTACTTATAAATATAGAAACTATAAAGTGGACTAAGTAATGTAGGAATTTTCCTTTTAGCAATATCTAACAAATATTCAAATGTAACTTTTGGATAGTTGTTCCTGCATTCGCCTTGTGGAGATAATCGTTTCTATGATACCTTGATATCGTCCATACTGTTGGAGCGACGGGTATGGCGCGCCAGTTCCACTAGTATGTATGCATGGGTCATGCACGTACACACATCTACAAACGTATGTAGCACGTGTATGGAATTATGGCTGTACAAACAACGTATGGGCTATGCACATACACACATGCCATTCGGCCGGCAGCCAGCTAAGAGCGACACGAGTGGCGGTCTTTGCTTGTCTTAATGTGGGCTACGGCAGAGAAGTGGGCTATTGTGTCTCGGCCCGTGAGGCGGGACGGCCTGGAAAGAGAAGATGGGCAGATCCTTTTTAATAATCCGGATATCCGTATCCATATCCGTATCCGGTCATATTTGTAGAACCATATCCATATCCATATCCGGTTAAAAAATCTGGATAGTATCCGTATCCGTACCATTTTCTATTCGAATACGGATAATCCGAATATGGATACCTATTTTTCGGATACGGATGTCGGATAATTCGGATTATTCGTATCCATTTTGCACCCCTAAATTATGTGGGCCATATCGACATTTTGGGCTTCATTGACTGAGAAGAAAAGACGACGCATAAAGGAATCCGACAATCCGGAGGCGTGGGATTTTAGTCTCCAATGTATCTTAGGAAAGTCTAGTTAAGTCGAGTCGTAGCCGATCGGTTTGTATCGTGTCAGTATCGGTTTATAGCGTCTAGATGTCAGTATAAATAGGGACCCGTTGGGTCATTTAAAGGATATACACAATCAATCAACACAAAACTTCTCTCGAATCCGATCGACTTCGTCGAAAGGTTCAAACCTCAGGTAAAGCTATCTCGATGTAATCGATTCTTTGCTTGCTGTATCGTATGCATGGCTGCATTGCTTCAATCTCATGTATACAAAGCATGTTAAACTGTCTTGGTTTACCGATCTCTAGCATGGACGCATATTACACTGTCTCGATTCCGATCGATCTATAGTATGTATTTACCTCTTTGTTAATCGATGGATGCCTTGTGATTGTTTTCTCGTAATTCCGATGCATATGACTTTCTCGACCTGATCGATCTTATATGTGTTTGTTTAGGGGTTTACATGATTAAAGCATTTACCGATTAGTGTTGTTTATCCTACAATACCAATTGTTACATATGTTAACATGTTTTCTCTAAAAATCGATGTATGCAACTGCCTCGACCTGGTCGATTTCACATATATTTGTTCTAGGAGTTTGCATGTTAGTGTATTTACCGTTTGGAATTGTTACTAGTTTCCAAGACTTTCATCGGATTATTAACTTTGCCTTGATCTAGATTTAAATACTGTCTAGGCCCGACCCATCTATTTGGTCAATTTCATGGTTTAATCTAATAATTCGATTAAGGAATTTGAGGCTAGTTTATTATAAAAAATACCAAAAATATATAAAATTAATTGTTTTATTATATGAATGCTCTATCGGAATTTAAGCCGATAGAACCCTTGAGCATCAGATTCTTTATAGCCGATGCAAAATAACCTAATCTGGCTATCTGAAAAGCCGATTGGGGCCAAGCTACTAACACTTTTCTCCCTTGTCAATTTCAGGTCAAATTGACTGGCACGCTTGGTTTTGGTTGCGACTGAAGCACAGACTTACGCTTCCGACGATGTGTTTGCGTGAGTGCACACTTTTGTGTCAACAATTAGAAACCGAACCAAACCTTATTAACCAAACAGTTTTGAAATAAAAACCAAACACTAACCGAAAAAAAAATGAAATAACTGGTAATTTTGGTTAATTCTGTTCGATTTTTCGGTTATCGGTTATTTTTGCCCACCCCGAGAGTGAATTATACCCTGACAACATACAATGGAATTATAAAACATAGGCTTGAAATATGAAAACTTAATGCTTGCCTTCGAAGGAGGTCAGAGCTCTACGAATCTTCCATAGAAGTTTCGGAGAGAAGGCCCGCAGCACCGGAACGTACGCCATCTACACATAGATCGAGTAAACTAGAATAAACAGCAGTTTCAGTCAATGAAACTTGAATAGTAAAATTATATTAAAATTCCATGAATTTGGAGATCATAGACTATGAAATCATCTGAATCGGAGCTCGACGACTCTCTGAACAATTCTAGAAAGATTCGGTGTGATTAGAAATTCCCGTGAAAATTACGGAGGGTTTAAACTCTAACTTGGGCTTGTTCGGGAATTTCGGCACATATCTCTCCTCTACTCGCTCCCGGGCCGACCCAGTCCTGCCACGCAAACCGCGGCCTGTTGGCCCACTTCCCTCCGCGACGGCAACCTCCACACATTCTGGCAGTCAGTGCAGTGCAACCCAACCCACCCCGATCAAGAAAAAATCCAATTTTTTTCTCCTCTTGTAATTAGACGCCGAGTAATCTGTTGTTCTGTGGTTAGTGCAGATGGCGCGCAGCCGCACACGTTGAACTTCCAGTTCCAGAAGAAGGTGCGGCTGCAGGTGAGAGCAGGGGATGCTGCTTGTTGTTCATTCTTGTTCGATCCGTGTGGGCGGCGCCTAATGTGTGTGTGTATTGCCTGGTATTGACTCTTGAATTTGTGTTGCGGCAGCTTGTCGCGCTCTATCTTGATTTCAGGATCGACGAGAGCTACACGCCGAGCAAGATCACTATCCGGGCCTGGAATGGCTTCCACAATTTCAAGGTGCCCTGTTCCCACTGAGAGAAATGTATCATTTTTCATGAAGTGTAATTAAGACTGTTCAGTGGCTTGTTAGGTTTTTTTATTGGCAGAGAAACATTTGTTCATGCATTTATGGGCCACGACCGTAAGTTCGATATTGTACAAACAGCCACCCGTTCATCTGGGAATACGGTGGTGGTATATCGATCATGAATTCATAATCTACTGCTTACTACAGTGCCATAGTTCATATAGACCTTTGCATAGAACTCTTGGTGGTGTACCGATGATCCTCATTGAATTTTTAGATGAAAAAATAGGACCAGTTGCACAGGCTACGTACAATGCTGAAATTCCCCCGTATAACTCTGCACAAGTGTTATGCTGAAATTCCCCCGTATAACTCTGCACAAGTGTTGTACTTTCCTGTATTATCTATCATGAAAGTATTTCTCATGATGAATCTAAAATATGAATCTTATGTTGTTAAACTATATGAACTTTTAAAAATTGACGGTCAAAGATAGAAGTGTTCAACTTAAAACAAAACTAGAAATACAAGTATTGTGAAACGGAAGGAGTATTGTCTTTTGATCTATGCAAATGACCCATGCATTCTCACCACTGTACCGGTGTAAAAGTATCTAGTTCAGATCAAATTTGCTTTGGGTCAAAACTTGAAATTCTCTGAATTTATTTCTCTGAATTGCATTACAAAAGCTAAAACTGCTCTATATTAACAGTTTTGTACATTTGCACTTTCGAATCTTACAATTTGGGTGAACAATATTCTAGGTACAACACTGCAACATCTTGAGACCACATGAGATAAACTAAACCATTGTAAAAGCTTACAGGAGTAAAGCCCACTATAGTATTATGCGCAAAATTAAGAATACAAAATCTGATACGGAGAAGGGTAAGGGAGCCAGGGACGCGCCCATTATAGTATTCTGTGCAAAATCAAGAATAATATCGTACAGAGAAGGGCAAGGGATCCAGGGACGGATAGGTTGCCACGACAGAGGCATCGGGAAGGCAGGGGCGCAACGGCGGGCAGCCGGGCAGGGATGGATGCCGTCGGAAAAATCAAATATTTTGGGATTGAAGGAGTACATCATTAACCAGTTTGTCTTGTAACAACACCGAATGAAATCATACTCTATAAATACGTTTTCCACAGTTTCTTCCTTGCAAGCATGTTTTCACACTGTTGCAAGAGAGGAGGGTAGAATGATGGTCCATAAAAAGCTCATGAATACAGTATCTCCTGTGGACACGGAGCTACGTGAACGAGATAGATCTTAGGACAAAGTGAAGCCTGAAGCGCACGCTGTAATTCTAAATTGGAAGGAACATTTATTTAGTTAAGGATGATATTAATGAAATAAAGTAGTGTCTCCTATAATGTTTTAAATAAAGAACAATGCAGATACTCGATGGATAAAAAAATAGTGATACAACTGAGTAGACATATGGTATATGTCATTATAAAAAGGTTACACTCCAGAAAGAACTCTCAGACCAAATCTAACATGCCACAGGTACCTTGAACCCATTTTATTGTGTTACCAACCCCTTAAACCTGACCTGGTAGTAAATATGGCATGTGCAAGGGCAAAGAGCAAATTATAATTTCTGGATTTCACGCCCTTGATCGCAAAACAAATGAAAGTCCGGTCGCATGCCAGAATTATTAGAGCAGACAACATGGTGTGGAGGGGAGTAAGTAGAGCTCTGACCTATGGTTGATAACTCTCAGCCCCGGCATGCCGTCGTTGCCATCGTTGCAATGCCGCTCCACCTCCACACCTGTGACCATCATCATATACTGCTTTTGATGGGATCTGATGCCATCAAGCTGGCTGCGCTCACAGTGGAAGAAGGTGGTGATGCACAACTTGCTAGAGCCTAGGTGAACGAGGTAAGCGTACTTGCCAGTGTACTTGTTGTTGACCGATAACAAACCCACAGGAGGGTTGTAGTGCAACAAGAGGTTGTGCGTCACCGGTGGTGAGCACCGGAGGTCGCAGACACTGAGATCACCCCTGTTGGGGTAGTCAACATCACTGGAGTTGAGGGTGGACCAGACGCTGTGCTCGGGGATGTAGTCGGCGAGGCCAGTGGATGACAGGTCCAAATCTCCGGCCTTGCAATTGTCCATGCTTGATTTAAGGCCAAACCATAAGTTGTGATCAGGGGCATACTCGGCGGAGAAATTTGATGTTCTGCCCAGCTTGCTGCGGTTACTGCTATAGATGGTCATAATTTGATGTTCCCGGTAGCATTTGGTTTCTCTGATGTGGAAACCACAGAAAATTGGACATAGTTCATAAAGCAAGTAAAGAAGGCGATAGGCGATCCTCCTCTACTAGCTGTGTCCACAGATGCTTGCAAGGGTTTGGAAAATGCAGTGAAACATGTTTTTCCTCAAGCTGAACAAAGGGAGTGCTTTAAGCATCTAATGGCTAATTTCGTTAAGAAATTTCATGGTAACATCAAAAGCAACATGTGGCCAGCTGCAAGAGCATATCGCAAAGAAGTATTCGTCCACCGCCTTAGGGCATGTACAATGGAGAGTTCAAAGATGTCTCTTGGCATATTCATCCAAGTAAAGAGATAAGTCATGTACAAAGGACATGCACAAGAGTCTCTATGCTATTTAATGTTGCTCCTCTTTAATTCTGTCTAGGAGCTTGTGAAGAGTCAGTCTCTTCACCAAGAGTCGACTCTAGTAATTTTTATATTTTACCCCATGCCACATCAGCGAAACTATTAAATAGTGCTGCTAAGAGACACCCTATTAAATGCCTTTGTACATGCCCTTAGTAAAGTATTGGAAGCTAATCCTGCAGTTACCAAGTACTTTAAGGACCATCATAATTTGCTATGGATGAGGTGTGTTTTTTATTCTAATCAACTATGATTTTTCATTCATATTGATATTGCAAACACTTGCTGGTTTTTCTTACCATCATGTTCTTGTGCTTTTTAGGAGTTATTTCAATCCAGAAATTAAATGTGACTATATAAATAACAACCTTGCTGAAGTCTTCAACAATTGGATAAGGGATATGAAGGATCTGCCAATTGTTACACTAGTTGACAAGTTGAGAGTTAAAGTCATGGAGCTCTTTAGGAAGAGGAGAGCTATTGGAGTAAGGCTACAAGGTAAAATTCTCCCGTCTATCATCCAAGAATTGAATGTGCAGTCCAGGGGTTTACGCCATCTTCAACCACATGCAACCGGTGATACGAGTGTCGAAGTCATAGATACTACCAAGGATGATGTTAGACATATAGTGAAAGCACATATATATGAGTGCACTTGTCTTCAATGGCAACACACAGACAAGCCATGTTCACATGCATTGGTTGTCCTAACCACCATGGGAAATACCAATATGGAGGATTATGTGCATGAATATTTCTCGGTTGATAAATTCAGAAAAGCATATCACGGCGAAATAGAGCCATTAACGGGAAAGTCTCAGTGGCCTAGAGTTGACCTTGGGTTTGTGTTGCACCCACCAAACACCAACAGAGGTGTAGGGAGACAAAGAAAACTGAGAATGAAAGGTTGCACAGAAAAAGGTTATAAAGGAAAGAAGGTTAAGGTGGGGGGCTTGAACAGATGTAAAAGATGCGAACAACTAGGCCATAGAGAAGCTGGTTGTCCTCTGGGTGGTGTAAAGAAAAGGTGAAATTATTTGCTTTCATCTTTTCTAATTTGTTGTGAGATTTTGGTTTTACAAATATTTATGATTCTCATTTCAAAAAAAGTAGGAGTAAAAGAAACACCGTGCCATGGGAAGGATCAAGCAATGTCACGGCTTCAACGCCTACGAGTATAAACATGCCTATCCAACCAACTACAAGCCCTGGACCCGTGACACGAAGGTGAAAATCTTATATCCTAACTTTGTCTTAGTTATATTCTTATGCGGGTAATTGACTTCTCATCGCTTTTTAGCCAAAGTGAAATGTTCACGTTAAATGCTACAAGCCCTGGGCCTGTCACTAGAAGGTAAATATCTCATATAACAATTTTTAGTTCTATCCATGTTCAGTTAATGAAATTATCACTGTTTTAGCCAAAGTGCAATGTTGACGGGAGACATAGGATCACAAAGAGGATTCGGGGCATCTACCCCAAAAGCAAAGGCAACACACGCTAAGAAGATTACCCCGAGAAGGAAAAGAAAGTTATTTTAGATTGTGGCTTAATATGCATTCTTTTGTGGATATGACCGATTTTTTGTGACTATGATGTTGCTCTTTTGATGGCACATGAGATGTTTCATGATAAGGCTATTAATGAAATGTTATTGAACATGAGTATAATGCTAACTGTTTTCTCAACGAATATTGTCTGGTGTAAATTATTTTGTTTTCTTTTTTCAATCCAACATAACATGACATGTTATAGATTGTCATTGATTCTTGATGGATAATCCGAGAGAAGCAAGCAGCCAGTAGCAGCAAGTAGTAGAGAGCAAAGAAGCAAGAAATAAGAAGAAGAACAAAGAAATTTCAAAGAATAAGAACGCAAAGAAGAAGAAGAGCCTTGCCAAGAAGATGTGCAATGGCGAAGCGAAAATGATGCAAAGACCCGAAGAAATGTTATGTTGGCTATTTTGTAAAAGGACCCCTAGAGCAAAAACTATGTGGGGTTGGTCCATTTGGAGCAAAACATAAGGCAGCTCAACTTAGGGCAAAAAGTCTAAGGCAGCTTAACTTTGGGACAAAACATCAAATTTCTCGATCAGGTGTCCGAGGGAAAGGACCAGGGGCGGCTGGAGCCTAGAGATTAGGGGGGATTGTTGGGCCGACCCAGCATTGGTTGGGCCATGACCCTTGGCTTCGCCCCTGGCGGTGACGGCCGGCATCGCCAGGAGCGCGGCGGCGGGCGGCTACACCTACTGCTACACCTACTGCGGCGCAGGGCGACCAACGAGACCATGGACACGACGACGAGGCGGTGCTACCCCCAGGCGCTCGCGAGGTTGGATGACTACTGCCGACCGCGGCGGGAGAATCCGGAAGAAACCGCCGCCCGTGAGTTCCTGAACCTCTTCCGGATAAGCCCAAGGTGGATCCCTTGCCCAAAGTTATAAGAAACCCGCTGTTACAGGACCGGGCGATGTTAGATCTGTAGATTGAGCATGTTCAGTGTACTTCATTTTTCCTTAAATTACCCGAGTATCTTTTTTTTATGCTTTTGGCTTTTTTTTATGTCGCTTGTACAATCTGGAATTCACAAGATAAATATGTAACACATGTTATTTTAGTGTTCTTGCAATCAAAAAGCAACACCCGGAGACTGAAGTTCACGTATGACAATTTCCCAAGGTGTAGCTCTCTCTCCATACAATGCACGGATGGCGATGGCTACAAGCAAATAGCTTACAAAAATGCCAGCGCCAAGCATCTGATCGAACAGTAGTACGATAGAACATTACGGGCCACTATATAAGTCTCCTAAGTAGGAGTGAAAATGGTACGGATATTTTTCGACCGACCGACCGACCGAACCAATCGGATAGTGATTCGGATAAAATTTCGGATATCCGGATGGTTTTTGTGGATACGGATATGGATTCGGATAGTTCATCTCGGATACGGATACGGTTGCGGAAAAGAAACTATCCATCGGATACGGATATTTTTCGGATATTTTCCGGAAGTCAATTTCGGATACTATCCGATCTTTTCAGCTTTCGCACCTGCGGTCGTCCATGGGCGCGCCTGTCCCAATTTTTCCCACGCCACGCGCCCCCTGAATACCTGATGCAGCTCCGAGCTCCCACGTGGCCACTTCATGACTTTAGTAGAGAGAGAGAGAGTAGAAGTTTGTAACCGTGGAGCCAAAATCCCCAAACTAAAGAGTTGCTATTATTGTTGTTGTTGTTGTTGTTGTTGTTGTTGTTATTATTATTATTATTATTATTATTATTATACAGTTATTCAGTTTATTCTGTGAGCATTGCACTAAAGAGTAAAGACTGGATTGATATTTCATTAGTCTTTAGTTAGCTATCCTTTGTCTCGTAACGATTATTGATTACTTATGGTCTAATTAGCATCTTCTAGAACAATGTTTGTGAGTTCTTGCTGGGTTGACGTTTTTTCATGCATAGATGTTGTAATTCACTGATTTGTTGGTTTGGTGGTAAATGTGATCATGTAAGCAGACTAGCACAGCCAGTCAGCCATCGTCAGTTAGGACATCAATTGCCATGTCATGATTCTTGTCCTATAAGCTATAACGTGCCCTTTACATTCGTAAATATTCACTAGACCACCACTGCACTATATTTGTATATTTTACATGCCCTTTAATTTTGGAAAGAACCATTATATTTGTTATGATTGTCTCGGCTCTATTTTCTCATGTTATTCGATAAAATATCCGTTTTCGTACTGAATTCAACCGTATTCGTATCCGATAATATTCCTCGATATTCATCTCCGTATTCGTATTCGGTATTATTCATATTCGGTTTTGTATCCGACAAAAGAAGCGATATTCGTATTTGTATTCGACATTATCCGTCCGTATCCGACTGATTACACCCCTACTCCTAAGCACTGCAACAATTTTGCTCAGGCTTCGGCTTCTTGCCTGAATACCTGATGTACAATACTGACAGCGGCTCGTATGCCGGGATACTGCGGAGTCCCTGTCTACTGCGCTCGTGAGCTTCCCTCCCAGCCTCGCCGTGTGGCCATGGCGGCCACTGCCGCCCTGCGCCCTGCCACTCCGGTGAGCGCAGCCACCAATGGCCTGCTCCTTCGCACCAGTCGCGGCATGGAACCGCCGGTCCCCTCGCCCGTCCTCTTCCTCCCCTGCCGCAAAGCTCTTCAAAGCCGCCATTACTCCTCAACGCTCCTATGCAGAGGTCGCCACCATTAATCCTCCTCGGTTGAGCTCCTCCTCCGCCTCCCAAACGGAAGTTTTGAATGGCGCGGTTTCCTCTTCAGGCCATGTCGCTCTGCTCCGCCTCCGCTCCGTGGTCTGCGCCTCGGCTGCGGTGTCGCCCAGCCAAGAATGGCACCGCGTGCCCCCGCGCCGCCGTCGTCGCAGCACGCGCATTCCCTTCCGGGCCGCAGGAGTTAAGACGGGACCTCCACGCCGCACCATTGCTGCTGCCTTTAAAGGGAGATGCTGGCGCTACTTGGCCTCTGACCACCGGGCAGTTCAGTGCAGAGATCCTGTTCGCTGCTGCATCTGCTGGCGCTTCGGCCACACCTCGAAGGTGTGTCGTCGCCGCAGCATTTTGCCCTCTCCACCTCGCCAAAACTCGCCGCCTGATGAGGACATCAATGACGCGGTTGCCCAAGACAGGAGGACGTCGAACTCGCTGCCGGGTCCGGTTCGGACTGCCAGGACCAGCGCACCTTCAAACGGACGTCCAGATCACATACGACGTCCAAATAAGGCAAATAAGGACTCTACGGAAAGCTATCGAGATAAACTTTCCAACGGATCTGACCACGCCTCCAAATTCCATCCGAGTCAACGGGAATCGCGAAAATAATCTGACGGATGAAACCGTCCCGGCTGCATCACTATATTTTTGGGCCCAAAGCCCATGTACCCTAGAGTTAGGGTTGAGTACGTGTGGACACTGTTTGGGCGCCTCCTCCGCCGCCGCCCTATATAAGTCCCATGCCGTACTACGCTTTTAGTTGGGTTTTGTTTATTTGATTTCACATCGCTGTCGTGTGAGATTTCGCCTTGTTCTTTTTGTGTCGGCTAGACCAACAGGACCAAGTTTCTGAACCCCGTTATCCTTAATATATATTCATAATTCAGATTGCTTATCTTGTGTTCTTTCTCGTTCTTCGGTTGCTTGCAGGAACCGTCCTTCGTGGACAGGTCGATCTTACTTCTGGTTCGGTCGATAACACATTGTGGTGGTTTAGCGATCGCCGGGATTTCCAGTTCCTTTGCGGGGTTGGAAATCGGATCGTTTAGGTCTCCGTAACACTTTACCGAGTTATCTTTACCATCTCTCACCAGAAGATCGGGACCCGCGTCCGCGCCCCATCAGGTGGTATCAGAGCATCCGTTGCCTGGTGAGAAAATTTTCGTTTTCTGTTTAGTAGATCGGTTTTGTTCCTAGAGTCCAGAAAATTGCCACACCAAAAAAAAAAGTTTTACATCTACTATTATTCGAGCCCTGTTTAGCCTTTCACTATTACTATCTGGTTTAAATACATGTTGAATTTGTCGTTGCATCGTCGTGTCGTTGCTGGTCATAGCGTCTAGTCTTTTAGAGTTTCGAGTTCGAGTCAGCATAGCCATCACAGGGTTTGCCGTGTTGTTCTTGGGCGTTGCTGCATCTCAAAATCAACCGCTGCCATCGTGTCGTTCATGTGTTTTCCATAGCCACACCAAACAAAAATCCGTGTACAACACCTCTATATTGTGGATTCCAATTTTTGGCGAGCCGATCCACGTCATCTAATTCAAGGAATACGGAATTCACCTTCCATCAAAATAGACTCTGATTCTATTCCTTGTTAGCCGCCCAACATCCAACCTGGGATTACTACCAAAACAGCTCACGCTCCACCTTTTTAGCAAATACGTTTCCATCTTTAACCAACTGCTCAAGATTTCCTTTGCCAGTCGCGTACCTTACCTAGCAAGGGAAACCACACTTCATCCTACTTCTGTGCACGTCAAACAAGAGAAAAAAAAGAGAGAAGAAAGCCTGATTACAGAGCCGACCAATCCGTGCCTTCCTTATTTGCTGTCAGTGAAATAATATTTTGCACGGTCTAGCCTAGGACCAGCACAGTACCGCCGTTTGAACGCTTATTTAACTTATTTTAACTAGTGTGGTTTTAGTACATCCTTTGCTACATATATAAACCTGTCCAAACTCCACCATCTACTAACCCAGCAGGGACGGATCCTAGCCATCGCTTTACCACCCTGTGCGTTGGAGTTATCACCGACCAGTTGCCGATTGTGCCTACTGCTTGCACGGTAAGAACTGGTAAGAACAAAGGATATGTTAGAGAGAGCTGTCAACACCCACACACAACAGTAGCCTATAGTGTATATATATATATATATATATATATATATATATATATATATATATATATATATATATAGAGAGAGAGAGAGAGAGAGAGAGAGAGAGAGAGAGTTTAGCTATGGTCACCATGGCCGATCAAGGCCCGTGCTTCACGCCCTCGTCCGTCCGATCTCGTGAATCGGGACCTTCAGATCCGTCCGATCCTTCCCGCCTCGCCTGGCCACCACAGCACAAGAAGTCGAAGGAAGAGGGCGTGCTCTAGACTCCCCCATCGCTTCTCCGCCTCCCCGCAGCGACCGCCTCTCTCCTCTTCCCCTCCAAACCCTAGCTGCTCTCCCCCCTCTCTTCCCGTCCAAATTGCTCGCGCCCGATGGCGCCATGGAAAACCCTCGCCATGAGGCTCCTCCACCCTTGCCATGGACAAGCTCCTCGACGCCTAGTCCATGGATGAGCGGTCGTCGTCATTGGCGGGCAGGATGAGGTCGTCGCCCGGCGGCAGCGCCACGCACGAGCTCATTGTCGCCGATAGGGATGAGCTCCTCGGCGCCTAAGCCACGGATGAGCTCGTCGCCGCCGGCCAGGAGGATGAGGTCGTTGTCGCCGGTAGCAGCGCCACGCACGAGCTCGTCGTCGTCACCGGCAGCAGCCCGAGAGCCATTCACCGGCTGGACTTGGGGTCAATTTTGATTTGAGGATTTTTTTTTTTGTTTGCGAAAGTGTGTTTGTTTGTATATGTAACCAAGTTCGAAATTCAGCCCAATATTTAGTTGGAATAAAGTGTGATTGTCTTCCTCTGTTGGTGAAATCAATTGTGTATGTGAGAATACAAATAACAGCAGAGGACAAATAGAGAATGCTCATAAATAAAAGAGTAACTAGCTTCTTTGGTCCCTTGGCATCAAACTGTATATGGTTGTATTGCATCAATTTTCAGAAGTGTATGCACAGACCAGTTTGACTGGGCATGTATCAGTTTGAATGCTTTTCATGGCTGTTGAGACTTGGGATTAATCTGTTTAATGAGTCTGATGTAATTCAAGTAAGGTTGGTTTAGACCATCATTCAATGTATGACTTTCGAGTGAATTTTTTTTCAGCTGAATCAAATATTCAGCTTCAGGTTTATAAATTCAACTGAAAACTTGTCTGAGCTGAAAACAATATGAAATGTATATATGTGTGCAAGTGGTGGGTGATTTCTCTAAAATTTCAGCAAATGCAACAATACACTTGATTTCAGAAAAGGCAATCTACTAAAATGGACATGGCATTTCCAGAATTGCAAAAGTCATACAAAGAAAGCACCATCTACTAATTTGCATTGTACAGAGAAAAGTTTTTGCATTGAACAGATAAAATTCATCCTCTACTTGGTAATCCTTCTGCACAGAAAATGGCTTCATGATCTGTGGCAAAGAAAATGCAGAGACACAAAGCCAAGTAGAGACACATATGTGCTCATGCAATTAAAATCAGTAGTGGATACCAGAACTTATATCAACTAAATCCTTTCAGCACCAGAAATTTTCAGCTGAAACAATTTTCAACTCAAGTCACAAGACTGATACAATGGACTGAAAAGTACAAGCAGATACTCCAAGCTGTTGATTTCATACAAATCTGAACATGAGGTTACTTCAACAATTCCATCTTGGAGAACCACCGCAACATTTTTTCAATTCCATTTCCTACAGTCATACAGCTGCCATTTTTTTTCTCTTATTTCTGAATAATATAGTTCTCATTCAACTAAAAAAATGGCATACACTTTAGAAATAAATTGCGCAAATCTGAACTAGCTCATGGATTCATGGCTTTAATTCATCATTCAAGGAGACTCTTATATTCAAGAACATATACACGAGTTCAAAGAACTCACAAATCTGGTGCTTCCTTTCATGTTTTAAATTTCTCAAATGAATTGTAGAACCGGAAACTACTCTAGCTGCCTGAAACCTGCACTAAAAATCTACATGTACAAACTTTCAACTTCAGCCACAACTACAATTCGTACAATCTAGCAGCTGCTCCCCTGCAAGGTGGTGGACTTGACAATCTCCCAGGTGGTGGAGCAGGAGGACGCATACATCAAGCTGAAATGATGATGCTTTATACCCTCTTCTTGCCTTTGATGGTGTTGCATCGAAATCAACGGAGTAGAAACGCCGCTACTGCAACTTGAGGATCACGAACAACTGGAGGATGCTAGCTTCCGCAGCCCAAATTGACAAGGACGAACACCTAGAAACAAAGCAACGAGTGCTGCCGGTGACGACGACGAGCTCGTGCGTGGCGCTGCTACCAGCGACAACGATCTCATCCTCCTGGCCGGCGGCAACGAGCTCATCCGTGGCTTAGACGCCGAGGAGCTCATCCCTGTCGGCGACAGCGAGCTCGTGCGTGGCGCTGCCGCCGGCGACGACGACCTCATCCCTGCCAGCGACGACGACCGCTCATCCATAGACTAGGCGTCGAGGAGCTTATCCATGCGAAGGGGCGAAGGAGTGTCGACGGGTGACTAACTGAGGGGTCACTGCCGGCAATGAATTTGTACGAGGGGACGCTTATCAAGAACTAGGTCAAATGGCTAGCACAAGACAGGGTTATCTGCGTTCGCGCCTCAACGGAGGAGGAATACCCTACTTCGCCTGTGCTCTGGGATTATTTGGTGGATTGGGATGCAAGATGATGCTCCTATCGATCATTCGATGGCCTCTGTCCCCTCCCTTTATATAGTACAGGGGGGATAGAGTTTACAGTAAGTCGCGGGGTATATGGCAACTATTTCCGTTATGATATTACATGGAACGTATGCATTGATCTGCTAATTACATGGGGATGTCCTGTAAACTCGAACCCTTTCTTGCGGCTTAAGTTCCATCCGATTCGAGTGCTTTCCATCTTCAGCCAACCGACCTGGGTCGCCCCCTATCTACTCCCTTATGGGCCTTCTAGAGGATACCCGGGGCCCATGCAGCCCACAGTAGCCCCCGAGTGCTTTACGATCGAGTTAGATGCTTGGCCGACTGGTTCTCCTGTAATCTGAAAAGAGATTGTAAAGGACTCAAGAAATTTTGAGTTTTTACGTCGAAACAACGCCTAGATTTGGCAATACCAAACTCAGCTTTTGCTCGCCGTTACATGCGTTATTTCGACAGGAGGATTCGGCTCCTGGGCATCCACTCTTGTAATACAAGAATAGCTTCTGGCCCGTCACGGGGCATGCCTTAAGCCACGCCATTATAGCTTCTGTCTTGCAGCATGTTATAACCTTAGCGTTTTAGGAATATCGACATCAGGTGCCCGATCTTAATTTGTAAGAACCAGCTTTCGGCCCTACATAGGGCACACCTTTCAGCCGGGTGGTATCTGTCCCCACCATGGCGAGGATCAGCATAGGCCTTTGGAGGCATACCGGTTGGACGCAATTTTGCCGAGAGGTATTTGTATCCGCGTAACGGTATACAACTGGCGACCTTATAAAGGCATACCTCAAAAAATTGAATCCAGATTTCACCAACACCCAACCTTGAGCGTGCAAAGTTGGCTAGTGACCCAACATGGGGTATGCCGTGAAATATTTTTACCTTTATACGCCGTGATATGCCCTCGTGGTGCACCGAGGCCGAATTAGGCTCGATTTTAACACATTGCCACCGTCCGCGCGTGTTAAGAAAGCCTCAAGGGGTCGCCCTTTGTAGTTTTAGCCCAAGCCCAATTAGGGGGAGGTGAAGCGTTTTTGCGCTCTTTTCTCACACAGCCGAAGGGGCGCGTGTTCCCGTTGGAAACCGGATCCGCTCCCACTTCCGTCCCATCGTTATGATGGTTTTATCAGATTCAAACGGTTTACTAGGCGCGCCCCGAATTTCCTCTGAATATAAAGAAATCCTGTGCGTGCAGACTACTTCACCACCAAACTTTCGAGTTTTTGAGTCTTTTTCCTTTTCGCGACTCGGGAAATTTCCACACCGCCCACAAATCTTCATGGATCCATGGAGGCCGTTGCTGTTCGGATTCACACACAGCCATTGCAGCTTCGTCTGACTAAGATCACTCGTTAGCAGATGGCGAGAGGAACACGCGGAGGAGATCGCCTGAGGGCCATCGTGGTCTGGTCACGACCATCCGCGGCTCTTCCCGGCGCGCACCCCATTGAAGGATGCTCTCGCCGCTTCCATCCTCAGTGTGAGGTGGTCGTCGGAGGAATGATCTATTCCTGTTGGCACTCCCGCGAGCCAGCGACGAGCCCTAGCTCGATGTGTTGCGCCGCTGAAAATATGTAATCGGGCCTAAGAGCCCTTTTTAATGAAAGTCTTTTTGGGGAATCTTGATGTCTTCTGTTTTTGACCTTGAATCTGCAATGCTGCTTCTTCTCGATTTGATCTCGAATCCGTAGCATTACTTCGTCCGAGTAGCTAGGCTCGTCCGCTCCTAGGCGGGCGGTCAATGCGTAACGCAGACCTCTCGGGGGGAATCACTCGGGCAGCCAAGTGATTATTGGGCCCCTCGCGGAAAGGCCGCATCTGACGCTAGACCTAGGCCCGGCCCAGAATGCGAAACTCTGCCTGTTGTTATAAGTCTGGAACAGGAGAACGAAATGGGTTCACTTTGCCTGTTTTTCGCGCCAGTCTGTTGGCATCCTCAGTAAGCTCCGCCGCTAGGGTTCTTCTCCATTGCCACCTCCGCCGCCAGCCGTCTCCGATCGCAATGGCTCCGCCTTCCCCCTCCACCCCAAGGTCGCTAAGAGGGAAGGAGTGGGTGAAGTCCATCACAACCGAACGGAGGCTCGTGGTGGTCTCTCGGCGTGCTCCCCTCCAAGAGTGTTGTCTTGGCGCCCCGCCACGGTAAGTCTTGCCCCACCCTCGCTCGGACGAGGTGGTGGTCTTCAATCTTTCTTCCTCATGGCTTCGCCTTCCTTGCTCCTCTTTCTTCCGGGTTTGCTTCATTTTACGGGGTTGAGATTTCGCACTTGAATCCCAACTCCATTCTTCATATCGCGATTTTCACTCACGTCTGTGAGGTCTATTTGGGGTCGCCCCACTTCGATCTTTTCAGATTCCTTTTCCTTCTCAAACCCTATCCCAACAAGGACAATCCCAAGGCAGCGGCGCTGGATTCCAATTCATGGAAGGGGTTAAAAGTACTACTGATCTTCGCTTCAAAACCTCCAACAAGGGTCGCCCGAGTGGTTCTATTGTGCCAACTCCCCGGCTCCCTTCCTTCTCCATGAGTGCCCCACACCCATCCTCCCGGTCTTCTCTACCACCGATGACGGGAAGCCAAGTGAAGGAGCTTGTTCTTCTTCTCAGAGCCAAGTCTCGCCAGTCGACCAGATCCGGGTAGTGTGGAACTATACCCAACGCCAGATCCAAATTTATCAAGGAGAGGGCGATCCCGCCTTTGAGTACTGGGCTCCAGGATGCCACTGAAACCAACGAGCCTCGCAAAAGGAGATCATCACCGAGTGATTGAGCTTTTTGCTCCGCACGAAATAACCCCCTGAGTGCCCGCCCATATCATCTGGGATTTTGCCACCGGTGTAAGGAGAAGATCTCCTCAACTCAACCCGGTTCGCTGATGTAGGGCTTGAGTTAATGTAATTTGATGCGTTGCAGGGGCGCGAAGCCTTCTTCTCCTCCCCCTGGTTCCAGAAGCTCCACCTCACAAGGAGGCGCCTCGCAAGCGCCCTGCTGAGGGCTCAACGAGTGCTCTTCCGGCCAAGAAAAGCAAGGGGGACATCTCAAGGGACTCGGACGAATACGATGATGAGGAAGACACCGTCCCGCTTTTGCGCCGCCGCCTAAGGACGAAAATCGCCCGCCTAGGCAGCGCAGCCACAGAGCCTTCCACTCACGGTCCACCACCCAAAGGCCGCGACTGGGGCAAAGAAACCTGCCGGCTCGGGCCCGAGTGGCTCGGGCATGAAGTTCAAGATGAAATACGTCCCGTCACATAGGTATTCCTTCGTGACGTCATAACTTCATCGTATGGAGACATGCGATGTGCATATTGAACGGTCTTCGGATGCTTTCAGAAAACCTATGAAAGACGACGAGCCGCCAAGCGCCAAGGGCTCGGCTCGCCCATCGCCTCACCAGACTCGCCCTCCGCCACTAGCCGCCAATCCTCGCCAGCGAAGGGGAAAGCTCCAGCTCCAGCTAGCTCAGAGCCAGAGATCGAGGAGATCCCAAGCCCCTCGGCCAAAGCTCACATTCCACCCTTCCGATTGAAGTGGCGGAAAGAAACGAGGGCTACGAGGTCGACGACGGGCAAGAGGTCAAGAGTGGGAGGTCTTGGACTAAGTAACCACAATCCAGTGAAATATATAAGGTAGAACTTCTTTTCGTTGCGAACCTCTATCCTCCGCAGAGGAATCCCACTAATCTCCCCTCTTCTCCATCTGGTAGCATGAAGGAGAGGTCAAAGCGTAAAACCCAATGCATGGAGAGGACGGTAGGCGAGCTGAAAACGCGATGAGTTCGACAACGCTACCAGATGCCACCAAACGACAATATCGTGGTAGGATCGAAGAACTGCACCGCGAGGTCATAGAACTCCGTCTCCACCACGTGGAAGACTCCAACGCAAACCAAGGTATAAACCCCGACCTGTGTTAGATCTCTAAAAGGACGCCCATTGGTAATATCTTTTAATGTTTGTTGTTGAGTGCGACCGAAGCGAGGCGTAGGCGCCGGAGGAGGAAGCACGCTAAGTTAACGCCGAGCCGAGAGCTCGCCAAGCGCTTGAAGGTAGCTTTTCGACCGCTCTCCTCGCTCAACCTCACTAAAGCTCGACCGATATGCCTTGCCCGACCGACAGAACTTCGCCACGGACCTCGACGGGATCGCTCCAATTTTGAATGTCTTTATCCGACGAGGAGTCGCCGAACGACCTCGACCTTCCGTGGCCCGCCTCGACGCTCTTCCCGAAGCGGATCAAGGTCTTCACCCGGAGGCCGCAATAACGTGCACCGGTCGGGGCCTCGCCATCGCTAAGTCAAACTTCCCACGCCTAGATTGCGGCCGTTAATGATGGATTTGCTTGCGGGAGGAGGAGGCCGTGGCTCTTTTAGAAGAAGTCCATCCGACAAACCGCCCGTATAGTTGATCAACCGGATGCGTAATTATGCCCGTAATAGAAACTTTTGGTTGATCCCCGATCGCGATCCGATTTATCCAAATAACACGTGTTATCCTTTTCCATGAAACGCGTCCCGCCGACCGTCGGCCCGAGTACCGTGAAGTAGCGCTGGCTTTCTTCCCAGGTACCGCGAGGTAGCTAAATATTGTCGCTGGGACGTAAAGCGCCATTACTCAAGAATTTTCGTACCACTCGAATGCGATCAACACATGTAGAGAGAAAACAACTTTATTGAAGGGATAGGCGCGGTTGACTCACAAGACTATTTAGTGTAGCCCCGACTTCATCGCTTGGTCGTTTACGCCAAGTAGCAAGTCAAAGAAGGGAAACCTATTACACAAATGTCGCTTGGATACAAGAACTAAGGAAAAAAAGCGACGAGTCATTCGATGTTCCGTGTTGGGCACTTCAGATCCATCTTCACGCTTCAGAGCCGGTAAGCCCCCGGCGGGTCACTTCAGCGATCGTGATAGGGGCCTTCCCAGTGGGGAGAGTTTATGCTCGTGCTTCGATTCCTTCAAGGACCAGATCTCCTTGAGAATGCACGCCCCAGACGCTATACCGATGATAGCGACGTAGGCCCTGTTGGTACTTTGCCGATTGGATTAATGCTGCTTCCCTGGCTTCCTCGAGTCGATCGAGGTCTTCCCGCCTTGCCTCATCCGACTGATTATCGTTGTATCCGGCAACCCGTGGGGACCGAAACTTCAATTCAGTCGGGAGGACCGCCTCAGAGCCGTAGACAAGGAAAAAGGGTGTCTGCCCAGTGGCTCGGCTTGGGGTTGTCCTGAGCCCCCAGAGCACAGAGGGCAACTCCTTAACCCATCGCGTGGCGTACTGCTTCAGGTGATCGAAAATCCTGGCTTTGAGCCCTTGTAGTACCAATCCATTGGCGCGCTCGACTTGGCCGTTACTCCTCGGGTGGGCCACTGATGCATAGCAGATCTTGATGCCCAGCTCCTCTCCCCATTCTTGAAACTCGCTGCTCTTGAACTGAACGCTATTGTCGGTGATGATGCGATTAGGTACCCCAAAACGCACAACGATGTCCCGGAAGAACTCGCGTGCTTTGGCCGCCGTGATAACAGCAACCGGCTTGGCTTCAATCCACTTGGTAAACTTGTCGATGGCGACGAAGAGATGGGTGAACCCGCCTTGCGCTCGCTTGAGAGGGCCTACCATGTCCAGATTCCAGACGGCGAAGGGCCAAGAGATCGAATCGCTCGCAAATCTTGAGTGGTATGTGAATCTACCGGCGAAAATCGACACCGCCACATCTGCGTATTATTTCTTCCGTGATTCAGGATGGCGGGCCGTAAAAATTCTTGCCGATAAGCTTTGCCCACTGTGGTGCTAGCAGCGTGGTGCCCGTGACTCTCCGAGTGGATTTCATTGAGCGATCTTCGCCTTCACCGCCGGATATGCAACGCCTTAGTACCGGAATCTTTTTCAAAAGCTCGTCCCCGACCACCTTGTAACTCTTGCTTCGGCGTGTAATGCACTCGGCTAGACTTCGATCCTCATGTAGTTCATCATGAAGAAGATAATCCAAATAAGGTTGAGTCCATTCGGGGTTAATCGCAAATACCTCCGCATCGGGCTCTTGCAGCTTCTCATGGGCTTCTACTAGTGTAGAGGCGGCTTGATGGGCGGTGCGGCGTAGCTCCCGGATTTAACACACCGCGGGACACGGGTCCGAGTGGATTCCATCCGCGCTAGCTCGTCCGCTGCTTCATTGTCGCGGCGGAGCACGTGAGTAAACTCCAAACCATCGAATTTATCTTCTAGCTTTCGAACCTCCTGGCAATAGGCCGCCATGCTGTCGCCAATACAAGACCACCTTTTGGACTTGATTGACCACGAGTTGCGAATCCTCGTACCATTAACCGCTCGACACCAAGCGAGATGGCGACGAAGCCCGTGGAGGAGTGCCTCAGACTCGGCGGCGTTATTCTTGACAGGAATAATATTCGGAGGACGTAGCGCAGCTTTTCTCCAGTCGGCGATATGAGCAAAATCCCAGCCCCCGCGCCGCTGAGCATGAGGGAACCATCAAAGTACATTGTCCAGTACTCGAGAGTGTGTCAGGTCAGCTGGGTTTGGGGCCTCTGTCCACTCGGCGACGAAGTCACCAACGCTGAGATTTGATAGCTAGTCGAGGCTGAACTTTATTTCAAAGGCTCCAAGCTCAACCGCCCACTTGGCAATCCTCCCAGTGGCCTCCCGATTGTGGAGTATATCTCCAAGCGGGAAAGAGGTGACCACCGAAATTTCATGCTCTTGGAAGTAATGTTTGAGCTTCCGTGATGTAAGTAACACAAAGATACGTAAGCTTACGACTTGTGGGTACCTTATTTTCGAGTCGCCTAATACCTCGCCACGAAGTAGACCGGACGCTGTACCTTCTGGAGGGAGCCCTCTTCGTCCCGCTCCACCACCAAGGCGCTGCTGATGACGTGAGTCGTTGCACCTATGTAGAGTAGGAGAGGCTCCTGGGGCATGGGAGGGACCAACACCGGGGGCGTGGTGAGGAACCTCTTTAGATCTTCAAAGGCTTGTTGTGCTTCCGCTGTCCACTGAAAATCGTCTTGTCGGCGTAGGAGCCTAAAGAAAGGCATGCCTCGCTCCCCGAGTCGGGAAACGAATCGGCTGAGTGCCACGATGCATCCAGTGAGCTTCTGCACGTCCTTCTGATTGGTTGGGGGCTTCATCTTGATGATAGCATTAACTTTCTCTGGATTTGCTTCGATCCCTCGGTGGGAGATGATGAATCCGAGTAGTTTATCAGATGGAACCCCAAAAACGCACTTCTCGGGATTTAGCTTCATTCGAAATGCCCTTAGGCTCCCGAATGTCTCGGTCAGATCTGTTATGAGATCCCCCTCTGGATTTTGTTTTTATGACGACGTCATCGACATATGCCTCCACGTTGCGTCCGAGTTGAGTGTGAAAACACCGCTGTATGGTGCGCTGATAGGTCGCTCCAGCGTTTTTCAACCCGAATGGCATTGTGATACAGCAGAAAGCACCAAAGGGCGTGATGAACGACGTTTTGATGCAATCCTCCTCTTTCAGGCTGATCTGGTGGTAGCCTGAGTAGGCGTCCAGAAAACTTAAGAGCTCACACCCGGCGGTGGAATCCACCACTTGATCGATGCGGGGAAGCCCAAAGGGATCCTTAGGACACGCTTTGTTGAGGTCTGTGTAATCGACACACATTCGCCATGTCTTATTCTTCTTCTGCACCAGGACCGGATTGACAAGCCACTCGGGATGATACACTTCCCTGATGAACCGAGCTGCCAACAGTTTGGTGATCTCACTCTAATGGCGTCTTTCCGATCCCGGCAAATCTTCGCAGCGCCGCTTTATGGGCTTTGCCTTTTTCGCCGACGAGAGAGAGTGCTCAATCACCTCCGTCGGAACACCGGCATGTCCAAGGCTTCAGCGAACACATCCCGGTTGGCGGAGGAAAGTGACGAAGCGTCTTCCTATTTGCTATCGAGCCTGTCCCAATCACTACTGTTTTGGCCGGATCGACGGGTCCAACAGATCTTCTTGGTTTCTTCTACCGCTTGATGGATGTCTTGGCTGCTTTTTGGCGGGACGTCTCCTTCCTCTGAAGGATGCGACCTCGGTCGGATCTTTTCCATCTCGGCAGATGAGTCGAGTGCTGCGCCATTTCACGACTTTTTCATTGCCACAGAAAGGTGGATATTTAACGTCACCGTGGAGGTGATTACACCATTGGGACTCGCATCTTTAAGACGAGATAAGTATAGTTGGGGACCGTCATGAATTTGGCAATCCCCGCCTTCCCAAGATAGCAAGATATGCCGCCTCAAATCAGCCACTTCAAACTCGGACTTTCGGTCCGATAATTCTCCTTGGTCCCGAACGTGACGGTAGGGAAATCTGTCCGAGTGGTATCATGGACGCCCCGGATCACCCGTGGAACGGAGATGACCCTTTCCGTAGCTCGAACGCGGATATTCATTTGGTCGAAGGTCTTGGCGAAAAGGACATTAATCCCACTCCGCCAGTCAACCAGACCCTTTTAATTTACTTCCTTGAACATTTCGATCCAAAACCGGCGGATACCTTCCAGGAAAGCGATCCGATCGGGATGGTCCGATCGATCAAAGGTGATGGGCACCTCGGACCAGCGCAAGTATTTTGGAGTAGCAGCATGATGGCGTTGATCTCCGAGTGGTAAGCTTCGCTTCGCTTAGACTCAGACGCATCGAGCCCCGAAAATATAATCGATCTCGCTCGGCGCCCCGGTAGTCTCCATCGGGCTTCTTGCGTGACCGTCTTTGGCCGATGGTTGAACTTTCGCTAACTTGCAGAATTAGGCAATCCTTGGCGTATCGTTTTCCTCGAGGATGGAAGGACATACGAATCCATCACTTTTTTGTAGTCGTTATCGTTGGGGGTTTAGGTCGGTAGTGCTCCACGTTGGCGACCATCTCATCCCTTTTCTTTTTGTCCTTGGGTTTGCCTTGTTCGTCGTTAGGCTTCTTCTTCGGCCTCCGTCGCTGACACCGCGATGATTCGCGATGGCCTCCTCGGCCGGCCTCTGATCCGCCATTGTGAACATGGCTTTGAGATTACTGTGGGGTCCGGGTCATCCGCTGATTAACTCTTGATTTGCACCCGTGAAGAAGGCATCAATGACGGTTTGTTCAAACGCCCCGGATCTCGTTCTTCTTTTAGTAAAGCGCTTGATGAACTCACGGAGAGTCTCGCTCTTGCGCTCGTAATCGCTCAATCTCCCATCTCCCGCGGGCCTTTCATAGGTCCCTTGAAATTGGCGATGAAGCTGCTTCGAGGTCGCCCCAAGACTCGATAGAGCTCTCCGAGTCCGTTAACTGTGTGCAGGCGGTTGGGGTCAAAGCGACCGCAAGTAATTTACCATGACGTTCGATCACCTCTGCCGCTACCGATCGCCAAGGCATAAAACTGCAGCCCGATTCTTTGGGTCCTCTCGCCATCGAACTTGTCGATGCCTTTGAGGTTAAATCCTTCCGCCAAACCACTCGGCGAAAATCCGGGTAAAGGCCCGAATCCTCCAATGGTCGTGGCCGCCTCGCGCCGGGATCTGCCGCGACGCCCCGACGCTGGCCTTGACGCCGCTTTGGTGGTGGTCGCACCGTGGCGGTGCTTTTACCGATCGCCGCTGCGACGATCGTGATGGGGACGAGAGTCTCGCCCACCGTTCTTCGCGCGCGCCCCGCTCGCTTCGATATCTTGACGAGATCGCGTGCGGGTGGTCGATGAGATTCACTGCGCCGAGGCGCGAGCCCGATTCGATTGCGCGTAGATCGATCGCGAGCGAAGCGGTCGGAGCGGAATCGCCTCGTTTTCTTGGATGGCGCCATCTCTACCATGGCCGTCGCTCGGCGAGGTTTCGATGCACGGATCGCCTTAGGAAGTTGTTGCGCAATGGTCTCGAGAAGGGTCTTCGACGCGATGACGTTGGCTCGGGAGTATTGTAAACCTCCCGATCTCTTAACTTCATCGCAGAGTTCATTACGGACGTCGCGGCGCGGCGCGGGTTGACGCTAAGACGGTCTCGGTCCTCCATAACAACGGCGTAGCTTGTCTCGGTCCGACACGTGGAGAGGTAGAGTGATGGTCCTCCGCCCCAAGGACGAAAACCTCACGATAGTTGCGAATCTCAAGACTCCCGTCGACTCGAGTCGGAAGTCGAGAAAGCTGCCCCTGCTCGCTTTGTCCAATGGGTTGGCCACCGCTGATGACACCCACGAACGCTGCAGATCCGATCGGATTGAGCCGACCGGATTAGCGATTGGTTTCGAGTGGTTATCCTCGCCGAGTCTCAGATCGATCTGCGGAAGCCGCGACAAGACTCCCAAGTCGAGAGAAATCCGGTCGAGGATTTAGACCTCACCGGCCGAGGGCGTCGGGCCGGGTAAGCGATCTCATCGGGCTCTTCCTCGATTTCTCACCGAGAGGGGCGGCGAGGTTGCCGACGGATCTTAGAAAGAAAGTACATGCGAAATTCTCCAAGCCAAAAGGCAATGGGTCCCATTGATTGCGTGTACCTTCGTTTGAACGATCTCCGTGGGAGAGAGATGAAGATTGCCGATGCCGTCAAGAACGAAGTCCGAGGTGCCGGCGAAGGGTCTCTCCGGCCTCATGTCGACGTCTGGCGATCTCGAAGAGGCCATCGATCTAAGAAAACGATCTTGACGCCGCTTCTACCGGGCGCGCTTAACCGCCGACGGTGACTAGCTGGGGTCACCGCCGCAATAAATTTGTCTGAGGACGCTTATCAAGAACTAGGTCAAATGGCTAGCACAAGACGAGGTTATCTGAGTTCAGCCCTCAACGGAGGAGGTAATACCCTACTTCCTGTGCTCTGGGATTATTTGGTGGATTGGGATGCAAGATGATGCTCCTATCGATCATTCGATGGCCTCTGTCCCCTCACTTTATATAGTACAGGGGGGATAGAGTTTCTGATGAAGTCGCGGGTATATGGCAACTATTTCCGTTATGATATTACATGGAACGTATGCATTGATCTCGCTAATTACATGGGGATGTCTCAGAACTCGAACCCTTTCTTGCGGCTTAAGTTCCGCCCGATCCGAGTGCTTTCCATCTTCACCAACCGACTGGTCGCCCTATCTGCTCCCTTATGGGCCTTCTAGAGGATACCCGGCCCATGACCACAAGGAGCCTCATGGCGAGGGCCTTCCATGAGCTGCATGCCATGGCGATTTGGACGAGAGGAGAAGCGGGGAGAGCGGCTAGGGTTTGGAGAGGGAGAGGAGAGAGGCGGTCGCTGCGGGGAGGCGGAGAAATGATGGGGGAGTCACGAGCGCACCCTCTTCGTTCGACTTGCTGGGCCATGGGCATGCATGTGAGGAAGGATCAGACGGATCTGGCGGTCGATTCTGAGGATCGAGCAGACAGGCGTGAAGCACGGAGCTTGATCATTGCAGCGGACCATAGCTAAACTTATATATATATATATATATATATATATATATATATATATATATATATATATATATATATATATATATATATATATATATATAGGATTAATACATAAGGCTCCATAGAGCCTAGGCTCCACCCTTGTGAGACGTTTATTTGCTTTTGATCAAATGCGTACCATCCTTCCGATTATCGGGTCTAACATTATACCCGTTAAACAAATGCCGTAGTTTTTGAATCTCGCAGGCCATTATACACTTAATTGATGTCATTAATATCCTTAATTTCAGGTATTAATTACCTTCCCTAGCTTTTTGTATCCCTTGACCATCGTCTTCACTCACTTCACTACCAGAAGTGCCTACACGGCTACACACCCAGATCTGAACCGAGCCACAATGCTCCACCATGCCTCCTCGCTGTCCGGAGCTCGCCACCATGCCTCCCCGCTAGCCGGTGGACCGACGTCGGGTGCTCGCCGGACCTCGCTGGTGCTGTCGTCGCTCGACCTGCGGGGCGCCTTCAACCCGCTCCCCAACCTCGCCGAGCTCCGGTCGCTGGACCTCCGCGGCAACCGCGTCAACGGCACCCTCGACGCGTTCCTCCTCGGTGTCTTCAACCTCAGGCTGCTCTACCTCTCCCGCAACGACCTCACCGACGCCGTCCCGCCGCCGCCGTCGTGCGGCTGCATGCCGCGCCTCCTCCGCGCCGACCTCGCCGACAATAGCCTGCGCGGCCCATCCCGGCGGCGGCGCTCACCGGGCTCACCCGCCTCGTCAAGCTCAGGCTCCAGGACAACATCCTCACCGGCTTCCTCCCAGATGTCGCCGCCCGCCTTGCCGACTTCAACGTCGCGGACTGAGCGCCAGGTTCGGCGCCGCCTCATTCGCTAGAAACGCCGGCCTCTGCGGCCCCACGCCGCTGCCGCCGTGCTCATTGTCCTTGCCGCGTGAGCCCGCCCCGGCGGTGTCATCTGTTCCTTCTTGTTCGTCGTCGTCGTCGTCGCAGTCCATGGTGCCGGGCGTCATCCTCGTCGTCTGTGGCTTCATCTTTGCCCGCGTTGGCCACGCCGGAGACAAAAAGAGGTGGAGCAACAAGGGGGCTGAGCACCTGCGCAATAGCCGGGACCGCCATCGGCAATGGCATCTTCAGCATTATCAGCTTCTGCACCTTCACCATAGTGTCAATTAATCTGAACGAAAGTGATGCGATGGTGCAATGATGTACATTTCGTATATAGCTAGCTTTCTGTAAAAAAAATCATGGGTACATATCTAGCAAATCGTGGGTATATACTGTGTGTGTATGTACTTCTAAAAATAGTTCATGTTCACTGTATATCCATGCCAAATCCAGAAGCATGTATATACCTGAAAAAAATAGTTCATGTTCATGTTCACGTATTAATCCGTTTATGTTCATGTTCACTGGATATCCATGCCAAATTCAAAAGCATGTATATACCTGAAAAAATAGCGTGTATATACCTGATAAATACATGTTCATGTTCACTGTATATCGTTTTCAATCGTTTTTGAATCACTACAATTAAATACATGAAGATATAGCTTGGCACATATACACGGATTATACTTTACACGTATTAATCCGTTCAATTAATTTGAAATGTGAATTAATTATATGATTAGTGAGTGATTTGAAAAGTGCATTAATACCATTATCTTAACGGGTATGCATTTAGATGATCCGTTAATCTGCATGTTTGAGTATATCAATCCAATCAAAGAAAGATGGAGGGTGGATAGCAATGGAGCCCCTAGGGGTAGATTAAGCCTAATCTACTGCGCAATTAGCCCGGTCCAAATGAGCGCACCAACCAAAAACCAAAGAAGGCGGCGTCAGATTCGACGAAGAAGTCATAGTAATTGAAACGAATGAATTTGGCTTTGGTAAGTAAATAGGTCCGCATGTGGTGCCTAAAATTGTGGGAGCATTAACTACTCGCTTTCAAGCGTATCCTATCTCGTTTTTTCGATTTAATTTTGATTCGTAGATCCGATGGTTAAATCCTTTTCAACATCGTATTCTTTGGTATTTTTCAAACAAAACAAGATCTTGGTTGCCATATGAATCTGAAATATTTTAAAATATCAATTTGAACATGATTACGATTTGAAAGTAATTACTAGTAATCGAGATGAATGTCTTCAGACGTATGATAGTAATCCATGTTTTGTAGGTTCGGCCCGATTACTTAGACGGTAATTCAATTATCGCCATTTTTTGGACAAAAACTGATATGAATTGAGATTCCATCTGATTACTTTCCATTCCTCCAAAATTACATTCTTAAAAGGAGAAAATACATTCACAAGGCGATTACTTAGCATTACTTCCAATAATCAACACAGATCGATTATTTCAGCATTACTTCGATAATCAACACAGATCGATTACTTCGCATTACTTCTCTAGTAATCAAAAGTAATGGAGCAGCGGAGGAGCCGACGGAGCAAGGTCGGGGAGGCAGCGGCGGCGGTGCCGTGTGTGAGGAGGATGGTCGGAGATGCCATCGCTGGCGCCGTCCAGGTCACCGAGGCCGATTTGGGGGCGGCGTCTGAGGAAGGTGGGGGACGGGCCGACGGCGCCAGATCCGACGTTCAGCGGGTCGAGAGCGATCCGCGCGACAGCGAGCGGGGCCTTGATGACCGGCGTCAGCAGAGGTCGGGAGGCGGCGGGCGGCGGCGTCGAGTGGGAGCGAGCAGTGGCGTCGAGGAGGCGGGCGGTGGCATCGGGAGGAAGCGAGCCGGGCGGCGTCTGGGCGGCGGCGTCTGGAGGCGGCGGCGTCGGCGTTGGGGGCGGCATCAGCGCGGAGGAGGCCGAGGCGGCATCAGGCGGGGCAACACGGATCGGGGCGGGCGGCTCTTGGCGTCGTGGAGGCGGTGGAGAGGACGGGCGGCGCCGGCGTGGTCGTCGAGCGAGGCCAGCGGCGGCGGCCATCCCGGCGGCGGCGCGTCTGGAAGGGCGGGTCGGAGGCGGCGGCGCATTTACGTCGGGAAGGGGGGGGGTCGAAGCGGCGGCGACGACGCAGGCGGCGGCAGGCGTCGAAGCGCCAGCGGACGGAGGAGGCGGCGTCGGGAGGCCGGGCGGTGGCGTGTATCGAGAGAATGGGGGAGAGGAGAGAGAAAATGGGAGGAGAACGTGGGGGATGAGTTATTTAAACTACCAGGCCACACGTTCAAATCAAGGAATTGGCTAGGCTGAACCGTGGCTCACAAAACGGCTGGGTGTAGATTAGGCCTATATATATATATATATATATATATATTCTTGTGTGTTCCTTTTGCTCCCACTAACCATGTCAGGAGGAGGAAGTAATAATGAGTTCGTGCTTAACGCTGATTTCGCGAAGTATATGGAGGACCAACAAAAGGCCATGGCTGATATGGCCAATAGCATCACTCAACTGACAAATGCAAATACCCACGGGATGGAGCGGCTCGAGAGAAGGATTGTCAACTTGATCACGAGAATGGAAGACATTGAAAGAAGAGTTCTCGCTCTCGCCGTCTGTGTGCCTCCTCCATCGCCGGTGCCACTTGCACCCCTCTTTGCCCGGTGCCTCTTACAGCCCCTGTTGATCGTCGCTCTTGGGCTGATGAGGTTGAACAAGCTGAGAATGACTACATTGCTGATTTCGAAGCCGACGATGGATTTGATGCGAACAATGATCGAGATCATCGAAGGCTACGTCACAATCGATAAGGTATGGCTAGAAATCGTCAAGGTAATGGTGAGGTACGTGATGATTCATTAGCCAAGGTTAAATTGACAATACCTTCATATAATGGTAGATATGATCCTGACGCTTATCTTGATTGAGAATTATTGGCAGATCAAAAATTTTCATGTTTTACTGTTTTACCTGAAAACCAAGTTGAGATTGCTGTTAGTGAATTCATTGATTTTGCATCTATTTGGTGGCATGAAACATGTAGGAGAGGAAATGAACCCACAACCTGGCAAGCTTTAAAACGTGTCATGCGATCTAGATTTGTTCCTTCTTATTATGAGAGAGATTTGCTGAATAGGTTGCAACGTTTAAATCAAAATAGCAAAACAGTTGAGGAGTACTATCAGGAGTTACAAATTGGTATGTTGCGTTATGGTTTACAAGAGAGTGAGGATGTAAAAATGGCTAGATTCTTGGGTGGGTTAAACCGTGAGATTCAGGATATACTTGATTATAAAGAATATAATTCTATCACTCGTTTGTTCCATCTTGCTTGCAAAACAGAAAGGGAAGTACAGGGACGACAAATCAGGACGTAAGGAAACTTCAGTGGTTCATCAAAGTCAAACATTGAGGCTGCAAAGGTTCCAACATCAACACTTCATCAAGCATCACCGCCCGTTGTTCCTTCTACCCCTTCGACACGAGCTACGAGTGTAAGTAAGAATTCAGTGGTGCAAGCCCCCGCCAAAAGTGCTTCTTCTGTCGCATCCACAGGGCGTACTCGCGACATTCAATGTTTTCGTTGCAAGGGATTTGGACATACAAGGCGTGATTGTCCTAGTCAGCGTGCTCTCATTATTCGTGAGAATGGTGAGTATTCTTCTGCTAGTGAGCATGAGGATGATCTTATTTTAGTTGCCGCTAACCCTGCAGGTACCGAAGTTGCCGAAGAAGAGGTGTTTGATACTTCGACAACGGAAGCTTATCCAACACTTGTCGTGACCCGTGTATTGACTGCACAACCAGAACGGTCACAAGAAAGTCAGCGACACAATCTTTTTCAAACCAAGATGGTCGTCAACGAATATGCGGTGCCCGTCATCATCGACGGAGGAAGTTGCAACAATTTTGCGAGCGTTGACATGGTCGAGAAGCTTGGCTTGACCACACACCCGCATCCACATCCATATTGCATTGAATGGTTCAATTCTTGCGACAAGCTCAAGGTAACTAAGACTGTTCGAATTCACATTTCCCTTGGTACTTATCGTGATTACATAGATTGTGATGTTGCACCCATGGATGTTTGTTCTATTTTGCTCGGTAGACCTTGGATTTATGATGTAGATGCTGTTCATCATGGTAGATCTAATGAATATAAGTTTATGTTTAAGGAAAAGAAATATGTGTTAAAACCTATGACACCGGTTGAGTTAGCAAAAGCAAGTCGTAAATCACAAAATAAAAGCGGTGTCAATGATAAAACAAGTGTAACAAAACAGAAGGAACCTGTTGAAACGAATTCTGAAATTAAATTAAAAGCTCCTGTTCTTTTAGCTACAAAAAAATGTGAAGATGACGAGTTAGCTAAAGAACCAAACAATGATTTGAAAGATTTGTCTATTGCTTTGCCCTCTGTTGTTCCTAACCTTTTGTAGAAGAATATGCTTGAGTCGAGGACGACTCAAATTCAAGAAAGGGGGGATGATGAGGACATCAATGACGCGGTTGCCCAAGACAGGAGGACGTCGAACTCGCTGCCGGGTCCGGTTCGGACTGCCAGGACCAGCGCACCTTCAAACGGACATCCAGATCACATACGACGTCCAAATGAGGCAAATAAGAACTCTACGGAAAGCTATAGAGATAAGCTTTCCAACGGATCCGACCACGCCTCCAAATTCCATCCAAGTCAATGGGAATCGCGAAAACATTCTGACGGACAGAAACTGTCCGGCGCTGCGTCGCCATATTTTTGGGCCCAAAGCCCGTGTACCCCTAGAGTTAGGGTTGAGTACGTGTGGAAACCTGTTTGGGCGCCCCTCCTCTGGCTGCCGCCCTATATAAGTCCCACGTCGTGCTACGTTTTAGTTGGGTTTTGTTTAGTTGATTTCGTCACTGTCGTGTGAGATTTCGCCTTGTTCTTCTTGTGTCGGCTAGACCAACAGGACCAAGTTTCTAAACCCCGTTATCCTTAATATATATTCGCAATTCAGATTGCTTATCTTGTGTTCTTGCTCGTTCTTCGGTTGCTTGCAGGAACCGGCCCTTCGTGGACAGTCGATCGTGCTTACGGTTGATCGATAACAATCATTGTGGTGGTTTAGCGATAGCCGGGATTTCCAGTTCCTTTGCGGGGTTGGAAGCCGGATCGTTTAGGTCTCCGTGAGACCTTACCGAGTTATCTTTACCATCTCTCACCAGAAGATCGGGACCCCGCGTCCGCGCCCCATCACCGCCCCGCCACCACTGCGCCGTGCTTCCTGCCCAAGCCCCCGCTCCTCCGCCGCCAGCAATGGCTCCAACTCAACGCTCGCCCCTCGCCGCTCTGCGTCCGCCCAGCACCCGCGTCTGTATTGAAGTGTCCCGAGACATGCGCTCTAGCCCCTCCGACCTCCACCTCCGCGGCGCCATCGTCACCGTCTTCGGCGGACCACACCCTGACCCAGACTGACCCAGACTTCATCGTGCGCGCCATCAACATCGACACGGACATCCCAACGTTCGACATTACGGTCACTCACCTGGCCCCGATGCGATTCCTCACCCGCTTCACTCTCCCTGCTCAAGCTTGGCATGCCTGCCGCCGCACTATTCGTTCGGCGTGCCGGCGAATCTCCCTCGCCGCCACCCCCAACGACCTGCATGCCGACGGCAGCGCCGACGCCGTCCGCTACCGTGTCCGCGTCCTCATCAAAGGTATGCCCCTCCCTGCTTGGTCTTCCGACGTGGTTGAGCGGCTCCTCGCCGGTGCCGGTCTCCTTGATGTCATCGAGGAAGCCACGCGCCACCGCCTCGACACCTCCGTCTTCAGGCTTTGGCTTTGGACGCGTGACCCGGCCGTCATCCCGCTAGAGGCCGAGCTCGAGCTGATCGAGCCATCTCCATATATCGAGACGCACGACTCTGTTCGCGGGCCGGCGAGGCTCGCCGACGCGCCACGTCCCCATCCACCGCGTGCCTCCACCCACCACCTCCTCATCCATGTCGATAGAGTGGAGGATTTCTCCTCCCTCAGAGCGCGCTTCGGCGGCGGGCTTCCGGGGAGCGTTCCCCACCTTTGGCGGCCTGGCTACCCTGACTCCGCGCCTCCTCCCACCTCCGCTGAGCATCCGGTCGTCTGCCGGCCCCTCTTCACGCATATCCGGCGCCCCGCCGCAGGCCCGGGAAGGAGCCTATGCTGGGGACGACCTACTCCTCCTGCGCTTCCCCAATGCGGAGCTGCTCCTTGGGCCGCCATTCACGCAGCCGCTCGCCGGGGTGCCGCCACGTTGCGGCGCGGCTCCTGTGGTCTCGCTCTCCGCGCAGTCGCTAGTGCTCGGCCTCCCTCGCCGCCGGCTCCTCCGCGTCCTCCGTCGGGCGAGGCGGGCTCTCCGTCAAGCTTTCCGCTTCTCCCGCCTACTTCGGCGTGCTTTTGGTATGACGGGGCGTGCTCTCCCCGCGCGGCCGCTCGGGCTCATCCCTCCTCGCCGTCGGCGCCTCCGTTGTGCGAGGCTCTGCCACACGGTCCTGCTCCCCACGCTTCCGCTTGGATTCGCCACCGCCCACCGCCGTCGCCGTCGCCGCCGCCGCCTCCGCCCCGGATTCCTCTCGACCGGAAGTAAAATCGCCGGCGCTCACGTGGCCTCCCTCTCCAGCGTGGCGGACGACCCGTCAAGTGATTTGTGGATGGGCCCCGCTCTGTTGCTTGTGGGTCCTGCCCTGTAGCATGCTCTGATGCCACCGGGGGGCGGGAATTCAAATCCTACCCTCTCGCCCGTTGAGTCCTCTCTACGCCTCGCCCCGCACCCACGCAGCCTCGTGGCTGCTTTTGCGGGCCACGCCAGGCCTGTGCAGCTTCTGGGCCGGGCCGCCGCTTCCGCCGCTTCTCCCACGTGCAGCCTAGTTCGCTCCACCTCTCTGGCCGGATCTCCTGTGGGCCGCGCTATGGGCCTCTCAGCCTTCGCCTCCATGGGCCTGCTTGAGGCAGGGATTGGGTCTCCAAGCCCACTCCACCTCCCTTCGCCCTTCGTGGACCCTCTGTTGGAGGCCTTTCAAGGTTCCAATTCCACACCCGGCTTTGACCCTATGATCCTGGAGGCATATCTCCCTCCACCCGCCTCACCCTCCCCGGCTCAGAGGTTCCTGGCTCGAGCCACTTTGCCGCCTGAGGCTCCCCTACTCTCCTCACCTCCGCCTAGGCTCACCCGCCATAAGCCCCCCGTTGTGCTCCGCCGCAGCCCACGGCTTGCCTCTGCTCGACCACCGTTCGCCCAGCCCGGCTCTTCCTCTATCCCGGCGATCCGCAGGGCGCAGGGGCTCCTGGCTCGTAAGCGTGGGATCCCCTCGCCTCCTTCTGTTGACGCTCTAGTCGACCAGCTTCGAGAGCTGTTCCACTCCGCCCAGCTCGGCGAACCCACTCTCGCCACCATCTCCGACGCGTGTGGCCTCTCCAGGCCTTCGGTGATCCTCACCGAGCTTGGGCCCGTCGCTGTTGAGGAGAGTGTGGCTTGTGGGCTTAATGTTTTGGTAATTGATGCCAACTGGGCCTCGACGGATCGCATCAAGGCTAAGGATGTTATTTGCTAGTTCTTCTATTTTCCTTGTGTGCGAAATCGCTTACGGCCCATCCGGCCCATTGATGTCTGCAAGCTCATCTCTCTGGTTGTAGGTCCCCGAGCACAAGTTCAGTTCATCGAGTGAGTTCGGCGGGTTCTAGAGATGCCAGTGTCGTGGTTCGAGAGAGTTCTGAGTGGGATAGCTGTCCAAGATTCGAGTCTCTTATCGCCTAAGTCTTGAAAGTGCGAAGTCTCAGGAAGCCACTTTCGGTGTCAAGGGTTTCTTAGCGCCTAAGTCACTGGGTTCCCACCTAAGTCATCCAAGTGTTCCTTGAGTCCAAAGCGACAAAATCCAAAAACGAAGCCCTAGGCGAAGACAGAGAGAGGTGTCGAGGGTGCCGGAGAGTGGTTTCTACAGAATTTATGGTTTATCCATTTAGAAATAGGTGGTGAAACTTAGTTAGTTGGATAGCCCTTTCTCTTAGCTTTCGGAATGCCCAAGATCATAAAAAGCGGAGTTAGGGAGCAAAAGTTATGAATTTTTTAGTATTTGGCGGAGGCGTCTTTGGAGCTTGTCGGACTAAGCCGTCGGACGGCGTCCGACAGAGCACATTTTTCTTGTCGGACGGAGTCCGATAAGCCGTCAGACGGCGTCCGGCGAGCACTATTTTGCGAAAAATCTTGTCGGACGGAGTCCGATAAGCCGTCGAACGGCGTCCGAGAGAAACACAGTTTGGCCTCAAAAATCTTGTCGGATGGTCAAATAAGCCGTCGGACGGCGTCCGACAGAGCACAATTTTGGCTTAAAACCCTGGTCGGACGGAGTCAAATAAGCCGTCGGACGGCGTCCGGCTGAGTCTGAATTGGGGACAAAATCTGGTCGGACGAGTCAAATAATTCTCGGACGGCGTCCGATGGATTGATCGAAACTCGGGAAAAATGAATCTGAGCCGTCCATTGTTAGGGTTTCGCCTTGTGCCTATAAATAGGGGCTTGGAGCAGGAGAAACACGAGAGAGCCTAATCTAGCGACCACCCCTTGCCCTAGCCACCAAGAGAGCTCCTCCAATGGTTTCCATCTCCACCTAGGGTTCCATGTGCTTGAGAGATTGAGAGGGAGAAGAAGAGGAAGAGGAAGAAGAAGGTGCCCCTACCTCCTCTCATCCATCCCCAAGGTTTGCCCCTTGTCCTATGGTGTTCTTGCCCTAGTTTCCATGGTGGGAGAGAAGGGGTAGTGGTGAGAGGCGGTCTCGATCTTGTGCTCTTGGGACTTCGCCCGGAGAGATCGTCGCCACGCCACGAGCTTCATCAACGAACGACTACATCAACGTGCCACAAACCCACCATCCGTTGGTGGTCACCGCCTTGTGTGGGGTGCATCCTCTCCATCCGTTGGAGCCACAAGTCCGCCGTGTGTGTGGCCACCTCCGTGTGTCGGTGGTGCCAAGGTGTCCGTGTGTGGGATCCAAATCCTCCATGTGTTGGGGGTACCTCATGTGTTGAGGTGAAATCCACCGTGTGTCGGTGGTCGATGCCGTGTGTCGGTGCCGGTGGGGTGTGAGACCTCTCGCGTGTGAGAGAACTTCGCTTGTGTGAAGGTTTGGAGCTCGCCTACCATGTGTTGGTGAAGAGCTACCATGAGTGGATTGAGGGCTAGGAACGAAAGGGTTCCGACTTCTCTGTGTGAGAAGTTTCCTCAACGGAGATGTAGGTGTTCATGTGTTGAGCACCGAACTTCGGGAAACAACTCGGTTTGCACCTTCTTGTCTCATTCATTTACTCCGCACATTAACTTGATCGTTTGCATGTGAGTGCCATCGAGCCTCCTAGTAGTCGCTTGTGTCTCATTGTGATCGCTTCCGCAACTAGACTCTAAATCCATCGATAGCTTGGGTTCCTAATTTGACTAATTAAGCAAGCGAATAGAGTGAAATAAAATTTGAAAAGAGCCGATTCACCCCCCCTCTCGGCCTAGGATCCTTACAAGTGGTATCGAGCTCGGGTCTCTAGTTGTAACCGCATAGAGATGGTCGACGGGGTTAGTGTAGCGCCAATAGGATTCCTCTGTTTAGTGGCACTAATTTTGGTTTTGGAAGTTAGCATGAAAGTATTTCTCGAGGCCATGGGAATGGATGTTTGGAGGGTTGTAGAGTCTCCTCATGGTGTCACACTCACTAACAACATACCGCCACACCGCACAAAACAAACTCTTAGAGACCGATGCTAAGGCTATGAGCGCTTTGTTTTGTGGTTTAAGCATGGAGGTCTTCGATAGAGTTAGCAATCTCACTAGTGCACACGACATATGGATCACACTCATTGAGATTCACGAGGCACTTCGCATTAAGGAGGGTAGACTAGTAGTTGTCAAGGAGCGTTATGATCGATTCTGAATGCTTCCAAATGAGAATGTCAATGCTATGTTTACTCGGCATAACCCCATCATAACGAGCTTAAGGGCTCGGTTACTTGTTGCAAATGATGAAGTATCTGAGGAAGATCATGCGGATCCTCCCCAAGAAGGACTACTAGGGACATCATCACCTATCTCACCAACGGTGGCGTGGAGAAAGCGGCACCCTGACTTTGCTCGGCAAGATCACCGCACATGAGATGATGCTTCTCAATGATCCAGAGGATTTCTGCCCGACAAAGAATCAAGTGATCGCCACGAAGGCTAGTGGATCCAAGCGAGTGATCCCAAGTCAAGTCAAGCCGAGAATGAGGGTGAGATGACATGGGCGAGATCGAGAATGGCTTCCAACACTTTGGCACATTCATGAAGCAAGTGGCGGTTCATGAACAAGAATGGCTATGGTGGCGGGAAGAGGATGAGCAGAACTCACATGCATCATCGATGCTATGAGTGTCGGGAGAAGGGACATATTGCTCGATGTGTCCTCGGAAGGGCAATACCAAGTACAAGGACAAAGGAAGGAGAAGGGTGATGGCGAGAAGCCAAGGCGGAAGGACTACAAGAAGAATCCCGAAGTCGATTCAAGGGTCGCTCCTCACAAGGCAAGAGGCTAGCCTTTGTGGGGAATGGGTGACCGATGGCGGCTCAATGACACGTCGGTTTCAAGTGATGACGAGGAGTCAAGTGGCCAAGGATTGGCGGCATGGCAATCACTCTCGGTGCCACCACCGCTTGACCTTCCCTCCAAGATGTCTCACGGTCGTCCTTGAGCCTCAAGAGTGGTTCTCCTATGATGACGAGTCCGCTTCCTCTACTTCCACTACATCGAGGCGACATCGACTCCGACCGACATCGCCAAGTGCACGATGGTCAAGCCATCTAGAAATGAGGTTTGTGACTCGACTCGAACCGAAGATGAGGCGGAAGTTGCTAGAGGTTACCTTGCTCAAGCACTTGACTTTCTTGAAAAGGAAAGATCAAGAAACATGAGACTTGGAGCGTCTTAATGACTTAAATGCTAGGTTCAATGATCTTGTGTCTAAGCATGAATCACTAAGCGAACATGACTCCATGATGGGTTCTAGTAATGCTATGACTAAGAAAACAAGTGTGCTAGAAGAAGAGAATAGGGCTATGAATGAGTCGGTAGAACATCTCCTTGCTACAATTCATGAGCTTAGGGCTAGTAATGGCGGCTTCTAGCCGATAATGCTTCCATGATTGCTTTGTCATTGCTCAATCTGTTGATGTCCACGATTGTCATGCTTTGGTTGATGTTTTGCTGCTATCTTGCTTGTTCCTAGTGATCTTTGTTGATGATGCTCCTGCATGTTCCATAATTGTTGCACCTCCTAGGGTTGATAGCTCTACTTCATGTGATGATTTGATTGACTTGACCACGATTGCTTCTAGCTCTAGTGGTTCCTCTAGCAATGCTCATGGTATACTCAGGATAATTGCAAATTTGCTTTAGTTGCTAGGGAATTAGCTATTGAGAATGGTGAACTTAGAGCTAAACTTGAAAAATTTGATAAAGGACTTGGGAAGTGCTATGAGGGTAGTCTAGCCTTGGATAAGATGCTCAAGGAAGAAAGAAAACCTTCCTTAAAGGGTGGCTTGGGTTTTACCTGAGAAGCCAAAGGGAGGAAGAAATCCGGTGTTCCTCGAGCATCCGCCAAGAGGCAAGGTTACCATCATGCTCATCCCAAGAAGAGAAGCAACTCTGGGTCTAACAAATTGCACACTAGCAACAATGCTCCTAGGATGCACAATGGACACCGCACATGGCAAGGACCTCCTAGGCACTATAACTCCACATGGCAACAAAGAAATCATAGTGCCTGGCAATATGGTCCTAAGTATAACACTTGGAATGGTCCTAGGTTTCACAACAACTGGCAAGGTCCTAGGTTCAACACTTGGCATTCACCTAGGCAAAACTTCTGGCATGGTCCTCCTAGGCACAACAATGGTAGACCAATCCCTCCTAGGAACCAAAATCGCAACACTCCCAACCACACACAACCAAGAGTTCCTAGAGCACATTAAGATTATACGGTCACTACCGCTCAAGAAAAATGTTCAAGGTAGGATGTTGCTAGATTTGTTGGGCTCAAAGTGAGAATGTGCACAAGGCACATGTTTGGGTGCCCAAGTCATTGATTGATCGCTTTGCTCTGTTGCTTCTAGCTTGAAGGCTAACCCTCGGGGACCTCTGTGTGGGTCCACGAGTCACATAAGTGATCTTCTCATTTGTGGGTGAACTCTAGGAGTGGAGGGTGCCATTGGATCATCGACGGTGGTGCACCAACACATGACCGGTAACCCCTGTTGTTCACCTCAATAGGAGAGGAAGGCAAGATTCCCCAAGGTCACTTTTGGAGATGGAAGCAAGAGCAAGGTACTTGGAGTTGGAAAGGTAGCAATCTCTTGATCTTTCAATTGACAATGTCTTTGCTAGTAAAAACTTTGAGCTACAATCTTCTCTCTGTTGCCCAAATATGTGATTTGGGGTTCCATTATAATTTCTCACTGAGGGCTTGTTGGTTTTGGACAAAATGAAAATCTTGTGTTTAAAGGCTTTCGGTTTGAAAACTTGTTTCTTGTGAACTTTAATGAACCGCCAGATCCGTCTCGACTTGCCTTGTCGCCAAAGTCTCTCTTGGTTGGCTTTGGCATAGGCGTCTTGGGCATGTCGGCATGGCAAATTGAAGAAACTTTTCAAAAATGAGTTGATTCTCGGG
Organism: Raddia guianensis; assembly: GCA_036346415.1. Lineage (NCBI taxonomy): Eukaryota > Viridiplantae > Streptophyta > Magnoliopsida > Poales > Poaceae > Raddia > Raddia guianensis. Next base: position 24,022,399 of record CM070543.1, on the reverse strand, counting down.
GTGCAAGATGTGACATTCGAGAAAGACAAGCTATGCAAGATTGCTGTCGGTAGGCAAGCAAGTGGCAAGCTCACATCACGCCAAGAATGTCATGTCTACATCTCGACCTCTCGAGCTTATACACATGGATCTTTTGGGCCAACAACATATGTGAGTATCGGAAATCTTTATTGCACGGTCATTGTTGATGACTTCTCCCGATACACTTGGGTTTCTTTTTACGATAAAACTCCAAGCGGAGATGTTTTGAAAAAGTTTGTAAAGAAAGCCCAAAATGCTTTTGAGTGTACCCTCAAGAAGGTGAGAAGTGACAATGGAGCGGAGTTCACTAACACTTCGTTGAGTACATTACGTGATGAGTTAGGGATTGATCACTAGTTCTCACCACCTACACCCCTCAACAAAATGGGGTGGTTGAGAGGAAGAACGGGGCGCTCATTGAGATGGCAAGGACAATGTTAGATGAGTACAAGACTTCACATACATTGCGGGTGAAGCAATCAATCTGACTTGTCCTTTGCATCAGCAGTTTGTACCTTCACAAGCTTCGAAGAAGGCGTCCCTGTTGCTTGTGGGAAGACGACCCAATGTCTCCTACTTGTGGTTTTTGGTACGCAAGGTCTACATTAAGAAGAAGCGGGAGCACTTGGGCAAGTTCGAGTAGAGTGGACACGGAGTCTTCTTGGGATATTCACGAGAGGGTTTTCCTTGAGGTGTACAATGAGAACGATGGTCGATTGAAGAGACACAGTGATGTGAAGTTCGACGAGTCGAATGGAAGTCAAGGGAGCATGAGAACTGGATGATGTGGATGGTGGCGATTGGCTAGAGCGGTGGAGGAGATGCCACGGTGGTGATGTGAGGCTAGTAGAGGTTGAGAGGAGACCGAGGTTGTTGCTCCACCCTCACACTGGCGAGTACAGAGTCGGGGAGCTTCACCTCGGCGGTTAGCTCAAGCCTTGATCAGATTCCAGGCGAGAGAAAGCATGTGAGCGGATCACGAATCGGATGAGCTACCACCCAGCTTGATCAAGACCCATCACACCATTGCTTGTGATCACCCGGTGATCAAGTGATTGGGGACTTAACTCACGGTGTGCAAACAAGGTCTAGGACAGCCGACTTACAGTGAGCACACGGCGTTTGTGTCGAGCTTGAGCCAAAGAAAGTGGAGGAGGCCTTGAATGACCCAGGCGGATCAATGCGATGCACGAGGAGTGAACAACTTTGAGAGAAACAAAGTCTGGACTTTGGTAAAGAGGCCGAGCGACTGCAACGTGATTGGCACCAAGTGGGTATTTAAGAACAAGTAAGATGAGTTTGGATTGGTGGTGCGCAACAAGGCTAGGTTGGTCGCTCAGGGCTTCACACAGATCGAGGGTATAGATTGTGGAGACACCTATGCTCCCGTGGCCCGTCTGGACGCTATTAGACTGCTTGTGGCGTTCTCTACGTGCCACAACATCGCTCTCAAGCAGATGGATGTGAAGAGTGCTTTCCTTAACGGGTACATAGGAGAGCTAGTGTATGTGGAGCAGCCTCCGGGGTTTGAAGATTCACGTCACCCTGATCATGTGTACAAATTGTCAAAGGCTTTGTATGATCTCAAGCAAGCACTCGGGGCATGGTATGAAAGGCGAGGACTTCCTCATCGGCAAGGGATTTCTGGTTGGAAGGGTCGACTCGACACTATTCACCAAGGTGGTGGATGGAGACTGTTCTGTGCGGTGTATGTGGATGACATTATCTTGGCACAAATGAGTCCTTGGTCAAAGAGTTCGGCGACATGATGAGCAAGGAGTTCGAGATGTCGATGATGGGCGAGTTGAACTTCTTCTTGGGATTTCAAATCAAGCAACTCAAGACCGGGACATTCATATGCCAAGAGAAGTACATCCACGACCTCCTCAAGCGCTTGGCATGGATGGCTGCAAGCCAATCCGGACACCAATGGGAACGAAGCGCCACCTCGACCTCGACAAATAAGGTAAATATGTCGACCAAAAGCTTTACTGTTCCATGATTGGTGCTTTGCTCTATTTGATTGCATCTAGGCGGACATCATGTTTAGTGTGTGCATGTGCGCTAGATTTCAAGCCTCCCTAGAGAAATGCATATGGCTAGCGTGAAGCGAATACTTGATACCAAACACACACCTAGCATAGGTCTTTGGTTCCCGAAGGTCTGCGCGGTTTGAGCTCCTAGGCTATTCGACTTAGATTATGCGGGTGCAAGATTGATCATAAAAGCACTTAGGGGCATGTCACTTCTTGGGTAGGTGTCTTGTGTCATGGGCGTCAAAAGCAGAACTCCGTGGCGCTATCTACGGCGAAATTTGAGTATATAGCGGCGGGGAGTTGTTAATGCACAATTGCTTTACTTGACACAATCACTGTTTGACTTTGGGCTAAAACTTGACCATGTGCCTCTTCTATGCGACAACGAGAGCGCGGTGAAGATAGCGTGCAACCCGGTCCAACACTCACGGACCAAGCACATTGATGTCCGTCATCATTTCCTTCGGGATCATGTGACAAAGGCGACATTGTGCTTGAGCACGTCATGACGGAAGGACGACTTGCCGACATATTCACCAAGCCACTCGATGAGACACGATTTCGCAAATTGAGAAATGAGTTAAACATCTTAGATAAGTCAAACATTGCACGAGTTGATCGGCGTGGCTATGTCATTCATTGCAAATCTTTTAAGCCAGTTTGAGTATTTAGGTGCCTTGCTTGTTATACTAAGTGCTATTCATTGCCTAGATGTTCATCACTTGATTTTGATAGCTATAGTATGTGTTCATTCTGTCACTAGCTCAACTTGTGCTTAACTCAATATATCATGCAATTGGAAGCCATGAGCATGTGTTAGAGGGCTATAGCTTCTAGTCTCATTTGATTGCTCTAAACTTTTGGTGGATCATGTGCTTCTAAGTCTAGATTGTGTTCTTCCATTTTGCACATGTCTTTACTTCGCTAACTTGAGCAATTTTGAGAAAATGTTGAGCCAAAATTACAAAATGTGCTAAAATATGAATAAGGCCACAATTGGTCATACATGTCTCACCAATGCCTCCTCGATGAGATAGCTTGCCATGGCACTAGGCATGAACTTAGGGGAGTTTTGGATGACCGAGGCGCTCATCTTGGTGTCATCTTTGGGTGGCGTCGCCTATGGTTTGAGACATAGCAAAATTTGAGAAAATGCAAAGTGCAAAATGTAAAATCTTTTAAAAAATTGAGCTCAACCAAAAATGTTTTTAGTCTCAAATAGGCACGGTGATAGCATGTGTAGCTTGGATTGCACCTTCTAGTGCTATGGAGCATCATGTGTCCCCTTTGAGTTTTGGAGCAACCCTTGATACTTCTAGCTATAGTTCACCTTATATTTGCTCTAGGTCATAATAACTTGAATTACACATCTATCAACTTTGCTCTAGTTGATCTTGTGACATTGTGACCTTGAGATGGCTAGATTTTAAGTGTGGTGGACTTATGGGCGTGTTTGCACTAGTATAACCTCCAAAGCTCTTAATTTCTTTGTTAATCCCATATTTTGCTACTTTGTGGTCATTGATGCCAAAGGGGGAGAAATAATGGCAAATCCATGCTTTGGAAACACTTTGGGCATTGTTATGTTTTGGGATGCAAAGGGGGAGAATTGACTTTGAGTTACAAGTGATATCTTAGGAGATGCTTTGCTCCTAGGATGATGTGAAGTGATATCTTAGGAGATGCTTTGCTCTTAGGATGATGTGATAGTATTCTCAAGTAGTATGCATTGATTTAGGGGGAGCTTATGTCTATTCTTGCATTGGCATGGAGCAATGTTTCTGAGCTAACCCATTGCACCAGAGATTGTATTTGTACTTTGTCATGTTGGATTTGCAGCTGTTGCCATCAATTACCAAAAAGGGAGAGATTGTAAGATCAAGCCTTCCATGGGCTTAATGTTTTGGTAATTGATGCCAACTGGGCCTCGACGGATCGCATCAAGGCTAAGGATGTTATTTGCTAGTTCTTCTATTTTCCTTGTGTGCGTATGCGCTTACGCCCATCCGGCCCATTGATGTCTGCAAGCTCATCTCTCTGGTTGTAGGTCCCTCGAGCACAAGTTCCAGTTCATCCGAGTGAGTTCGGCGGGTTCTAGAGATGCGGTGTCCGGGGTTGAGAGAGTTCTGAGTGGGATAGCTGTCCAAGATTCGAGTCTCTTATCGCCTAAGTCTTGAAAGTGCGAAGTCTCCGGAAGCCACTTTCCGGTGTCCAAGGGTTTCTTAGCGCCTAAGTCACAGGTTCCGCCTAAGTCATCCAAGTGTTCCGCCGAGTCCACAAAGCGACAAAATCCAAAAACGAAGCCCTAGACGAAGACAGAGAGAGAGGTGTCCGAGGGTGCGGAGAGTGGTTTCTATAGAATTTATGGTTTATCCATTTAGAAATAGGTGGTGAAACTTAGTTAGTTGGATAGCCCTTTCTCTTAGCTTTCCGGAATGCCCAAGATCATAAAAAGCGGAGTTCGGGAGCAAAAGTTATGAATTTTTAGTATTTGGCCGAGGGCGTCTTTGGAGCTTGTCGGACTAAGCCGTCGGACGGCGTCCGTGAGAGCACATTTTTCTTGTCGGACGGAGTCCGATAAGCCGTCGGACGGCGTCCGACGAGCACAATTTGCCGAAAAATCTTGTCGGACGGAGTCAAATAAGCCGTCGAGCGGCGTCCGACAGAACCTGATTTGGCCTCAAAAATCTTGTCGGACGAGTCAAATAAGCCGTCAGACGACGTCCGAATGAGCACAATTTTGGCCTAAAACCATGGTCGGACGAGTCCGATAAGCCGTCGGACGGCGTCCAAGCAATCTTTGGGGACAAAATCTGGTCGGACGGAGTCAAATAATTCTCGGACGGCGTCCGATGGATTGATCGAAACTACGGAAAAATGAATCTGAGCCGTCCATTGTTAGGGTTTCACCTTGTGCCTATAAATAGGGGCTTGGAGCACGGGAGAAACACGAGAGAGCCTAATCTAGCGACTACCCTTGCCCTAGCCACCAAGAGAGCTCCTCCAATGGTTTCCATCTCCACCTAGGGTTCCATGTGCTTGAGAGATTGAGAGGAGAAGAAGAGAGGAAGAGGAAGAAGAAGGTGCCCCTACCTCCTCTCATCCATCCCCAAGGTTTGCCCCTTGTCCCATGGTGTTCTTGCCCTAGTTTCCATGGTGGGAGAGAAGGGGTAGTGGTGAGAGCGGTCTCCGATCTTGTGCTCTTGGGACTTCGCCACGGAGAGATCGTCGCCACGCCACGAGCTTCATCAACCGACGACTACATCAACCGTGCCACAAACCCACCATCCGTTGGTGGTCACCGCCTTGTGTGGGGTGCATCCTCTCCATCCGTTGGAGCCACAAGTCCGCCGTGTGTGGCGGCCACCTCCGTGTGTCGGTGGTGCCAAGGTGTCGTGTGTCGGATCCAAATCCTCCATGTGTTGGGGGTACCTCATGTGTTGAGGTGAAATCCACCGTGTGTCGGTGGTCGGTGCCGTGTGTCGGTGCGGTGGGGTGTGACCTCTCGCGTGTGAGAGAACTTCGCTTCCGTGTGAAGGTTTGGAGCTCGCCTACCATGTGTTGGTGAAGAGCTACCACGAGTGGATTGAGGGCTAGGAGCGAAAGGGTTCCGACTTCTCTGTGTGAGAAGTTTCCTCAGCGGAGGCGTGGCTGTTCATGTGTTGAGCACCGAACTTGAAACAACTCGGTTTGCGCCTTCTTGTCTCATTCATTTACTTAGCACATTAACTTGATCGTTTGCATGTGAGTGCCGTCGAGCCTCCTAGTAGTCGCTTGTGTCTCATTGTGATCGCTTCATAACTAGACTCTAAATCCATCGATAGCTTGGGTTCCTAATTTGACTAATTAAGCAAGCGAATAGAGTGAAATAAAATTTGAAAAGAGCCGATTCACCCCCCCTCTCGGCCTAGGATCCTTACAATCTCACAAGATGAACAAGAGAGAGACAAAAGCTAGAGTTCTTGAGAGAGATGAACAGGAAGAATTAGGTTCAAATCAAGGTGTGAGCAGTGTAAAAGCGATGTCGTGACCTTTGGAAGGTATTAGAGCGGCTTTAAATAGGGAATCCTAAAACTAGCCGTTGTGCGATTAATCCCGCATCGGATGTTCTGATCCCCCGTCGGATGTTCCGACCTGCATCGGATGTTCCGATGGAAGTTCCGATGGAAGCTTTACTGGATAGCTCTGAAGACTGGCAGGCTGGCTCACCATCGGATGTTCCGACCCTCGTCGGATGTTCTGATGGCATAGGTTCTGTATGAGGTGTATTTTGAGTGGAAAACTCACACGAACTTCGAGATACCTATTTTGAGCACTTAGGAACCTTTATAAGCTTCTCCATTTCATCCCTCTTTATAGTACGGCATCCCTAGGACTCAATAAATAAAGATTTACAAATAAATACTAGTCTTGATGCCTTCTTGCAATAAATTCACTTTTGAGGGGTACAACATCACATGTAAACATGTACCTCATGGAATTAACCTGTATAGCATCTGTACACAATTCTCCAATAGAAATATTAGCTCTATAATTGTTACTCATTAATCACCAAAATCATATAAGGGCCTAGATGCACTTTCAGTTGTGGCCAACTTAGTTTGCACTCAAAGCCCGACCATCCTCGCGCTCCAAGAATCCAAGCTTTTCGACCCTGTCTCGGGGACGCTCCTCGAAATCACAGGCTCCCGGCTCCGCCAACACCTCATCCTTTCGGCCTCTGGCACCAGAGGGGGATCCACCTCTTTTGGGACTCCCTGCACCTTCAGCTTTCGGACCCGCTCATCCTCCAACACTCCATCTCGGCTCGAGTAAACATCCCCGGCCAGCCCAGTTGGGTCATCACCAACGTTTACGGCCCTGCTAGAAATCAAGACAAAGAGGCGTTCCTCCAACAAATCTCCTTCATCGCCATCCACTTCTCCGGCCCATGGCTCATCCGCGGAGACTTCAACCTCATTTATAAGGCCTCCGACAAGAACAACCTCAACCTCAACAGAAGGCTCATGACTACCCATATGAAGGAATTGCATCTATCGGGCCTCCGATTCACGTGGAGCAACGAACAGGCTTCTCCCACTCTAGTCAGGCTCAATAGGGCCTTCTCCAATTCCGCCTGGGAATCGCTCTTCCCCGACTGCTCTCTGCTTCCGTTGTCCTCCTCGGCTTCGGACCACTGCTCCCTTCTCCAAACGGCTGAGAACTTAAAGCGACTGCCACAACGCTTCCGATTCGAATCCTTTTGGATCAATATGACAGGGTTCCTGGACGTGGCCCAACAAGCCTGGTGTGAGGCTTCCCACAACTTGCCCGCCAACCCTCTGCATCGCTTCAGGCTTAAATTGTTCCGGACTGCCAAAGCCCTCAAATCTTGGAGCCGGTCAATAATTGGCGACACCAAGCTGCAACTTGCTATCTGCTCCGAAGTAATCCGCCTCCTTACGGCGCGATGGAGGTGCGCCCTCTCTCCTCGGCCGAGCTTGAACTTCGAAAGGGTCTGAAGCTTAAGGTGGTTGGTCTAAGCGTGGTGGAGAAGATCAAGTGGAAACAGCGCTCACGCCTGAACTGGCTGCGCATCGGTGACGCAAACACCAGATATTTTCACCTCCGGGCAAACGGTCGTCGGAGAAAGAATTTCATTCACTCCCTCAATACCTCGGCTGGCACCTTTACCGAACAAGAAGACAAAGCCCGGACACTCCATCACTATTTCAATTCCATCTTTGGGGAGGAATCCCCTTCCCCCCATTCGGTCGCCTACCTAAACTGGGATTTCCTGGGGCTTGCCGTCCGAGACCTCTCCTCCCTAGAATCACCCCTAACCATGGAAGAGCTCCACCAGGTTGTCCAACGCCTGCCAAGCGAGAAGGCACCCGGTCCCGACGGCTTCACCTAGGACTTCTACAAATCCTGTTAGGGTTCATTGCATCTGACCTCCTTAAGGCTCTCCAAAGCATCTTCAAACTGAACGGGCATGGCATGGAGCTCCTAAACAACGCCCACATTGTCCTACTTCCCAAGAAGGACAACCCCCAAGCCGCCATTGACTTTCGCCCCATCAGCCTCATCCACAGCTTGGGCAAGTTGTTCACTAAGACACTCTCCTCACGCCTGGTCCCTCTCATGGATGACCTCATCTCACCTTGCCAAAGCGCCTTCATCAAGAAAAGACACATCCAGAGCAACTTCCTCTTTGTCCAAGGCAAGGCCAAAGCCCTACACAGGAATGGTACGCCCTCCCTCCTCCTCAAACTAGACCTTGAAAAGGCCTTTGACTCAGTCTCCTGGCCTTACTTGTTGGACAACCTCAAGGCTTGCGGCTTCGGGGGTCGTTGGCGTGATTGGATTTCCCTTTCGCTCGCCACCTCTTCATCCCAAGTCCTCGTCAATGGTCACCTCACCGCCACCATCCACCACCGAAAGGGCCTTCGACAGGGGGATTCCCTCTCCCCCCTCTGTAATAGCCCAAAAGTCACCTAGCTAGTTTTAGAATCTAATATGTGACAAATATTTATTTAGTAAAGATTTAAATAAACAATTGTATGCATTAGGCTAATTGATTTCAAAATTATAAAGTACATATACCAAGGGAATTAAAATGATAACCTAACATAGGTAAGCTAGATAACTTTAGAACAACATGAGTAATAAATTGTAAAGGCAATCCAGAGGGAGAGCTTGCAAGAATAATTATTTTACTTTAGCAAAATAATATGATTAATATTTATATGCCATAAGGATATATAGCAAAAATAGGAGATAAATCCTAAGAAAATTCTAGCAACATGGTTGAACTTTGTTTGAGCCCCTGGAACTAATCTTGGACCAAAATACCTCTTGTGGGCCCCACAATTCAATGTTGAAACTGAAAACCTCCTTTGAGGCATTTCATCGAGCACTTTAGGTGCAGCCCATCTCTCTCTCTCTCACCATGATCTCCCTCCCTCTCTGATTCGGTGGATTGAGCTGCAAGCCATCAATGGGGGGGTAGAGATGCTCCTTGTCTTCTTGCTTGCGTCGCCAACCGCGGTGTGGACCCCGCCGCACTGCCATGGCCAACCACGGCTCGCCGCCCCTGCAAAAGCCACTGCCTGAGCTCGCCGCCTGTCTCCTGCCTCTGCCCGTGCGCCACACCACCAGAGCACGCCTCCTGCAGCTTACTCAAGCTCCTACACCGGTGAACCGCACCAGAGACCGCCGCGCTTGCCATTTGGCCGAGTGACGCTGCCCTCGCCTTCCTCTCTCTTCCGCGTGTGCTCGGCACCGCCCAAGCCGACCAATAGAAGCTAGAGCAAGCCAGTGACCTCCTGGACAACCTCTCGGACCGCCTTGACCAGAGCCGCTCCCGAGAGCATTACTACACCCTAGCGGTCTCTCACGTCGACAGCATAAACCAAAGACCCCCACACTCCCCTAGCGTGCGCACCACATTTCAGATACCCCATAGATGCTCTCACCGCAAGGAATCTAGCCGAGGATCTCTGGGTTCGCCAGAACGCCGCCGTCGCCCAGTTCACGGGGATTTCCCCCTTCTCTCAAATTCGGCGCGTTTGGTGAGCTTCGCCGCAAACCCTCGCGCCATGGAACCCCTCTTGAGATAACCTAACACACCGCCTCATATTTTCCCCACGGGGATCACAGGTCACCGAGATCTCCACTTCGCCGCCGCCGCCTCCGCTCGGCTCGCACGGCGACGCTCCGCCTCAGGCTGAGCCAAGCCCATCTACAAGCACGGTGAGATACCACTACCTCCCTTATACCTCATGCATGCAAGAAAAACACGATAGCAAGTCCCTAGAATAGCCTTCTAGCCATGCCCGAGCCGAGCACCGCCTCCGCTTGCCGCGCCACCGCATCCGGCCATCTCTGGCCGTGAAACCGGTGCCAATAGGTGCGGGAGATGTCACTGGTCAAGTAGGACTCTTAATCACACGAAATGGTGGACCACAGCTCGCGCAATCCGTCTCGCAAGGTCGCGGGGTCGCTCCGAGTTCGTGCCCCGGCTGGAGGTTGAAGACGCACCGATGCCGTCCATTTCCGATCCGGCGGTTGAGATTCAAATGGGTGCGGAGTCACTGACGGGTGGGCCAGTTCAACTTTCTCTATTTTTCCCATTTTCTTATTTTCCCCAATACTTCCAGAAAATACAAACCGAATTATTTAAAATAGAAAAATAGCTCAATAAATCTTTTAAAAATTAGAGAATATACTTTGACTAGTGTGTGAGCTAAGAAAAATATGTCTCCTATGTAGTGCTATAATGATTTTTAGAGTAACTTTAGCTCTACTCATTAGGTGCATTTCCTTTTTAGGCATAACCTGGTGGTAGATTTTATTTTAAATATAGTATCAAACATTGTCCAATGGTTATGAAACTTTTAAAAATAATAATACAGAGGTTGTGGAACCTAGGAAAAATATATTTATTATATAGTACTTCAGAGATTTTTGGAATAACTATAGCTTTAACATTTTGGGCACTATAGCTTTAACATTTTGGGTATTTTCCACTTAAACTTAGCCTTGATGCATTATGTAATTTATATAAAATAGTAAATCAATTCCAGTGACTATGAAATTTGGTACATATGCTCTACAGAAGGTTTAGGACTTGGTAAAAATATAACATTTGGTCTTACAGAAATATAATTACATAATAAAACTAGTAGAAGCCAATAGGGTAATATATTCCCTATTTTCCTAGAGTCTAATAAGAACTAGGGAATAAATAGTAAACTAACTAATAAAGCCTACCAATAATTAGGAGGGATACTAAATGATACCTTTGAATTTATAAAAATGTTACACCCCTACAGTACCATTGGTATTTCTCTAGAATAAATTGTTTTATTCGTTGGGGCTTTTCTTAAAAGTGGAATAGGTATAATCCAATAATATTTAAGAAAACCCTATGACCCTAGGTTAATTATGGTGAATAATTAGAGTCACTTATTGACTATAAAAGAAGGCTAGGCACATACTTTACTTAGGATAATTCAAATTCACAATCTATACCAAGTTTGCACTTAGGGTTCACCCCTATTATCCATTGGATGGAAATAGAAACTAAAATTCCAAAAATGGTAACTACCCTAGATGATGACTTAACAACATACATAAGTGAGAAATAGTACCAAACTATGAAGATACATGTAATATTGTTTTGTCATTAGAAAAGTAGAACTGAAAGCTTGGAACCATGTAGAAGGCAATTCGATCATGCAACTTAAGTAAACTACTCATCTAAGATCACTTATAAAAATAGGATATTGTATTAATATGACGACTCGTCTTAATTAGGGTAGCATCACTATCTTCATGCACTCATTTCATTTAGGCATTACGAAACCTAGCGTACACGATAAATGACCCGTAAAACTAGCTAATGGAATTTCCTTGATAAGTAGGTAATACTGGTAAGACTGGTAGCTTGCGATCACCTATTACCCATAAAGAGCCTCCGACATCCTGACCTGCATATCATGCATCATTATGTTCTTTCGATTGCATTTGTATTTATATGTTCTTGGTATTATCGACAATAGACGTAGAAGGGGTAGACGTGGATTACGAGGACTTCGATATCTGACAAGACTCCACTTCCGAGGATAAAGGCGAGTCAACTTATATCTTAATTATGTTTACCCATATTACGGAAGATTGGGACCTTCCCTAGTGCGGGATAACATCGAAGGGTTGCTTTTACTAGGGAGAGTACCCCACTTTCCTTAGTGTGAGTTAAACCTTATTCTGCATGATTGATTACCCAGTTTTATAAATATTTCCTTTTAAAAGTATCAAATTGCATGCTGGTTTAAATTATATGCCTGGTTGCTAATCATGATATATCATGCCATGTTCATTGATGAATTTATTACTTTACCTGGTGATTCCCTTGATATCACTTCCATCAATAACCTGGTTTAGAAAACAAATAAAATTGTTTATACCCTTAGGTCTGGTAAAACTAGCTTATCCATGCTTAGGTCCCCCACTTTTATAATGGGTCTCGTACCCCGGAACGGTGAACCGATATTCACCGACACACCTCTTATACTTGACTTGGATGAACTGATGTTGGAACCTTGGGACCTGGTTTATATGTGTGTGTGATCACTGATCATGGATGATTGATATGGATGATTGAGGCCTTGGGATTAGACATGGAGATGTCATGATGAGCTCTTTATGGTGTGAGAAGGAAGCAGGTGGGCGTGAGGCGCCCAAAAACATGATACGGTGGACTGAGGGTCCGACCGTTGGAGGCACGGAGTGTCTTGCGGGAACTCTGGTGTCGTGGTTCGCCCTGTCTAGATCGAGATCTGGATCTCTGGTTCAACTCATGGCCATCGCGAGGTAGTGCGAGTGCTGGAGAACCCACAGCCTATTCGTAGGCACGTGCTCCCTTCTTGTGGCGGGTACGTGATCCCCCTTGGTGGCGGGTCTGTGTGACTGGAGTATGCATACGCCTATTCGTAGGCACGTGCCCTCTTTTGTGCAGGTGCGTGATCCCCCTTGTTGGCGGGTCCGTATGGCTGCTCTATGTACGTACTGGTTCCATGTACGTGGTTCTCATACTTGAGGTGAAGACAATCCCACGTCGTCTCTACGGAGATCTAGGTTCATTGCTCACGGCCCTTGAGTCTAAGTTTGGGGCTTGACCTCCCCAGGTGAAGACAATACAGGACAACCGTGGGTGAATGTGATCCACAACGAGGGCTAGTCACCCTTGGAACATGATGGCGGGGTAAGAAGTTAGTTAGGATATGGTATGGAGCTGCTCGGAGATGGTTTGGATCATGTGGAGAAGTTGGTAGTGAGCTAAAACTACCATGGTTGAAGATGGCTTGGACTTATGGCTTGACTGTTGTTGACTTGCTTATGCTCGTATATAAAGATAATGATTTAGCTTTTATAACTTGCTAGGTCTTAGGCTTTGTCTTATAAAACTATCTTTCAGCAAGTAAAATAAACCTTTAGCCTCTTTCCTTTGAGACCACTTAAGCATTACTAGATGGCTGTTGGCTCGCCAGTGCAAGTGAGGACAAAGCACTGACACTCGTATTTATTATCCCTTAGACTTGGAGTGTCCGATGGAGGACGATGACGACTACGCTTGCCATGAGGATGAAGATCCGAACTACTAGGACGAAAAGTAGGCTGCCATGGGGGTTCCGACGATCCACCGGTCGTATGTAGGGTTACATAGCAATAGGTGTGATTTTGGTTTTTAATATTCCGCATTTTCGGATACTCTGATGTACTTTGGCTTAATGCCTCTTTAAACTAAATGGCAGTCTTCATATGACTGTTGGTGTTGTAATAATTCACTTTGTCGATGTATGAGATGGTTCCAGCTATGTAACCGTGCACTAGTGTACCGATCCAGGGACTAGTGCAGGTAGGCGCCTCGCCTTGGAATATGGTTCCAAGGGGTGGTCCCGACACCCTCCTTTTCAACATAGCCATCGAGCCGCTCATCGCACTCTTACAACGCGCAACGGAATCTGGTACCCTCTCCCCGGTCAAAGGAATTCCTCCAGGCCTCAGGGAGTCCATCTTCGCTGATGACGCTTCCATCTTCTTCAACCCCATCAAAGAAGAAATATCAGCTCTAGTAGCCATCCTCAGTAAGTTTGGTGATATCTCGGGTCTCAAGACCAACTTCGCCAAAAGTCAAGTCGCTTCCATTAGATGTGACTCCCTTGACTTGGACTCCATCCTTCAAGATTTGCCAGCCAATCAAACCACCTTCCCCCTAAGGTACCTTGGCCTCCCGCTATCCATCAAGCGACTGTGGCATGTCCACTTCCAACCACTCCTTGACAAAATTTCCAATCGCCTTGCAGGCTGGCGAGGCCCTTTTTTGTCCAAGGGTGGCAGGATCACGCTCCTTAAATCCATACTCTCTGCAATGCCAACATACATCCTATCCGTGATCAAACCTCCATCCTCCATCATGAAGAAAATCGACGGCATCCGGCATGCCTGGCTATGGCGGGGGACTGACACTGCTGCCAGCGGGCATTGTCGTGTGAACTGGAGTGTCGTCTGTGCCCCCACTACCCTGGGAGGCCTTGGGGTCCTTGACCTGAATCGCTTCGCCAGGGCGCTTCGCCTCCGGTGGCTCTGGAATGACAGAGCTCTCCCACCGCCTCCATGGGCCGGCATGGTGGAACACAACGGGACTGATGCTGAGCTTCTAAGGGCAGGCACCTCTCTCTCCATGAGAAATGGCTCCTCCACCTCCTTTTGGGAAGACCGGTGGCTGGAGGGACACTCTCCAAGGATACTGGCCCCACAGCTGTTTGCTGCTTCAGCTAGGAAGAACAGCTCCGTAAAGGACGCGACGGAGGGGGCCGCCTGGCTAACTGACCTCAGCCGGCGCATGAACCCACAACTGATTCCTGAGCTCATCGCGCTTCTCCCCAGACTCTCACGAATCACTCTCGTCGAGAACGGGGAGGACCAACTCTCTTGGCTCTTCGGACCAAACGGGACATTCACTGTCAGTTCGGCCTACAAGTTGCAATTCGTTGGACGCTGTCATTCCAACCTTTAGCCCGCCTGGAGGCACTAGGCCCCATCCAAATCCAGGTTCTTCCTTTGGCTGTTACTACAAGGGCGCGTTTTTACTTCTGACGCCCTGATGAGGCGCCACATCCTGAACGACTACTTCTGCCCGCTCTGCCGTTGGAACCTTGAAACGCAAGAGCACCTCTTCTTGGACTGCAACTTCAGCCGCTTCACCTGGAACCGTTTGGCCATCCAGATGAACAAGCCCCTACTGCAACCTTCTACCTGGCAGCAACCTCACTCCATAGCACAGTGGTGGTCGGAGGTGGTACTTCAGGACAGACCAGCCACTGGGACCCTTTCCCTAGTATGTGTGACCCTGTGGTGCCTCTGGATATAGCGCAACAACCGGATCTTTCGCAAGGTAGACCGGCCCAGAGACATACTCCTTCAGAACCTGCTTGACGAACCGCGGCTTTGGGAGGCCGCAGGAGCCTCTTTTTTGTAAATTATCTTTCATGCCTTTTAAGCCCTAGGGGGGAGCGACGATGTTCCCCCAATTTTGTTCTCTTCTCTCTTTGATCAATAGATGGCAGTTCTCCTGTCCTTTTGCTTAAAAAAAAAACAATACCGACAGCGATTGTGCTTCTAGAGGACCTTAAGAACGCCCTCCCAAGGGCTCGGCTTTTGGAGAATTCTTGAACACATACCGCTCCGTCCAGGGTGACCTGACAATGGATGAACGCCCTCCCAAGATTACAAATAATGAACTGCCCTGTACAAATTCCACGGCGTGATCTCAAGGTTCGGAGCTTGAAATATGCAAAACTGTTCGCAAAGATCCATGGTTAATGATTACCTGTATAACAGCATTCTGCTTTGACTTAAGAAACCGAGGCGTCGTCTTACTTGGTTTGCCAGTCTTATCGAGCAGTGTCACGATTTTGTTTATCCTTGCAGCCTCCTTCACATGATGTATGTGAAACTCCACCTAAGTCGATATCATCATTGGGAAAGAATCTCATCAAAGAGGACTTGTTAATTTTTATCTTACCTGAGAACCAACAAGAACAGGAACAGTGATGTCCAAGACTAGAACCTTTAGCTCCAACTTCCAACTTCTTAGCTACAGGCACCGGAAAACCAGGGTGGCAAAGAACTCCGCCAGCTATTAGTTTACTCCCATCAACATTCACTAAACTAACCACCACGTTGTCACCAGCTCTTGCTACGTTGCATGTACAAGAGTCACGTTCAATGGTTTTCACTGTCCCAACTTGTCCACAAGGTAAAACAAGCACCTGCACAGTTAAAAAAAAACCAAACTGTCAGGAGAGAAATAAACGTCTCAGTTTTATTTTTTAACAGAACTCAAGAGCATTGTGGTACATATCATTCAACTGAATTGTGAAGTTAGAATAATGGCACAAATTCTCACATCACACCGTTACTGAACGAATGGCATTCGGCAAGCAGGTCATGCTCTAAATATATTTGAATCAATATAATCTCATTGTTGAAATTGATCTAAATGAATATAGGAATATTTACAGCTTCTGCAGGAAAGAAAAGGATTAGAGCATCCCGTCAATAGGCCTTTAAATTTCCTCTATCACTACAAGATGGCGCTTCTGATGTCGCTTCTGATGCAAATTCCCTCTCACATGCACCAAATTCCCTCCTGCTGCATTTGAAAATTTTTGAAATAGAGGTGCATTTGGGGGGTGAGATGGGGATGCTCTTAGAGGTATCTACCTTTGAACCATTTTGAATGGTTCCGCTTTCTAATTTTCCAGAAGCTGCCAGCAGCCCTGTCGACTGATAACATCACATATGGGAAGAATGAGGGGTTTTGAAACATCCCGAGAAGGAAGCTGCATAGCATCCAAGAGGCAGAACCCTTGATAACTAAGCTGCAGGGAGTCGATAGTGTTAGACAACTACGCTACCGGGTGTAGTCCGAGGTTGCCTAGCAGTGCGTAGATCATAGACGACAACGAAGATCAATCAATCACAGATGAACACAGAGTATGTAGGAGAGGTGGTTTCTTTATTGCTTTTCAGATCTGTACATAGTAGATAGAATCCTCTCCTATTTATGATTGGGTGCTAGGGTTTCGGCTGGTCCAACCAAGTGGGCCCCACCCTTAGCCGCGTCAGGCCCAAGGCCGGCACAGCCTAGTTGGGGTTCCTCAACATTCCCCCTTGGACCTTGCCGCATGATGCATATGCCCCAAAAACTCCACAAAAACCCAGTGGAAAAAATGTTGGAGAAAGAGTACATAGCATACGCTTGCTGTATGCATGGATTTGCCTCGTTAAAAACCTTACATGAGAAACTTCATTGAAAACTCACTTAAGGAAAAAAGAGTACAGATCCACTCAACGTTTCTTCATATTCATACATTCATTCATTCAAGTTGGGTACTCGAACTTCGTGTTCAAGATTTCAATTCATAGTATGTGAAGTTTCTTCCCTGAATTCTGCACTTCTCTAAGTCTTCTCATTCCAATTTCTTTCACGCATCTTTCAAAGGTAGATGCAGGAAGTGACTTATTAAATAAGTCTACTAAATTCTCAGTTTCTCTAATGACTTAATGTGCAGAACATTGATTATATTCTTGGGGTTTATATGCTTAACAGATTTCCCTTCACATATACAGTCTGCGCTTGTGCGACACATGCTGCATTATCTTTTTAAATGAAAGTAGGGGTTTGTTCAACGTTCAATCCACATGACTAAAAATGTGGAATGTATTTCTTTAAAGCCATGCATATTCATAATAGGCTTCATTTAATGCTATGATTCCCGAGTGGTTTGTCGACATTGACATAAAAGTCTGCTTTGACGACTTCTACATACTTCCAATTCTACCACATTGGAAACATATTCATATTCATATCTTGATTCTTTCATTCCAAAATTTCTCTTTCTTCGGACGTATCGGGAGGCATCCTTGATTCTTTCAAATGCCCTTTCTTGTGCTCTGCATTATATCAAGCTAATGAAATTAACGGCAAATGCAACGTACAGCCGGCAAATGCAATGTAATGCCGTATGCTATTCTCGAGGTATATGAGCCCTTCAAATTATAATACAGAACTTCATGTTCCTAAACATCCTCCCCCTCATCCGTAGGTCTATACAGGTCTAGGTCTGCAAAAATTGATCGACCAACCATTGGGGTTTTTCATAGATACATCTTCTCAAGATCAAGATTTTCAACACGATCAACGTGTAGGTTGACTGGTATAGCGAGATTCATTTTGGCATATGCTCAAGCTGTTAATCTAAACTGCAATGGCCAATCCATTTTTTTTTCTCATACTTTAAGTATGTGCTTTCTTATTTTCTTCGGTCTGTATGGTAACGCAAAGAATCACACAATACAGATTTCTATTTGCTTTATCTTGGTTTAGGACAATGATACTCACGTATCTTCGTATATAAGTCCATCCAAGTCTTTTTCCAGTTATAACATCCTTTTAATTCATTTTCTTTCTCAACTTTCAGTTGAGTACTGCCATTGAGATAAGGTATCTAAAGGTTACACCACCCATGACCGGGGAATAAGTTTCTTCATAATCAACGCAAAGGCGCTGAATGAAACCTCATGCTATCAGCCTTGCTTTGTTTTCTTCGTTTCTCCTTTCGAACAAAGGCCCACGGGACATACACGAGGGAGTGTGCGGCGCAGAGGCCTAAGCACTTCTCCTTTGTTCAGAGAGAATAGTTACGCGGTGATTGCTTTCTTCAATTCTTCCCAGTGCGGCCATGGCTTACACTCAAAGAGAGATGCAGGCTTAGGATCAGGTTCAATTGTTTTGGCAATCTTCTTTACAAAGTAAATGTCGACATTGGCTGTGGTTCTATTCATTATTTCCCCGGAGTACACAGAATTTATGGTCATTTCTTCATGGGGTGCTTCGTGCACTTGTGCTTCATGCACTATCACTTGCTCTGCACTGCTATTTCCCAACGCGGGAGTAAGGACCTTTAGATGGTTGCCAATGTGCGCATCCACATGCTCGGTTGCACGCCTTTCGGTATGCTCGTTTGCATGTCTTTCGGCTTCTTCTTCTATTCTTTCTTCTTGTATCGGTAAATTCAAAACTGGGAGTGTCTCGCTAGCAGGCTCACCAGCGCCAGGTCTCAACTGGCTCCCCTTCTATTTTCTTTGGGGCATTTTCGTGATCGGTTGTGGCAAGCTCTCTTATCCCTTTTCTCCAGGCGTCCCCGGATACTTGGGATTCGAGTAACCAGATTTCCTGTCATTTTCTTTGAGGCCTCGGAACAGGATGAGGGATACCTTGTATGGTATTTCAACCCTCTCTGGTGCATTATTGTCAGTAATGCGACTTGATCACATCCTTCAAATCACAAAAATGATTAGGCAGTTCATTTGCTAATTGCTTCATTGCTTTAAAATTCATACTAGTGCAGCTCATTCACGGGAATGCATTAGTGGTGTCTGAGGTTAGCCACATAATTTCCTGGCATTCTTCTTTCAGGGTTCTATTCCTCCCCCTAATGACGGAAATTGATGCTCAGTCATTTTTAAATTCATTGTAAGTGTGGTATAGATACATAAAACTTGCATTCAAAATTGAGAAATTTTTTTTCTTTCTTTGCACTAGTCGAATGTTGTGGGACTACGTGTCCCTTGCACTAATTGATGAGGGCTGCTTGTAGGGCTTCTTTTTCTTTATTCAATATATTACAACTCTGTAAGTACGGCCGGACATCTCTACTCCATGACGCTCGGACATGAGATATATAGTGCTCTTCTTTAGTTTTCAATACATTACAATGATCATCAAATCAGCTAGCATTTATCCTTCTTATTGGACTTCATAGTGATGATCAGATAATATATTCTTTAATTCTTATGATCTGCGAGATCAGCTTCACGAACGTGTGGTTCTGTAGAGAATAAACTCATGCCTTACCACAAGGAAGCAATTATGAGCACTAGAATGTCATTAAGTGCCCTTGGCAGGAGCTGCAAACGGCCGCGAACATCTCCTAGATTCATTCTAGGCAAGGAGAAATCTCAACTTGACCTTTAATAGGAGAGTGCCCAGTTCATGATTCAGGAAATTCTTATACTAATTGACGGCGTGCTCTCCGCTCAACCACTGCGGATCACACCCCTATCAGATTTCTATCTTGCTAGCCGATCAGCTCGAGCTCAGTTCGATTCGAGCGTCGGACGCGGCAAGGAGCGACACGCAGAGTTTACCCAGATTCGGACCCCCTCGCGGGTAACAGTCCTACTCCTGCCGAGCCTTAGCTCTTTTCGTGTTGTGGTTGTGTGGAATGCGATTACAGAATGTTTCGAACCCCCCCTCTCTCCTCTCTCCTCCCCTTTTATACAAGCCTCGGGCGGCGGAGAGAGGCGAGGGGTAGGCGTCTGATTCTCTCGATACTGCGATAAGGCGTAAGGGGCAGGGCGAGAGAGGCAGCGTCTTGCTACTCGCCGTATGGTGCCGCCCACGCGTGCTTTGCAAGTGCCTTCTGACCCGTGTGAACCCGCCGGTGAGACTGCGGACGGGGCCCAGCTTGCTCCTTCTGACATGGGCGGTTAGCTTGATGAGGGCAAACTCTCTCTCTGCCGGTCAATTCCTCTGCGCCACAGTGACAGTTGATCAGACCTACAGAGGTCACTGTGGCGGTAATCATCTCTTCATCCGTTCGGGGAGCCTTCGCCCAGAAAACTCCCTTCGGGATGCTCCCTGCCACGCGGGCCCCGTTTGACTGTGGGGGGCCTTACGCGCGCCGAGGGGCTCGCCAGCGCTACTGGGCACAGTCGCCTCGGCGCGTGGGGCCCTCGCCCGGGCTCTGAGGGCTCGCCCACGCGCGGGCACAGTCGCCCGCTGGCGTGTGGGGCCCTCACCTGGTCTTCGAGGAGCTTCGCCCGCGCTGGGGCACAGTCGCCCTTTGCGCGTGGGGCCACGCCCCACACGCTCGAGGGGCTCGCCACACGTTGGGGCACAGTCGCCCGCCGACGCGTGGGGCCCCGCCCTGCGCTTCTGAGGGGCTCGCCCACGTTGGGGCTCGTCGCCGCGGCGTGTGGGGCCCTCGCCTGGTGCACTCTTGGCCTTCCTTGGGACTCTTCATACCCCGGTATTTATTGTACCGACAGTAGCCCCCGGGTCCACCATGATACGCGAACCGTCGCGCCAACACTATGCCGTTTCTTGTGCGGCGGGAGACGAATCGTGAGGGGCCCACCCCCTGCGGCAGCCGTACGCCTGATTCTCCACCTGCGCACGATCTTCCTTAGGGAACCGTACCGCTTTTCGCGGGAAACCGAAGCGCGCGGGGCTATGATGGCGCCGCGCACGCGCGAGTGGGGACGGAATCCAAACCGTCGCGCTCGCGCCCCTTGCCTATAAATGCTTCGTCCCTTGGCGCCGCGACGAATCTTTCCGCGCGCCAAAGTGCTTTGAGCTGCCACCTGCTTTTCTTTGCCACCGCCACCAAGTTTCTTCGCCCCTTAGCTCTCGCCACCGTCTTCCCATGGCGCCGAAACGCAGCAAGGGTCGCTGCGGGGACGTCGCTCTGGCCTCGCCGTCACCTGGTCCAGCTTTGCCCGCCTCCGCCGCCGACGAGGATACGGTGGCGCGGCTCAGTGTTAATACGCCAGACCTCGCCCGGTTCGCGCCGGAACCATGGCGTAAGCCCCGCGACGGGAGATCATTACCTTCACTGGCGGTCTTTGGCGGGGCTCGTCCGCCATACTCGAGTTCTTCTTGGGGTGCTCGCTTCTACGAGGTCGAGCGGCGCACCTTCCCCAAATTCCATCGTGATCTTGGCCATCTTCGCCCATCTCTGCGAAATGTTCGTGAGGCGATGCCAAGTCTCCCGCTACTGCACCGGCTCTTCACGCCGCACGTGAGAGCTTCGCTTTCGGCGGGCTGTTGGAAGCTGCTACATCACGCTCGCGCGATCGCCGCCTTCATCGATCGCGGTCAAGTCCAGCTGGAAGGATCGGGCGCGATGTGGTCAGACGTGGAGGATTCGGCGGCTGCGATGATCTTGCCTTCTCGAAAGTGCTGCAGAATCCCTTGCCAGCTGGGGGTCTCTGCCCGACGACTCAGCGGAAATAGAGGCGATGTTGGCGCGCATTGCCGAGCTCCGCCGCAACGGGCTCACCGGAACCCATGTGGCGGCGGACTTTTTGCGGCGCCGCCTCTGCGCCGCATGGGCGCGCCCACTGGCGATATTATGGCGGCAGCGATAGGATCCGCGTTGCCCCCGGAGGTGAGTGTTCTTTCATTCTTTCGGGTCTCCTCACTCCGCGGAACGTCCTTTCCTCTTTTTTTTGGTTGCTTGCCAACTTGCGGCTTCTTCTTTTGTGCTTCGGCCCGAGAGAACGTCTTGGGAGGATGTGCTCGGCGATGGTGGCGGGACTATTGTCGCGCCCGGTGGCGACATTCTCCTTCTGCGAGCATCCTCCCCTCTGCGATCGGGACCCGCAGGCGCAACCTGTGCTGGTCTTGCCTCCCATGGAGGTTTCTGGTCCCGCGGTCCAAGTGGCCCGGGGACCCCTGCAAATCCGTGATCCTCCGCCAACGACCGCCGAAGCTCCTGCGGCCGCCGCTCCTCCTGCCGTGGCGGCCGACTCCGACCGCGCTCTCGGGAAGCGCCGCCTCATCCTCTCCCAAGACGATGATGATGAGGAGGGAGAGGCGAGCCCAAAAAGGCTCCGCCGCCGAGTTCGAGCCGCCTCCTTGACCCCCTCGGGTGAGGCCTGCTGCTAACGCCGCCCGCTCGCCGCTGGCGGGCTGGCGACTCTTCAATCGGCGCCTCTGCGCGGCTTCTTCCGTCTTGCGGCACCTCTGTCTGCGGCCGTCTGCGTCGCGGCTCCTCTTGCGTCGGCACCTCCGTGCCGGCGCTTGCTTCGACGGCGCCGGCCGCGGTGACTCCGCCGCCTCCTCGCCTCCTCGGCGGGAGGAGGCGGCGCCTCCGTGACCAAGCGGTGCGACCTTGCCCCACTTCCCGCTTTGGGCGCGCTTGAGTAACTTTCTGCATTCATGTACATTTCGCGTTAGGGTTAGCATGCCAGACGTTTTTCGCATACCTGAACCCTTTTGGCTTTTCTTCGCGGGATAGAGCGAACGCTGGGGCCTCAAGCTCCATCCCACGCGATCCGCCAGCCCCCAACTTGTCCGCGGCCCCTTCGACGGAGACGTCTCCTCTAGCTGCAGAGAGTGCGCCACCGGGGAACCATCGCGCCAGCTGGACTCGGGCGAGCAATCTCGGATTGAGGTCGCCGCCAGTCCCGTATCCATGATGGGCGGCGCTGCTCCGGCAGAAAACGATGACGATGAGGAGTAGCTGAACTCCCTTGTTTGCTTCGTCTTGTATATAAAACCTGTCAATGCAAACTTTTGCTCTTTTTGCCACAAGTCTCGATTAAACTTTACGCAAATTCTCGCTTTGCGAAAAGAAGGACTGAGGCACCCGACCGTCAAAAGCTTTAGACATAACGTTCTGCTGCAAGTGAGCGCTTTTTTCTTAGGCATCTGGTTACTTCAACCCTTATGGCTTCTTGGCAAACCGACTTAAACGTTGCGTGGCGAGAACTCAGCTTCGGAAGTGGTCTGAGCTGTGTGCGTCGTTGGCGCATTGCCCGGACCGGCAGACACACGAGCTAGAACCGCCTTCCGTCGCCTCGCCTCGCTTCGGCCCAGAAGTTTAAGCGTTAGCCTTTGCGACTAAGGGGCCATCGGACTTAAGTACTTTTTAGCTACCGACTTTCAGCGAATGTTTTCTAACGAGACTTTTAAGGCTAAGCAACCGACCGCCAAAAGTTTTAGGCGAGCGTTCGCTGAAAGTGGCGCTTTCATAGGCATCTGGTTACTTCAACCTTTATGGCCTCTCGGAAACCGACTTAAGCGTTGCGTGGCGAGAACTTCGGCTTAGGAAGTGGTCTAGACGCTGGTGCTCGTTGGCGCATTGCCCGAACCAGCAGACACACCGGGCTAGAACCGCCTTCGTCGCCTCGCCTCGCCCGGCCGCAAGTTTAGCGTTAAGCCTTTGCGACTAAGGGCCATCGGCCTTAAGTACTTTTTTCGCTACCGACTTTCAATGAATGTTTTCTAGCAGACTTTTGGAGCGAAAAAACGGATGCCCACAGAGAGAGAACTTATCTTTATTTTGTAGATGGCTTTGTACGCAGCGGCCCGAGGCGGCGGGAAGGAGGAAGACCTCGCCGCTCGGCTCCAAAAGGAGACCAAAAAAGCTCCTGGAACAGCTACCTACGGTAGAACTTCCTTAGCTGCTCGACGTTCCAAGTGTTCGCCAACTCGCGACCATCCTCGAATGCTAACTTTGGCCGAGCACAGGCGGGAGGCGAGACCACCTTGAAGGGCCCTCCACGGGGAGATGACTTGTTGCGGCTCGCTGCGCTGAACCTTCGTGAGCGAGGTCGCCCATTGCCAGTGTTCTCTCACACACCCGTCTTGTTTGATAACGGCGCGGAGCCTGCTGATATCTGGCGGCCCGGATCGCCGCTCTGTCTCTGATCTCCTCTAGGAGATTTACTTCATCTCGCGCGGTCGAGGTCTCGCCGGCTGAGCGCCGCCACCCTTGGGGACTCAAAGGTCGACTCCGATGGGAACACCGCTTCATAGCCATACACGGGAAGAAAAGTGGTCTCGCGGTGGCTCTGTTGGGAGTTGTCCATGGCGCCCACAACCGATGGGGACTTCTTACGCCCGGCGCACACGCTTCTCCGGTGGTCGAACGCCCTTGTCTTGAGTCCTTTGAGTACTTCCGTGTTTGCCGCTCCACTTGCCCATTGCTCTTGGATGTGCGGCGGGCGAAACACCGACTTGGTGCCCACTCTCGCACCAATCTTGGAAATCGGCACTTTTGAACTAAGCGCCGTTGTCGGTGATAATTCTCTGGCGGCGAACCGGACGACGATGCTTTTCATGAACTTTATGGCTGCGGCGGGACGTGATCGCCGGGATGGCGAGCCTCAACCCACTTGGTAAACTTGTCGGCGGCGAACGGTCGTGTAGCCCCGTCGCCCATGAACAGGCCCAAGATGTCGGCCCCGGACTGCATGACGGCGAGAGGCGGAATGGTTTCGGCGCCCTAGACCGGTCGGTGGATCGCTTAGCATAAGCGCGCGCCGCATCTCCTCGCGGCTCGAAGGCATCACGGAGGGTGTAGGCGATAAAGCCATGGCGGAAGACCTTTTCGCCAACGCCCGGCTCCTGAATGGCTCCGCACATGCCTCCATGGATCTCGAGAGGATCTCACTCCCGCTTCCCGAGTGGCGCGCCGGTAGAACTCCGTTTGCGCCCTGGCGTCTGGTCCTCACCTACCGAGCGTGGCGCTTGGCCTTGCGCGCTATCTTCTCGGTAAGCAGCGTCATCGCTTGGGATCACTCCGTCGAAGGTAGGCTAGAGATAGGATCCATCCGCGACCTTTTCGGACGGCGTGGCGGCGTTAGCATTGTCGCCGATGTACTCTGCGGCACGGCATTTCGCCTCAAGCGCCTCGGCGGTTCTTCCGCATCCTCCTCCGGCCAGGAGGCTGCTGCGAGGACATCGGCGTCTCCTCGGGCGTGGGGCTGCGTCGAGCATCATGCCGTCCCCACGAGAATCGGGGTCTGCGGCAGGCGGTCGCGTGAGTCTTTCTTCAAAGACCCGGCGGAGCAGTGTCCTCAGCGAGGCAATGCAGGATAGCTCATCCGCCATATAGTTGTCGCGACGAGGATGTCGCGAAGCCCAAACCCTCGAAATGCCGCTCCAACGGCGCACCTCGCCGGGTAGGCCGCCATGGCGGGATCGAGCAGTGAATTCCTTCCTCGCTGGTTGATGACCGGAGAAATCGCATTGACTTGCGGCCGCGGATGCCCGGTCGGCCACCCGAGGCGGCGAGTAGCCCTTCGTACTCGCGGCGTTGATGGTAGTGCGGAACTCCAGCACCACCAGATGCCGGATGATGTCGCCGGTGGGAGACACCGGACGACACCAAATTTGACCCCTCCGGCCGGAGCGAGCCGTCGAAGAAGAGAGTCTGGCGAGGTCTGCTGGGTGCCTTCCACTTCTCGTCCGCGAGTCCACTCACGCGAACTCCGCCGAGCTTGCCCTTTGATGGCCGTTCGGGGAGCGAACTTGAGGTCGAACTCTGCCAGCTCCATGGCCCACTTGGCGATGCGGCCCGTCGCCTCGCGGTTGAAGAGGATCTCCCGCAAGGGGTACTTAGTCAACACTATGATTTCTCGCCATTGGAAGTAGTGACGCAGCCTCCGGGACACCGTTAGCACGGCGTAGAGCATCTTCTGGTGTTGTGAATACCTTGTTTCGGCGTCGTGGAGGACTTTCTTGATGTAGTAGATGGGTATTTGAACACCTTCTCTTTTCGCCACCGAAGACTGGCCGACCACTGGGGTTAGCGCGACATAAAGGATCGTGGCTCGCCGGGTCAGGCGACCAAAGACGCAGGGGAAGTGAGGTACTTCTTGACCCGTCGAGCGCCTCCTGCGCCTTCGTGGTCCATTCGAATTGGTTGGTCTTCTTGAGAACTGAGTAGAGAGACTTTTATCCCTAAGCGAGCTATAAAGCGGCCCAGGAAGTCAGGACCCACCAAGCCTTTGCATCTGCCGAAGTCGCGTCGGGGGCTTCATGTTCTCAATCGCCGCAATCTTGTCAGGGTTCGCCTCAATCCCCCTCTGGGAGACGAGGAAACCCAGCAGCTTGCCCGACGGAACGGCGAATACACACTTCTCAGGGTTGAGCTTGATGCAGTATTTTCTCAGGTTGGCGAAGGTTTCCTCCAGGTCGCCGATCAACTTCTCCGCCTTCTTGGATTTCACCACCAGGTCGTCGACGTACACCTCCAAGTTCCGCCCTATTTGGGGCGATGGCGATGTGCATAGCCCTCTTGGTAGGTTGGGCTGCATTCTTCAATCAAACGCCATCCTCGTGAAGCGATGAGCGCCTATGGGCGTCACAAAGGGTGTCTTGTCTTTATCTTCTTGACCATACTAATCGGTGGTACAGATGCGCATCCGTAAAGCACATTATTCGCACCTGCCGTGGAGTCGGCGATGAGGTCGGCGCTTGGCGGCAATCTGAATCCTTGAACGCATACTGTTGAGGTCGGTGAAGTCGGCGCACATCCTCCACCGCCGTTGGATTTCTTGGCGAGGCGGGGTTCGCGAGCCACAGGATGGCGGCGCTCGAGCGACCCCCACCCTCGAAGCTTGTCCACCTCTGGCGGATAACGGCGGCGCTCCACCCTTCGCGAACCTACGCATAACGGTCGCGCGCGAGAGCGTTGCCAAGTTATGCTCAATCACCTCACAGGGACCCGGTCATGTCGGACGGTTGCCAAGCAAACACGTCTGCGTTAAGCTCGCAGGAAGGAGCAGCGCGCCTTCCTATTTGGCGCCGAGAAGCGCCCCCGAACGGTTCTCGCCGGGTCGACTTCGCTCAGGAGACCGTCTTAATCCCCTGACGGCCGGGAAGCACGGACCGCCGCCGGAGGAGCTCGCATGGTCGAGCTTGACCTTCGGGCCATTGCCCCGCAAAGCGAGAGCATCCTTGTCGCAGCGGAGCGCCTCCGGGCGGTCCACTTTCATGATGATGGGGTCAGCTGGCCCCGGAATCTTCACCACCATGTACGTATAGTGGCAGGCCGCCATGAACTTGGTCAGCGCCGGCCGAAAGTATGGCGTTATGCGGAGGTCAAGTCAGCTACCTCGAACTCGAGCATCTCCGTGTGGAAGTTGTCGGAGCCTCTAAATGTTACCGGGAGGCTGACGCGCCCAGAGGGACGGACTCAGCCGCCGGCGCGATGCCGAAGAATGGGAGCGCCGGTCGAAGATCCTGCTGCTGGATCTGAAGCGCCTTGGCGACTCGGGCGGATAGGAGGTTGAGAGAGCTTCCTCCGTCTACCAGCACCTGCCCCAACTTGACATTCCGGACCGTGGGCGCAACCACGATCGGGAGATGCCCAGGGCCGGCGGTGCTGGCGGGGTGATCGGCTTGACTGAATGTGATCGGCTGCTCCGACCACACCAGCTGCCTTGCTGACCCAACGCCGGGCACGGCGGCGCACACCTCCCTCATCGCACGCTTGAAACTAGCGTGGGACGGATAGGTGGCCGATCCGCCGTGGATAGCGGCGACCGGCGCTCACTGCTGAAAACCAAGCGAAGCCGGTTCCTTGCCCTTGCCGCTGTCGGACGCCTGCTGCTGCTCGTGGACGCGCTTGTCCACCAATTTGCTGACGACATGGCAATCAGCCAAGTCGTGGGAATTGTTACGATGAATGGGACAGTAAGTCCTTCCGTCCCACTCACGGGGCGGCGACCTCGCCCTCGTCGCGACCGCGGGGACGCCGTGTACACGGCGGTAGCCATAACCGCCCTACGGGACCGTTCTGCCGCCGCCGCGACCTCCTCCTTTTTTACGCTGCGCGCTCACGCTGGCGGCATTTGTGTCGTCGTCGTCATCGTCGTCGCACTCGGCGGCCAGGACCTGCCCGGTCTCGGCCGCCTTGCGCTTCTTCTTGTCCTTGCCGTCGGGATTTTTCAAGGTCCCGGCCTCGCCGCCCGCAGCGGCCCCTGCCCTTGCTGCCGGGCGGAAGCGAGCCTCCGTCTAAAGGGCGCACTAGTGGGCCAGGGTGAAGAATTCTTCCGTCGTCTCGATCTTGCGGGTGGCCATCTTCTCCTTGACCTTGGGGTCTCGGGGGCCTCTCCTAAAGGCCGTGACAACGGCGTCGATGGAGATGTCAGGGATGGTGTTGCGAACCTGACTGAAGCGCCTGATGTAGTCGCGCAGCGACTCCCCCTTCTTCTGCTCCACATTGCGGAGATCGTCTTCAACTCCGGGCTACTCGAACGTGCCCTGGAAGTTGGTGATGAAGAGCTCGGAGAGCTCCTTCCACGACCCCACTGACTCCGGGGGTAGATTCATGAGCCACGAGCGGGCTCTGCCGGTGAGGACCGCGGGGAAGTAGTTCGCCAGAACCTTCCCCGACCCTCCAGTCGGTTGCATCACCGTGGTGTAGATCTGCAAAAACTCGTCAGGGTTGGTAGACCCATTGTACTTCTCGATGGCGGCGGGCCAGAACCTCTCCGGCCACTGCACTCGGCACAGCTCCTTCGAAAAGGCGCGGCAGCCGACGTCTGGAGCCTCCTGCTCTGGATCGCCCTTCGTCGCGCGCGCGCCCGCCGTCCGGACGGCGCGAAGAGGCGCCGCCCTCTCCGGAGGCGGCCCCACGGAGTCCTCCTGCTGCCCCGCGAGCAGCAGCAACGGCAGCGTCGCGCTCTCGATCGTGTCGCTGCGGAGCTTGTCGCGCGAGTCTTCTCCGTGTCGTAGATGGCGGTCCTCCAAGTGGGTCGGAGATCCGCCCACTGTCGCTTTGCCGGTCGAACCCCCATAGGAGTTGCTTGGCTCCTGTCGTCCTGGCCCCGCTCCCTCTCGCTAGGAGATCCGTGGGAGGATGCGGAGAAACCAAGCGGGAGAAGCGGAAACACGGTTCCGCGCCCGCAACTTGCACTACCGCCGGCGGGCTTCCACATAGCGGGCCAAAGCGGCCACCACAGCGCCAGCCGGAGAGTGCTGGAGTTACGGGCGGCGGGTTGTCCAACAGGCCTCGCCGCATGGAGGTTTTGTACCGAGTGCACTCCTCCAAAACGGCAGCGCCTAGCTAGCATCGACGGTTGCTCTCCGCCAAGGCGCCAACCCTCGTGACGGCTACCGCCTGGCGATCCACCGCCATTGCCGCGGCCGGCCTTGTGGCGGGCTCAGCGGCGCTTCTGGTCCATCGCGGACTACTCATCCGCCATCACGCTCAAGAGAGGTCGAAGAACTTCGGCTGAAGCTTAGCGCCCCCTACAGCGCGCGCCAGCGGCGGCGTGCTCTCCGCTCAACCACTGCGGATCACATCCCTATCAGATTTCTATCTTGCTAGCCGATCAGCTCGAGCTCAGTTCGATTCGGCGTTGGGCGCGCAAGGAGGCGACCTGCGAGTTCTGCGAGTTCGGACCCCTCGCGGGTAACAGTCCTACTCCTGCCGAGCCTTAGCTCTTTTCGTGTTGTGGTTGTGTGGAATGCGATTACAGAATGTTTCGAACCCCCCTCTCCTCTCTCCTCCCCTTTTATACAAGCCTCAAAGTGGCGGAGAGAGCCGAGGCGATAAGCGATCTGATTCTCTCGATTACCGATGTCGTAAGGGGCGGGGCGGAGAGGCAGCGTCTTTGCTACTCGCCGTATGGTGCCGCCCACGCGTGCTTCGCAAGTGGCTTCTGACCCATGTGAACCCACCGGTGAGACTGCGGACGGGGCCCAGCTTGCTCCTTCTGACACGGGCGGCTAGCTTGATGAGGGCAAACTCTCTCTCTGCCGGTCAATTCCTCTGCGCCCACGGTGGCGGTTGATCGAGACCTCTGAGAGGTCGCGTGGCGGTAATCATCTCTTCATCCGTCTATCCGCGTAACGTCGCATTGAATGCGCTGTCCTTCGCAGCGGGGGGAGCCTTCGCCCGAAGACTTCGCCGGGATGCTCGCCACGCTGGCTCCGTTTGACGATGGGGGCCTTACAGCGAGGGGCTCGCCACGCTGGGGCACTGGTCGCTCGCCTGACGCGTGGGGCCCTCGCCCGGCGCTCTGAGGGGCTCGCCCACACGCTGGGGCCTGGTCACCCGCCTGTCGTGTGGGGCCCTCGCCTGGTGCACTCTTGGCCTTCCTTGGGACTCTTCATACCCTGGTATTTATTGTACCGACACTAATGCTATATCCTTGCGAGTTGATTGCACCTCATCATTTCTATAATTGAGATGGCAATTCTGCGATGCCAGATGGAAGAGATTAGAGTTTCTAAATGCATTCTAATGTAGTATGGCCCAAATTCAAATGGAGGGAAAAAATTCTGATATTCTTTGCTCACATCCGTCATGCTTCACGATGCATAACAATTCGCTGCCGTTCTTCATTGGTCTCAACGCGAAAACCATTGGCATGGATGTCTTTCAAACTTAAGAGAGTTCATGGGAATTCTGGGTAAAACAACGCTTCTCCAAAGTGCTGATGTAAGACCCGTAAAATTTATGTTCATCTCTTAAAATTCTATTTGTGTTGTTACACTACCAACAATTCATATCTCCATTGGGCACTACACTAGTTCTATTCATAATTGCAATCAGGCAATGGCAATATTCATAGTTCATATGATTCAATTTTGATTGCAACTTCAAAATATATTGGAATATAGGATTGATTCATAATAAACATGAGAAATATGGTTTTCTCTTCCAGAGCATCAATTCTTTCTTTCAAGTAGTGTGCTCTTCGGGAGTTTCAAATTCTTTATGCTAAAATTCATTATGTGTCTATTAGCAACCACTATTTACAGGAAGAATGCTAATAGTGCAATTCATGCATAGTTAAATGCTACAATTATGCACTTTCTCTTAGCTTCGAGTTTATTTGTCGGGATCTTCTCTTCTTTATACACATCATGTGTGGCTTCATACGATTAGGAGCGGTGCAAGGGTGTCTCTTCATAAGTGTATTATACCAAAAGGTTTTTTTTCTAGGCACGGTGAGACACCTCTACTGCTTTGAATTTCTTTTGGTGTAATCAGCCGCAATTTCATCATTAGGTTTACGGCGAATCTTCGACCAATGCCCCTAAATGCCACATTCATAGCACATCTTGACCTAGTGGTCAGGTGGCTTGCATTGTGTGGCTTCCTTCTTGTATTCAGTTTCGCTTGGACAATGAACTTTCTTTTCTATATTAATTTCTTTTCTTTTCCCTTCTTTCCATTCTTCTAATGAATAGGCTTTTCACCTTTAATTGCACTGAGGTGAAAGGTGGGAAGTACTATCTCCTCGTTTGTGATCTTGTCACATAGAGATGGATTTGTACAAATTCTATGCATATTGAGTTGTACTCAGTTATAATTCTATAGTCTGCAAACCTTGTGTCCACCAAATCTTGTTGTGTTTATGCAGGATAGCATACATGAGCTTCATAAGTCACTTCTAAAGTGCAGTACATAGCTCCAGTGTGCTCCCCCTCAACCATGCGTAACAAGATTGGCAAGGAGTTGGTGTCTAAGGAAGTGCAGCGCTTTCGTTCTGCTTATCGGTAGGTCTCTTTCCTTCACTAGGACCTAAACCGATTGACAGAGTTGGGTTTCTGGTGACCAAATACAATCATCACGTCCTATGTCCAAATGAGATAATTCAGGCCACAAAGGACCAGTTTCTAAAATTCATAAATTATGATACCCGACAATTTCATATTTCAAAATTCATTCACAAGATTACTATGCGTAATCCAGTAGAGAGAGTGGTGCTAGGGACTTCAATTCATAAATTCTCATATATATATCCAATATTCCTACGGATATGCCATTACCAATTCATATAATAAACAGGCAAAAACTGATAATAACAATAGCAAATTCATAAGATAATTGCACAAAAGTAATTAACAGCAGCTAAACAAGCTTTTAAATTCAAAAATTAGGGTCAAAAGAGAACTCCTAGGATGCGTTCATGCCTGAATATATATTTTTTTCAATTTCTGCTAATTTCAAGGGCCTTTATGGAATTTTCAGCGTTCAGGAAAAGCTATGCGCAATTTCCATAATTCCCAGGGGCTTTCTGTATATTCTTAAATTCAGGAAATATTTCATATAATTTCCAAAACACCAAGGGCTTTTCTGTAAAACAATAGCCTAGAAAATTTTCTCATAATTTCTAGGAAACCCAAGGTCTTATTCACAAAAATTACAGGGCAAACAGATTTTCTTTCCATTCTTTCTAGTCTACCCCGGCCCATTCTTTTCTTTTCCGGTCTGGTTCTTTCAAATCCGGTCTAGTAGCCCCTATTTTTCTTATTTATTTCATGGCTCTGCCCGCGCCCTTTTTTCATAAAATTCAGGGATCAAAGTGTAAATCCGCAAAGCGGAAAAATACACATACAATTCAAAATTCAATCCGCATTCAATATTATTACTTTTCCCTTTTATTCTTCATTTTCTGGCCAAAGCCTTTTTTTTCTTTTCTTTTCTTTCTCAGCCCGCAGCCCAATTTCTTTCTCCCCCTCCCCCTTTTTTCTTTGTTTTCCCTGCTGCCGTGGCTTTGCACAATGGGCGCTGTAGGGTGGCCTACGTGGCGGCTTTCGGCGAAGGGCGGCGGCTTCTTTGGAAGGCGGCCTCTGTGGGGGCGAAACCTGTGAGGCGGCTTCTTGGGGCGGCCTGTGCTGCTGGGCTTCTTTGGAGGCGGCGGCTAGGGTTTCCCCTAGCCGCCGCCCGGAGCGGCGGCTCAAGACGGCGGCGTGGCTTTCTTCGCGAGTGCGGAGGCGTGGCGTGGCGCTGGCGAGCAGCCGAGAGCTTGCCGGTGACCTTCGTGCACTGCGCTGCGCTGCGACACGGCGGCGCGGCGCATGGCCGGCGACGGCTTCGGTACTATGTGCTTCGAGCACATGAGATTCGAGTAGATTCATCACCAATCCAAAATCGGTAGTTTTCAATTCAACGGGATCTTCGAGATCGCTGCAAATTTTTTAACAGATCTAAACGGGAACCCGCGGTAAAACCGATCTATACCTTCGATTCTTGTGGCAAAGACGGGATGCGAGAACTGTCGCGTAGGACAGATCGACGGGTCCCGACTAGGCCAACGGAGGGGACGAAGATCGATGCAGTTCGTCGGCGACCGATCTCCGGTGTCGTTCGTCAGAGCTTCGTGCTGATAACGTGTTAGACAACCACGCTACCGGGTGTAGTCCGAGGTTGCCTAGCAGTGCGTAGATCATAGACGACAACGAAGATCAATCAATCACAGATGAACACAGAGTATGTAGGAGAGGTGGTTTCTTTATTGCTTTTCAGATCTGTACATAGTACATGAAATCCTCTCCTATTTATGCTTGGGTGCTAGGGTTTCGGCTGGTCCAACCAAGTGGGCCCCACCCTTAGCCGCGCCAGGCCCAAGGCCGGCACGGCCCAGGTGGGGTTCCTCAACAAATAGCATCCAAGAGGCAGAACCCTTGATACCTAAAAAGGATCTCTCCATTCAAGATTCAAATTGTGGATTGTCGAGACAAATAATGGATAGTTGTTAACAACGACAGTTTGACCCCATATATTTCAAAATACCAATTCTCTTCTCATGAATGTTCAAATTGAAGCTCCCAATTTTGGCAAGATATATCAATTGGCTAGTGAAAAGAATCTACTACCAGACTAATGGAACCCAGTCTCAATGGTTTTACCTGAGACTAAACTTTATTTTTTCAATGGAAACTTATATATAAGAAATTCATAAAATCATTTTTTGAAATGTTAAGATTCCAAGATTTATTTTTATATTACAAAATTAGAACCTCAAAGAAATATTTAAAAATTATTAAAATTCTGAAATCCGTTTGTTATATTAAAATTTTTGGTTTTTTCAAAATCTAAAATTTCCACATTGGGCATGTCTTTCTGACCGTGCACCTTGCTTTCTGGCTGTGCATCCCTTATGGTGGTGGGGTCTGGAGGTTGCCTTGGGCATGTCTTCGGCGGTGTGTCTTCCTTTGTAACGTTCTTCGTGCATCCTGTGCGTGGGTCGTGTCTGGCGTCGTGGTGATGGGCGGCTCCTTGCATTGCCTAGGTGGTGGCGGTCCATTTTTTTTCGGCCATGCATCCCTTTCGGCTTTGCTAGTGGCTGCCGTTCTTTCTTGTGTTGTATTATTTCTTTCTTCTTAATGAAATGGCAGAGCGCCTGCCCCCATTCGATTAAAAAAAATTTCGACATTCATTTTTGAAATTTGAAAATTCCGAAATTCATGTTTTGCCACGTATATAGCCTATGTATGGCCACGTATGCATAACAGGGCCACGTGGCACGTGAGATGGCATGCCACATCACCAAGCATGCTACAAAACCATCATCTGGACCTAACTGTAACGGTTTTGCAAGTTCAGGTACCTAAATAAACGGTTTCGTTAGTTATGGATTTATGTGCACTGGCGGGACAAGCTTATGGACGTGCGGTGCAATTTACTGGAGAACAAATATAGAGGCGGTGCTGGTGATGCGTGATGCTCCTTCCTGTGGTCTATTTAGGGCATGTCTAATGCTACCTCTTTTTCTCCCCTATTTGACACTCAAATCACTGTAGTAGTAGGTAGATAATAAAATATAAGAGAGAGAAATTTAGGGAGAGATAGGGTAAGGATTGAAAAGTGTATGAATAGTGATGATATAGGGAAAATTTAATGCTACCTCTTTCTCATCCCTATTTTGCTCTCAAATCACTGTAGCAGTACGTAGGTAATAAAGTATAAGAAAGAAAAATGTAGTGGTAGATAGGGTAATGATTGAAAAGTGGATGAATAGTGATGAGATAGGGGAAGTTTAGAGATGGCATTGGGCATGCCTAGAGGTGTGGTCGGGTAGGAACGACCGGTTGAACCATGTTGGTTCGGTTACTATGCGAACCGGACCAATGAGCCTAGGTCTCGGCCCAAGTTCGATTCACATAGTAACCGAACCGAATCGGGTCGGCCTGATTTTATATGGGCTGGTATATTTTCATTAAAAATATCTAAATAAATTAAGAAAAAATCCATTATATCTCATAAATATACACTATAAATTGTGTAAATACATTATATATCATTAAAAACACAAAAAATAAATATATATAATTAAATAAATATGCTACAGTGACGAACCGAACCGGGCCGGAACCGAACCTTGTCGGCCCGTCACTATATGAACCGGGCTGGTCCGACGGGCCGAGGCCTCGGCCCAAATGCAGTTCGGTTCACCGAACCATGTCGGCCCGGTTCGGTGAACAATACGGGCCGGCCTTGTTCGGCCCTGTTACACTGGCCTATTTGGCCACCTCTAGGCATTGACTATCTCTATATTTTTCTATCTTATTACTATTCATCCACTTTTCAATCTTTATCTTATCCCTTCCTATTCTCTCTCTTATATTTTATTACCTGGCTACAGTGATTTGAGTGCCAAATAGAGGAGAAAAAGAGAGAGCATTAGACATGCCCCTGCCCCTTCCCCATGTGTCCCCTGTGAGTCTGTGACTCCACCACGTTCGCGACGCTTCCTTCTCCGACCTCGCCGAGTCGCCGTCGCTGGCACGACGCGGTCGCAGCCGGCCGCACCACGGCGCTCGGACACTCCTACCACGTCCCTACTCGTGCAGGTGCCGAATGTAGCCTCCGTCGCCGACTGCTCCAAGACGCGTCCATCCAGATCCGGATCCGCCCGGCGACGACCTCCGTCGAGCCTCTTCCGGTCTTCCCTGGTAAGCTCCCCTCTACCATCGCCCCGTCAAGTAGTGCACGTGTGGCCGTCCCGGGCAGCGGCAGATATGAACCCCGACTTCTTGATTTCCTCTCCCCGCGTGCGCCTAGGTTTCTTCGCCACAAATCTTGCGCGGCAGTAGACCATTTCAAGAATCATAGCTTCTTCCCCAAAACATTCATTGTCTGTGTGCAATATTGCTGCTACTGATTTGGTATGCTTTTCAGGGATCCACGATGGCGTGCTCCGCCCCAAGGAAGAAGGCGCAAACCAAGTCCGCCACCACGGACGTTAGCGCTCTGCCACTGGATGCGCTGTGGGAGGTCTTGCTGCGCTTCTCGGCCAAGGAGCTCTGCCGCCTCCGCGTCGTCTGCCAGTCATGGCGGTCCATCACCTCCAGGCCAGACTTCATCGCGGCACATGTGGCACATGCGGCACGGCACCCAGGGCCACTCCTCGTCGGCTCCCCTTTGGAACACAGAGGGGACATTCTTGTCATGGACTTGTCTGGCAATGTCGTGAACCGGAGACACAGCACCGGGAGTGGCCACTTGTTACTGCCAACATGCCTTGATCTGGTCATTGTCGAAAAATCATTCACCCACCAGGCCAATGTGCTTAACCCAGCAACTGGAGCGGTGCATGTCTTGCCTGAGAACCTTGCAAGACCACAATCTAATAGGAGATCCTGGCACGACTATGCGGCCACCTTCACGCTTGGGAAGGTTCCCATGGGAGAGTACAAGGTGCTCTGCATCCTCACGGAGTATGAGGCACATCAACAGTCTGTTGAGATCGTCACTCTCAATAGTTGCAGCCCTATGCAGTGGAGAGCAAAGCGAGCCCTTCCGATTTGGATTGATACGTGTGATTTCAGCAGAGCAGTCGTCAATGGTGTGGTTTACTTTTTATTGTGTGATATGTTCAATGGCTCAACCAATAATGATGGTAAGCCTGGTATTAAGCATGACTGCATGGCCCTATTTGACCTCAAGACCGAGCAATGGATGCCATCATATCTCCAAGGACCAGTTTTCCCTGATGAGCCCTTTGATCATATTTATCAGGAACTATCATTAGCTGAGCTGAATGGTTTCTTAGTTTTTGCTCATCATGATGTTACTACTTCAAGTTGTTCTTTAGACCTCTGGTATCTGTTGGACTTGGAGAATTTTCTCTGGGAAAGAAAATATCAGATTCCTTTGGGAACAGGTATGTGGAGTATTCATGGGTTTCCTGCTAGAACATATCCGTCGATGACTCTACAGGATGGCAGGATACTTATCTGTGCATTTTCAGGCATATCAGATGTTGATTCATCCGAATGCCTAGTGGTGCACATATATAATCCAAAAACAAACATTTTGGGCCCAGACTTGATGAATGGTAAATATATTGACTCAGTTGCTATATATACAGTTGCTATATATTGACTCAGAATGGTGATGAGTTTTAATAACTTATATTACTATGGCCTAAACCAGTTACTAGAAGTTCATTGAGTTAATATCATCATATCTCCAACGCCCAATTAGCAACCATCCGCCACTGGTATTTGACCTACCTTTGACTTCAAGTTCCTCTTCAGACCTCTGCTAAATGATGGACTTGGTCATTTGGACGGGTGTCTCTCCGAAATAAAATAGGTTACATTACAGGATTACTTCGAGATTGGACACCTTGGTTGGTTATGCTACACCACATCCCACAGTGATTCTACAGGGTGGCATGATACTTATCTATGTATTGGAAGGTAGATCAAATGCTGATGGGCAATACATAAGTCTAGTGATGAGAATATATGATCCAAAACCAAACACTTTGGGTCTATATTTGATGAATGTAAGAAATATTCACTCTGTTGATACCTACGTTGGATGCTTATTTACATGTCTGGAATGGTATCGAGTTGTAATCATTTACTAGGAGTTCCATGGGTCTATGTTCTGCCCTTTCCACCATGTGCACGCTGTGCAGCTAGGAGCAGTGCCCTTTGCTTATGTACTTGTATTGTCTTGGTGTTACGTGTGCGACGACGTAGATCGTAGTTGTGCATGGGACGTCGAACAGGGGCCTTAGGACGGCGTTTAGAGGGTGCCGTCGATTCCCAAGCTGCACGGCCAGGCCGTGCCGCGCGTGAGAGGAGAGGGAGGGGAAAGATTGAGAGGCAACAAAGATAATATGCTGCTTATCTTTATTTCTTCTTGATCTGGCTATTATATAGCCAACGCTAAACATGGAGATTTCCTTAGTAGACTCTGATACAGACTCAACAAACTTGTAAAAACTCTAATACCAAACTATGAAAGTAAAGATAACAAACTCTTTATCTCCTAACACATCAGCCTTAACCGGCCAAACCACTTGGTCAGGTTCGGCTGTGGCGCACGGAGTGCTGGCCGAACCTGACATCTCGCCCCTCCTCCCCAAACAGCTCGTCCTTGAGTTGGAAATCAGGATATAACTGCTGAAAATTGTTGACATACTCCCATGTAGACTGCGAAGCTGGCAAATCTTTCCATTGGATTAACACCTGGCGAAGGCCACGAACCACACGACGCAATGCTTGGTCAGGAACCTGAAGGGCACGTCCATGCATCATAGTTGGCAATTATACCGGGTCTTGAGGAGGGTCCCATGAAACTTCTTAAGGAGACCAACATGAAATACATCATGAATGCGAGTTCCGGGGGGCAATCGAAGACGATAAGCCACCGAACCAATGCGTTCGACAATCTGATATGTCCCGTAAAAACGAGGACTTAGCTTGCCTGAAGTCATTTGTGGTAACGATGCAGCCGGACGTTGAGAGATACGGAGCCATACCCAATCATTGACGGCAAAATGCACCTCACGGTGGTTTTGGTTGTAATAGGTAGCTGATGATGCTTGAGCTTGAAGCAAACGATCCCGAACCTCTTTCAAGAATTCATCGCGATCAATCATCTGAGCTTCAACTGCCGGAGAGCGTGCTTCCCCCTTAACATAGGAACGGATGCTCGGTGTATCACGCCCGTAAACCACTATGAATGGGGTCGTCTTCAAAGATGATTGAAAAGAAGTGTTATAACAATATTCCGCCCATGGAAGCCATCAGATCCATTGTTTCTGCCTGTCACTCGTGAAACATCTCAAATACATGGCTATGATTTTATTGGTGACCTCAGATTGACCATCTGTCTGTGGGTGATATGCCGAGCTCATGTTGAGATGAACGCCCGCCAGGTGGAATAACTCTTGCCATAGAACACTAGTGAACACAACATCACGATCGGTAACGATGGATGTCGGTATACCATGAAGTTTAACAATATTATCAAAGAAAACCCGACTCACTGATGCCGTTGTATAAGGATGTGCCAAGGGAATAAAATGAGCTGCCTTCGAAAAACGATCAACCACTGTGAGAATAACTGTTTTACCCCCGGACTTAGGCAGCCCTTCAATAAAATCCATAGTAATGTCTGTCCAAACAGTTTGTGGTACCTCGAGGGGTTGCAACAATCTGCCTAGATGAAGATGTTCAGTCCTGTTACGTTGGCAGACTGTACAATCTCGGATAAAGTCCTGGATGATTTGACGAACCACAGGAATATGAAAATCACAACGAACTCGGTGAAGTGTCTTCTGTACCCCCTTGTGGCCTACCTGATGATAACCAGCCACAATGGTTGGCACAAAAGATGAAGATGATGGCACAAATATACGCTCCTTGTATAAGATGAGGCCATCATGAACTGACCAAGGTTCTTTGAGACGCCCCTCTTGAATGTCAGCTAGGGTAGAGGCCCACGTGGCCTCCGAAGGCAATGCTTGGCGAAGCTCATCAAACAGTGACAGAGATGGTATTGTAAGTGCATGAAGATAAGCATCGGAAATCGCACCGTCCCGATGAGACAATGCATCCGCCATCGTATTCAGTCGGCCTGGGCGATATTCGACTGAAAAATCAAAACCCACCAACTTACTCACCCACTGATGTTGAGGTATCGTCGACAACCGTTGATCTAGGAGAAACTTTAAGCTGTAATGGTCAGTGCGAACGATGAAAGATCGGCCCCAAGCATAAGGGCACCAATGCCGCACTGCTTGAACCAGTTCGACCAGCTCTCGTTCATAGGCCGCCAATTTGATATGACGAGCTGCAATGGGTCGACTGTAGAAAGCAATAGGACCCGCACCTTGATGAAGTACAGCGCCAAAATCTGAACCAGAAGCGTCGCACTCGATGATGAACGGGCGACTAAAATCAGGTAACTGAAGCACAGGAGTGGAAGAGAGAGCTTGTTTGAGTTCTGCAAAAGCATGACTGGCCTCCGCACTCCAGACGAATGACTCCTTGCGCAAAAGCTGAGTAAGGGGGCGGCAATGGCACCATAATTTGCAATAAAACGCCGGTAGTAGCCTGCCAAACCAAGGAAAGCCCGAACCGCCCGAACTGTGGTTGCGGTCGGCCAGTCCTCCACTGCCGCTACCTTTTGCCTATCCATGGTGACACCCTTAGCTGTGACCACATGGCCAAGATACGCCACTGATGAACTCCCAAAAGAGCACTTGGAAAGTTTGAGAACAAGGCCATGCTCGACTAATTCCTGCAGCACCAAACGCACATGACAGAGATGCTGAACCTACAGGCGATTTAGTGCCAGCTTTGGAGCTCCCGCTCTTGATTGGCGGCTTGGTCGACGGCCAGACTTTGCCCAAATCCAGTAGACGTTCGTGGGCTTGAGCCAGGCTCATAGCCATTGCTAAGATCTTTGGAGCATCAAAACCCACAACAATGGAAATCTTCTCCTTCAGGCCTGCCGTGAACATGTCGATCTTCTGATCTTGGCGCAAATTGGCACGAGGAAGCAATGATTCAAACTCCTTCTGATATTGTGCCACCGTGCCTGTCTGCTGGAGTTGTTTGATTTCCAGGAGATGGTTGCGGCGAGTCGGGGGACCGAAGCGCAAATTGAGATAGTCCTTGAATTGCCTCCACGTCGGCTCTCCCGATTCTTCTTCCTGGAGAACATACCACTGCTGAGCCTCACCTCGCAAGTGATATGCTGTTGTACTAACCTTCTCGTCCTCCGGTGTGTACTGGCCTTTGAAGAACAGCTCGCGTGTATTGAGCCAGTAGGGAGGATCTTCACCGCCCTCATAGATGGGGAAGTCCCACCGATGATGCTTCGGTGGCCGCCCTTCTACAGCAGGCGCCCCGCGCCCACCTTCGCCGCCGCCGAGTCCGCCTCCACCTGGTCCGCCGCCGCCTGGTCCGCCGCCGCCAGGGCGGCCCAAACAGTCACCACCACCTCCGGGCCGAAGGAGGCCGGTGCCACTGGAGGTGTCGGTCGAGCAGCTGGGGCCGCATAGACGTAAACGACCTCCCCCGGAGTTTTGTTGGCGGAATTTTTGTCGGCCACATCGTCTCCTAGAGCTGCGGTGGCGAATTCATCAATCTTGGCGATGCACGAGTCATGCCGATCTAGTCGTGTAGTGATCATGGCTAGTTGTGCCGAGTGGCCGTCTTGCACCATCGATATGTCCTCGAGTTTCTTGAGGACATCTTGCAGCATCGCCTTGATCGTGGCATCCTTAGGACGTTCACCATCATCGTTGGCCATGACTCGTGGCATCCTCAGGACGTTCAACATCGCCGTTGGCCATGACGCCAGTAGCGATTTGCTCTGATACCAAGATGTTACGTGCGCGACGACATAGATCGTAGTTGTGCACGGGACGTCAAACATGGGCCTTAGGACGGCGTTTAGAGGGCACCGTCGATTCCCAAGCCGCACGGTCAGGCCGTGCCACGCGTGAGAGGAGAGGGAGAGGGGAAAGATTGAGAGGCAACCGAGATAATCTGCTGCTTATCTTTATTTCTTCTTGATCTGTCTATTATATGGCCAACGCTAAACATAGAAATATCCTTAGTAGACTCTGATACAGACTCAACAATCTTGTAACAAACTCTAATACCAAACTAGGAAAGTAAAGATAACTTAACAAACTCTTTATCTCCTAACACATCAGCCTTAACCGGCCGAACCACTTGGTCTGGTTCGGCCACGGTGCACGTAGTGCTGGCCGAACCTGACACTTGGTTTCAGTGTATTATAGCCATCAAGGGGGAGTTCAATGTTCTGAACTTATGTATATACTGTTTCCTGTGTCTGAACTAGATCATGCTCAGAAACATCATTCCAATTGATAGCTTTGTATGCACTGCCATTTTCTTCTCTTTTAAATCATGCTGTGTGCAATTATGCTCATCATACAATTAATCATATCTAGACCCGATAAGCAGATAGCCAGATATCCAGAACCGAGTAACAAGAGCGATATGCTTAAACCTGGTCACATAAGCTAAGCAACGTGCAGAGCAACACGTTTTGAGTGGCAATGTGGCATCACACACTTCCGTCTTTGCCGCAAGTGGTTGGTACCACACACTGCGGCGTTGCGCCACGCTTTGCGATGTTGCTGCTTCTTCCCTCCAGGTGGCCTGTTCACATATCTCGACGGGGTGTGCATGGGACGGACAATCCCTAGACTCGGGGAACAGGACCCAAGCAATCCTTAGACCATATTTAGAAGTTCCAAAATATAGAGAGTTCATATAGAGTGTCTCGTAGAGAAAGAATCTTTTATAGTACAATTTAACGTGCGAAGGAATTCTAGAGAGATGAATAGAGTGGACAGTGAATATCCCTCGATGGTGGATGGTCGAGGTGGTGCCATCCTCTGCCCTTGCTAACTACGGCCATGATGGGCGGCGGCGGTGGTGGCCATGGCAGATGGCCAAGACGGTGCGACATCCTTCCTCGTTTGACAGAGGTCGTGATGAGAAGCAGCATCACTCGTCGTTCTCCTCCACTCTCACTTGTAGATGGCCGAGGCGACACTATCCTTCTCCCTTGTCGGCGACGACCATCTTCGTCCCTCGGCGGTGGCAGCAGTGAAGGGAGAGCCATGTTGTATCTCCCCACCACAGCCTGCATCTAGGATCTAGGTCGTGGGTTCATGAGGCGGTATGATGACGACATCACCGGCAAGCCTGCGTCCACTACTTCCACTACTTCGACTACGCCGGTTCATGGACGACGAAAGCGTCAAGACAACAAGAATCCTCATACCGTGCCATTAAAGCCCTCGTCAACGGAAGGTCAGCGAGAGACATCCACGGTTCACCAAGCCTCCGACCACCGGGTCCAAGCCGAGAGGACGTTCAAGTCATCACTAAGTCAGATTCGTTCATCCAGGAGCAGCCCACCTTTAAACGGATGCCCAAGCCATATACGGCTCCATTTTAGACGTACGATCACTACATGGAAAGCATAGGAGATAATCTTTCCAATGCATTTGGTCCATCTAGAGTGACAGGAATCACCTAATTACGAAAACAGGCAAAATCTGCCCGGTGCTACATCATCATATTTTGGCCTAATGCCCATGCAACCCTAGGGTTTCGTGCACACATGCATGGGTCCAACTCTTCTTCTCCCCCAACTCCAATGGCCTTCCTTGAGCTCGCGAGCCGCCAGAGCTGGAGCCGAAGGCGGGGAACCACATTCATGAATGTGGCGAGCTGCTCAACAATCGGGGGTTGGATCGATGCTGCCGCCGCAGAGCAAGTAGGAGCCACCTCTCACTACAGGAGACGGCAACAGTCTCGACGGCCCAAGCCGTCGATACACACCACACAACCGTCGGGTGAAACTAGTGTCGACGGCTAGCCGTCGATACATGGCCGTCGAGTGAACGTCGTCGAGAGAGGCAGCTAGTGTCGACGGCAAAGCAGCAGCCCGTCGAGACACGGACCGAAGACGGCGTCACCGCTCTGTTAGGTGCTTTTTGATTGCCGATGGCGGCCGTCGATAATACTTGTCGTGGGACCCACAGACGACCATGGCGACGATGTCGGCGACCTGTATATGCCGTCGATACATCGTAGCGATTCGACGGTTACATAGGCGATCGACACAATCTCAAGCTATGACTCTGTATCGACGGCCATATATATGCCGTCGACACAGACTAAAAGCTGGAAAATTTTTTTTTGTGCATTTTGTTAAAAAACAGATTCTGCGGTTGCCTTGCTGCCACCCAAAGACGGCGACAATGACACTGCAAACAAAATACCCCACAATACATATATATACCCTAAATCGCATATTTGCGGCC
The DNA here is from genome assembly GCA_036346415.1 of Raddia guianensis. Classification (NCBI taxonomy): domain Eukaryota; kingdom Viridiplantae; phylum Streptophyta; class Magnoliopsida; order Poales; family Poaceae; genus Raddia; species Raddia guianensis. The sequence goes on along the minus strand of CM070543.1, from coordinate 23,978,348 downwards.
ACAATTCATCGAAACACACATGAAACCACAAAATACACAAAATTAACATTACCACATATCCACAAGCACATATATAGCACGTCGAAGTTCACAAGCTATCATATAACAAATATAAGACAAATTTTGCAACTAAAAGTATCAAAATCAAAAGTAAAGCTAGCTAGCTACTGATCAGGCCGAGGATCGTTCTCCGGTGGGTTCTCTGGCGATTAGGCGGTTGGTGAACAGCAAGCGGGCGCTCAGAAGAGGTCGGTGACCCGGTTGGGATTTTCACGGTCACCGATGTGTCTCCTCCTCGGCCACGGATCTCACCATGAGCCGCTGAACCGGAACCCTGCATGTGTACAAAACAGTTAGTTATTATTTTGTCACGTTTAAACGGTTCGAAACATGAGTTAACTACTTACCGCATCCGTAACATACGGCAAGCCACCATGTGGGCGAGCTGGGCCCACGTATTCGCCTGGTGGAGTAGTGTGGCTGCCGTGAGGGGTGTAGGGAGCCGGTGCCCATCCACCGCGAAACGGTGGCGGACCCCCGTAGAAGGTCGGACCGCCAGCAGTACCACTGGGACCAGCCTAAAATTTTATGGACACCGGACTTGTGAATGAAATTGCAATAAACGACATGTGGATGGATAGTACTAGGTTTAAGGACATTACCCGCTTGATCGAGAGAGCGACTCCAGATAGGCGAACCTTTGCTCGAACTCATATCGTTGCCTCGCCATCTCCGCCTCCTGCCTCTGTCTGGCTTCTTCTTGGGTCCTCAGACTCTCCCTCATCGCCTGCATCATCTGTGCACTCTCCTCCCTCTCCCGCTCCCTCTCCTCCTTCTCCCGCTCCCTCTCCTCCCTCTCCCGCTGCCTCTCCCTCTCAATGCGGGCCTCAAGTAGCGTCAACTCTCTGTTTGAGAGTGGGAAGCCCTCACCTGAGGCATGTAATCCTCGGACCTGTAACAAAGCGATGTTAGTGGTTACAAAATATGATCTAAGCTAACACGAGCATAAATTAGGCAGTACCATACCTCAGGTGGTCCCCTCCGATCGCTAGCCTCCCATGAGCCTTTCCGCCCATAGCCTCATGTATCACCAGAGGGTCAAGTGGCTCCTCTTCTAGGTCCTTCTCTTGGCCATGCTTATCGTGAAAGCCTCTACATGGCGTGCTCGCATTGAAGTGAGATAACCGAGTTAGAATATACGATTGTGTACGAACTAATTGATAAATTATTACGTTACCTCTCGTTCTGTGACTACGGGTCCACAGGACCGAAGGAGCCATCCTTTTTCTGAGAGGTGTGGCCCCTCCGGAACACCGACAGCCAAGACGGAAACTGGCCAGTCGTGGCGCCCTGCATCGTACAAGTGGAGTGTCAATATATTCATCATTAGAAAAAACAAGATCGAAATAATGAAGGAATAGCATTACCATCCTTTTTCTTAGCTGAGCGAACGACGACTTTCCAGTCATCGTTTTACTCGTCATCGCTGCTCGGTTCTTCTTGGCCTTCAAGGACTTTTCCTTGAACGCCTCGCTGGCCCAGTGCTGCGACAAGGCCTCCCAGGCATCTGGGGCGTTCGACACCCAGTCCGGTCGAACCTGCGCGTACTCTTGAGCCTCGAGGTACAGCCTGCGCGCATCGGCCTGGGTGATCCTCTCTCCCTTCATAATCCTGACAAGATAAGACGAAGTAAATTATTCAGTATTATAACCATATCGCCAAAAAAGCCAAAGAAATAAGTGAATACTGTGGAAATCCTGAGCAGGCGTGACCGTGCACTCGACATCGATCTGCACCTTCGCTTGGCGTTCCTATCCATCACGAAATTGATGTCCTCCTCCTCCAAGCCTAGCAGCAGGCGATACCTAAGCTGAAAAAAATAAATCCGAATAAACAATGGTTGCCAATCATCTGCGATATTAAAAATCAAAAATGTGCGAACTCACCCAAAACTCCGCCTTATCTCCTCGGCGGCGGTGCTATCCCGTGAGGTGCCACATTGTAATCATCCCAAGAGTAAGCGGGATGTTGTGCCCTCCTCTCCGACCATGCCGGGATAATCTTGGCGCACGAGGATGCCAAGAGCATTAGTGGTGGGTATCGACTTTGTTGGGATGGACACAGGACAAGTTGCTCTGAGAGAATAAAGGCAAGTTAGTAGATTTAATTGACAAAAAGTAGAGAATTAGGATATTACTGCCGCCATCCGGCTCGATCACGATCCGCCTGTGAGGATATCTCGCCGCCTTGGGCAACTTGTTATGCCCTCTATCGCCCTTGGAGCCCCCCTCCTGGCTAGAGCCCCCAGCGGCCCCGGACTCCTGTGTCAGTGCCAGTCATCTGGTGCAGCGTGCCCTCGTGGCTGACTCAGAGTGCCCCTCGACCTCTGGTCAAGGTCGTCGTCCTAAATCTGCGACGAGCTCCTCTGAATCTGTCGGCGTGGCATCCTGCATTTTAAAGTAATGTCAGTTCACAAATTAGTAATATTAAAACAACAAAACTGAACATAATGACCGAAATGAATACCATCAACTTAGAAGTATGTATCGTCTACATCGAGAAGATCATCGGTCGGCTCGACATCCTCCCTTCTTGTTGTGCTTGTTGTGTTTGTTGTACTTCTTCATTTACGTCGTCATCTATTGTGGCTACTAGGTTATCTAGTCCATTCTCAATATCAATCACCACATTGCCATTCATCGTTGCTCTTGTCTTGGTTGGTGATAATCATCGGTCGTCGGGGTAGCCAATGTTCCAGGCCTTCGAATCTTGTACACAACCCACCATGACCGAAGGTCTTCCTCGCGTTTAGTACTACCTTTCATCGCTTTCTTGCATGGATAAGGCGGATAGTACACTTGCTCACTGGTTGGGAAGGATGAGCGGATCGTACCCTTTTAACCTTGACTTACGGTTAACCTCCACCAAACCTAACTCGCTCGACGTCTAACCCCTTTAATAGGATCGAACCAAATGCAATAAAGAGAACAAGCGATAACTCCTTACTTCCCTCAAATACTAATTCAATTATCTCCTCTATTATACCGTAGTACTCCATGCCATCTTCCCCGTAGCATAGTACACAAGCTGTTAATTGATTTTAAATTAGGTTTCGACCTTTCATGAATTGCCGATCTAAAAGCGAAACCCGTTGACATCATAAACTCCGTGCACTTTGGCGCTAGTTCTAGGTCCACGTGACGAATCTGCAGATCGTTGTATGCGCTTGCATGAGTCGTAATTGTTTCATAGAAAATAAGAAATTTAACAAACTATGTCGAAAAAATCTTCAATTATTAATAAGGTTATGAAATCATATATACTTACATGTTTCCAGAACCAAACTATGAAGTTAGGACGTCCAGGTCCGGCACCCTCCTTCATCAACTTTGTTCTTTCCTCGGATGGGTTCATTCATCCTGTCCATTCTCTTTGTATGAACTGATTCGCATGTCCCCATTTCTTCCATATTATCGAACAAGTACAATAGTGCAATCAACCTTTCTTCTGTGATAACTCTCGTCGTTTACTTTTTTTCACAGGATTGCCTCTTCAAGAAACAATTTTAGATCAGATTGAGGCTTGCTACAAAGCGTGTTGTATCTTGGTATTTGAATATTGACATTGTGCTCTCTCGCCAAATATTTATTGCAAAAATGGGTTATCTCCTGCATATAGTATGATTCTGCTATCGAACCTTCGACGCGAGCTTTATTTTTCACGTTTGCCCTAACCCCTTTAAGGCGACGCTCCACGGGATACATCCACATGCTTGAGCAGGACCTCCCAACTGGCCGGCGGGCAAATGTATCGAGAAGATGCTCCATTGGGTTAAAAATCCGAGGCGAATATTTTCTCAAGTTTACACACAAGCACAACAATCTCCTCTTGAGCTTAACCATCTCGAGACCGCTTTATCTCTTTAGCACATAGTTTTCTATAGAAAAACTTAATTCGCTAAAGCTCTCCATACGTCTTCAGTGCGTAACCACGAAACACGCGGGAATGAGATCACGGACAAATATATGAAAGTCATGACTTTTTATGCCGTGTATCCTCCCTTGAGCAACGTTCACACCACGACCAATATTTGATGCGTACCCATCGGGAAACTTCAACTGTCCTTCGAACCACTCGAGAACTTCTTTCCTTTGGGTGACTGTTAAGCAGTACAAAGCCTTAGGCTTTTTAGACAATCCTTCTATGAGGTTCATTGATGGTCATTGCATATTTCAAGCATAATCGAGACGTGCCTTCATATTATCTTTACTCTTGTCAGGAATGTCGAGACTGGTGCCGAAGATTGCTTGTCCCACATTCATCTCTTGGTGCATGACATCGAAATTGTGGGGTAATAACAAATCATCTGCATAAGGTAGCGAGTATAAGTCGCACTTATCGCCCAATGGTGGGACACACCGTAACCCTCATAAATTCCATTTCTCCCTTCTACCAACTTTGATTGGAAAGCTTTGATGGCAGCTATGGTCGATCGCGGACGTTTTATCCATTCTAGCGGTGTTTCTTCAAACGCATTCCTCTGTTTTCGAAGGATGATCGGCTTCGAAAAGCACGGTGGCAATCAAACCAACATGCCTTACCCCATGTGTTAAGCTGGGCAGCGTTCAGTATCATCCATGCAAACGGGACATGCTAGCTTGCCGTGCGTGCTCCATCCTGAGAACATTCCGTAAGCAGGAAAATCATGAATAGACCACATAAAAGCAGCCCTCATATGAAAATTGGTATTTGTCTTTCTATCGTACATGATTGGTCCATTCTCCCATAACTCTTTCAGCTCTTCGACCAAAGGTCTCGAGAAAAAATCCGATTCTTTCCGAGATTCTTTGGACCGAGCACGATGAGGATAGAAACATGAATTCCTCTTTCATTAAATGTGGCGGAAGGTTCAGAGGCATAGTAAACACCGCCAATGTGAATACGACGCGGCGATCATATTGAAAGGGTGAACCCATCGGTGGCAATTGCGGACGACATTTCTCGGATCACTGCGAAGTCGGGATGTTTCGATCAAAGTTCTTCCATGCGTCCCCATCGATGGATGTATCATCAAATCACCCTTCGGCCTTTTACCCTCCTTATGCCACCTCATCTGTTGCGCCGTCTCTTCGGTCATGAAACACCGTTCCAAACGTTTCGTCAGCGGGAAGTAATGAAGCACTTTCCTCGCGACACTAGTGCGCCTCTTGTTTCCTTGGCGTCCTCTACCTCGACATATCTTGACTCTCCACATTTATCGCAAGGCTGTTTACCGCATCATTTTGTAGTAAAGCATACAATGGTTAGGACAATAGTGTATCTTCTCATATGGCATTCGAGACCACCTATCAATTTCTTACACTCGTACCAATGGCGGGCATCTTGTGACCTTCGGAAGGACATCGAGACCACAACGATATGAGCTCGTCGAAGCAGTTAATAGAAGTTGTATTTGCACTTTATTGCTAACATACGAGACACAACAGACAAGAGGGCCACCGTTGTGCTATCATCGAGGTCGCGCTGCGGACTCGAGAAGCTCCATGAAGTTAGACAACGTTGTGGGTGGCTCGGCATCCGAAAATTATGACCGAAATCATCCATCATATCATTCACCCGATCAATCTCATTGAAACCTTAAATACATTGGTCGTGGCGGTGGTGGTGGCTCCGCCAACCGACTCTCCCCATGATAGACCCATCGACGGTACTCGGCCTTGTAGCCATGCGTATACAGGTCTATCTCCATCCGGGTTCTTTTCTTGCAGTTCCCGCAATCAACACACGGACAAGTTACACGCGTGTTATCATTTGAGCATCCGAAAAGCACGATTCAGAATATCTCGGTCTTGTCGTACCATTCGTCCGAGTGGTGTCCGTTCGTTGCCATCCTTCATACATCCAACTCATGTCTTCTTCCATCTGAGTTGCCAGACATCGTCGCACGAGAGGGTTTTGTATTAGGCTTTGGAAGGCTTCTAAACCCACCTACGAGCGACCGTCGGCGAGGCGTTGCGCTGCGATGCTGGGAGGGTTCGAGGCGAGATTTGGCGCAACATAACCTAAGGGTTCTCCTAGTGCAACGATGGCGAGTCGATAAAAACTCCGAAGCACTTATTTTATGCACAGGAGAACCTTTTAGGGTTATGCCGTCGAAAAGCTCATCTCGAACCCTCCGGTACCACAACGCGACGCTTTCGAGCGGTCGTTAGATAGGTCGCCATCCTTTGGGACGCCCATAAGGGATCCAGTGGACAATTGAAACGCAGCGCCACATCTCGTATTAGAGCACAACGAATCACCGTCCGTGTTCCATACGAGATGTGCCGTTCGAACAGGTGACGATCTGACTAGGTGACATGCCCTAAACTAATCCACGGACGCTAGCTAATCACACGGCAAACAGTTTAATATAATTTTTAAAATACATTTTATTGTCCTAAATTTGTAATTATATTCTATACTATTTTCCTAAATTTTAAAATATATTCCAAACCATTTTTCAAAATTTTTACTTTTTTAAATAATTAAATTAGTGTTAATCATGATCATATTATAATTAGTCTCGACTAAACATTACTGGCCGTCGACACTGAACTACCAACATTTGAAAAAAAAAGCCCGGAAAATACCTGGATGTCGCTGCAGGAGTCGAGGGGATGGCCGGCGGGTGGGGCGTGCGGCACGAGACCGGCGAGGTGGGGCAGCGGAGGCGGCGGCGGTGGAGGCGGCGGGTCGGCGTCCATGGCGGGTTGAAGGCGGCTCGGCTGGCGGCGGCACCGAGACAAGGGCGACGAGGGAGGCGGCTGGTGGCGGCGACGGCGAGATGGCTGCCCGCCGTGTGCGGCGGGGACGCGTTCGGCGAGATGGCGGCGGGACAAAGCGGCTCGCGCGCAATGGGGCGAATGGCGGCGGCGGCGCCAGGCGGCGGCGCTGGTGGAGGCGGACCGACGAGGCGGCGGGAGGCGGCGCGAGGGGTCGACGCGCCGGCGAGGAGGCGCGACGCGAGCGGCGGCGGAGGCGAGGCGGCGCAGCCGGCGCGGAGCAGCGCGCGTCCGGCGCGAGGCGGGACGCGCAGCGCCGGCGTGAGACAGGCGGCGCTGCCGGGCGGCTTGATCCGCGAGGAGGCGGGACGCGGAGCTGCGGCGTGGAGGCGGCAGCAGCGCGCGGCGCGCGTCTGGCGTAGGCGGCGTGGAGAGGCAGGGGACTTAGCGATTTTGCTAAGTCCCCGAGCCCTAGGAGCCTGTATAACTAGAGCCTTATCGACGGCCAATTATAGGCCGTCGACATAACCACGGTAACCGACGCGGTAGTATCGACGGCATGATAAGACCGTCGAAATACATATAATAGTATCGACGGCTCACTAACGGCCGTCGATACTAAGCTAACACCAGGAGGTATAGTATCGACGGCATAGGTACCAACGGTCGAGACTATCATCGGGGAAGCTAGTATCGACCGCTGTAAGTCAAACCGTCGATACTACTTCTGCCGAGGGTTAGCGTTGACTACCGTCGAGTAGCTGTGTTAGTATCGACGGTTTTAGTCTAGGCCGTCGATACAAGTGCTTGTCTCGAGGGCTTCCATAAAGGGAATCTTGGTCAAACCTCTCTATTTCAATTTTATAAATTTGAAAAACAAATTTCAAATGTTCAAACTGTTCCATGTTGCTTTCTACTGGGAATTGCACACCTGGAAAAAAAATCAAATAATTTAGAACTTCCTATGAGGTCATCCTTTGAAACACGAAGTTTTAGAAGAATTTCACCTCGAGTTTCATATTTCATGTGATCAAAGCAACATCATACATCCTATTTGAATTTAAATTGTGTTTATTTATAATTTTAAAGTTATGTTTTAAGTACTATACAATATTTGATACACGCACGCCAAGACTCAACTATTTTTTAAATTTGTTACTAGTAAAACTAAAATTGTAAGATTTAAACAATATTTAATACATTATTTAAAAAGCTATATATGTTCAATATTCCTCAATTCATTAATTATAACAATAACTACCTAAAAATAATAAAATGTAACATCTCTAATTTTCAATTCAAATTAACGACAATTTTTAACAAAGATAAAAATATAAATAAAACAAAATGGGGTAAAAATTTAAAAAAATAAAATGTATCAACGGCTTTTTGTAGGCCGTCGATACTGGATAACACTATCGACGGCATAACGTTTGGCCGTCGATCATCGTTAGACGCAAATCACGCCACACAGAGCTTTCCGTTTGCTTTTAAACATCGACCACCAAGTAAACTCGACGGCAATTTACGGCCGTCGATCATCCTGATTTGAGTCAGACGTCATTGCATAATTGTGGCCGTCGACACTATGTTACCTATTTCGACTGTTCAAATTGGGCCGTCGAATCAGATTTTGGCAGTCGAATCTATTTTCGTTTCCTGTAGTGTCTCCTTGCCGGCCGCATCGTCCTTCTCCTTCGCGCTCCAGTCTTCGCGCCCGATGCCACCTCCTCCTCCTCCGATGCCAGCGGAGGTCGTAGGTGAGCTCCAGCTGGAGCTCGCTTGTGAGCCCGGTAGAGAGAGAGAGAGAGAGAGAGAGAGAGAGAGAGAGAGAGAGGAGGGGATGGGAGAGGAAGCAGTTGTGGGTATGACATGTGGGTCCCATCCGTCAGGATGTATTTAGGCTGTATTTTTCGCTCGTATATAGAAGAAAAGCTTTATAATAGCATGGGTGAAAAAGGCACTGCCAAAAATAATGGCATGAATAATCTTTCGCGTTTTGTAATGGTAATTCCGAAATAAGCCATCTTTATAGTTGCATGGGTGAAAAAAAGGTGACATTACTTCCTGTGACCACGCTGCGTTGGCGTCGTCTACTTCTCCGACCTCGTCGTCAGCCCGTCACTAGCACGCGATCGCCGCTGCAACCGCCTCCTGCACCTCCAGCGCCGGCGCCTCCTCCTCCCCCTCCTCAAGTGCCGATGGGCACCGCCTCCTCCTCCAACGCTGAGCACGTCGACGTTGCGGCGGCGTCGACGACGATGCAGCAAACGAGGACCCAAGCCCGTTGGCGGCGCCGCCCCAGCTACCCATACTTGGCGATGGCAGTCCGTGCCTTGTCCAACAGGTGCCATGCCTCGATTATCCTGCGCCCCACGCCCTGCTGCTCTAGACATCCCCCGCGGTGAGCTTCTCCAGGGAAGAAGAGAAAGAGGACGGACGCGGCGAGCTGCTCGAGCCATCGGTGGCCGGATCGACGCCATCGCCACCATAGAGCAAGTAGGAGCCACCTCTCCTTGCTGACCATATCATCCTTCTCCTCCGTGCGCCCGTCCCCACGCCGGACGTTGGCTCCTCCTCCTCCAATGCCAGCGGAGGTCGTAGGTTAGCTCGGGCTGGGGCTGCAAAGCTCGCTGGTGAGCTCGGACTGGAGCTCGCCTGTGAGCCCTGTAAGTGCAGGCTCCCGCCTTGTGCTTGGCATGTTGATCACCTCACAAGGCTAAGGATAATTCTTTACTAGTTCTTCTATTTTACTTGTGTGAGTGTAGATAGGCCTGCAGGTTAAGTTGTGTCTGGCAACAGGGTTCCACTGAGCACAAGTTCCAGATCATTTGAGTGGGTCCTAGCCCCTAAGAGATAAGCCTGAGCGTGGACAAGTGTCCAGGGTTTTAGAGGGTTCCGGAGAGTGTACAGCTGTCGGGCATCGAGAGAGATCGGGGGAACAGTTGTCGGGGTTTCGTAGCCACCAAGTTTCCTAAAGCTAGATATTTCCGTGGGCGCGAAACTTCCCGCCTAAGTCATCCAAGTGTTCCCGCCGAGTCCACAAAGCGACAAAGTCCAAAAACCGAAACCCTAGGCGAAGCCGAAAGAAAGAAAGAAAAGAGAGAGGCTTCCGAATGTGCCGAAAAGTGGTTTCCATAGTTTTTAGGGTCTATTCATTTGGAAATAGGTGGTGAAACCTAGTTGGTTGGATATCCCTCGTTCTTAGCTCTCCGGAATGTCCAAGATCATCGAAAACGGAGTTCGGGAGCGAAAGATATGAATTTTTCAGTATGTGCCTAGAACTCCATCGAAATATCCGACCCACGTCGGAACATCCGACCTGGATGCCCCTGGACCAGGTCGGAACATCCGACCGAGATGCCCCTGGATCAGGTCGGAACATTCGACGCGGAGAGCTGTGCTGCGCGTCTTTTCTCGCGTGGGGGCATAAATAGAAGTGTGGGGGCACGGGATAAGGGGAGAGAGCTCATTTCTCATCCACCCATCCCCTAACTTGAGAGAGAGAGCCTCTCCCATGGTGTTCTTCATCCCCAAATCAAAATCCACCATGAGAGCTTGAGATTGGAAGGGAGAAGGAGAGGGAGAAGAAGGGAAGAAGAAGAAGGTGTTGCCCCTCCTCATCTCCTCCATCCATCCTTTAGGTTTGTTCCTCCATGGTTCTCCTTCCCACCTAGGGTTTCCATGCTCCAAGCAAGAGATTGAGAGGGGGATTGAGCGGGAGAGGGAGAGAGGAACAAGAGAGAGTGCCCTACCTTGCCTCCTCCATCATACCCAAGGCCTTGCCCTCTCTCCCATGGGGTTCCTCACCTAGCCCCATGGTGGAAGAGAGGTGGTGAAGGCGGTGTCTTCCGGTCTTGTGCTCTTGGGACTTCATCGCACCGGAGAGCTCCGAGCTTCACCAAGCGTACGTCTACACCAAGCCGTACCCCGTCCTCAACCGTACGACGACTTCGACTACATCCTCTACACCAATGAAACCCGTCCCGGTGGGCGGTCACCTCCTCGGTGGGGGTGCGTGAAATCCTACTTGCGGGAAGGTCGGTGACCCTTCTTCGGTGCCGGTGAAATCCTTCATTCGTTGGACGTTGGCGACCTTGTGCGGGTGCCGGTGGTGTGTGAGTGCTTCCGTCTGTGGAAGTTGCTCGCCACTCTGTGAGGGTTTGGAGCTCACCCACCATCCGTTGGTGAAGAGCTACCACGAGTGGATTGGGAACACGGGACAATTGAGTCCCGGCCTTTGGCGGAAGGTTCCCCAACATGGAGGTAGGAGTACGCTCCGAACCACGGTAAAAAATCCGGTTTGCACACTTTGTCTCCCTTTACATTTCTGCATCCATCATTGCCTGTGTGTGCCATCGAGCCACCTTCTTTGTCCTTGTGGTTGAGTTTATGCTTGAGCTTCCGCGAACTAGACTTGTGTAGGATTCCACCGCTAGTTGGGTTCCCAATCTTGCCTAATCACTTAATCATCTAGAGGTAGAAAGCAAAATTGAAATAGCCGATCCACCCCCCCCCCCTCGGCCTTAGGATCCTTCACGTGGTATCAGAGCCAGGTTCTCTAGTTGTTGCTTAACCGCATTAGAGATGGCCGACGGGGCTAGCGTAGCCGGGAATAGGATTCCTTTGGTCAATGGAAATCACTTTGATCATTGGAAATTGCGCATGAAGATGTATCTTCAAGCGATGGGCTTAGATGTTTGGAATGTAGTGAATGCGCCGCTAGGTTTCACACTTGAGGATGGTGCGGTTCCCACCCCTGAGCAGGTTAAGTTGCTTGAGGCAGACGCTAAGGCTTGCAATGCTCTATTATGTGGCTTGAGCACCGAGGTGTTCGACCGGGTTAGCAATCTCACTAGGTGTCGACGGTTGAGATAACGATCTCAAGTCGCTAAGGTTCTTTAAAATTGAGATAGGAGACACGCCGAACAACCACGAACAGCAACGAACAGGAGACAGGGTTTTTATCCTGGTTCAAGCCTCTCGGGAGAGATAATAGCCCTACGTCCAGCCTTTCTTATATATCAGAGATGAATACAAGAGGTGGCTCGGCGAGACGAACAAGTATCGGCGAGGTTATGTGTGTACAAGTGCGTAAAACTCGATGCCAGAGATCCAGATGTAAAACTCAATGCCCAGGTCCCCCTCTAAACGCCGTAGGGGCCCTGTTTATATAGTGTTGATGAACCGACCTACCAAGGGATAATCGGGCCGGGCTAACTACGAGATCGTAACGAACTCATACATGCCAAATACATCCCGAGGTAGATAAGGTATACTCCAAGTCTTGGGGATCACGACTCCTAATCCAATCCGGGAAACCACGTCCAGGGTCTTCACGTGGCCGTCAGTAACTCTTGTTCGAGTAGGACTCAAGCAGTAATCCTAGACCGTTATGCACCGTGCGCCTAGGAAGCTGCATTGGCGGGATGCATATGGGCTCGATAGAACCTTCCAGTGAGTGGGCCTGGTAGGGTGATTCGATTGGGCCGTCAGGAGTGGGCCATGGCAATGGGCGTAATTTAATCTCGACACTAGCCCCGAGACTCAAGTGGAAGGACTCACTAGAGTGGGGTCGTCCTCTTGAGACTCAAAGTCACGGAGAGGGTATTTTTCCTGCTACAAAGACATGTAACAGGCGACCGAACAGGTCATGGTTCAACCGAACAAGACTTGTTCGGGACCGAATAAACCCAATAAGTGCCGAGCAACTCTGTTGCATCGAACAGGGGACAACATCTGTCCGAGCAGAGTACCCAGCCCTCGATATAGAAATCGGAAGAAATGAGGTGAATCTTCTCCTTGAGGCTGAACGTCATCAAGGAGGGATTGGATTCTTAGTAGTGAAGAGCGTACCACTGCATCCGGTAAGATCAGATCTTCCGGGAGAATGAACATAGCAAGTCGAGAGATGGACTCGTTCTGTTGCATCCAGACATTCAGATGCCTAGGAAAGGATAGGGGATCCACCTCTCGGGCTAGAGCTTACCCGAGGAAATAGTGATTGCGCTCTCAAGCGAATGCGTGCTCAGGAGCGAAGGTGATGTGCCTCCAGACGTAGATCGTGTGCTAGGAGCAGACAATGCATACGAATGGGAAAGGTGGCCCAGTCCCAGAGCGTAGAGCTCGTCGAAGGAACCAGGTAAAGAGATCTAGTCCCCGAGCACGGAGCTCATTAAAGGAACCAGAAAGTACGACCAGGCGAAGACATACCCGGTAGGAGCCTGCGCTCCTGGCGAAGAGCTGCCGGTCGCGGTGATCCGGCCCGAGCACGGAGCTCGTCGCGAGGACCGGAGGCGCCGGGCGAAGCTGCGCCGGTCGCGAGGTGAATCACAACCCGATGCAGTCAGAGCCGCAAGAGAACGTGTGAAATCAACGCTTTACCCATGACATATTCCTTGCGACAGTGATAGCGTCGTCTTGGCAAGTGCAGAACCGACGCTTGGAGTGCCCGTTGCGATGAGAATCGGCTTACGATGGGCATGCCCGTTGCGATGAGAATCGGCTTACGGTGGGCAGGACTCCGTTGGCGGCGCAATACCTTGACTTAGCCGAACTGTGAAGGTCAGTGCCGGGCAAAGACAAGAAATCATACTGTGGTGAAATGACCCCGGGCATGCGAGGAGCAAACCCGGGAAGAGAGGGATGCAGACATCGGTTTTGGTGGGGAAGCCTGGAACCTAGCCGCGACCATCACCGGAGTCTGATGTTCCCCGCTCCTGTATTTCCTGCAAAAGACAAACAAGAAACGAGCAGCAAGGGGAAAAAGAGAGCAAGAAAAGGCTCCAAGAAGAGCAAAGCGAGTTTTGGAAAACACGCTAAAGACGACCTACCCGCACAAGACATAATTTTTTCCGTGTACGTCCCCCGATAGCGTTAGTGTCACCTCGGCGAATGCGGAACCGACGCTAGGAGTGCCCGTTGCGATGAGAATCGGCTTACGGTGGGCAGGACTCCGTTGGTGGTGCATTGCTCCGGATTACCGTGCCAGGAAGGACGTAGCATGGATAAAAAAGACGTGTGCGGGCAAGTGCCCCCCATTGTGGCTAAGACCGCTAGCCGTGGAAGGCGATCGGGACCTTAGCCGCGAGCAAAGACGTCGAGGCGAAATCTTATCCGGGCATGGACCCGTGCAGCGTTAGTGTCGCCTCGGCGAAGCGGAACCAGCGCCAGAGTGCCGTTGCGATGAGAATCGACTACGGTGGGCGTAACTCCATCGGTGGTGCACCGCTTGGTTAACCGGAGCCGTCTGGTCGTCGCCAGATAAAAGACATGCTCAGACTGTGGGAGCGCCACGGAGCGAAGAGCAACGAGGTTTTGGAAAACCAACGCTAAGGAAAGGCGGAAAACTGAAACGCATCGGTCGCCAAATTCAGCTCAAGTCCCAACCGACCGAGGAGAGGCGATCCTCCGAGGAGTAGGCAAGCAGCTCAAGCCCGCCAAGCGGCGCTTGAATCGAGCGAGAGTCGACCGAGCAGGTTTTCTGTAAAAAGAGCAAGAAAAGACAAGGACGAACAGAAACCAAGAGCAAGGCAAACCGCTAGAAAGTTTTAAGAAAACCGGTAGAACGCTTAGCCTAACTCCCGGCCCCGCCAGTACTGCCGAGGACTGAGTTTGCGAACTCGAGCAGTGCACAAGAGAAAGAGGACGCCCTAGCCCCTTGGACGGACAATGCATGAAGACCTGAACTTGCGACTTCAAGCACGTGGGTAGAGAGTTAGAGCGACACCGTATCCGATCGACTCGTTCGAGGCGCCGTTAACGTAAGTTAAGCGATTCAAGGTAACCGAACAAGGAAAGTGCCTCTGCGCGGAGGGCTTACGAGAGCGAGCTTTGCCAAGTGGTTGTGCCGTGAGCGGTAAGTGCTCTCGCCGCGGAGGGCTTACGAGAGCGAGCTTAGCCGCGAGGTGGATGCCGTGTTACGCAACTCGAAGTTTAGGAACTTGTTGAAGCTAGATACGGGCAGGAAAACCCTTAAGATTGCGGAGCCAAGAGTTCGCAAGACCGGACTGACCATCAAGTGTTACCAGAGAGAAAGAGAGCGAGAAGACGAGTGGTGAGAAAGACGCAGGGGCGCGAACATTCACCGCTCAATGGGTTGAACTTTACATGGCGGCCAGAGACTTGGACGAACTAAAGGCGCGAAATTTGAGAAAAAACGCCAAGCTAGGAAGCGAAAGACCTACACGAGGAACTTACGGTCGGGTCGATGTTCCAAGTCTTGGTCGACTCTCTCCCGTCATCCACACCAAAGTAAAACAGCCGGGATCCGAAGGAATTTTGATCGATCCTCGAGCACGGAGCTCGTCGCGGGGACAGACGCGCCGGGCGAAGAGCTGTCGGCGAGGAGATCGATCCCGAGCACGGAGCTCGCCAGGAGACGACGCGCGACCGGCGAAGAGCTGCCGTGCGAGAGATCGATCCCGAGCACGGTGCTCCTCGCGGGACAGACTTGCGGCATGGGCGAAGAGCTGCCGGCGCGGGATCCAGCCCCTAGCACGCGAGCTCGCCATGGGACAGACGCGTGCCGGCGAAGAGCTGCCGGCGAAGAGATCCGATCCCGAGCACGGAGCTCGCCGCGGGACGAGACGCGCGACCCGGCGAAGAGCTGCCGGCGAAGAGATCGATCCCGAGCACGGTGCTCCTCGCGGGACCAGACTTGCGCCAAGGGGCGAAGAGCTGCCCGGCGCGAGGAGATCCAGCCCCCGAGCACGGAGCTCGCCGCGGGGACCAGACGCGTGTCCCGGGCGAAGAGCTGCCCGGCGCGAACCAGATCTGGAAGGCGATCAAGATCGAAGGGATCGATCCGATCTGGCAGGGGAAGAGACATCCTGCCCTTCTGAGTCGTAGTCCTCAGGGAGAATCTCCTGGTCGCTGATGGAGTTCGACATGTTCGATCTGCGTATCCCCACGGACGACGCCAGCTGTCGACGGTTGAGATAACGATCTCAAGTCGCTAAGGTTCTTTAAAATTGAGATAGGAGACACGCCGAACAACCACGAACAGCAACGAACATGAGACAGGGGTTTTTATCCTGTTCAGGCCTCTAGGGAGAGATAATAGCCCTACGTCCAGCCTTTCTTATATATCAGAGATGAATACAAGAGGTGGCTCGGCGAGACGAACAAGTCTCGGCGAGGTTATGTGTGTACAAGTGCGTAAAACTCGATGCCAGAGATCCAGATGTAAAACTCAATGCCGGGTCCCCTCTAAGCGCCGTAGGGGCCTGTTTATATAGTGTTGATGAACCGACCTACCAAGGGATAATCGGTAGGGCTAACTACGAGATAAATAACGAACTCATACATGCCAAATACATCCCGAGGTAGATAAGGTATACTCCAAGTCTTGGGGATCACGACTCCTAATCCAATCCGGAAACCACGTCCAGGGTCTTCACGTGGCCGCAGAACTCTTGTTCGAGTAGGACTCAAGCAAGTAATCCTAGACCGTTATGCACCGTGCCGGCTAGGAAGGCATTGGCGGGATGCATATGGGCCTGATAGAACCTTCCAGGGAGCTGGGCCCTGGTAGGCTGTTCGATTGGGCCGTCAGGGAGTGGGCCATGGCAATGGGCCGTAATTTAATCCCCGACACTAGGGCTAATGCTATTTGGGCCACCTTGATAGAAATCCATGAGGGCACCTCAGCTGTGAAGGAGGGTAGGCTTGTTCTTGCTAAGAAGAAGTTTGATTCATTCAAAATGCTCCCAAATGAAAATGCTAATGACATGTTTTCCAGGCTTAACCCACTAATCAACGAGCTAGCTGGGTTCGGAGCTCCTATGTCTGATGTTGATGTGTGCAGGAAGATGATCAGGATCTTGCCAAGGAGGAACTATAGAGACATCATCACATATGTCTCTAACTGTGGAGAGGTGACAAAGTTATCACCAACAGCTCTCCTAAGCAAGCTAACATATCATGAGATGCTTATGGAGGAGCCCGATGAGTCCCCAACTCCAGAACCCAACAAGGTGGTAGCTCTCAAGGCAAGTGGGTCCAAGGCCACTAGCACCAAGTCCAAGCAGACAGTGGATAGTGGCAAGTCCAAACAGCCCGTGAATGACGGTGAGATGACCTTCAACTAGTTTGAGGAGACAATGGATCAAATGGCACTCTTCATGAGGCAAGGTGGAAGGTTCATGAAGCAGAATGGCTTCGGCGACAAGAAGAAGAACAGAGCCCATGGGGCGATCCGATGCTATGAGTGCCAGGAGAAGGGCCACATAGCTGCTCTTTGTCCCAAGAAAGGGAAGGCCAAGTATATCAACAAGGAGAAAGGAGATGGTGAAAAGAAGAAGGAGAAAGACCGAAGGAAGTACCTCCACAAGTCCGACTATAAGGGACACTCTAAACAAGGTAAGAGACTGGCTTTTGTGGGAGAATGGGTCACGGATGACAGCTCAGGTGACACCAACACCTCTGGAGGCGAAGAGGAGTTCGAGGATCAAGGCATGGTCGCCATGGCAATAGCAGAGTGTACACCTCCTCCACCGGCATTCCCTCCAAGATGTCTCACGGTGGTCACTGAGCAGCTTGAGTGGTAATCCGATGAAGAAGAATCTACTTCCTCTACTTCCTCGACACCAAGGGCTTCATCGACAATCACATCACTCCCAAGTGCTTGATGGATCAACCGACAAGAGAGGTGAGTGATTCCGACTCCGACTCCTATGGTGATCCCGATGATCCCAAAGCAATCCGTAGCTTTCTTGGTGAGGCTTTGAAGCGCTATGAGACTGAGGTCACAAAATCTGTTAAACTTGAGAAATCCCTAGATGCTACGAATGCTAGATACGAGGGTCTTGCTACTAGATGCGATAACTTAGAGATTGAACATGATTTGTTGTCTAGTCAAAATGAAACATTGACTTCTAAGTGTATCACCCTAGAAGAAGAAAAAGATGCTTTAGAGATGAATCAAAGGGATCTTCTTGCTAGACTTCTTGAGCTCACTTCTAGTAATGAGAGGCTTGTTGCCGACAATGCTACTTTGGTTGATTCACCTGTGATTGCTCCTACTGTTATTGAAAATACCTCTGCAAATGATGATCATGTCTCTTCTGTCGTTAATGAAAATGCTTGTGCACTAGTTGTTGCTCCTTCTAGGGTGAATTGCTCAACTTCTTGTGGTGACCTGATTGACTTAACTCTTTTTGCATCTAGCTCAAATGGTTCATCTAGCAATGCTTTTGAATGTAATCCTGATACTTGCAAGTTTGCTTTAGCTGCTAGAGAACCAGCCATTGATAACACTGAGTTGAAGTCTAAACTTGATTACTTTGAGAAGAGTCTTGAGAATGCATTGGGTGGTCATACTTCTTTGGAGCAGATGCTCAAGGAACAGAGAATGTCTTCCCAGAAGGGTGGCCTGGGGTTCACCCCGGAGAAGCCAAAGGGAAGGAAAAAGAAGAACTCTATTCCTCGTGCATCTCTCATGAAGCAAAGTTACTACCATGCATTCCCAAAGAGAAGGGATAATAAAAACTTGCACACTAGCAACTTTGCTTCTAGGCCTCACAATGCACATCACCATTGGCAAGGACCGGCTAGGCACAATAATTCCACATGGCAATCTACTAGAGCTCAAGTTGGTTGGAATGGTTCACCTATGCATCCCATGAATAGGCAAGCTCCACCAAGGCCTCACAACACTTGGCAAATTGCACCTAGGCCTCCTTTGCTAGGCAAGGACCCCCTAGGCAACCCAACTACATCACTCATGCTCCACCTAGGCACTATCACAACCAAGGGCCACATTTTGGTAGGAGGCAAGGTAGATTCATTCCCATTGACAATGCCCCACCTAGAGTTGCATATCATGACAGGTCCAACTTTGTGTGGAATAGTGCTAGGTTTCTAGGCCCTAGAGCCCACATTGACCCTCAGGCTAGGCCAATCATTCCAAGAGCTAGGAGTGAGGTTATAGAAAAGAATTTCTTGGTGAAGCCTAATGGGAAAGGGGAGTATTTGCTAGGTTCATTGGACCATCTTGGGAGTATGGGCGTGTTTGGATCGTTACTTACTCGCATGATGCCAATCATGGGCGCCGCCGACGCGATTTGGCGAAGTTTTGTTCGGCGCCAACGAAGGCGCGGGCTAGAGCAAGCGGCGCCACAAGACAAGAACGTGTGGGTTGGCGTTAGCGGCCAATTCGCCAACGCGCCAATCAATGTGGCGCTTCATGATTAACACGGGCTGCAAGGCTGGTAACGATCCAAACACGCCCTATGAGTCCAAGAGGCAAATTTGGGTGCCAAAATCTGTGATTAACAATGTTTGCAATGTGGTTGAGGCTAACCCTCGGGGACCCATCCAATGGGTTCCTAAGTCATGGATTCTCTCCAAGAATTTCAGGGACTCGTCTTGGACCTTGACATAAGAGGGCCTAATTATCAATTTCTCTTTAGCGCACGCCGTGCACAAGAAATCACCATGTTTCAGGGAATTAGGCAGTTTCGAGCTATGACCAGAAGAATTTCCCACAATTCTTCGTATCATGCCCAGACCAGGATGTCCTAGACGGTCATACCAGACCCTGAACTTGTCTAGGTTTGCTGCCTCGGTTTGCATAGCAACATGAGGAGATGGCTTTATGTAAGTGTAGTATAGGCCCGAGGAGAATGAAGGGAGTTTTTCAACAACTCGTTTGTCACATCCATCAATGAGCGTCATGAGCAGGGCCTCCTCCCCGCTCTCATGATCAGTTTCAACATGGAAACCGTTCATGCGGATGTCTTTAAAACTTAACAAAGTACGCTTCGATTCGGGATACAACAAGGCATCCTCCACACGAATCGTGGTACCCATGGGGAGAGTTAGTTCAGCTCTACCAAAACCGACTATCCTCGCATTGCTACCAGCAATGGTCATAATATTATCATCCCTCTTTCGGAGGCTATGAAAATATTTTCTCTCTCGCAAGATAGTATTAGTGGTGCCACTATCCACTAAACATAACTCCTCTTCCATCACGGCCAACCACACAAGCTCTATGTCATAATGAATAAGAATATTTCAAGATGCAACCAAGCAATCATATAAACTTAAACATTATAATCGAAATTAAGCAAACTTTAACTCAATTCAACAATGTGGCACACCCGACACACTGATAGGATACAGAAAAATTAACCAACAAGGTTCACATGACCACAAATATCAAGCATAACACTAAAGTATGGACGAACTGACTCTCATACGCACACAAACGGGCTACTCCATATCACCATATGCATCCTCAGAAGTGGAGTGACGCTCATCTAACTCCATATCTAAGTGATCCCTACTCACACGAGATGGGGTGCTGCCCCTCTTCGGAGATCCCTCCAAGGCAAAGTCACCGCTATCCTGTTCAGAATCCACAGTTTCCACATCCATGCGAAGATCGTCATCCTTGACAGGTGTAGCTTCACGCTCGGTGAAGTGTGCCTCGGTCTCCTTCCTTGAGCCATCCTTTCCCATATGCTTCTGGTACAACTCCACCAGATGCTTAGGGACACGGCAGTTACGTGCCCAATGGTCAGCACTGCCGCACTTGTGACAAGGCTGTGAGGTACTAGGTGCATAGGAAGACTTCGCTGAGCCTTCACCTTTACCCTTTCCCTTCTTCATCTCATTTCCTTTCCGCACACCCGGCGCCTGCCGAGGTCCTTTCTTCCCCTTTCTAAAACGGCGCTTGTCGCCAGAATTACTCTTATCTGCATGATGCGTCTTCGGCGCATCTGCTGCCCCAGTGGGCGGAGCATTGTGATTCTTCATCAACAGCTCGTCATGCTTCTCAGCCTCCAAAAGAGTGAGAATCAGCTCAGAGTGCCGCGTAAACCAGCGCTGGCGGTATTGCTGCTGCAATACTATCATATTGGGGTGAAAGGTGCCCAATGTCTTATCAATCATCTCAACATCAGTTACTTCCTTCTGACAGTACTTGAGCTTAGAGACAATCTTATGCAATGCGGAATTGTACTCTCCCACAGACTTAAAGTCTTGGAAACGTAGCACGGTCCACTCCCTCTGCGCTTCAGGCAAGAGGGTGGCCTGCTGCTGGTTGAACCTCTCCTTGAGAGAGTTCCATAGAACCAGGGGATTCTTCTCCATGACATACTCATTTTTCAGGTCTAAGTGGAGGTGATGCCTTATGATACTCAACGCGCCAAACTTGGCGGTGTTGGGTATTGCCACAACTGGTGCGCCCTCAGCCGGGGGCGTGATGGCACTGTCACATCCTCTGGCAGACAAACCGATCTCAATATCAGTAGCCCACGTGAGGTAGTTGCTCCCATCAAGAGCAAGTTCAGCAAACTCCTGCTTGGCGATGTTATCAGCCATCTCTACATAAAATGCACAATTCCATAAGGAAACATACAAGTGCATATGCTCACTATCGAATCAAAGCACACAATCACACCATGAGCCGCTTAGATTCTAATTTACGCGGAGCTACGCGTCCTACGCGTTGCTGCCATAGTTCTACCCGGAACTATTCCGTGTCGGTCAGTTAGGTTCCGCCGAACCACCTCTGCCGTTACCGGTCGCCGCCGACTCGCCTGAGCTGCCGCATCAAAGCTCATACTTGTCGGAACACCACCGGACCACGTTTTGGTTCTTATTCACTTCCCGGTACAGCCAGTCTAGCCCTGACCGAGCTGTATAGCTCCTAGTCCAAGCTGCCGCTTGGGCCGAGCCACGTAGGCCGAGCCATGCAGGCCGAGCTGCCGATCGAGCTGACGAGCCGGGCCAAAGGCCGAGCCGGTCTTCGAGCCGAGCAGAGCCGGGCTATGAGACGAGCCATGAGCCGAGCCGCGCTGGCTTCCAGGCCGAGCAGGACTCGTGCTCTAGGCCAGGCTGCCGCTGGGCTCGCCTCCCCAGGCCGAGCCGCGGTCGGTCTCGCGTCACGAGGCCGAACCGCGGCCGAACTCGCGCCGGGTCGCGGTCGGTTTCGCCTTGGGCGGAGCCACCGCCGACCTCGCCGGGTCACGATGTGCTCCTCCTTTGCCGGCATCTAAATCAATCTAGTCTAAATCTAGACTAATCGATTTTGCTCTAACTTCTGCGGGAACGAATCAAAAACACTTTAATCTAGGGTTTTAAACTCCGACGAGCTACAAGGACTAGGTTTAGGGTTTCGGTCGTCACCGGATGTCACCGCATGCCGCTGCACGCTGCGTGTCGCCGGTCGCCACCAGCGCCGAGCCGCCCGCTCAGCCAGCAGCGCCGCCGCCTCGAGAACAGCGCCGCCCGCCGTGCCACCACACCAGCCGCCGGTCTCCCCCTCACCCTAGTCTAATCTAGAACCCTAGAACGCAAACGATCTACTACCTGCAACAACAGCGAGAGAGATCGAAAAGCTGAAGAACGTACCGTTCACCGTAGATCAGAGCACTCGTGTTGATAACGTGTTTTGAAACAACCAGATTGAACGGATCGAACGTAGTCATACGGAGTCGGCACGCCACAGCAATCAATCACAATCATAGGGAGACAGAAGTAGAGAGAGAACACACGACGGTGGAAACTTTATTAACTGATCAAGTCTGTTTACAATAGGGGTTCCTCTCATATTTAGTTTTACCCGTAATAAATCCAGCCAGCGCGCCGGCGCTAGGGTGGATCCACGGCTGGGTTTCACAATAGTATACACGCGCGGTAGATTATCTAAAAAACACCGCTATAAACCTTTTATTGCCAGCTTAATTGCTAGTTGCTGCTAAGTACTTGCTGAGATATACAGAATTGAAGATTGTACACGTATTACTCCAAATTAAGAAATCTGATGATACGTAAATTAATTAATAACGTAATAACACCATGGCAGCTTGCAAAGCCGGCCGTCTGCAAAGGGAAATTGAAATGCTCAACAGGGATGCATGTAATTAGCTGCATGCATGGATGGATGGATCGTCCTCAGATTGCCATTATGGCCATCTGCTAGCGACCTCGCTCTCCATCCTTTATGTTCTCCATCCTGCACCCTGCACACCGTGCTTCAATAGTTTTACTCCAACGTCATGAATAGCTCTCTTTCTTTACGGATCTCTCGCACAGAAGACATCCTTTGCTACCAGTAAAGTGTTCAATTAACTGAATGGGCACTGTTCTATGGTTCTTCTGTACAGTAGTATTTTAGCCATGTGATTGCATCCGCGCGCTGACTTTTTCTTTTTAGTTTGTATTAAAATTAAAAGCTATAGTTAAAATTTTGTCATTTTTATATAAATCAAGATAGATGTCGCACTTTATAGCTATCTTTTATGATTTTTATTGATTTTTCTCAAACATCCAAAAACCATAATATAGATGAAGCAAGCCTAAAATCTCCTTTGTCTACCGTTGGCTAAATACACCGCAAACCAGTTAAACTATAGAAACACAACAATAATAAACACACTAGTTCATGATCATATTCATTAGATATTCAAATTACCAACAAAAGGACGTGAAAATTTGCTCCATCTACCCCGCCTACGGGTCAAAATATCAAAAATTTGCTCTGTACTCTAATCTAGGTATAAATGGGCTCTAAAATTTTAGGTGGGGCCAAAACCCCACCAGCCCTCATGGTGGGTCCGCCCCTAGACTGGCGTGAAGGCTTGTACACTTTGGCAATGTTATCACAGCAGCTGCAGATGGGCCGGCTATACTCCAAAGCCTAGTAACTATGCTGCTGAATCGTACATGTCGTTGTTTTTTTTTGAAAGAATGGTAGGAGAATTGCCGTTCTATTTCATTGATCAGCAGGATAAAATAAAATAAAAAGCCCGTCCAAGCACGGGGTACAACCACAGCGCTCCGCTGCAACCCTGCCCAAAGCCAGACACACCTCCGGCCACCGCTGGAAACACCGCCTACAGAGGAGAAAGAAGGAATGCAGCCCCACTGCTGCCACCTAGGCCAAAGGCCGAACATGAGAGAGAGATACAGGAGAGGGAGAAGGGGATACGCCACCAACACTCAGTCACTCACACAGCGACGAGCGACTCCTAGAGCAGCAGACCTAACGAAGACCCATAGCGCAAGATGGGACCACGACGCCTCCAACAAGGTAGCGACAGGGAGAACCTGTCGCCGTTGCAAAACCGCTAGGGTTTTCACCTAGAGCAGGGGATGGTCCGAAAGGTGATGCCTCCAACGAGGGAACGACACCATGAAAGAGGATCCTAAGGCCTAGAGGGGGGTGAATAGGCAATTTTAGAACTTCTTAAATTATTCTTGAATTAACATCATATTAAGAGTCACCCAATCCTAGTTGCAATTATCGAGTAGGCGGAAGCGATAAACTAAACACAAGCAACTAAGATATGGCATTCAAATTCATCACAAGCAATGCAATAAGAGTAAGTGCGGGAATATAAATGAGAGGGAGACACGGTATTTGTTTGACCGAAGTTCGGAGCCGCAACTCCTACCCTCCGTTGAGGCTACCCCTTGCGCACAAGGACCGGCTCGCTCTCGAGCCTCACGCCTCACTCACTTCCGGTAGTCGTTCCGCCACTCCGCGAGGTGGACTCAAATCACCAGACACCGACTCAAGAGTAGCCACACGTCAAGGCCTACTCTCAAGCCCACGCCCACGAAGGATGTCTTCAAAAGTAACAAGCCAAACGCCTGATCATGCGGATCGAAGGACTTCCATGAAGCTCGGTATTAGGGTTTGATGGATTGTGGCTTTGGATGATCTTGTGGGTGGAGGAATGGCTCTAGAACACCTAATTGATGAGCTATGAATGTGGTAGGTGAAGTGGGCAGCAAACCTCAAAGTAGCCACCACTAGGTAGGTATTTATAGCCCTAGAGCAAAACTAGCCATTGCCCCTCGGAAGAGGACAAAAGACTAGCCGTTAGCCTCTCACGGACGCCGTCAAGCGGCACCGGACGCCGTCCAAGCAAACAGCAATCTCACAAAAATAGGTTTATCGGACGCCGTCCGGTCCCACGGACGCCGTCCAAGAAGGGTCACGCAGATTTGAAACCACCGGACGCCCCAGACGCCGTCCGGCGAGAAACAATAAATTTGAACTTGATCGGACGCCGTCCGTGACTACGGACGCCGTCCAAACGATGAATATTAATTTGGATTTTGGGCTGGTCGGACGCCGTCTGGATTTACTGACGCCGTCCGGCGAGAATGGATTCTGACTAAAATGTTAGGGGAAATTTAGGTGGGTTTCTCTCTCTCTAGAAGTCTCACATAGGGATATTTGGGTATTTTTAGAAGTGGTGGACTACGGAGCCGAGTTTTCGAGAATTCATAAAGATCGGCATAGTCGAGAAACTCGAACCCCTTTTGAAACCGACGAAAAACAGAAATAAACCTAACTACTCTAATCTATCGTGACCTCTTCTCTTGGGTCACGCACTTAAAACCTTGGGCAGACTCGAGAAAATTATCGACGCTACAAATTAGGGTTTATAAAAATCGCCGAGTCTCCGCTAGGGTTCCGAGAAGTCCAAAAACCCCCTAGCCCTTTATATTAATTAATTTTGTCATCAATGCCACTAATAAAAATTAGGGCTCAACGATGCTCACAATCTCCCCCTTTGTGGCACTTGATGGCAACCCAAGAAAGAATAAAATTTTTGAGCTGCAAAAGGGGTTAGTGCAATACAAATATGCGAGCAATTTGAATAAAAGAGAAACCACAACTCGACCACAAAGGATGTGCAAATAAAGGAAGCTCCCCCTAAATTCATGCATAAATTAAGTTCAGAAGCCAACAAGGTTCAAAAGACATAAAACCAACCAGAGTAACAATCACAAATTTTTAACCGAGTATCGAGACAACAAATAATATTACAGGTAAAGGCAAAACCTCGATCTTACTAACACTAACACCTGCTAATCTCTCTACCTTCTCCCCCTTTGTCACCAAGTGACACAAAAGGGATAAGCTCCTAGCCTGGTCTACTCTTCTTGGTCTTCGTCCATGTTGTCGCCTCCGTTATTTCCTTGGCCGCCGGAAGAGGAGCCCTGACCTCTCGGACGCTTGAACAGGGGCATATGAGCTGCAGAGGGTACCAACCGAGGTGAGGGAGGATCATCAAACATTTGGGTCGGTTGAGGATTTGGCAGAGAAAAGTTGAGATGGCGAGCGACTTCTCCACCAGTAAAATGAATCTTACCAGGAGGAGGATATGACTGTGGTGGAGGTACAAAGGAAGGAGCAGGCCCAGAAGGAGGGTACACCCAAGGATGAACCAGTGGTGGGTAGACAGGTGGGCGAGGAAAGCTCTGAGTCTGCTGGTAGGCCTGATAGCTGTCATGAGCATGTGAATACCAACCATATGGATTTGCCCCTTCTGGCACTGGCATAAACATCGCCCCATGTCTTGCCACGGTGACTTAAACTCTGCGAACTCATCGCCAAGTACGTCTCACGCCTCGCCAAGTCTCATCTCTCTGCGGGTGGTCGGCTCTTCTTTCACCTCGGTGTGAAACTTTCTCATATCTCAAGCAGCCCCTCATCTCACCTATCAAGCGTCATACCAAGGGAGGGCAGCGCAGAAGATCCCGCACCAAAGGCCGGCAGGTTTTGCCTTTGGAGTAGAGGAG
Organism: Raddia guianensis; assembly: GCA_036346415.1. Taxonomy (NCBI): domain Eukaryota; kingdom Viridiplantae; phylum Streptophyta; class Magnoliopsida; order Poales; family Poaceae; genus Raddia; species Raddia guianensis. The sequence goes on along the minus strand of CM070543.1, from coordinate 23,952,033 downwards.
AAAACAGGGCCGGTGTTGGAGGAGGAGCATCATCACCTGGACGAACCAGCTTGGGCTTGCTTCCAAGAGAGTTTAAGAAATTTTTCATTTGGTGCTTCTTTACTTTGTTGTTCCAAATCCTCACTTCATCATTAGTTTGCACGCCCTGTCCTGGAAAGAAACAGGCCAACATAGGGAGCTAGAGGTAGTGCCCTATTGACCTCCCTGAAGATGGTGTCATCAAGTTCTCCCATGAGGGTGGCTCCGACATTTATAATCCTGCCAGTCAGAAGGTATAGCATGAACCAACTGCAGATTGGAAGAATCCTGTCACGGTTACCCCCTCGAACAAACAAAGTGCTCCGAAGGATAAGATTTATCAACGCTGGCTCCTGGCGCAGTTGATTTGCCTTCTCTATATTCAATTCTTCTTCATCAATATCAATGTACTTGAACTTTATCTCTTCAAGAGGAGGATATTTGCCTCTCCAGAGGGCATCTTCATAGCACACCTCATTCAAATCAGTGCCAGAGTCTGGAGTACCCAAGGCGTGATTCATCTCGGCCACTATGATCCCTTTAATATGTCCATCAACTGAGTGATAATAGTTTGATTCTGTCTCGTCTTCGGCAATCAGTAAAGTAGCAAAGAACTCACAGTTTCTTTCTGTGCTCCAGGTCAATTTCTTGTTTGAGATCAATTACGCTAGGCACAGAGTGAAGCTAAACATGGTGTGAACCTCGGGCCTCGCCTCGCTTTGAGATCTCGCTCCGATCAACACGGTGGGGATCCCTAGGACCAGTCGTGGGAGCAGAGAAGCACATGTATAATTGTTTCTGAAACTTGGTGTAGAACCTGAAATCCCTGGTATCCTCTCGCCGCTGAGGGAACCATCTGGCATATGAGACAGATCTTTTCTTCCTTAGTGTCTCCATAGACAATTTCAGAACTTGATCATCCACAGGGTCGTCCTCGGCGACCACCTGTCTCAAGAACATCCTCATCTATGTGGTCCTCAGCATAGGTGTCATCATCAGCATCCTCGGCGGTGGCAAAAGAAGATCCTGCCACCCGAGTCCAATGAACTCCCTGATCAGTCTGCTGCTGTATATCTGCTCTAGTCACTCTACTTGGGCGAGGAGGCGCACCTTTGCTCGCCGTCTCATCTATGTAATCGGGATCGCCTTATCGCTGGCGACATGCCGACCATCGAGGGTCCCGCCGAGCCTTCCCAAATTTCTTCAAAGATTTCGACATCTCAAATTAATTCCTCGACAATGTAACCACTAACCGAACAACCTCACCGCTAACCGCCATCGACCAGCGATCCATCGACACGGTGCCAACCCACCACGGTCCAACCACGAACACTAAGCAGGGAAAAACCTATTCAAAACCTAGAACTTCGGTAAACAACGAAATTTGGCGGAAGAAAGGCGGGAAGCCGCATCGAGCCCTAGAAGCGAAGGAGGAGACGCCGGCGCGAGGAGATCGCCCCAAGGCCCTTCGGTAGAGAAAGGAGGGAACGCGACGGAGACGAGGCGCCTGAACGGGCCGCCCGGTTCAATCCACGCGGAGGATTGAAGAGGACGACGAGGAGGCCGCGGTAGTGGTGGAGGTCGCTGGAAGTCACGGAGGTCTTCCCGGTGAGGAGAAGGGCGGCGGCGCCGGTTTGGAGAGGAGGAACAGATCAAATGAGGAGAGAGGGAGACGAAGGGTAAGTTATACAGATTTCAGCGGTTAGGCCTGTTGGGCCGGCGTCCAACGGTTATCGGACGGCGTCAAGCAATCTGATTCAGCAAGCCTGATCGATTTCGTCGGACGGGCTCGCGAGAAGCGACGGCGTCCGAAGCGAAGTATTGCGGCTCGAATCGACCTTGGTCGGACGGCGTCCGGTGGTTCTGGACGGCGTCCGACAATCTGAATTCAGCCGACAAGACACACTGTCGGACGGCGCTCGAGAATCTCAGACGGCGTCCGATAAAGGGAAGAATCACAGCTGTTTGATCTTCTGATTAGTGGGCCCCACCAACGCGAGAATTTTTATAAAACTAATGTTTTGAAGTGATGATCTCCATTTTGCTCAAGATTCAAAGGAAGATTCAAATGTGAGCAATTTGAAGTGATTTTAAAATTTTAATTTTGAAGAGATAAGATTATAATATGACAAATGAAATCAAGTCAAATTCAAAAACCCAAATTTTGATCTTAGAGATCAACAAAATGTGTGAACCCAAATTTTGCCTTGATTTCTCATATAGGCATGAAAATCGAGCATAGGGGTTCACTTTAGAGTTTAAGCACATGTTTTTTTTTACTTTTGGCTCCTTTTCAAATATTTTCAATAATTTTGATGCCATATGATTTTCAAGAGAAGAAATATGCATATGGAGCAAATTTTTCAAAGAGGGATAAGATTTTCAAAATTAAAAGTTTGAAGTGATAAGATGATAAGGATAGTCTATTAAGTTCAAATTTGTTTTGGCTTGAAATATAGGACAAGAATGTGCTAACCCAAAATCAAATTTATCTTTTCACCACTAGAGGGAGTTTTGAGATCATGAGTTGAAACTAAACTCCCCCTAAATGTGACAAGGGTCAAAAGCAAATGAAAAAATTCAAATAAGACCCAAAAACCACAAAAACCAATCAACACGCATTTGATCTATCTAGTATGTTGAGTTCATTTCTTAATTTGCAAAACCGTGCCTCATCTAAGGGTTTGGTGAAAATATCCGCCAATTGGTCTTCCGTTCGCATGTAGGCAAGCACAACGTCACCCTTTGCAATATGGTCACGAATAAAATGATGTCGGATGTCGATGTGCTTTGTACGGGAATGTTGGACCGGATTGTTGGCTATTTTCACCGCACTTTCATTATCACATAGAAGTGGCACTTTTTCAAATTTTAACCCAAAGTCATTAAGCATCCGTGTCATGTACAAGAGTTGAGCACAACAACTCCCCGCCGCTACATATTCCGCTTCCGCGGTAGATAGCGCCACGGAGTTTTGCTTCCTCGAAGTCCATGACACGAGAGAGCGTCCTAGCAAGTGACAACCCCCTGGGGTGCTTTTGCGATCAATTTTGCAACCGGCGTAATCCGAGTCGGAATAGCCAAGAAGCTCAACACGCGCTCCCTTGGGGTACCAAAGACCTAGACTAGTAGTGATTTTTAGATATCTCAAAATGCGTTTTACGGCAATAAGATGCACTTCTTTAGGGGATGCTTGCAAGCGAGCACACATGCACACACTAAACATAATATCGGGTCGAGAAGCGGTAAGATAGAGAAGCGAACCGATCATGGAGCGATAAAGCTTTTGGTCTACGGGCTTTCCATCTTCATTCAAGTCAAGATGCCCATTAGTGGCCATTGGTGTCTTGATCGATTTGCAATCATCCATTGAAAATCGCTTAAGAAGGTCCTTTGTGTATTTCTCTTGACAAATGAAGGTCCCTTCCCGAAGTTGCTTGATTTGAAATCCAAGGAAGAAAGTGAGCTCTCCAATCATCGACATTTCGAATTCCTTGGACATCATTTCTCCAAAGTCCTTACATTTAGATTTGTTAGTGCATCCGAAAATAATATCATCCACATATATTTGACAAATAAATAAGTCATTTTCAATAGGCTTTAGAAACAATGTGGAATCAATCGCACCGGTTTTAAATTCCTTTTCTAAGAGGAAGTCCCTAAGACGCTCATACCATGCTCTAGGAGCTTGCTTGAGACCGTATAGCGCCTTAGTGAGCTTGTAGACATGGTTTGGGTGTTTGAGGTTTTCAAAACCGGGTGGTTGCTCGACATAAACAAGTTCATCAATAAAACCATTTAGAAAAGCACTCTTAACATCCATTTGAAAGAGTGTTATGTTATAGAGAGAAGCGAATGCCAAGAGTAACCGTATAGCTTCAAGTCGAGCAACGGGGGCGTAGGTTTCTCTATAGTCAAGTCCTTCGATTTGTGTGAAACCTTGCGCCACCAATCTTGCTTTGTTTCGCACTACTTCACCGTTCTCATCTTGTTTGTTGCGGAAGACCCATTTGGTTCCAATGACATTGTGGTCCTTCGGTCTTTAAACAAGCTCCCAAACTTCGTTTCGGGTGAAGTTGTTTAGTTCTTCATGCATAGCGTTCATCCAATCCGCATCCGCCAATGCCTCATCAATGGTCCTAGGCTCAACAATAGACACAAAAGCGTGATGCTCACAATAATTTACGGTATGAGAACGGGTTCTTACGCCTTGATTGAGATTGCCAATGACTTGATCTAGGGGATGATCCTTGGAGAGAGTGCGGTGTTGTTGAACGGGTACTTGTAGATCAACGCCTCCCCCTTGAGCTTGATCAACTTCAAAGTTTGCATCTCCGTCCACCGCTTGATCTTGAGTTGTTGGAGAGGTGTCTTGAGCTTGATTATCGATGGAGGTGGTGGGGGTCATTACTTCATCTTTTGGTGTCTTCGGTGAGGGTCGAATTTCCCCCAACTCCATGGCTTCATGTGGTAGCTCATCACCTACATTTCTTGTCAAATCTTGCTCATTTTGTGAGCCGTTAGTTTCATCAAACTTGACATCATAAGCTTCCTCAACAAGCCCGGTAGAATTATTAAAGACTCGAAAGGCTTTTGAGCGAGAGGAGTACCCTAACATGATACCAATGTCACACCTCTTTTGGAACTTACCCAAATGAGTCCTTTTCTTATAGATGTATACCTTGCAACCGAAGACTCGAAAGTAAGAGATGTTGGGCCTTCGTCCCACTAGTAGTTCATATGAGGTCTTGTGAAGGAGTCGGTGGAGGTAGAGGCGGTTGATGGCATGACACGCCGTGTTGATGGCTTCCGCCCAAAAGACATGCGGCGTGTTGTACTCGTCAAGCATCGATCTTGCCATCTCTATCAAAGTACGGTTCTTCCTCTCCACCACTCCATTTTGTTGGGGAGTGTATGCCGCCGAGAATTCGTGCTTCACACCTAACTCATCACAAAATTCTTCCACATTTGTGTTAGTGAACTCGGTGCCATTATCACTCCTCACCTTTTTAATAAAAGAGTCAAATTCTTTTTGAGCTTTCAAAGCAAATCTTTTAAACACATCACCGGCAAGAGATTTGTTTGCAAGGAAAAATATCCAAGTGAAGCGAGAGAAATCATCGACAATCACATGACAATAAGAATTACCGCCTGTGCTCGCATAGGTGGTTGGGCTAAACAAATCCATATGCAAAAGTTCAAGTGGTCGGGATGTAGACATAAAAGTCTTAGTCGGATGAGAATTAGCCACTTGCTTGCCGGCTTGGCATGAGCTACATAAACGATTCTTCTCGAATTTGACATCCTTCACTCCAACAACCAAGTTATTTTTAAAAACCTTTTTCAAAGTGCCCATTCCAACATGTCCAAGACGTCTATGCCACAACCAACCAAGAGTGGTTTGAGCGATAAGACAAGTCTTGGTTTGAGAAGTTTCACGGTTTGAAAAATCAACCAAATATAAGTTTTGAAACCGGGTGCCCTCAAATGCAACACTTTGATCCTTAGTGGAAACGACACGAACTCCGTTGATTGAAAAGAAGCAATCAAAACCCAAATCGCACACTTGAGCAACGGAGAGGAGATTGAAGTTGCAAGCTTCCACCAAGAGCACATTAGAGATGGATAGGTCATTGGATATTACAATTTTACCAATACCCTTTACCTTTCGCTTGGAGTTATCCCCAAATGTGATCTTGTGTTCGGGGTCCTTCTCCTCCTCTAGTAAGGTAAACATACTTGAGCTACCGGTCGTGTGTTGGGTGCAACCGCTATCGAATATCCAATGCTGGCCACCGCTCTTGTAGTTCACCTACACACACACAATCAAGCTTGGGTTTTAGGTACCCAAGACTTCTTCTTGGGTCCTTTTGAGTTAGTCATCAAGCATTTGGGCACCCAAATAGCCTTCACATTTTTCTTTTCATTGGGTGCACCAACATATTTAGCATAGGTAGAGCCATTCTTCCTCATAAGCATGTAACTTGCATTAAGCACTTGAGTTTTAGACATGAATTGAGAAGATTTTGCGAGAGGACAAGCAATGGCTTTATGTTTCTCATTTTTACATATGTGGCAGCGGGTCCCTCCCTTAACAAAAGTTAGCTTGGGCTTACCCCAACCACCCTTGGGCAAATCCCCGGGATGAAATCCCAAACCATGCTTACCCAAGGTATACCTTTGCTCCCGAAGCACCTTGACAAGAGAGTTGTTCCCCACAATCAATTTAGCCAAGCTAGAGTCTAGTTGCTCAATTCTATCCTTAAGAAGCAAATTTTCCTTAACTAGCTCATTAGCACATTTAGCAACACCACAAGTACCAATGGAACAAGCATTTTCATTTAAAGAGGTGGCACTAGTGGATGTAGATGAGCTAGCATTGAGTGTGATCGTGGGTGACAAGTTAAAGGATGTGTCATGAGATAAACTAAGTGAACCATCTATAGTGTCAATCAAATCACAAGTCATACCAACATTGCATTTTTCAATTGAGCAATCAAGCGGAGTTTCAACATTCACATTAGAGCTAGCAAGTTTATTTTCTAGAATTTCAACTTGCAAATTTAGAGCTTCATAATCATCTTCTAGAGTCTCATGTTTTTCAAGCAAATTTTCAAATTCATTCGCAAGCTCTTTATGCACTTTCACTAGCTTTTTTCTCTTAGACTTTTCCTTCTCTAGAGCATTATTCAAATCATCAATCAAAAACTTAAGCTCACTTTTAGAGAGGTGCTCATGTGTTACCTTCTCCTCTAGTGCCATAAGACACATGGGAGGCGAGGGGTTGTCAATGGCGACTCCGGACACCTTAGTGTTTTCATTGTCGGAGGAGTCCGCCCAAGAGCCCTCGTCATCGGTGATCCATTCTCCAATCACCTCTTCTTGTACATTGGCGGTGAGACAAAGCTTTTGCTTGGGAAGAGCCGGAGGAGCATTTTCCTTGATCGCAAGTCCAGCTAGTCCATGAGCTCTAGTGTCTTCTTCTTCGGAGGATGATTGTGAGGACGATGAGCTTGAGCTATCTTCCTTCTTGGTCTTTTGTCTGGCAAGAGCCTTCTTCTTCTCCTTTGATTTGTGTTCGCTCTTGCGGTAGTGACGGTACTTTTTCTTGTCATCATCCTCATCTTCTTCTTGATTCCTCACCTTGTGCTTGTTCTTTTTGTTTCTTGGACAATCCGCCGCCAAGTGACCCTTTTCCCCACATTCGTAGCAACGCATCTCGGAGATAGGTCTTCGCCTTGAAGAGGATGATCCGCCGCGGAAGCTCATCTTCTTGATCAACTTTCTTGACCGCTTGACAAGGAGGGCCAATTCTTCAATCTCCGGAATTGCATCATCGGAGTCATCATCATCTTCTTCAACTTCGATCTTCTTCTTTCCGCTTTTGGCTTTGGCGGGAAGAGCAATTGACTTCTTGTTGAGCGGAGACTCTTCACTTTCAAGAAGCCGCATCTCGTAAGAGTTGAGTTGCCCGAGAAGCTTTGTCGGTGTCATCTTCTTGAGCTTTAACTTGGATGCTCGAATCAAAGTCACAAGTGGATTGAAGCTAAAGGGCACAACATCGAGCATCTTCCGACAAATGTCAATGTCTTCCAAGACCTTCTTCTCCGAACATCCGGCAATTTCATTGACGATGGGGTTCAACCTAAGAAACATTTCATTAACACTTTCATTAGGAAGCATCTTGAATTGATCAAATCTTTTTCTAGCACGAGATAGCTTCTCCTCAAGCATCTCGGCATTACCAACATGAATTTCTCTAAGATGCTTCCAAATGTCATAGGCTTTAGAGAGATTGCCAATGCTATCAAAAACTTCGGAAGACACACTAGAGAGTAAAGCATTTCTAGCAATGGCATTAAAGCGTTTGTACTTAGCATGAACTTCATCAAGAGCAATTGTTCCTACTGAGGGTCCGGATAGCTTGATCTCACAAGCAACCCACACATCATACCTAAGCGCCTCTAAGTAACATTGCATCCTAATTCTCTAATAGTTGTAGTTTGTTCCATCAAAAATAGGAGCTTTTCCAATTTCTATCCTAGGCCCCTCTTGAGCCATCTCCTAGCGGTTAAGCTAATACCGGAGAACCTAGATGCTCTGATACCACTTGAAAGAGGATTCTAAGGCCTAGAGGGGGGTGAATAGGCAATTTTAGAACTTATTAAATTATTCTTGAATTAACATCATATTAAGAGTCACCCAATCCTAGTTGCAATTATCGAGTAGGCGGAAGCGATAAACTAAACACAAGCAACTAAGATATGGCATTCAAATTCATCACAAGCAATGCAATAAGAGTAAGTGTGGGAATATAAATGAGAGGGAGACACGGTATTTGTTTGACCGAAATTCGGAGCCGCAACTCCTACTCTCCGTTGAGGCTACCCCTTGCGCACAAGGACCGGCTCGCTCTCGAGCCTCACGCCTCACTCACTTCCGGTAGTCGTTCCGCCACTCCGGCGAGGTGGACTCCGTCACCCGTACATCGACTCAAGAGTAGCCACACGCCAAGGCCTACTCTCAAGCCCACGCCTCCACGAAGGATGTCTTCAAAAGTAACAAGCCCGAAACGCCTCGATCATGCCGGATCGAAGGACTTCCATGAAGCTCGGTATTGGGGTTTGATGGATTGTGGCTTTGGATGATCTTGTGGGTGGAGGAATGGCTCTAGAACACCTAATTGATGAGCTATGAATGTGGTAGGTGAAGTGGAGCAGCAAACCTCAAAGTAGCCACCACTAGGTAGGTATTTATAGCCCTAGAGCAAAACTAGCCGTTGCCCTCTGAAGAGGACAAAAGACTAGCCGTTAGCTCTCTACCGGACGCCGTCCGACGGGCACCGGACGCCGTCCGACAGAAGCAACTGCTCACAAAAATAGGTTTATCGGACGCCGTCCGGTCCCCACCGGACGCCGTCCGACAGCAAGGGTCGCGCAGGCGCTGAAACCACCGGACGCCCCCCAGACGCCGTCCGGCAGCGAGAAACAGCCAAATTTGAACTTGATCGGACGCCGTCTGGTGACTACCGGACGCCGTCCGACAGTGAATATTAATTTGGATTTTGGGCTGGTCGGACGCCGTCTGGATTTACCAGATGCCGTCCGACAGAATGGATTTACGGCTAAAATGTTAGGGAGAAATTTAGGTGGGTTTCTCTCTCTCTCTAGAAGTCTCACATAGGGATATTTGAGTATTTTTAGAAGTGGTGGACTACGGAAACCGAGTTTTCGGGAATTCGCAAAGATCCGGCATAGTCCGAGAAACTCGAACCCCTTTTGAAATCCGACGAAAAACAGGAAATAAACCTAACTACTCCTAATCTATACGTGACCTCTTCTCTCGCCCGATCACGCACTTAAAACCTTGGAGCAGCTCAGAAAATTGTCGACGCTACAAATTAGGGTTTATAAAAATCGCCGAGTCTCCGCTAGGGTTCCGAGAAGTCCAAAAACCCCCTAGCCCTTTATATTAATTAATTTTGTCATCAATGCCACTAATAAAAATTAGGGCTCAACGATGCTCACACACCAAAGGTGACGCCAACACCAGCCCAAAAGGGTAGGGCTTTCTCCCAAGACCTGCCCTACTAGCGCACAAGGAAGAGGCCGCCAATGGTCGATAGCACCAGAAGAACCGAGCCGCCGGCCGAAGACGCAGAGCCAGAGAGCGTGCACGAACGCAGCCACCCGATGCGGAAGACGCCGCCCACGCCACCCAACACCTTGGAGAAAGGGAGGGTCAAGACGACGGGGACGGGACCGGGTCAAGAGGAAGAGAACGGGGACGCCGCCGGAGAAAGGTCACTAGCCAACGCCGCTGAAGAGGGGCCACCACGCCTGGTGGCTACCGCACGGGAGCGAAGGAGATTAGACGCCGCGCCACCCAAGCGAGCCGAACCCCGCCATTAACCCGAAAAACGCCAACCTACGCCACCGAGCACCTCACAGGGAGGGGAGGGCAAAGTGGACGAGGACGGGACCAGGCTAGAAACAGGGGTCGCCCTGCCACTGAAGGACGGGCGACGGCCCACCATACCACCACGGGAGGAGTCGAGGAGACACCGGACACGCCCCTGGAGCCCACCTGCTCCGTCCGCTCCGGCCAGCTACCAAAGCGGACCCCCCCCCAAGTGGCCTCCACCGAGACGGGCTTAGGGGGAGGGGGAAGAAGGGGAAGAAGGAGAAGGTGCCGGTGCCGAGCTCCTCCGAGCTACGAGGCCACCGGTCCCACAACCCTAGAGTACACCCACTCCGACCGCTCCGGCCAACACACTGCCAGATCCGAGCCTCCTGCTCGCGGATCTGGCCTCTCACAGAGCAGTCCCTCCCGTACGGTCTTCGCCAAGACGGGCCCAGGAGGAAGGGAAGAAGGAAAAAGGGAGAAGAGAGAGGGAAAGCCAACGCTGAGCTCCACCACTGCGTGCGAAGGTGCGGATGAAGAAGAAGGGAAGCGCGCGCCACGCCTAGATCCGGAGGGAGGGGAGCCACACCGCCGCCGCACATGGAGGGGAAGGTCGGGCGCCGTGTCCAGAGGAGATGAGGGGGAGCGGACACCGCGTCCAAATCCGAATGGGAGGTCGCCGGCCGCCGGCAACTTCCGCTACCGGCCGCCAGGCCACTAGCTCACTTCTCCGGCCTCCGACAGCGCGCCTCCGCTGCCGCCATCGCCTGCGTCGCCCAAGACGAGCGCAAAGCGCCCTTGGTCCCACGCGAGGCAAGTGCTGCTCCCGGGACCCCGACCCCATGCCTTTGACGGCGACGCTGCCGTTGAGCCCCGCCACCAAGAAGAGCGGCACGGCCCCTGGCTGCAGCGCGGGCACTGCCATGGAGAAGTTGGCACGGAAGGCGGCGCCAGTGACGACGACCTCCAGCTGCGTCGTCGCGCCGCGGCAGTGAAAGGCGGCACCGCTGCCGCCGCGCGGGACGAGGCCAGGAGGAGACGGGGAGGCCGAGGACGACGCCCCGGGTCCGGGCTACCCACCATCGGGCGCCGCACTGCCGGAGCCGAGCTCCGCCGCCTCCCCGTCTCCTCACGGCGCGGCGGTGTTCGCCCCCCGAGTCGCTCACTCGAGAGCGACGCGGGGTCCATTCTTCTATTTCTACATGCAGTTGTTGTGTGTTCATTTGCTTGGTCATTGCGATTATCATCACAAATTAAAGGTTGGGTTGTGTGGCTAACAAGCTGGCCGGTTTGGCTGCTAACAATAAACTTGCATGTGATATGTGTTGGAAATATTAGGAATTTCCTCAATATTTTAATCTACAAAATTATGTAAAACATAATTAGACAATTGCCAGTTTCCAGTTCAAGACCAAAGGTACTAGATATAAAAATATCTATCTCATACGCAAAGGCTAATGAACAGGAAAACAAAGAGGCAAAAGCACGGTATAAACAAATATACCCTTGAACCGGTGCCACCACGGCATTAAAGAAAGTGAACAATGACTTGTTCATTGTTGTTCGCCATGACGGTCGGTGTAGACGATCACAAGTTGGTGCAGAGATGCCTTTGATGCAGTGGAGAGGTCGGTGCAGTCGAACGTCGGTGCAGTGTAGATGTACAGGTGCCTCCTCGCAATGACCCAGGCTTGAGCAGTCGCGTGAGAACGCTCCCAAAAACCTTATCGGCCTTCTATCCGGCGGGATCTCGAGAAGGACGAGGTTCCGAGGCTGCTCCCTCCGCTCCTTGTGCGCGCAAGGAAACAGAGGCGGAACGCAAAACGGCGGCCTTCTGAGATGGAAGTATGGAATGTGCGGGAGAGAGAGCTCTTGAGGCGAGAACCTTTTTCCGCAGGCGCAGAAGCTCATGCTTTTATAGGCGCTAGGAAGAGAAGGTTAAATCGAACACGACGCCATCAAGCACTAGTAACGGACGCCATTACATCTGGCCATTAAGTCGTCCGTTACGAACAAGCGCCATTACACCACCATTAAGTCGTCGGTTACGGGAGAGGTCGCCGTGCTCGGGGTGAGGTCGCCTGCTCGAGGAGAGATCGGCCGTGCTCGGGAGAGCTCGCCCGGCTCGGGAGAGATCGCCTGTGCGAGGAGAGGTCGCCCCGGCTCGGGAGAGCTCGCCTGCCTCGACACGCCACGCCACGCCCACGCCTTTCTCTTTTCTCTCTTTTCTTAATTGGGAGAACCACAATCCAACTATTTAAGTTGAGATATTCTCCTCCCAATTTCCTAACAGTTTAGTATTAAATGGGCCTCTTGGAATTTCTATTAAAATAATTAAATGGGCCAACCCCATAATTATTCTAACAATCCCCACCAAATTTCATAGGCACATTTGAAATACTCTCGCCCTTCAGTAGTTTGATATACCGGTGTTTCGATGGAGACTGTTGTTGAACTTCCACCTAGAACAAAGGTTACACTCATCCACAACTCAACAATGGACTAAGCCTTGAATTGACAGTTTTGTGTAACGAAGTTTCACTAAAGCCCTTTATCGATACTAGGTCGCTAAATGCATCCCCTCGGTTTGGAGCGTATAAGTCATACTCCTTTGCCTTTCATGAGCCTCTAGAGATCACCCAATCTCATAGACTGTGACTAGCAATGAGCTCATATAGGTGTATTCCTCATAAGATGTTCGTAGGACAACATCTACGCTTATTAAAAGCCACTCGGAACACATTAAGGTATAACCAACCCGCCATACGAGAATAGGAGAGTAGTGCATCTCAAACGGAGTGGGTTAAGTACAAAAGTACTCTCCTCTCACCCGATCACTAGCTTGTCTCAACATCCTAATTCACGGGATCTCCGATCAAATAGGATGAGTTACCACTAAGACATGACTTTCATGTGGGTCTCAAGCCCATCTCTCTTGATGCTTCATCTATCACATTTCGTGATAGTCCCTTTGTAAAGGATCTCGCCAGTTTTAGCCGATCGACATAGTCCAATGCTATAACTCCGAGTTTCTCATCTTTCCGACAGACTTCAATCGCCTCTTAACGTGCCTTGATGACTTCATGTTATCCTTTGAACTGCTCACCTTGGCAATCACCGCCCGATTGTCACAGTTCACAAGGATAGCGTGCACCGATTTTTCAACCACCAGTAAGTCCATCACAAGCTCACGCAGACCAATCGGCTTCCATAGTGGCATTGTCTAATGCCGTGAGTTCTGCCCATTGTAGACCTCGTTAAGATGGTGCGCTTGCAAGACTTCCAGAAGCAGCTCCACCACCCAATGTGAATACAAACCACTTGTGGCTTTTATCTCATCAAGATCGGATATCCAGTTTGAATCACTATAACCCTCTAGTACCCTTGGGTACCGGTGTAGTGAATACCATAACTTGATGTCCCTTTAGATAGCGATCACTCTCTCAAGAGCATGCCAATGATCATCTCCGGATTTGAAACAAACCGCTAAGTTTGCTCACAAAGAAACGAGATATCGTGTCTTGTTGCGGCTAAATACATCGATGAACCAATGATTTGGGAATATCTCAATTGATCTTTTGCTATACGCTGGTTCTTTCGCAATAGCACACTTGGATCATATGGCGTTGGAGCAGTTTACAATCGCTAAAGCCAAAGCGACTCAACACCTTTTCCACATAATGGACCGCCAAGAGTTATCCCACCATCATCTTCTCTTAACAACTTAATGTTTAAGATGACATCCGCTACTCCCAAATCTTTCATTTCAAAATTCATGACAGAAAGTCCTTGACTTCCTTAATCACATTAAGGTTCGTCTCAAGATCAAGATGTCATCAACATACGCATACGTAATCACTCCTTCACCCCCACCATAGCGGTAATACACACATTTGTCGCCTTCATTCACAACAAAACCGGCAGATGTTAAAGTTCGTCGAACTTCTCGTACATCGCTTAGGTGCTTGCTTAAGACCATACAAAGACTTCAACAACCTACACACTTTTCCTTCATGACCCTTTACTACAAATCCATCTGGTGATCCATATAGATTTTCTTCCAACTCTCCATTAAGGAAAGCCGCCTTTACGCCCATCCGATGAACGATCGACCGTAGGAGGCGACCATGGATAGTAGTACTCTAATAGTGATCAATCTAGCAACGGTGAGTAAGTATCAAAGAAGTCCTTGCCTTCTTTCCGGTATAACCCTTGGCCACAAGCCTTGCCTTGTACTTTTCAATTGTACCATCAAGCCTCACTTCTTTTTGAACACCCACTTACATCCCATGTGTTTACACCCATATGGACGATCAATAACTTCCCAAGTTCCATTGCTCAGATGGAATCCATCTCACTCTGACCGCTTCCTTCCAATAGTCATCCCGAGATGAATAAGCCTCCTCAATGGTTCTGGAGTATCATCCACTAGATATATAATGAAGTCATCACCAAAAGACTTTGCGGTCTTTTGTCTCTTACTCTTCGAGTTACTTCATTGTCTTCATCTATTGGATTTTCCTCAAAAGTGGATTCAATTTGTATAGGAGTGGAAGGTTTAGGAGAGAAGATAGATTCTGGCCGATGAGCTAAGTGTCTCTTTCATAGGAATATGTCCTCAAAAATGTGGCATCATTGGACTCTAAGATTGTACCTTCATACATATCAGGTACTCCAGATTTCACTATTAAGAACCTATATCCAACACTGTGAATAGCATAACCAATAAGGACACAATCAACGGTTTTTTGTCCAAGTTTACGCTTCTTTGGGACAGGCACATTAACCTTAGCCAAACAGCCCCAAGTACGTAAATAAGTGAGATTTAATCTTTTTCTCTCTCATTCCTCGAATGGTGTGATTTCTTTATTCTTTGTAGGAACCCTATTTAGGACATGACAAGCAGTCAATATAGCCTCACCCCACCATTCCTTGAAAAGTCCCGATGTTTCTAACATGGCGTTAACTATATCGTTAGAGTACGGTTCTTTCTTTCGCAACCCCGCTTGACTGGGAGAATAGGAGGCATCCTCTCATGGATTATTCCAAGTTCCTCGCAGAATTTATTAAAATCACTAGAAAAATATTCTCCACCACGATCTGACCTAACCCGTTTGATTTTCCTATCAAGTTGGTTTTCACTTGACTTTATAGATCTTAAAATAGTGAAAAGCCTCATCTTTAGACTTTAATAAATACACGTAGCAAAATCTAGTAGAATCATCAATCAAAGTCATGAAATACCTCTTACCACCCTTCGTCAACTCCCGCTCATCTCGCACAAATCGGTATGAACTAGTTCTAATGGTGACAAGTTTCTGCCTCTCGCCTTGTGAGGCTTGCGAGGTTGCTTAGATTGCACACACACTTGACACTTAAAACTTTTGACTTGGGTAAATTTTAGGATTAAATCCATACCGCCATCCGCATCATACAACCAAGATTAACATGACAAAGTCGTGAATGCCAAACATTAGTCTCATGATCACAAACATGATTAATCTCATTATTCATGTCCATCAAAGATAAGCGGAACAAGCCTCCGCCTCATAGCCTTTTCCAATAAAATTTCCAAACTTGGAAATAACACATTTATTGGATTCAAAACTAGCTTAAAACCATCTCTACATAATAGAGATCCGCCGACAAGGTTCTTATTTATCGCGGGCACATGTTGTACGTTTCTCATCAGACGACCTTGCTCAAGTAAACTTCAAGTCAGCAATGTCGACTCCACGCACAAATGCTCGCGACCCATTCCCCATCAACACGGAGGCGACCCTGCGACCGGTAAGAAGAAAATAGGATCTATCAAGATAAACATGTATATTGGCCCTCGTGTCAATCCACCAATCAGTGAACGACATCTCGAAAGAACAAGAGAGGTAATTATTACGCACCTGATGTTCCGCCAAGATTGCCAATAACAACGTTGGCGGATTTCGCTTGTCTTTACGATCGTGGCAATCCTTAGCCCAAATGATCGATCCGTTCATGCATAAAGCGCTTCTTCCCTTTATTCTTCTTCTTCTTGAAGCTAGTAGTTTGATTGGCTTTGTTCTTGTTGTCGCTTTTAGGACTTGTTTTTATTCTTGTTGAATTGAAAGGTTTTCTTTTGTACCACATTGGCACTAGAACTTCCTTTCCCACGTGTATCTTTTGCCCTCGCCTTCTCCTTAACATCTAGAGACCCAATGAGGCCAAAGAACGCTGAACTCTTGTCTCTTATGTTTTAGAGTAGTGGCAAAATCCTCCAAGAAGATGGCGCTTTGCAATAATGCATCCCGCCACAAACTTGTCCGCAATGCACATTTAAAATTCTCAAGTTCTTTTGCAGAGCTTGCACCTCATGAGCTTGTTCTACTACGTAATAGTCATCGACCATCTTGTAGTCATGAAACCGCTCCATGACATAGAGCTCGCTACCCGCGTCAGAAACTCCAAATTTTGCCTCAAGTGCATCCCACATTTCTTTACCACTAGGCAAAATCGTATACACATCAACAAGATTTTCTCCCAAAACGCTAATCACGGTGCCTCTAAACAAGTTATCTGCAGATGCGAAGACACTCTCCTGCTCAGGAGAGAGCCCTCCTTCATTTGTGGCTTGCCTTGCTTAACGTGATACACGCTCATGGCATCAACCATAAAATCATCTTAGCGCTAACGCTTGTAATTTGCAAATCCAATCATGTTGGCTTAAGCGGCAATGAAACGAAGAGTTGTAAAATTCCTAGGATAAGGTTTTTGGATTGTTGAAAATATTAGGAATTTCCTCAATATTTTAATCCACAAAATTATGTAAAACATAATTAGACAATTGCCAGTTTCCAGTTCAAGACCAAAGGTACTAGATATAAAAATATCTATCTCATACGCAAAGGCTAATGAACAGGAAAACAAAGAGGCAAAAGCACGGTATAAACAAATATACCCTTGAACCGGTGCCATCATGGGCACAGGCGCAGGCGGAACAATGACTTGTTCATTATTGTTCGCCATGACGGTCGGTGTAGACGATCACAAGTTGGTGCAGAGATGCCTTTGATGCAGTGGAGAGGTCGGTGCAGTCGAACGTCGGTGCAGTGTAGATGTACAGGTGCCTCCTCGCAATGACCCTGTGCTTGAGCGATCGCGAGAACGCTCCCAAAAACCTTATCGGCCTTCTATCCCGGCGGGATCTCGAGAAGGACGAGGTTCAAGGCTCGCTCCCTCCGCTCCTTGTGCGCGCAAGGAAACAGAGGCGGGAACGCAAAACGGCAGCGCTACAGATGGAAGTATGGAATGTGCGGGAGAGAGAGAGCTCTTGAGGGCGAGAACCTTTTTCACAGGGCGAGGAGCTCATGCTTTTATAGGCGCCAGGAAGAGAAGGTTCGTCGAACCTGGACGCCATCAAGCACTAGTAACGGACGTCATTACATCTGGCCATTAAGTCGTCCGTTACGTAACGAACGTCATTACACCAGCCATTAAGTCGCTTCGATTCTGGGAGAGGTCGCCCGTGCTCAGGGTGAGGTCGCCCGTGCTCGAGGAGAGATCGCCCGTGCTCGGAGAGAGCTCGCCCGGCTCGGGGAGAGATCGCC
Source organism: Raddia guianensis (assembly GCA_036346415.1). NCBI lineage: Eukaryota > Viridiplantae > Streptophyta > Magnoliopsida > Poales > Poaceae > Raddia > Raddia guianensis. The sequence goes on along the minus strand of CM070543.1, from coordinate 23,934,529 downwards.
TGTGCCCGAGGAGAGGTCGCCTGACTCGGGGAGAGCTCGCCCGGCTCGGGGAGAGCTCGCCCGTCTCGACACGTCACGCTCACGCCCACGCCTTTCTCTTTTCTCTCTTTTCTTAATTGGGAGAACCACAATCCAACTATTTAAGTTGAGATATTCTCCTCCCAATTTCCCAAACGGTTTAGTATTAAATGGGCCTCTTGGAATTTCTATTAAAATAATTAAATGGGCCAACCCCATAATTATTCTAACAATATGATTATCGTTATATATTCCATTGTTTCATGCATTGGTAGTGCTCATATACAAATTAGACCATGCATGCTTTTCGTACAACTATTTTTATGGCACAAAAATGATTACGAGCCACTACAGGAAAATGACGGAATCGCGAGAGCCAGATGTACTCTCGAGGGCGCCAAGCTGGCCCTCGCAATAGTCTCGAGGGCCAGAAAAAAGCCCTCGAGAGACAAAGAAATTCGCGAGGGCTAACGTCCAGCCCTCGCGAGATGATGCACTCGGTCGGCCGAGCTTAACGGCCGTTTGGTCAGGCCTGCAGTTCGCGAGGGCTCAGCCCTCGCGAAACTCCCGCCCCCCATCTCGTGAGAGCCAGATGTACTCTCTCTCTCCACACCGGCGGCGGGGAGTTGTGCCCCGGCGACGGCGGCCGCGCCCCTCGTCGTCGTCGGCCTCCGCCTCGTTGTCGCCGCCGCCGGGTTTCTCTCCCTCCCTCTCCTCTCCTCTCTCTCTCTCTCTCTCTCTCTCTCTCCCTCCCTCCCTCCTCTCTCTCTCCCTCTTGCACGGAGCTAACGGAGGAGACTGCCGGCGAGCGGCAGAGGGGCGCGGCGGCGAGCAGCAGAGGGGCGGCGGCGACCGGATCCGGCCGGGGGCCGCCTCGGGTACGTCGCCTCCTCCCCGGCGCTCCCTCTTCCATCCCCGGCAGCAAGATGGTCACCGAAGATGAAGAACTGATCTTGATTCTGCTGTGATGTAGAACCGCCCTTGATTCTGTGATTTTGTTCATGATTTTGATTTTTGCTTAGATGCTTATTCTCTGAAAATGAAGAACTGCTGTCCAGTGATTTTGTTCATGATTTTTGTTCAGGAGATGAAGAACTGATGTCTCTAATTTTTGTTCATGTTGATGTAAGAATTGTGCTGAATTGTTCATGTATGAATTAGTGCCTATGAAATATTGCATTCGTGGAGAATTGTGAGATGATTTTTATGTAGATTCATGTTGTGAAGATGCTGTGAGATGATTTTTGTGAGATGATTTTTTCATAATAATGAATAATGCTCATTTTCCAGAAAAATACATTTTTTTTTTGCCCCTGAGTCATGCTCTCGACGGCTAAGCCCTCGAGAGATGGTTCCGTTGCCGTTAGAGATCAGCTGTCGCCGTCTCCTCCCAGTATTCACGAGCACCCAGTATTCACGAGGGTGCCTCGAAAACCCTCATGAAACGGCTTTCTCGAGGGCTCGGCCCTCGCGAAACGTTGCTTCTCTCGAGTGAGCTATTCGCGAAGGCCGTTTCTCGAGGGCCGGCCCTCGCGAAAGCCCTCTCTCAAGGGTTCCCCCCCCCCCCCTTTAGCGAGGGCTTTTGGCCCTCGAGATTCTGGCGTTTTCCTGCAGTGAGCCATTTTTTAATCCAACGGTTTACATTGTTTCATTTATTTTATACTACTATATCTCTGTTCTTGTAACATAAAGAGTTGATCTTTTGTGAAAAGCTTCCGTTTGGGTTCGCCAAAGTTAGGCTGTCTAGGCTCCCAAATTTTTGTGACTCAGCCATTGATTAGGGTTGGGTTGAATGTGAGTTTATATATGAGAGGGGGGAAGAGATATAGATTGCTGGATCAATATTTGGTTAAACACTCTAGTGTGATAGCTTTTGTCTCAATTTCTTAGTTTTTCTAAGAGAACAATATTAATTCGGATATATTTTTCTTGGTCTGCATATACATCTCGCCATCCCCTTGCATTGGCAATTTTTTTTTGGAAATGATCATTTCACAAATATAGGGAAAAAACATACTCCCTCCAGTCACAAAAACAAGTCACCGTTGACTTTTGAAAACGTCTTTGACCATTCGTCTTATTCAAAATTTTAGTGCAAACATACAAAAATATAAATCATGCTTAAAGTACATTTAATGATAAAACAAATTATAACAAAATAAATGATAATTTATATAATTTTTTGAATAAGACGAATGGTCAAAGACATGTTTAAAAGTCAACGGCGACTTGTTTTTGTGATCGGAGGTAGTAGTTGGTTTAAAAACATGCACAAATTATAACCTAGCTATCATATCAGCCAGCTAGCTCCATTTACCATGTAAATAGTGGATAGGAGACAAAAACCTTTCAACAGCATGAGCTGAGAGGGTGGCGGGCGGATGGAGCGGAGGCGAAGGGGTAGGAGGAGACGGTGGCGCGCCGCCGCCGACGGGGGAGGAGCGGCCTCGGCGGAAGACGTCGCGAAGGCGGGCGCCAGGGGGCGGCTCTAGGAGCACGAGGGTGGGAGCCAAGTGGGTGAATGGGAACAGATGGGAAAATGTTAAGAAGAGCCAGTTAACCAAAGGGAGCAGGGGTAAATAATTCCCTATCGTGGGAATTGGGAAAATTTTCGTTAGCGAGAAGTCCTTTCACTGGCAGAGGTTAGGAGGGAAAAAAATTTTGCTAGCGGGAATTGGCTATTATATTCGAGGACTAGAGCGCTGAAATTGGAAAAAAAAAAAAAAACATTAGCGGGAAGTCAGCTTCACTAGCAGAGTGAAATTTTCTTTTTTACTGTATAGTGCAGACAATACTACGTGCATGCACATTTGGCATTGAAGGGAAATTTAAAATAAATTATGCAAAATTTCTGAATTTTGGTTTTTTAGTCTTGAATTAGATATTTTCAATGATGTCGTAATATTTCACTAGCACCACTAAAAATACATGATTGTTTTATTATACCAATATAAAAAAAATATTTCCTCATATAATTGTTATTTTTCTCAAATTAAATTATGGCCTAGTTTCTATATTTTATTAACTAAATATAATAGTTTTCATTATGTTAAACATACCATACATACCTAATGTGTAGCAACAGGTTTATTAAGTGATGCTAGGTTGTGGAACATGAAAGGTTTTTATGAGTAAATTCAATGATTCAACACATATGTCAGCAACACATACTATGTGATGCAGGGGTGTTTTTTAGCATCATAACTTATATGTGATGCTAGTGTGTGTTGGAGTATACATGTACTCTGAGTTTTCTGTATCACAAGCTATATATGATGCTAAGTATATGTTTGAATAGGTTAGTTATGTTGTAGTGCTCCTAGGTGCTAGTAGTAGCAGAGGCTGACCTGCTGTATGCGGCGTGGTTGTAGCGGCATCATAATCCCCCTCCCTTGCAGCGACGATGCCTGTCCTTCTCTGGGTTGCTTGTGGTTGCGGCTTCGTGCTTGTCGCCTATACACTCGGCTGTAACACGTTGTCGTCCCCCTTCTCTGCAACAGCGACGTTTGCTCTTCCTCCGTGTGTGGTGGTGTGCCCGGTTAGTCTTCACCTCCCTCTTCGATGTTGGCTCGCTCCCTAGGTGGCCGGTAGCAGTGTTGGGGTTTGTCATCGCCGGCGGTGACCAGTGTGACCGGCGATGGCTGGCGGTTGTATTTTCAATTGTTTCGTATGTTCAATGGGGTTGTTCGTTCGTCTTGCGGGTTTGGTGTTCGGCTTTTAGCCATGGTGACAACGGTTGTGCTACTATTGTATCCCGTGCTTTGTACGGGTTTTTTTCTCTCTATTTTGCATTCTTCTTAATAAAATTGAACTGCAGTTCTTCTACCCGAGACATGGTCTGGATGGGCCACGGCGACGCTAGAGCCTAGAGATATTCTCTCAGCTGGGTATTGAGTTTTGATCAAGACAGAAATCTGAGGCTGAAGGCAGGCCCATGCTAAGCCCATAAAAATGTGCGATCTTTTCAGAATCAAACTCCTTCTATTGGGATAAAACCCATCCTTCCTTCCGAACCGACAGCCCATAACATATATTGAACGGAAAGTTTCCTATTAGAAGTTTTTGTCTTCAAAGATTACTACGAGGAAATTTATGGGACAAAATTGAATAAAGAAGGAACTAGCTTTAAATGAAAGATCTTAAATTTAGATGAATTTATGATCACTGTTAAAAAGATATGCTAGTGGCAGACTGACAGTTGTTGCCTCTTGCGTGGTCCGTTCTACACACAAGGTCATCCTCAAAAAAAAAACACCACCACCAGTGCATGAATTTTTTTTTTTTGAGAACAAGAACCACTTTTTCATTCCTGAAGCTTCCACGAAATTACAGCCAAGTCCAAGAACAAATTTAAAATTACATCAAATTCACTAAAGGACCCGATCGAACAACACAGTAAGAAGCTACCCCTTCTCACCACGCCGGCATCAAAGAAAAACGTCATGGCCGACATCGACGAGTTCCGGAGCGACTCATCCAGGCAGTGGATTGAAAAGCCCCTAGCAGCAAACATCGTCTTCGCACCAAAATCCACCAAAACCTGAACAAAAGAGCACAACTCCACATGGAACAAACCAACGCCGATGATAACCAACAACCTCAACCTCGACGACGGCGACGAAGTCTCCACCAACTGACCAAACCCTGTACTTCTTACCAATGCCCTCGTCCCCTTTTTTAGATCCAAAAAATCCAAAGAGAAGACGAGAACACCGAAGTCTCAGACAAACTACAACTACTACAAGAAGAATCAAGAGCCCAGGAGGCCTCACCTTCCATCACCGCCAGAAAGCCTGACCCAAAGCAAGCAGCCACCAAGAAGCTCCGAACCTTCTCGCCTCTTTATTTCTACCGCTAAAATTAAACCTAAACCCATCACAGACAACCCCGGTTTAGATCCTAGTCTCCTACCTCAACGCCGGCCAGAGGCCCCGGAGGCAGAGGAGACAGGCGATCTCGCCGAGGACGAGCCGAGACCGATCGTCACGACTCATGAGAGGATGAGGCTGAGAGACGGAAGTCTCTGGAACTGCCTGCTACCTTCCAGTGCATGAATTTATTCACAAGAGATTGTCATAAGACGATCATATTTTATATTTATCTAAAAAAAACTCTTAGCAGAAAACAAATTTCAATCCCTAAAAATTATCTAAAATAATAATAAAAAAAAGAGTAGGTCTAACATGACACAGTCTTGTACATATGCAAGTAGCATAGAATCAATGTGGCATATAAGGTCATAGATGATGGCGATGTCCTTGGGTGTTGCCCCCCTCCTTGGAGGCTTCGTCGTGGAGATCGTCCGAGCGAAAGCCCTGCCCATTTGGGCCGGTGATGACAATGCATGTTCACGTCGTTTCCCTCCCTGGAGGCATTACGGCGGGTGTCCTTTCCCCCAAGTCCTCCTTGGTGGCGAGCAGGGTAAGCCCGCTAGTTGGAGTGGCTCTGTCGTCCCCCTTTTCTGCGGTGGCGAGGCCCGTCCTCCTAGGTGTTGATAGTAGTAGAGACTAACCTGCTGTTTGTGGCGTGGTTGAAGTGGCGTCACAGTCCCCCTCTCTCTGCAACGATGACGCCCGTCTTTCACCGGGTTGCTTGTGGCCGCGGCGGCGTGCTTGTCGCCTATATGCTGGAGGAATAGAATTGCGGAATAGAATGTGTTATATTCCTCTGGGTAGAGTATTTATAGTACATGAGATGGGCCGTCCCCAAAGGCCCAATATACTCTAACATTCCCCCGCAGTCTGAACGGCACTAAGCGGTTCAGACTGATACAAAGCAAATACACACTCCCCCGTAGTCAAAACAAAATGACCATCAAGAAGAAAGAACAACAGCAACCCAAGTATTGCATTACTCCCATGATCGAACGGCAACAAGACGCTCAGCCGGACGAAACTCAGTGAAGACCATAGTTGGCAGCCCTTTAGTGAAGATGTCGGCGTACTGCGAAGACGTCGAGATGTGGAGAACGCGCACATGACCGAGAAGACCGAGAGCGAAGCGCTCACGGACAAAATGCAGGTCGATCTCGACATGCTTGGTGCGCTGATGCTGAACTGGGTTCGTCGAAAGATATACCGCGCTGACATTGTCGCAATAGACAGTGGTGGCACGGCGAAGAGGAGAGTGGAGCTCCTGAAGAAGTTGGCGTAGCTAGCACGCCTCTGCAACACCGTTATGCACGGAGCGTACTCACCTCGTATTTGGATCGGGACAACGTGTCTTTGCCGCCGCTGAGGACCAGGAGATGAGGTTGTCGCCAAGGAAAACACCATAGCCAGATGTGGACTTACGCGTGTCCGGGCAGCCAGCCCAATCAGCGTCGGAGTAGACTGTCAAATCAGTGAAGACAGTCCAATGCAGAAATAGACCAAGATCCAAAGTGCCTTGTAGATAGCGCAGGATGCGCTTCAGAGCAGCGAAGTGAGACTTCCGAGGATCATGCATAAATAAGCACACCTGCTGGACTGCATAGGTGATGTCTGGCCGAGTGAACGTCAGCATCGCAAAGGCCCAAAGAAGCTCGCGATCTGAGTGGCATCGGTCACAGCGGCTTTGTCAGCAGAGAGTTTGGAGCCTGTGTCCACTGGAGTATTGCACGGCTTGCAGGATGCCATACCAGCACGCTCCAGCATGTCCAGGGTATACTGCTGCTGACAAAGAAGAAGACCACCATGCTGAGGCTGAACTGATACGCCGAGAAAGTGATGCAGAGGGCCAAGATCCTTCAGAGAGAACTGGCGCTCCAGGGCAATGATCATCCGGCTGAACAGGTCGTCTGAGGAGGCTGTTAAGACGATGTCATCCACATAGAGCAGCAGGTACACCATGTCAGCACCATGATGATAGACGAACAAGGAGGTGTTCGATTTAGTTTCAACAAACCCGAGGGAACGGAGAAATGAAGCGATGGTGCTATACCAAGCCCGAGGTGCCTGCTTAAGATCGTAGAGAGACTTGCGGAGCAAACAAACATGATCAGGACAAGATGGATCCACGAACCCTAACGGCTGGGCGCAGTACATTGTCTCCGTGAGAGAGCCATGCAGAAAGGCGTTATTGACATCCAGCTGCCGGAGAGACCAATCTCAAGAGAGAGCCAGAGAAAGGACTGCCCTGATGGTGGCTGGCTTGACAACTGGGCTGAAGGTCTCGTCAAAGTCAACCCCGTGGCGCTGAGTGAAACCCCAAACGACCCAACGAGCCTTGCATCTGTCGAGAGAGCCATCTGCATGTAGCTTGTACTTGAAGATCCACTTGCCGGTGACAACATTTGCTCTAGGAGGACGCGGGACAAGGTCCCACTTGTTGTTGGCGCGGAGAGCCTCGAACTCCCTGGTCATCGCCTCGCGCCACTGTGGGTCAGCCAGAGAGGCGTGATACAACATCGGCGGGGGAGGCAGCGCCGAGACATGGAGATTCAGCCGGTCGCGAGGCGGGACAATAATGTCGGCCTTCGACCACGCGTGACTATCGCGATGGCGTTAGTCACAGGAGGCGAGGGCCTCACGACAAAGAAATGAGGAGAGGATCCAACAGGGACAGCGAGAACTGGTGCCATGGCCGGTGGAGGGATTGGCAAGGCAGCGCTGGCAGATGGCACAACGCCAGTGATGGGCAAGGCCGTCGAGGAGCTCCCGCTGGCAACAACCCATGGCGAGAGACCAACGGGGTCAGCGGGAGGCGACGGGACGGCCGGAAGGGTGACACCGTTGGCAACAACCTGTGGAACGGGTCCAATAGAGGCAGCGGTGGCTGAAGGGGTTCTGCTGGCAACAACCTGTAGCGGGAGCCGACAGGGGCAGCAGAGACCGATCGGGTGGCACTGTTGGCAACAACCTATGGAGGGGATCCAACAGGGGCAGCGGTGGCCGAAGGCAGAAGCGTAGAAGGGAGGGCTCCACTGGCAACAACCTGTGGCGAGGAGCCGACAGGGGCAGCGGAGACCAACCAGGTGGCACCACTGGCAACAACTTGTGGAGGAGATCCAACAGGGGCAGCGGTGACGGCCGGTAGTCGTGCCAACGTAGTCGAAGTGGCCGACGTGACCACTGGTGGGGCAGAGACGACCGTCGTCTCAGGAGTGGCCGACGTGACCTCTGGCGGGGCAGAAGTACCTGCAGTGGAGGACGAGCGACGGACACCTATGGGCAAAGGAGGAGGGCCGTCTGGCTCTAAGAGAAAGTCGAGATCAGGAGGAGTGGACAGGGTGGAGGTGCCAGAGGCGAGGGGGAAGCTCGACTCGTCAAAAGTGACATGTCGAGAAATGATGATGCGGTTGGACGTGAGATCCAGACAGCGCCATCCTTTGTGATCGGATGGATAACCGAGGAAGACACAAAGGGTAGACCGAGGGGCGAGTTTGTGCGGGGCAGTGCTAGAGAGGTTAGGGTAGCACGCACAGCCAAACACGCGGAGTAAACAGAGATGTGGTGTACGCGTAAAGGGCAAACCAAGGAGTGGAGTGAGAGAGGGTGGAAGTGGGACGAATATTGATGAGGTAGGTGGCTGCGTGGAAAGCCTCGACCCAGAAGGAAGGGGGGAGGCTCGCCTGAAACATAAGAGAACGCATCACATCGTTGGTGGTACGAATGGCGCGTTCAGCCTTACCGTTCTGTCGAGAAGTGTAGGGACAGGACATGCGAAAGACAACGCCGTTAGTGAGAAAGAAGGATCGAGAGGTGTTGTCAAACTCGCGACCATTATCAGATTGGACATACTTGACAGTGGTGCCAAACTGAGTCCGAACATGGGCAAAGAAATGAGAGATGGTGGGGAAGGTGTCAGACTTCAGGCGGAGCGAAAAGGTCCACATGTAATGACAGCAGTCATCAACAATGATGAGATAATACTTGTAACCAGAGACACTAAGAACTGGAGATGTCCATAGGTCACAATAGATTAAATCAAAGTTACGAGCAGCTCGAGAAGTGGAGGACGCAAAAGGAAGACGAACATGACGACCAAGCTGACAGGCATGACAGAGGTGGTCGGGAGGATCCTTAGGGCAGGGGATAGCAGATGAGCTAGCTAAACGGGAGAGAGTCGCATGGCCTGGGTGATCAAGGCGACGGTGCCACAGGTCCATGGTGGAGGTGCTGGTAACGAAAGCATGAGGAGAAGTGGTGTTGGGGTGGAAGGAGTAAAGTCTCCGGAGCTATTGCACCGGGTAATGATGTGTCCGGTACGAAGGTCCTTTACAGACAGGCCTAACGGGTCAAACTCAACAGAACACTGGTTATCTATGGTGAATCGACGAACAGAAATAAGATTCTTTATTATTTGTGGAGTGACAAGGACATTACAAAGTGTGAGATCCCTATCAGCTGTGGGAAATGAGAGATGACCAGTGGAGGTGACCGGTAGACGGCACCCGTTGCCAACAATGATGTTGGTCAGGGAGGGAGGGTAGGATGGATGAGAAGAAGGTTACCAGCATCGGAAGTCATGTGCGAGGTCGCACCAGAGTCCATGTACCAGTTCGCACGGTCGGGGACCTGCGAAGGTGCAGGAACGGCGGTCGCAACCAGAGCGAAGGCCGGCATCGTTGCTGAGGGGGCGTCGATGTGTTGTGCACGGCGGTACGCCGCGACCAGAGGAAAAGACACGGGGGTGTGTGACCGTGGGAAGAGGACGACATCGCGGGCAGGCGAATAAGGCACCTCCACCGAGCAGGCCCGCAAGGCACGCATAGCAGAGGCCGTGGCCGCAGTGGAGGAGGGCATGCCCCTGATCGTCATAGCGAAGGAGGCACCGGGAGCAGCACTGCATTTCCGTCACGGGAAACACAATGCACCGAGTCGGTGCACTGTGCTGTTGTAACGTAGGAAAAGGCGGAGCGGTCCCACCAGGCCTGGCCCCACCATAGTGAATACTGGAAAATCCAGAGGCAAGTCATATGTCACCGTGGTGGCCCAAGCTTGTTAAAGGCTGTGTTTCTTTGGGCAGTTAGATTATAATCTGAAAAGGTTGTAGTGTTTTTATAGAAGATTTAAAGAGTCAAAAAAATTATGAAAAATATTTTTGAGATCTTTGAGACAAATTGTGCAAAGTTTCGAAAAAATAACTATAAAATATTTCAAAATATAACCGGTACAAAAATGATAAATTTTAAGCTACAGCTTATAATCTGATTATAAGCAGAAAGAAACAGAGCCAAAGTGTCATTGGAGCCCAGGCCAAGGCCACCCACAATGTGCCGCCTGCCACCGACTGGAGGCCACCACCATGGTCGTCTTTGGTCGTCTTCACCCGAGAGCACCTCGGCCCATCTCTTGGCAGCCCAATTGGGTGAAGTCTCCTGGGGGAGATAGGGTTCCCCCCAGCCGCCAGTGGTAAGGAGCAGCACGCGCCGCCGGCCACGACGAGGAAGCAGTAGGGCGGTGCTGTCGCCGGTGTGGGATGGAGAGAGAGAGGCGCGCCGTCTTGGGAAGGAGTCGGGCGCTGGTCGGAGAGAGCCGGCGACCGTGCCGCAATCTGGGAAGGAGCCGCCGCATGACCTTGAGCGGAGAGAGAGAGGCACCGCCGCCAGCGGTAGAACGCGACACCGACGCCGCCGTGGCTATTCGGTGGAGGAGCCGCGGCGCCGCCGGTGCATCGACCGAGGAAGAACGCCGCCGCATGATCGGCAAGGCGCCAGAGCCGCCCGACCAGCCACAGAGTGGTGGCCGTCAGTGGACAACCGCGGGAGGTGGAAGGAAAGACCGCCGCGGCGTGGCTAAAGAGAGGGACTCGCCGCCACAAAGGTTAGGGACGGCCGCGACGCCGCCGTGGAGGTCGAGACGGCCGCGCCACCGCCGTGGCTGAAGAGGAGGGCTCCACCGCCGCGGAGGTGGAGGTCGGCAGCAACGCCGCTGTGGCCTGAGTGGGGGGATCCGCTGCCGAGGAGGTCGGGGAAGGCCGCGATGTCGCCGTGACCGAAGCGGAAGGCTCCTCCGCTGCGGAGGTGGGGTTCACCGGCCTTGAAAGAGAAGGAGAGAACGGCACCGGAACCCATAGGCCATGGGAGTGCCGGTGGTGCCGCCATTTGGAAGGAAAGACATGGCGGCTAGGGTTTGCGGAAGGGTGGGGCAGGAAAAACCTGCTCTGATACCATGCTGGAGGAATAGAATTGCGGAATAGAATGTGTTGTATTCCTCTGGGTAGAGTATTTATAGTACATGAGATGGGCCGCCCCCAAGGGCCCAATATACTCTAACACTATACACTCAATTGTAACGACGTTGTCGTCCCCCTTCTCTGCGGCGGCGATGTTTGCCCTTCCTCCGTGCGTGGTGGTGTGCCCGGCTAGTCTATACCTCCCTCTTCGACGTTAGCTCGTCCTCTAGGTGGCCAGTAACAGTGTTGGAGTGTTTCATGGCCGACGGTGACCCCGATGTGGCTGGCGATGGCTGGCGGTTGTATTTTCAATTGTTTCATATGTTCTGTGGGGCCGTTCGTTCGTCTTGCGGGTTTGGTGTTCGGCTTTTAGCAATGGTACAACGGTTGTGCTATGGTTATATTTTGCCCCCTGTTTTGTATTCTTGTTAATAAAATTGAACTGCAGTTCTTCTACCCGAGACGTGGTCTGGATGGGCCTCGGCGACGCTAGAGCCTAGAGATATTCTCGCAGCTGGGTATTGAGTTTTGATCAAAACAAAAATCTGAGGCTGAAGGCAGGCCCATGCTGCGCCCAGAAAATTGTGCGATCTTTTTAGAATCAAACTCCTTCTATTGGGCTAAAACCCATTCTGACTTTTTTTCCTTTCTTACGAACCGACAGCCCATAACATATATTCAACGGAAAATTTCCTATTAGAAGTTTTTGATTTCAAAGATTACTGCGAGGAAATCTATGGGAAAAGCCTGAATAAAAAAAGGAACTAGCTTTAAATGAAAGATCTTAAATTTACATGAATTTATAATCACTGTTAAAAAGATATGCTAGTGGCAGACTGGCAGTTGTTGCCCCTTGGTCCGTTGAATCCGTTCTACATACAAGGTCATCCTCTAAAAAAAAGCGCCACCTCTAGATGGTCGTTTTTATTTACATGAGATTGTCATAAGAAGATCATATTTTATATTGATAAAAAAAATTCTTAGCAGAAAACAAATTTCAATCCCTAAAAATTATCTAAAATAATAAAAAAAGAGTAGGCCTAACATGACACCGTCTTGTACATATGCCAAGTAGCATGGAATCAATGTGGCATATAAGGTCATAGTGGCATTGTGATTGCATAGATCTAGTTGTTTCATCGGTGAGTAGTGTTTAAAAAGAAAAACCCTTCAAGCTCATCGGATTCGAATAGAAGGTCGTGGTTACGTTGTAGACGTCTTGTGCTTATACCCTCCTACTCCTATTGCTCGTATCACATATATTGCTTGAGAGTGGTATCTCTAGGTTATTATATACTATCCAACATTGGATGCTTGAACCAGGGTAAACTTCATGTCGTCCTAGTAAGGATTCCCCGGAAGAAAAAGGCTTCCTGTTCTTCTCAATGAACAAATAAGTAGGTGCACTACCGACTTCATACGGTAATAAGATGAACTTGATGTGTTTTTTCGATCGGTCTAACGCCTTAATCCCAATAGTAAAGAAACCGTCTTTTATTCTGGCTATTAGAATCTATGCCTCGAGGGGCGGCTGGTTCCAATGGAAAGAAAGGCATCAACCGTGGGCAGGTTTTACCCTACCATGTGATGATTCCGACAGGAGGCTTTTCCAGGCATGCACCAAGATTTCTTTGGGCAATGGTGAATCAGGCAACTTCTAGAGTGATCACGGTTAGAAGGGCAGGCCCCAAAAGACCCGGCCCCTTCATGCTTTGCGATCGCCAGAGAAAGAAGCCACTCGGTTCATGAGGCTTTGGACGGTAATCCATGGATTAGAGACATCAGGAGGTTTGGGACGACAGAAGAACTATATCAGTTCGTATACGACAGGAATCCGAGGTATTTACGTCGGCCAGAAATTCTACCCTGCTAAAACTCCATGAATCTAACTTTTGATTGCTCGATCACAAAAAAAAAAAATATTAACTTCTAGGATCAGCCAGCAGACAAGAAGAAATAATGCACCTACGCGGATTTTAGCCAAATTCAATAGCCAAGATAAATTTCTTGTGCAAGGAGACTAGTTTTTTTTTTTCAAATATTCTTTTAGGAAATTTTTTTTACTGGTTACATGGCAATTTTTTCAGGATGAAAAAACAGTTGAGAAACTATATGGCAGTTCATAACCATACTCTTTTTAATCCTGTTTTTGTACCTGTCCTCTTGCATTTCCGAAGACAAAAAAAGAAGATTGTCATCAATGAGAAATGTGACTGCTTTGCTAAAAAAGAAAGAAATGTGACTCTATAGTTGGGGCAACCTGAAGTCAGGTGGCAATAACGACAAATGGCACTGAAGATAACTGATCCAGAATTACCCAGATACTATAAATAACCAGAGATGGAACATGCAAGTGGGAAAACAGAACAGAGACAGAGGGTGCCAAGTCAGTTGCAACTCGCACTATAATCTGAATAGTTGACCAGACTTATTTAATATGCCACTATGAAATAAAAATGAGCACACTATGGAGTTTCAGTATCTTGTGTGACCTAAACAGATCCACCAAATCAAATACAAGAATACTTATGAAAGCGCAGTGCAGAGTGTTTGATGCTGCTGTAATCACCTTTATTTCAATTCCTAGCTTGGACTTATGGCTAAACAATTTCACATGCCAAATCATAAAGTTAAAGTATATTTAATTATCACATCACAAATAATACAGTCAAGTCATGCATTCACTAGATTTGAGGGTTCCAAATAGTTACAATATCGAGCATTTTTAAAATTCCTTTTTCCATAAAAAAAAAGGAGGGAGGAATTAGGATAGGCTCTGGCACTTTATATGTGCATGAGACTGTAGTATATCGACTTATGTGCTTATCTATTTGGAAAAGACAATCGCTTTAGTTTTTTGAGCCGGTTTTTTTTTATAATCTCAAAGGTGGGTCTAAAGACTCTACAAGTTAAATTAAGTGGGTCATTTGCTAAACAAACAAAGCATTTGCCTTCTGAAACATAGATGAGCAAATAAGCAAATGAGTAAATAAGTCAAAAAGAACAGTTTAGTTCATGGTTGTCTAGCAAACACCGTATAGAAGCAATTCAATATCAGCTAATCGAACTTATACAGCACCTAGGAGGTGGACGCGGCGCTCCTCTGCGGCGGCGGGGTGGGAGCGGCGGCGGTGGGGGCACAGGTCGGTGGGGGGCGGGGCGGGTCGGTGGAGGGCGGCGCGGTGGTGGAAGGACGGCAGGGGCGGGTCAGTGGCGGGTACGGATGGGGGCGACGGAGGCGCGGCGGCCAGGGCGGGGGCGGTGTGGGCGGCGGCGGCGGCGGGGGCGCGGCGGCGGCTGGGCGGCGAGGTGCAACGGCGGCGGCGGCAGCTGGGCGGTAGCTAGGGTGCGGGGTGGGCGTGGCGGCGGCGGGGGCGGCGGCTGGGCCGTAGCTGGGCTGGGCTGGGCGCTGCTAGCTAGGGCTTTGGCCAAATACGCCACGTGTCAATACATGTTCCCTTATTTAACACGTGGCCGACGTAAAAATGGCTACCACGACTTCTGTCAGAGCTAAGTGTTGGGCACCTGTGGCCGACGTAAATACGACACGTGACCGACGTAAATAGAGCTACGATGACATCTTCCGGGGTTAAATCCTGCGCCTGTGTTTACATCGTAAATAGGCCCATTTACGTCGGTTTGCTCAGGCCGACGTAAATAATGCTCTGGACTGACGTAAATATATTTGTCCGACGTAAACAGTACGGATTCCTGTAGTGGTAATTCTTTGGACAAAGATCTAGCATGTTCACTTGCAGCCAAGCGATGCTAATATCGATCATCACTTGGACGCATACAAGTTCAGGCAAGCACGTGGTCAAATTTGCCTATTGTGGAGAACATGGACCTTGAGTATCTACATGGCGGGCCGCAGGGAACACCCAACGCGGGATGGGCCGAGCCGGCTACAAGCGCACAGGGGCCACCTGGCATGCCAGCAAACCTTGTACCGCAAGGGAATGGATAAAGACAGAATCTGATCCTGATATGTAAAGAAGACATAATTGTAAATCCGGATAAAGACGTATTCGGCAAGAAAGGCTAGAGATAGAATCCCAGCCTTATAACCGACTAGGACTCCTCCTTGTAATCATACCCCCCTCCACTATATAAAGGGGGACCCTAGTTGGGGACATCTACGTTAAAATATTCCCATCATAATTCCAGAGCACAGAACTAGGGTATAACCTCCATCGCGAGGGCCTGAACCTGTATAATCCATTGTCTTGTGTTACCATCGAATTTGGATCCGACGCATAGCCCCATATATATTATTGCCGACAACAAACGTCGACACCTATGATGCGCAGATGGTTGGAGCCATCAAAATACACTAGGCCAGACAAGTGTGGAGGACGTACGTACACCATTCCAAAATGCAAGCTCTTTGTTTAGCTTGTGTTGCAAGGGAAGCTTCAAACGACAGACCAACCGACGATGCGGGGATGGCCTTATAACGATTTTCGCATGTTATGCCAATGACAGTTTCCGCCCACTTACTTCTAACTTAACCTTTTAATTCTAAAAGCGTGTGAGAAAAGGTCTTATGGGATTGCATTTACATTTGCTTTAGGGGCATTCGGAGATTTTGGAATGGGGGACAAGCCATAGAGACATTCATTAAGCAGATCGTAGAAGATACTTCGACGGCGTTGTTCTGTACACTTTTTTGTAATGTCTGGAAGATCTTCCAAAGACATGGAGGAATCAGCGGACCAAGTCTTCCATCGAAGCGTCTCTGAATGTAATGATATTCACCATGTATGTCTACGTCTATTGATGGCTATGGTGCCCTTTCAAACATGTATAGTATGATGTAAAACACCTCAAGGCGCCTTTCGGACCTTTCTTTTTCTTTTTGTAATGCATAAGCAGAGCCTCTGCCATTACGTCTCAAAAAAAAATTAAGCATGCACGATGGATAAATCACTCTCATACTCACTACAGGAATCACAGCTTATGTGGACGGCCAAAACATTAATGTCGGCGGCAACAAAAACCGCCGAGAAATCCACGATCTATGTCGGCGGCACAAACAAGACCGCCGACATAGAAGCTAGATGCCCCGCCAGCGAGCGAACGGAAGGTTTTCCCCTTACTCTATGTCGGCGGCATGACTTAGACCGTCGACATAGACACCCCACCCCGCGCTCCGGTGCACAAATTTGAATATTTCGACCCTTCCCGCCACTTCATCTATGTCGGCCGCCTTCCCTATGCCGTCGACATAGGTCCTTGCCGGTCACGGCAGCTTGACGGCTTTAACGGCGACATCCCAAGCTGGTCCCACATGGAAGAGGAGGCACGTCAATGCCATGCGGGCCCAGAGTAAATGGCCGGGGGCTGAGAGCCATCTATGTCGGCGGCCTCCCCTATGCCGCCCACATAGACAATTAAAATAATAACGAGGCGAGGCTCGAACCGCGCCATGAGGAGCCAGCCGCGCCATGGCCACCTGTTAACCAAGTAAGACGAAAGTTTTATTCAACATACTGGGGCACTTAACTTTTTTATGACCTGCCGAACGTGTATGTCGGCGGCCTACTTTTGCCGTCGACATTGCTAGGGCTATGTCGGCGGCATATTAAATGCCGCCGACACAGACCCTTCCACCCTCCATTGCAAACGTCCCTCGCCTCCGCCGATAGGGTCAATTGGGCCACCAAAGTTGTTAGGGCATAAATACATCTAATATATCTTGGCACATTGCCATTTTGATATAATTTGCAATTTTTTTTTGCAAGTTGCTTTGAAAATTACATACCGTTTAAATTAATTAATATGTCGATATGATTTCATGCCGCCCTTCGCGCACGCTAGAGGTTTTTAAAAATCTGAGATGGTATTGGGGGCATTTAGTGTTTAGGAGAAGTGGTTGTATTGATATAAGTCACCATTGAACATGACGTACTGTCAGAACGTTTTCCGGTTTAACTACCCTTTCGTAGTGGCGAAGGTAATCGATACATTTAAAGGAGTAGTCGGTCTATCAAGCAACATGGCGCGAAATTGGTACTATGCGGATTTGACCATGTAGGATGTGTTAGTAGTTGTAGTGCAAGCTCTACAACATTGGTTTGCCCTATTGAACCGCTCAGGAGAGCCGATTTTTGGCTTGGAAAGGTGGGCGGTGGAGCCTCTATGTCGGCGGCCTAGTGGATCGGTTTGCCGATATAGGTCTTGGTCTGGTCATCGTGTTTGGCGTGAACCCGATGCCGCCGACATAGGTATATCTATGTCGGCGGCATAATGTATGCCGCCCACATTGCGTTGTTTCATCGGCGGTGGCCCCGCACTCGTTGGGGACCGCGTAGGGCGATGTCGTGACAATTGAACCTATCTCGGCGGCAAAAGGTGCCGTTACGCATCAACACTTATATCGCGTGCGAGCTTGGTCACGGGCTAAATCCACGCCGCCGCCAAAACACTTCCTCTCTTGCTACGCCGCTGCCGCCAAAACCGCCGCCGCCATCGCCCGCGCCGCCGCCGCCCCGCCGCTTGCTGGCGCGCCCGCCCGCGCGTCGCATGCCGCACCGGCCGCCCTTCGCCGCGTCGCCACCGCCGCCCTGCGCCGCTTCGCCGGAGCCGTCGCGCCGCCGCCACCCTGCAGCATGGCCGTCCCGGCCAGCGCCAGGCTGCCAGCGCGCCGCCGCCGCCCGCCTCGCCGCCGCCTCCACTCCCGGCCTGCCTCCCCGCCGCCGCCGCCTCCACTCCCCGGCGCTGCCTCCCCGCGCCGCCACCTCCTCTCCTCTCCTCACTGCCCAACGCCTCCTCACGTCCTGCAGGTACTTTTTTTGAATGTGATAGCTATGTCGTCGGTAGTTTTGGTACCGACGACATTAGTAGTTGCAATTAATTAGTGTAATATAGTTAATTAGATGTGAATGCCTAATTAGCTTTTCGTCAACTAGATGTGTATGTCTATTGTCTAATGACATTAGTAGTCGCATATACGTGAACGGAGCCCGAGTCAAACCCGTTCGGGCGCACGACACATTTTTGTAAGGAACACGACGGTGATTCGTTGTGTTTCATTACGAGAGGTGTCGTGCTCCCGAGCTGTCCACGTTTCGGACAGCCCACGGATGTTGGTTTCGGTATAGGGGTCGTGGCCACGGAAGGTGCACGGGTCGGAATTTCGGTCGCATAACCCTGTTGTTCTCCTGGTGTATAACATAAGCGATGCGCCGCACCGTCGTTAATCGGGGGCTGCGGGGTTATCTTTGCTGAATTTCGACCAGTGCACCTCCCGTGGCCATGACCCCCATATCCAAACCAACATCCGTGGGTGGGTAAGCCCTCCTATTTAGCTAGACATAGACTGTAAATATCGTGCGGTAGATCGTCTACTTGTCGAATAGATATATAATGCAGAAATGTAAATGCATTAGTGAATGTCTAGTCCTAAAATGTAAATTCGTTATTGAATGTACATATAATAGTTAAGCGATGGAAGATCGACGGTGGATGTACGATGGTTGGAAGAAGTCTGGGCACCACACGAACGAGTGGTTCGACAAAGCTGAAAAGTTCGTCGAAGATTCTTTTCGAGGATTCCGCAACCCTACCGTAGCAAAAGTGACTTGTCCCTGCGCTAACTGCTCGAATACGGAGAAGAGGTAGAAGAGGGATATGACCGAGCATCTCTGTAGGCATGGTTTTAAACCAAACTACTTTGTATGGGTCTTTCATGGCGAGAGGAAGCGTTCGGCACCCATGTCTAGCCCTGTGGATTTTGGGGAGGGCTCCGATGAAGTCGAGCCCGACAGACTGGATGATCTAACAGATGATGTGGGTAGGGCTTTTAATCTATCTTCTGAGGAAGAGGCCGAGCCACTTGCCCAGAAATTCAAGAAGCTTCTTGATTCTGCCAAGGAGCCACTCCATGGGCATACCGATGTGACCGTGCTCTTGGCGGTTTCGCGTCTGGTGGCAGTGAAGATCAAATACAACATGTCTGCCAATTGCTTCAATGACGTGTGCAAGCTTCTGGATAGCCTACTTCCGGCTGGGCACAAGATGACTCGAAATATGTATGAGTCGAAGAAGCTTTTGAGCGTGTTAGGCATGCCGTGCGAGAGGATAGACTACTGCCCAAAGTTATGCATGCTTTATCGAAAAACCGATTCTGAACTGACTCATTGCAAGCATTGTGGTGAGAGTCGGTACGTGCTAGTTATTGGACGAGATGGCGTAGAGAGACAGACGACGGTTGCTCAGAAAACTTTTCGTTTCTTTCCGATCACTCAAAGGCTGCAACGTCTGTATATGTCCAAAATCACGGCCAGACATATGAGGTGGCATAAAGAGGGCATACGTAGAAATGAGGGTGTGATGACGCATCCATCAGATGCAGAAGCCTGGAGGCATTTTGACCAGCAACACCCTGAATTTGCAGCTGAGCCCAGGAATGTGTGTATCGGGCTATCCACCGACGGGTTCACCCCATTCAATATGACCTCGCACCCGTACTCGTGCTGGCCTGTATTTGCCATCCCATACAATTTGCCGCCTCAACTTTGTCTGAAGGAAGAGTACATGTTTCTTTCTGTTATCATACCCGGTCCTAAGTCTCCTGGAAAAAACTTAGACCTATTCATGCAACCACTTGTAGAAGAGCTGAGCGACCTCTGGACCAACGGGGTATTGACATATGATAACTATAAGGGGCAGAATTTCAAGATGAGGGCTGCCTACCTGTGGTCCATACACGATTTTTTGGCGTATGGCATGTTTTCGGGGTGGAGCACCCATGAAATGTTGTCGTGCCCTAAATGCTTGAGAGACACAGATGCATTCAAACTAAAAAAAGGGGGCATGGCATGTTGGTTCGACTGTCACAGTCGTTTCCTGCCTTCAAATCACCCATTTAGAAAGGAAAGAAATACGTTTCAGAAGGTAAGGTAAGGAGGTGAAACAACCACCGAAACGGTTTGAAGTGGATGATATCATCAAATGGCATGAACATTTGGAAAAGAAAGGAAATAAAGACTTATATGGGAAAGACCACCATTGGACTCATAAATGCAGCATCTATAATCTTCCTTACGCAACGGACCTGAAGCAGCCTCACAATCTCGACCTGATGCACCAGGAGAAGAATATGTGTGAGGCAATCGTCAACACAAACTGGGACATCCAACATAAGACTAGAGATAACACAAAATCTCGGTTGGACTGTGCTTTGATATGTGATCGTCCGGAGTTGAATCTTGACGAAAACAGGATGAAACCTAGGGCGAAGTATTGCCTCACACGTGCAGAAATAAGGCATATCCTAGTCTGGATTAAGGAAAAAGTGAAATTTCCGGATGGTTATGCGACGAGCCTTCGTCATGCCGTTAGTACAGAGCAATGCAAGTTAAATGGAATGAAGGCTCACGACTACAAAGTATTCATAGAGCGTCTGTTTCCTGCCGTATGACGTGGATATGTCGACGAAGCTATTTGGAGAACACTATCAGAGCTGAGCTTTTTCTATCGAGAGCTGTGCGCGAAAGAGATATCCGCGTCGAGGATGGAGAAATTAGAGAAGGAGATTGTTGTGATCGTCACAAAGCTCGAGAAGATGTATGTCCCTGGTTTCTTCAATTGCATACAACATCTATTGGTGCACTTGCCATACGAAGCAAAAGTTGGGGGTCCGGCACAGTTTAGGTGGATGTATCCTGTTGAACGGATGATGAAAACTTTAGATTGAAGGTGAAGAACAAAGCACGAGTCGAAGGTAGTATTGCCGAAACTTAGCTCATTCAGGAGATCGCCCATTTCACGGATAAATACTTTGCGACAAGAAACAAGGTATATGTGCCACAACCGAGGTATAAGAAGGCACAACGCAGAAGTACTTCCAACCTTGAGGTGTTCCATGACCAAGCCGGACGAAGCGTTGGTAAAAGCACAACACGTGACTTGGATGATGCAGAAAAAATTAACATCCAGCTCTACGTATACGACAACATGGATGAAATGAAGGTTTACATCGAGTAAGTAAATTTTTTATATATAATTGAATAAAACAACTTTTGTTGTAGTCAATATAATTGAATGAAACATTTATTCTTGTAGTCAATTTATTCGAGAAGAGTGGAAAAGACCAGGTGAACCCTCGGCCGCTCAAATTGAAAAGTTGAAACGACAAGGCCGTGGGCAAAACTATCCAAGCTTTCTTATATGGTTTCATTACCACGTAAGTTTATCCTCTTAAACAGCACATTTCAGTATCGATACGTAACTTCTATTTGACTTGCCGTGCATATGCTTATGCAGTGTCGTACACGTTCTAGCGTGCACAACGATCTACGACAAATGTTATGTGGATGCAATCGTACGATTAAGGTCCATGGATGCTATGATTGTCATGGATATCGATATCGATCCGAAACAGCGGAGTCTGCTCGTCCAAATGCTACCACGGTGAATAGTGGGGTCGTCAGTTATGTCACAGACCCGCATGGTGGTCCAGACCAAGAGTACTATGGGATCATTGAGGAGATTGTGGAAATATGCTACGAAGGCAACAACGATCTCTCGCTAGTACTGTTTCGGTGTAGATGGTTCGATATTGAGACTGGGGTGCGGCGTACTCCCGAGTTGGGTCTAGTTGAAATTAATGAAACGAAGCTATATCAAAGGCCCGACGTGTTTATTCTCCCCGAACAAGTCGAGCTAGTGCTCTATCTGCCATACGCCCACCCGAATTACAAAAATTGATGGATTGTCCATAAATGTCATCCCGTTGGTGGATTGTCCAACGTCACGAAAGAAGACTACGAGCCTCCTAAAGAGCCATATGCAGAGCCATTCCAAGAACACGACTTGTCAGGACAGCTGCAAGTCGATATTAGTGATATGCAACAGCAGCCGGAGGAGGAAGGGGAAGAGGAAGACGAAGTAGAAGAGGAAGACGAAGACGAAGTCGAAGATGAAGTGGGAGAAAGCGAAGAAGGGGAAGATGAAGAAGAGGAACAGGAGGAGGAAGAGGAAGCAGAAGCAGAAGATTTTTATCGCATTCATATTTACTTATGACTAGCTAGGTAGAATTGCTTTATTTATTTTTATTTTTATTTATCTCATATCGATCTAATTGTATCATTTACTTTCTTTTTTGCAGGATGACTGGGTTTCGGCGCAGGTTAGCTGGAGCGACGGAAAAGCTCTTTGGGATTAAGTATAAGAAGAGAGGGTAACACATGGCGGAGGAGGGAGCGGGAGAAGGGAGGCGGGAGTGGGCGGGAGGGGAGGCAGGCCGAGGAGCAGGCCGGCCTTGTGTGTCGTGTCGAGAGGGAGGGCGGGAGGGGGGAAGGGAGCGGGGAGGAGGATGAGGCGGGGAGGATGAGAGGGATTGGGAGGCGGCGGACCCGGCAGGGGTGTGTGTGAGGTTATAAGGAGAAGTGGGTGCTAGGCGGGAGTGGCGAGGAAAGTACAGGGGAGGATGATGATGAGAGTGATGATGAGGATGAAGATGAGGATGAGGTGGAGGATGAGGCAGACGCTCAGGCTTGGTTGGGGGAGATGGAGGATGAGGATGAGGACGAGGACGAGGACTACGTGCCCTTCGAAACTGGCGAGGGTTCGAGCTCCAAGAGACACCGGGGGCGGAACAAACTCATAAAAACAGCCGAAACTCCAAATGAGAGGATACGGGTACGGGTTTCCGCTGGGAAGAGGTATGCGTACTAATCACTTCAACATTTCATTTCCGATGTTTTTTAGGCATCAACACAATATAGCTAAATAAACACTTGTCCTGAATTGTACATGCAGTACGTTGGTTTGTGTCAACAAGGGGGCGGGGACGGAGCCGAGAAAGCAGATAGGAGTGCTCTGCAGACACTACTACCCCGGGACTGTGGGCACTGCCAGGGATAGGCGCCCGATGATGACTTGGAGCGATTACGACCTCGTGGGGTACGAGGAGGGAGGAACAGTCGCCGATGCTGTCGTCGACGAGTTCTGGGTAACATGTTCACTACTTTAATCATTTGTGTTTTTTTATACAATTGACGAAGTTATTACTTTAACCATTTGTTTCTTTCGTCATGCAGGCGCGCTACCGGTTGAACCCTCCCGACGACTCCGCCGAGCATTACGAGGCTGCTCGCCATGTGATCGACAAGATGGCATCCCAAAAGGTTAGAGACTCTCTCAGGCTTGCTCGCTTGGATGCGGTGAACAAGCACTACCGATCGGAGGGCACGAGGATCACGAGGGACCAGGCTGGTCAGGAGTACCTGGACGCGGATCAATACCTTCCCTGACGTCCAGACTAGTTGGACATGGAGTCAAGGGGTTGGAGGTATCTTTGCCTCAATTGGAAGCATGGTTAGCCTAAACGGTAAACAGTCGGTCACCCTTTGTTTAGCGTTTAGACGGTTTAAACGGTGTTTACATGGAATTAAACGGAGTAAACGGTTTTTATTTATATTGATAAAAATAGCATATATTTTAAATTAAAATTGATATTTTTTAGGCATAGCAAACTAGGAGTAATGCAATATAGCAATTATCATAAGCAGATAGTGGTGATACTATATTAATGCAAGTAGAATTATAGATTGAAATAGAAATTACACCAGTATTGGACTATTAGTGTATCAAAAGAGCATATTGAGCATTACTGCTAGAGTGCTAGTACATAATAAGGATTGAAATCACAGCTTCGCGTCACATATTAGAGCCGCAAAGCAGTACTGCACAAAGAAAAATTGAAAACACATATTAATAGAGCAGTACCTAGGCTCGACGTGGGGCCCACATGGCTCGAGTGGGAACGCATGGGGCGGGCCAGAGTCTAGGAGGGAGGTGAGAGCACAAGAGTTTAGCTGGCGTAAGCGGAGAATGGGAGTGAAGTGAACAAATTAAGAATTCCAGTGCATTACATATCCTAAACGGCCCGTTTAATAACGTTTAGCCCGTTTAATTCCGTTTAATCCAGTTCTGTTTAGCCTGTTTAGTCTGTTTAATCCCGTTTTTGACCGTTTAAACCGGTCAACCGTTTAATTGACCGTTTAGGGGCTAAACTGCACGGTGTTCGCCTGAACACCGTTTAGGCCGTTTAGGTGAACACTGCTTGGGAAATGCCTGAGTGGATCGCTATGTCCAAGAGGAACAGGGAAAATAGGGAAGTCGGGGCTGAAATGTGCACCATCTACATGGACGGCCTCGGCATGGGTCACGTGGCACGAGACTTGGTGAGCACATTCATCTTTTATACCTATAATTTACTAGATTTGACAAATTCTAATATGTCACTATTTGATTTCACACAGGAGTCTGCATCCGGAGTTGAGCCCTCAGGATTCGCCGTGTGGAGGGCTGCACACACGCCATGTGTGCTCCCAGACGGGAGACAACCACCGATGCCACTAGCTGCACAGGAGAAGGATGTAAGTAACCAACTCTTTTCGCTTATTTACACCTACTCGACAGTTTCTAACTATTCCGCATCATCTTATTTGTTCGCAGGATACATATCTGCGCCATGCGGCGAAGCACGCGGTGAGGATCGTGACCCGCCAATATGCCACCGACCTGTGGTTCTCACGACGAGTTTGGTGGGAGGGCTCACGGCAAGTATGGCATGATGGACTCGTCGTCGATCCCACCGCTGTACCACCACGAGGTCGTGGCACGCGTCGACAAAGAGCCTCAATCGCCACCTCCGCCAAAGAAGAAGCCCGTGCCAAGCATATCGAGGAGTTGCTACAAAAAGGGCGGCAGACGAGCGGCAGCGGCAGCAGAAGAAGCGCAAGCACAAGCGAAAAGGATGCGCGAACGAGAGGAGGATGGATATGCTCGAATCGAACCTCTACCGATGCGGTTTTGCAAAAGGTAATTAAAAATCATGTCCTATCCGCAGTTACATCTGTTTTTGTCCTTTCATTGTTTTGACGCTAACATATCATATATGTATACATTCGCAGACATTCCTGGGGCGGGTCCTCGGCCAGCCGCGGCGCCGCCTCGCATCACGATTCGCCTTCACGCCGTCGCAGGGGCCACCACCGACGCAGCCCGGCGCTTTTCCCGCGTTCGTGCCGCCACCCTGGATGCTCCAGTTCCCGCCAGCAGCAATGCCTTCTCCAGGGGTATGTATTTCTGCCATAACATTTCATAAGAGTATATAAATACACAAAGTTAGTCAGATACATGATTTCCTTCGATCTTGCAGGTGTCCGGCTCACTACGCTGCAAGATGCATGTAATGTGCAGGAGGCGACGACAGTGCCACAGCCTCCGAGGCCCCCAGCAGTTCGTGGAGGGCTTTTTTGCGCAGGATCCCAGCCTCTACGGCAGTTTGCAGAACCATTAGGTTTATTATACGCACTTGTCGATGTCTAGGATATAAAACTTGCTTATATGACATTGTTATGACCTTATATATGTGTTGTCATTTGGCTATGTATATATGTGGAGGCTATATGTCAATTGGTTATGTTTGGGAGGGCTATGTGCCATTTAGTTTATATTTGTCGTTGAATTTGTGTTTTGCATCGATGTGATTGCGGAGTGCTCGAAAAGATGTGGATTCGAGCACCTAAATATGTGGATGATGTATGGACAAATTGGGGAGGGCTATTTCTGCTGAAAATTGTATATTTTTGCAGGTTAAAATTGAAGTTTTTTATCAAAAATCAGCAGCAATATTAATTGCTGCTGCAATACCTATGTCGGCGGCCTTATATGAGATGCCGACATAGGACTCCTCCAGGTGATCGGCGAAGCACCACCATTCTCGGCGGCATATGCAAAGACCGCCGACAATGGCCTAGATCTACGTCGGCGGCATAGGTATAAGTCGCCGCCATTGTTCACACCCAGTCGCCGGCATTATCGTTTCCTGGCCCAGGTCTATGTCGGCGGCATTGCATAAGCCGCCGACATAGGACGTGCCACGCGTCGTCCTTTCGTCGCCCGGTGGAGCCCACCTGTCAGGTTGCGTTAAACGGCGCGGGCCGTCATGGGCTCAGCAATGTCGACGGCCGGAAATGCCGCGGACATAGGTGGCCACTAGGGCGGCTTGCGCTGGATGCTGCTTTGTCGGCGGACCCGACGACAGAAGTGGGCTATGTCGTCAACAGGGTCTCGGCGGCGCACGGCGGCGCAGTGTCGGCGGCTAGCCGCCGACATAGAGCTATGTGGGCGGCATTATGGGCTATGTGATCGGCTTTTGCCGACCACACTGACCCTGGTTCCTGTAGTGACTCCCTCCGTTCTTTTTTATCTGTCGCCGTTGACTTTTAGACATGCCTTTTGACCATTTGTCTTATTCAAAAAAACTATTTAAGTACCATTTATTTTGTTCGCTTTGTTTTATCATTAAAAGTACTTTAAGCATGACTTATATTTTTGCATATTTGCACTAAATTTTTAAATAAGACGAATCGTCAAAGGATATGTCCGCGTCAGGTGGCGGCGTACGTGCTCGCTCTCTGGCTCTGCGTCTCCGGCTGGCGGCTCGGTTCTCCTAGTGCTATCGACCTTCGGTGGACTCTACTTTGCGCGCTAGTGGGACAGGTCTTGGGCGAAAGCCTTGCCCTTTCGGGCTGGTGTTGGCGTCACCTTTGGTGTCGTTCCCTCGTTGGAGGCATCACCTTTAAGACCTTCCCTACTCTGGGTGAAAACCCTAGCGGTTTTTCGACGGCGGCGGGTTCTCTGCGTCGCTACCTTGTTGAAGGCTTCGTGGCTGCCGTTTTGCGCATTGTTTTTCGCTGAGTCTACTGCTTCAGGAGTCGCTCGTTGTTGTGTGAGTGTAGGTGGTGTTTCCCCTTCTCCCTCCCTTGTATCTCTACCGTTCGGCCTTTGGCCTTGATGGCAGCAGTGTGGCTGCATTCTTTCTTCTCTGTAGGCAGTGTTCCCGGCAGTGGCCGGAGGTGTGTCTGGCCTTGGCCAGGGTTGCAGCGGAGTGTTGTGGTTGTACCCCGTGTTTCCACGGGTTTTGTATTTTTTTTCTCCTGCTATTCAATGAAATAGGATGGCAGTTCTCCTACCCCTCTTTCAAAAAAGACAAATAAAAAGGAACGGAGGGAGCATGAAAGAAGAGAGATAGCCAGCCTGCAGCAACAAACTAATTACCAAGTCCATCGATCGACCTGCAACTCATCGATCATTGCTAATTAATCAAGTAGAGAAGTACATGGTAATTAAACAGTGAGCGGGGGCATCTGATCTGATAATTAGTGCGTGCTGGCGGCGGTAGATGCATCATGCATGCTCATGCATGGGCGGGTAATTAATTAAGTAATTTGGATGGATATATATGTCTATATATCAGTGGCCGCGGGGAGAGTAGGAGCAGAGGTTGATGGAGGAGACGCCGAGGTAGGCGGCGAGCAGGTCCTGGTCGTCGTCCTCCTCCCTGGCCAGCGCCTCCTGCATCGCCGGCCACCACTCCGGCACCGGCGCCGCCGTCGACGCCGCGCCGCTGCCGCTGCCGCTGCCGCCGAGCCCAGCTGGGTTGCTCTCGTCGTCCACCTGCAGGAGGAGGAGGTCCGCCTCGTCGCCGCCGTCGCCGTCACCGTCGCCGTTGCGCGCGAACCGGCCCTTCACCCTCGGCCGGCTGTCCGCCAGCGTCTTCCGGCAAGCGTACTGCGCATATATACATGCATGCATATAGTTACACATCGTCTTCTTCCTCAAGCATCTAGCTACAGAGAGGAGAGGGGGGGTGCCTTTGTGCCCATGGCACGTGGGCCCGTAGCTGGTGGGGCCCACATGCCAGGGGCACAGAGGCGCTCGATCTTATGGTTATGGACGTGTCACGTACGGTGATCTTCTTCTGGAAGTTGCGCTGGTTGCGCTTGCTGCGGTACTTGTCGATGCGCTCCCGGCGCTCCTCCGCGCTGTACCTCCCCGCCGGCGCCGTGGCCGGAGGCGGCGCCGCCAGGTCGCCGGCGCTAAGCACGCGCCGGAACGACGCCGCGGGGATCGCCTGCGGGCCTGGGGGAGAGAGCCGGTGCTGCTGCAGGAAGCCGTAGCAGCCGGCCGGCGGTGGCGGCGCGACGAACGCGCCGGCGGGGAAGGCGTCCGCCGGCGGAGGGCAAGGAGGGAGGAGGGAGCCGTCGGTGCTGCTCGAGGTGCTCGCCGAGTGATACTGATACATCTCGTGAGATGAGTGACTCGATGTATGAGTGTGATTGTCTGGTTGCTGCTGACTCGATGAGTGGCTCAATGGAGAGTCGGCATGGGCTTATAAGTAGACGAGGCACTTGAACAGTTGAGCATTCATTTGCATCGGCTCCCCATGGAAGGGAAGAAGGAACATACGTCCAAGTCAACTCTTGCCTCCAATCTGATTTGACAAGAGGGCATTTCAGCGTCCGTTTCATATCTCCAATGCAATGATAGTAAAGGCATGCATGCAAATGCAAGTGTTTCTCATGAGGGGCAGGGTCCAAAATAAGAGGCAGGCTGGCAATCACAACCTGGGTCTTTTCCACCCAAAATCCTTAAAACCAAAATGTGCTCTCCACACCAGGAGGCATGCCAATTTTTTTCATGACCTCTACAGGGACAATGCTCCACTTGCTATTGAGTACAAAGCAAACAGCAGCAGAGCCTACCACTTTTGCTCCATCAAGCACAGTCATGCCAACTATTTGCTGCAACATTCCTAGTCATTTCTTGGCAAGAGCAAATGGGGTGCAGGCACAGTGCACAGAGATGCAAAGGAAAAGAAGCTCATGCGAAACTCATGAGGTTTATTAATGTCCAAAATTAGGAATTATAAAAAACAAAACAAAGATTCGCATGAAGCTCACTGGAATGACGGCCATGATTAAGCGCAGGTATGGAAGACGGTCCTTGATGAGACTTGGTCCCTCCAAAGTCCACCACACTCCTATGATTAGCTTCAAAAAGTTGCATCTCCCAGTATTTTGGTGGGGAAGAATGATTTCTCCTTTGAACATTGCAGTCTATAAGGTAGAGCCCCACAGGAATCTTGCGTTGTTTCGAGCATCTATTGGACACTAGTTTGTTGCTATAGACCCAGGACGCTGTTTTCAGTTGGCAATTGGTTGGTGGGATCACTGCAAGTGCACCTGACCAATCACAGCACTCCATTCTCCCATCATGGCAGTTTCTGATGAATCCCTACAGTAGCCCACTTAAGAATTGCGCATCACATTGACATGGCCTGACAACACGGGTTCGCCAACCTTCAAGTGGGCTTAGCCAACCGACAAGATAAAGTCAAAGAGCACCAGGCTATAACATTTGCATATAGATCCATTGGCCTTCCACACGCAGCAAAATACTTGAATTGTATACGACCGCAATTTATGATTTCCTCTTCATTGCAACCTACATAAATTTCAAGATGAGTTAGACCATTCACAGTTTAGAAAATTGAGAGATAAATAAAGAGAATTGTGTAGAGGGGATAAAAGGAAGGAGTCCTCACTGAGGCAGTAGCTGTTGACAACGAACATGTCAATGAATTATTTATATAAGATAAAAAAAAAAGTGGGACTATTAGGATAACACACAGTTTTCATAGTTTTTTGCTTTTCTTCTAGTAGGTCAACTATAAATATAGTCACACCACTATGACATGAGTGGGGATGCAATAATTGTTTGGTTGATGTGTACAGAGAATTTATAGAAATGAGCAACATACTGCACAGTTATGTAATTACATCATGCGTCAGAAGATTACAAATCAGTCTGAATTTACTCCTATAGGACACTTTAGGTATATCAATCATTATTCATATGCAATGTGAATTCACAGACAGCGAATGAGACATTTTGAATGTCATACTCCAGCAAAAAAAAAAAAATTGCAACAGCATTGATGAATGCTGACAAGACTTCTCTTTCTAGTGGTATGCATGATATAGAGAAAGGATTTCAGTTCTGCCCCCACATATTCCAATGGGTGCATTTGTGGGGGGGCTGGGGGCCGGGGCAATGCCTTTTGTTGCCAAGGCCTCTAAAACCTTTTCCACAACAATTAGAATCAGTACACTAAATTCATGGTGCTCTTGCCATCCAATATGTTTTTTTCTAGAAAAAATTTGCTAAAACTCCCATGTTGCCAAAAACAATATTGATAATAATATAGGAGTAAAATGCACGAGCTGTCCCTAAACTATTAGTCGATTCTCATTCAGATCCCCAATCTATAAAATTATAGTTTTTGGTCCCTAATCTTTTTAAGTGGGTTCGTCCGGGTCCAAAATTATCATGTGACATCCCTAGAGCTGACGTGGCGCTGACATGGCCGTCCATGTCACATAAATTATTTAAAAATTTAAGAAAAATTCTAAAAAATTCAAAAATCATAAAAAAGGGAAATAGTAAAATAATTAGGAAAATTCATAAAAAAATAGAAAGAAGTATCACTTGAGGGCTCCCATACGCCCGTTCAACTATATATAGAGGGATTAAAGGCGACCACACTTATGTTTCTTTTTAATATGTTTACGCTTTTTTCATATGTTCATGCTTTTTTTCATGATTTTCCATGATTTTTTATTTTTTTTTAT
The DNA here is from genome assembly GCA_036346415.1 of Raddia guianensis. NCBI lineage: Eukaryota > Viridiplantae > Streptophyta > Magnoliopsida > Poales > Poaceae > Raddia > Raddia guianensis. Next base: position 23,903,921 of record CM070543.1, on the reverse strand, counting down.
GTTTCTTTTGATATTTTCTATATGTTTTTAATGATTCTCCTGATTTTTTCTTATGATTTTTAAAATATTTTCCCCATATTTTAATTTTTTTCATTTTTAAATGATTTTCATGTTTTTTTTAATGATTTCCCCCTTTTAAAAACTATTTTACGTAACATGTCAGCACCACGTCAACTATAGAGTTGTCACGTGGCAAGTTTGGACCGGAACGGACCCAGTTAAAAAAATTAGGGACCCAAAACTGCAGTTTTATAGATTGGAGATCTAAATGAGAATGGACTAATAGTTTAGGGACCGCCCGTGTATTTTACTCATAATATAAAGCAGGAAGGGGAGAAATATGAGATATATAAAAATCTGGATTTACCTACTTACAAGAGGCATTTAAGAAGATTGTAACCAACTCGTCGTACTTTGAGCAACATGGGAGCACGATTTTCAGATTTTTAGAAAGCTGTGCACTCAAAGCTGTAATATGGCAAGCACTAGTATAAACCATGATAGTCCATGTGTGATAGAAAACATGATATGTCGTGGTACCTTAAACATTTGAAAATATGATCAATCATCTCTTTTAGTCTATTGGCTCATCTGATTCTGAGACAACTAAAAGACTATGGCCTTGATCCTTTTTAGAGGCTGACAATTAACTTAACTGCATCAGGTACCCCTGGATGAGGCTAGCAAAACTAAAGGATATAACTTGAAGCTACTTCAGGAAGCCAATAAAGTCAAAGGCTCTCCAAATTGGAATATTGCTCAAATATGGTAAACTGGTAAGTTAAGTGTTGCATATGAGAACCTTCTAAATCCAATTAAGACATCGTGGAACCTTTGTCAAGAGTAGATAAAGTGAGTGGTTACCTGATGGGATTTATTTTACTTATGCATGCAGTAGAAAAATGTTTTGTCAACAATAGACAATCGTAAGTGATGAGTCTACAGTACAGTTCCATCTAGCAAGCATATCTATATGAATAGGATATTACAAAAAGTCAAATGACAACTCTTATGCCTCAGGATCAGGACCTGTTGACAATGAACTCACAATAGCAATACCTAAAATCATATGTTACACAGTATTCAGCATTACCACAGTCCATAGGTTAGCATCAACCAGCATACTTCAATCATAGATATGATAGAAAAATTTGATCTGGCCTCTTACTTTGAATGCTTTCTTCTTGAAGGGCACAGATTTCAGAAAGCCCAAGAAGGGAAGATAAGAAAGACGGTGCAAACTTAATTTCTGTCTTCGCTTTTCTGCAAAATCAATAAAACATCAGGCTTGTTTGGAAGATAGACATATATATAAAAATATTTCATTATTGCTGTACTAAAATCAGTATTCAATGTTAGGAGAAAAATAATCCTTATTCATAAAATTGATCTATCTTGGTCTTGATTCAAACACATAAAGGAAGATATCCCTTTGATAGCCCTTCCCTTGCCAAAAGAAGATGCGCAAAAGTTTTCCAGCAAAACAAATCATGCCCATAATAACTTGATATTTAGAGCAAGAGTCAAACAAACTTACACGAGAAATTGTCTCTGTGACTTCGCCACAAAAAGTAGTATTCAGTATAATAAGCCCAACAGAGTTCTTAATCTCTACTATTATATAAATTGGAATTTGCGGTGATTCATTTTCCTTGCACAGTTTAGATCGTATCAAGCCAGAGAACAAAAGGATGAATGAATTTCTGTTGACCTCTCCCTTGCATTGTGGTCAGGTCAACAGCATATCTGTTGCTTACCAATTGTGATCAGTCAGGTTGTTTGTCATGTTTATTTCCTGGATTGGTATATTTGTGTTTATTTATTTATTTTTTAAATTGTTTTTCAAAGAACTGCATTAGGCTAGTAGAAGAAAATAGTAACCAGTAAATGTAGACGAGTTGCAAGCTCAAACAATTTAATAATAATGACTACATCATAGATCTTACCTGATCTAATTGCAGATATCTCCACATTACCACCTGCATAAGGATAATTTAGTGATTGCCCATGTATCTTTGCAATATCTTCCTCTGAGGAAGCATAGGTTTTGTAAGAGGGTTGTATTTTTAACTCATCATTTTCCAAAGTTGCATCACTGGAACCTTTATTATCATAAATAGAAAACACCGTGCCTGTCGCTTGAGCATGGAGAGCATGTTCCATTGAAATAATTGTACTTGTTTTTCTGTCAATACAATCTACTTTATCTCTCATGATATGTTCTATTTTTTCATCCAAATTATGCTTTCTCTCTACCTCCATAACTTGTTGTGGTAATATAATGTCCGTCCTTAAATCACTACTCAAGTGAACTGCAAGATCAAATGGTGCCTCATCTGCTCTCGCACTGATGGGACCCTCTAATGTTTCTGCAGAATCTCTGTGACCATCAATATCAACTGAAATGTCATTGGAATGGATGGGATCCTTATCCTTAAGGCAAACATCAGAACAAGAAATATTTTTATGTTCAAATGGTGCTTGGTCTTCCTTCTCAACGAATGTGCATTCACTGTCATGTTTTATATCATCCTTAGCATAATGTTGGGTATTATTAGACACGTCAGCACCCTTATCGTCAAGACTCATGTTAGAAAGCTCTATACTCTGGGGAAGAGTAAAGCATGCTAACTTAGCATCTGAAGATAAAGGAGCATGGTGATCACTGCCGCATGTAATGAGGTCCAATTTGCATGACTCTGTATCATCTACTTCCATTGCATCCTGAACAAATTCAACTTTCTCATTGATGCTTTTCATGTCAACAGAAGAGGCAGCCTGCACATGAGCCATAACAACTCCATTGTTTCCAGAATTATCCAAACTGATGTCCCCAGGTACATTGTGATGACTGAAAGATCCTGGCAAGGTAGACAGTCGACAGTTCATTATAACTTTATCTCTGTTAACTTGTACTGTCCCTTCTTCTGCTTCGGAGGAAATTTCTTTTTCATCGGTAGGCTGCTCTGGCTGATCAGCAAAGAAAGACACATCACCATTATGAGGCTTTTCATGTAACTGATGTCCAGAATTATCCAAACTGATGTCCCCAGGTACACTGTGATGACTGAAAGATCCTGGCAAGGTAGACAGTCGACAGTTCATTATAACTTTATCTCTGTTAACTTCTACTGTCCCTTCTTCTGCTTCGGAGGAAATTTCTTTTTCATCGGTAGGCTGCTCTGGCTGATCAGCAAAGAAAGACACATCACCATTATGAGGCTTTTCATGTAACACTTTGTTGGCATCACTATTTATGGATGAACCAAGTAGATCATCTTTGTTGGCAGAAGGCTCTAGGTTTGTCTTCAAAGGATGCACATCTCCATTACAAGATACAGGATCCCAACCAATCCAGTCACCAAGCATGCTTTTCGCTGGATTCAATTGTTCATTTGGTAACAGTCTGTCGATTCTAATTGTTTCTTTGTAGAAATGTTTCTTCCTCAGAGCCCTAGAAACCAGTGACCTGACAACAAACAGATGGCAGAACATCGCGTCATAGTTCATGCCAAAAAACCATACCTTCCTAAATAGGAAAATGTGCTAAATGGTACAACAGCTTGTCGAAAGTTGCAATCGCAGGGCTGAAACTAGAAAAAGTACAGTTTTTTTTGGACCACAATCCCCAGGATCTCGCTTTTTAGAAAAGTACAAAAGAATTGTTGAAAACACTAGAAACAAAATATGTGGAAAGAATAAGATAGTTATACAAAAAAGAATTTTGTATCAACCAAAAATAAAGCGGAAGGAGAAAGCGGAAGGAGAAATTAGACCACATGACATGGGTATATAATTCAGGGTAGGAGGTATGCTTGTTCCTTGAATAAGATGTTTGATCCTCTCCACTCCCAAGAAAATAGTTGTAAAGAGCTTAGCTTACCTGCAGTTTAAGGAAACAGCAGCTTTGGCTCGCTGGGCAGAAAGACCAAGCAAGTAAGCGCATAAATTGATGACATCATAGGGCCCTCTGATTTGATTAGCAGTGTGCGCAGCACTTGAAATGATGACGTTCTTTCCTTTAGTCCAGTCCACCAAGAGCTAAGAAGAGTAGGAAAATCATATACACAGTAAACATAAGGCAAATTTTATTATTTGCCAATCTAAACATCGTCACTCCAGGATTTGCCACTACAAAGAGTGAATATTTGCCACTTCAAAGGTCTACTAATTCAGCGTATGCCAATTTAGCCATTTCTATCAATTTTCTTTATTCTGGGACCTTTTTCATCATGTGAAATCACTAAGCTATCCTTTGAAGCTAATCTGGCAGCATGTCGGCGCTTCAACCTGGCATCTTGGTGGCGCAGCGCCCACACGCGTCAACCAGGAAGCTCAGGACAGCGGGTGTGTGCCTTTCTGCAGCTACATGTTTGGGCCTCTCTGGTGCTGCACAATGCTCACCGCAAGAGCATTAGCTGCTGCAAGCTGTGCAACAGTTGCTGCATCAATTCCGGGAACTCTGGGTGCAATACCAGCATCAATTCATTCCATGCATGATTTCATCAGCTTGAAGAATGAAAAAATCTAGCCTACTGCTTCAATGCAAGAAATTTAAGCCTGCTAGGTATGGTTCTGTTGGATCATGGAAGAAGGTTGGAAGCGAGTCGTTGTTGAGGCCTTGCTGCTGCTGGGCCATCCAGCCTCCACAAGCGGGTGCCGCACTTCGTCGTTTGGGTTGCCTCCATGTCGCGCATGGGTTGTATCAAGTGATTGGCCAATGAATTTGGGTGCTGTGCCACCGACTGTGCTGGCTGGCTACAGCATGGCCGAAGCTAAGGGAGATGACTAAGGGGCAGTTTATTCAATTCACAGAGTTAATAGGTATGAGAATGGAGAAAATCAATTGAAGTAGAAAATAATGAAGTAATAGTTCTTTATAGTGGCAAATACTAGAATCAATGTTTATGGTGGCAAATATCCCATCCGCTGGAAAATATAGGGCATATAGTTCGAATGATCTTGTGTAGAAATATAAGACTTGCATGCTATCTTAGAGAGATATTTCCTCATATATGACATACCCCTATTTATTCTCTTTAACCATCGACATCTATTCATTAGAGCACACACAATATCCTCTCTCATCTTTTCAAGACAATTATATAGGGGGCATAAGTCATTTTCTCTCACTCCCTTCTCAGACTCACCACCACTTTAATACTTGTGCCAAATCAAAATCGCCTTACATTTATAATTCATCAACGGATGGAATACTGATAAACCAATCAGTGAAGTGGCAAATAATAAAATTTCCCTAAACATAGCTAGCAGAATGGTGATGGTAGGAGTAGAAGTGATTGAGAGAAACCTTTGCTTCAGCTAGGACTTGTCTCCTTGAATTGGCATCGCTGATGAGAGGAGTGTATGCAATCTCAAAATATAGGCCCCTCTGCAAATGGATGGAAAGGTTGGAATTTTAATGGCAATGGTATCCTGGAGATTGAACTGATGCGGCGGATGAGGTTATCACTTGCCTGTAGAGCGAGCCTGAGCATTGGGAGCTTGATACGGAAGGGCAGCTTGCGGGAGAAGTCGATGGAGATGAGGTCGAGCTCGGCGGTGGGCTGGAACTGGCAGAGGTGGTCGAATGCGGCCTGCGTGAGGGGGCGGGCGGCGACTATGTCGTAGGTGCGGAGGAGGCGGGCGGCGGAGGGGGCGAGCGCGGATGCGGCGGCGGCGGCGGAGTCGAGGGAGAGGGTGATGCGCGTGTAGTGGCGGAAGGGGCCATGGCGGAGGCGGTGGGAGGTGGTGGAGGGGGGAGGGAGAGAGGCGCGGCAGCGGTCGGAGTCAGCCAGGAGGCCGCGGTGCGGGTGGTCGAGGGCGACGGCAGAGTAGCCGAGGTCGAGGGCGCGGGCGGCGGCGGCGGCGGCGGCGAGCGGGCTGGCGCCGGAGGAAGAAGGGAGGAGGCTGAGGTCGAAGAAGGGTTCCGCCATCGTTGCGCGCCGCGCCGCAACCGCAAGCGCAAGCCGCCGTCCCGTTTGGAGGTGGGCGAGGGCAGGAAATCGCGTTGGTTCAATTTGGACTTTCGGCCCAGCCCAGCCCAATTTGGATTGCAATTGCATAGGCGATGGATTCTTGTTTGCCACGGACAAAGATTGAATTCCCTAGGGAAAAAGTACACTTTGCCCCCCTCGATTTGGAAGAAGTCCACATTGCCTCCCTCAACTATTGAAAAGGTTCACTTTTCCTCGCTCTGTGTTAAATGGGTGAGATCTGGCCATCCAATCTTGCATCGAACGGCCACAAATAAGTTGAGAGGGGAAAAATGAACTTCTGCAATAGTTAAGGGAGGTAAATTGGACTTCTTCCCCTCAATTTTGCCGCTCAACTCCAAAACCGACGACCATCGTCCCTCTGCTATTAATATTGGACAAAACACCCCTCACCCGAAACCAGTGGCGTCCTAGTTAGATTGGTTTCCTAGAAAATAAAAATAAATTCCAATGAATGGTAGAAAGTCGTAGAAAGGTTAGACAATTAAAATAAAAATACATAAAAATTAGAAAGTAGGTACATACCAAATATGCAACAAAATATATTTTTTGTGCATAATTATATGCAAAAAATGATATATAGTATGTTTTATTAATCAAATAAATCAATGAAATATTTTGTTTGGCAACTAGAAAAATGGGATTTAGTTTTGAATGATGAAAAAATAATAAGAATGTAATAATGTTATTTTTACCTTCAACTGTTTATTTTAAAAAAATATCATCAAAAGGTAAAGTTCACTTTGAATTCAAATTTCAAATTTAAAATGTAAAACTTACATCCTTTTTTCTTAGTTTCCTTCGATTTTTCCACAAGACAATCTAATATTTCATAAATACTTCATTTATTAATCGATAAATGGCCTTATAAAAGTGATATAATTTTTGGTATATAAGTTTCCACGCAAATATAATATTTGAATTTATGGCTATTTATATTTTTATTTTTTGAGCTTTCTATGATTTTTACCTTTTTGAGTTTTTTATAATTTATTTTCTAGAAAAAGCATGCTGACTAGAACACCACGTCATGCAAAACCACATTGGTTTTGGGCGAGGGGTATTTTGTCCGACATTGATAGAACGGGGAGGTTCGTCACCTGGTTTTCTAGTTGAGGGGCAAAATTGAACCCTGGCGATAGTTCAGGGGGCAAAGTGGACATTTTCCAATTCCCTATCTGCCACTGAGAATCATCTCTTCCCATGCCACTGATTCGATTTTTTTCTTCCCTTAATGCCACTGTTGTCAATTGAGCATGAAACTACTATTAACTACATGGTGGAAAAGACTATTTTACCCTATCTTGAAAAGTCACTATTTTTTAATTGTGCTTTTTTTATTTATTAGCCATTAACCTCATTTTTCTTCCATCATTATGTCTCCTCACAACTAGGGGTGGAAACGAGCCGAGTTTGAGCGAGCCGAGCCGAGCCGAACTCAGTAGGGTGTCCGAGCTGGAAATTGGGCTCGGCTCAGCTCGTTGGAAGCTCGCGAGCTGCTCATGAGCTAGGGAAAACATTGGTCTCCCAACCTTGTATATATGAGTATCTAAATGACTTGTGCATGTATACGTGGGTTTTGTCTATTTTATGGGCTTTTTAGCAATAGGATATGTTATTTTCTAATGGTTAAGAGATGGAATAAATAGCATTAGCAAGTAAATGAGCCAAAACGAGCCGAGCCCAAGCGAGCCAGCCTCTAGCTCGTCTGGCTCGGCTCGGCTCGCTAATGGCCACGAGCTGAAAATGGGGCTCAGCTCGTGATCATTTACAAACGAGCCGAGCACGAGCCGAGGTTTTACTGAGCCGAGCCCAAGCAGCTCGCGAGCTTCGAGCTAAAGTTCCAGCCCTACTCACAACCATTTCTCTCCATCGGTTGCTCCCAAACCAGGTTTAGAAGCCACCGTCATCATCTTTGGTGAGCCATTCTTGGCTTCTTGCGTATCCAGCGATCTCCACTCAGCACGACGACAACCCATGTCGTCGTCCCTGATGAACATAGTGAGATATAAGCATAATAAATTTATCAATTAAACAAAATATAAATAGTTTGAGCAAAAACACATCAATGTTATGTAATAAAATATTTATCATATACTCTATAAGATTGGACTGCGAAGCATCAAGCAACATGATAAACCAATTAAAAACATGGCAGCCAACACATAAAGTGAATAAATCACCATTGAGTTGATTAAAGTGCTCTTAGATTTAACCGATAATTGGTTATTGAAAAACAGTCGTCCTAGTTATCGTACTCAATGATTTAATAGGCAAATATAATTTGAGATCAATATCAAGGATTAGACAATTTATCTTTGCACTGTTTTAGAATAGAAATCAGTTCAGAACATCCAAATTTAGCCAACAGATCTGCTGGTCAACTATAACTCAAGGTAATAGCTGCGGTATACAAACCAAAGTAATCTGAACCTACCAAACAACACACAAGTGCAATGTAAAGATAGCATATTCAACAAACAGGTTGCTAAAAGCGAGCTGAACAACACACAAACGAAGTAGCACTGATAATAAAGCATCCAGGGACTTAAGCATCAACAGATCATGGCATCAAAAGGGATGAACACAAGATAAATCCTTAAACAGTGCAGCTACTAATTGAATCCTTGGCGTCGTGCTCGCCCACCCTTCCAGCCCACTGCAGAAAGTGGGTCGTGTCCTCGTAGGCGGAGTTTGTCGTCGCCGACGGCCAGTGGCGGACGCAGGATGAAAATCAAGCCTGGGCAAGCCTAAACCTTAGGCTTATCATTTAATTGGCAAGCCTAAATCTTAGGCTTACCATCTCTTATTCGGAGGAGAAAATATTTTCATATATAGAGTATGTTCATATTTTTCTACCTCTGATACTCGTGAGAAATCTGTTTATTTAAACCTGAGTTTTTACATTGAAAAACTTGTATTACACATTTCAAATGCATGTTCATCATAATTCTATGTTATTTAATGAGACTTTTCTCATGCGTTTTCTATATTAATCGAGTGGGAATGTTTTTTCATGTTCTCTGTAAAAAACGAATGGAGAGAGAAAAAAATGTAGAAGCAACAATATTTTTGCTTCAGTAGGGAATCGAACTGAGACCTGCAGGTCGCAAAATCGCTAGCAAATCAACTGAACTAGCAAAGCAAGATAAACTAATTCTTAGCTCTTTCATTTTTAGCAGGATCAGAGCATGTACTATATAGAGTGACACCAAAATTTAAGCCTGGGCAGCGGCCCCACCAGCCCTGGTGGTGGATCCGCCCCTGCCGACGGCGGAGGCCCCGATTATGACGGTGGAGAGCGAGTTGTTGAGCACCTCGGTGGAGCCCACGTCGCCGGTGGCGGAGGCGGAGGCGACGCCGGAGCTGGTTAGGGAAACAAGGTCGTGCTTGCCGAGGACGGGCACAATCGGGCTGCAAGAGAAGGCGCGCATGCTAGCGATCGATCATGGCTGCGATGACGAAGGTGGCATCGTGGCAGGCTGTCTCCAACAGTCTCCCCTAAAGCACCCTCTACCCTAAAATAAGGGATGGATTCGTCCCCTATATGCTCCAACAGCATTCTCTATTCTCCCTAAAATAGAGTTTTTCTCTCCATCCCCTTATATTTAGGAGTTCTCTCTCCTCCCCCTATACAATTCTCCATATAGGGAACGCTGTTGGAGATGGAAGAAATATAGGGTGAGATTTTTTTAAAAGGGAACCTGTATATGAGGCTATAGGGGATCAAATTTAGGGATTTCTGTTGGAGACAACCTAAAGTTCTAATCGGTGATTTAGTGAAAGGAGGGGGTCTAATCGGTCCAAGAAGCGCAAATTTTCCATTTCACCAAAAAAACTGACAAGAAACTAACGGCTCGCAACCTAGTAGAGTAGATGGTAGAAAAAAAATTGAATCAGTAGCGTGGAAGGGAAAATAAAATACACAGCGGCAGATAGACACAGGAGAATACAATCTTTTTCAGTGGCAAACTGGGAATTTTCTCATCAAAATTAATTATCTATTTTTGGATTGATATGATACATGTCACTAGCCTTGTTCTTTTCAGCTTAAACTAAAATTAAAAGCTGGCTATCGCTGAAATTTTATCATTTTTGTCCAAGCCAAATAATGCAGTATTGTTTAGTCATTTTTTTGGGTTTAAATGGTTATTCTCAGAGTTTCTAAAAGATTTCTTTATAATTATTGAACTCTCCATACCTCACTCGAGGGATCACAATTTTTTCATAATTAAAATTTCAGTTATTTTCATCAACAAGGATAGAAGGCGGTGTGGTGCAGCTTGGAGACAGGGAAAGAATGCTCGACGACAATGGCGGTGTGGTTTGAGACCAATGGCAGCTTTTTGTCACCGACAAGGAAGAAGAAAGGAACAAAGGAGGGAGAGCAAGGGTTATGGGCACTTTTTCTTTAAAATTTTGTGTAATGACATATTTGGCACTTTTTTAACTTTATAGTGCCATATAGGCAACTTCACATTTTATAATGGTATATCTAAAAAACAGTTACTTTGTAGTGGCATGTCTCTAATTAACCCATATTTTCTGTGTTGACTAGTTGTCAACCACATTGGATTTTAGTTGAAACCCACGCTTCCTTCCGCCACCCCTCAAGGCCTTATGCTTTCATCACTCCTTCCGCCACAAGCCGACCCTGCTAACCAAATTTCTAAGCAGTCATGTACCACCTGTACATACATCAACACCACTGCCACCTTGTTGCACCGTCGCACGACCTCCCATCAGTAGACCACTGCCTTCTCTCTGGGCTTCGTCGACTAAACTCGAGCGTTGTATGGGTGAACCCTAGGAAAGTTTAGACGCCACTGCCACCCTGTTGCACCGCCACATCGGCTCCCACTACTAAACTTCCGCCTCACTAGGGCTACCTCCAAACTCTCGGTGGTGTATGTGTGAATCCTAGGGAACTAACTCGGTGAATCCTGACCCTAACTTGATAACTAGAGGCAAACCTGCGACGACAGCAACCGGAGAAGAAGTTGTAACATGGGAAAAGAGAAAAGGCATCGACAACTATGGATTGGAGAGGATGGTATATGAGTGTCCACAATAGAGACTATAAGGTTGCCTTTAAGCACGCATACACACTTTCCCTCTTTTGATTAAATGTGCCTCTAACTAAAGTGCATGTTCAAATAATTGTATCTAAGCTAGAGTCCGTCTCCAAGCTTAGAGATAGCCTATAATCACATTAAGTATTAAATTGTGCCTATGGCTAGTGAACCCAACAGGATCAAGTTTCGAGCATCTCCAATAATATCCTCCCTTAGTATCCTCCATACAAGAGCATGTACAATGGTACCACATTAGCTGTCTCTAATGTGTCTATAAGGTTTGTCATGTAGGATGGAGAGAGTACGCATAGAGAGATGAACCATTTACAGTGCAAGAGATGACTCTACACGCGAATTAAGAAATCTTGTGTGTGATTAAGTGGCATAAAAAATGTGCAGCCGTCTCTAAGCCATTTTTACCATTGTATGAGTTGTCTCTAAGTCATCTCTATAAGTGACATGATAATGGTTAGAGATAACTGTTGTCTCAACCATTGTAGATGCTCCAAGTGAATGGCTTAAGTTCAAATCCATATATAGTTTCAAATATGTATTGAAAAAGAGAGGATAAGTTCTCCTTCGAGTCCAAAAAAAACATAATCAGTTCTGGATTTGTGCAATGAAAATTTTAAAACTTTAGACACAATTTTTGGTAGCTTATTTTGGTTTAAAAACAAACTACAATATTAGTGTTGGGTGATCAAAATTGTATTCAATTTTGAAATCGTGTTGTTTTTGAAGCCAAGTATTTTAAAACGAAGAGAGTATATATTATTTATACATACATGTTCATGCATGTGTTCCTTTTTACACATTATATATAGGGGAGTCCACTGGTTGCGCAACTGAGCATCGTTGAATAGGAAGGATGAGCAAAAGACATGCTCTCTTTATGTTGTCCCTACAAATTTTTCTTCAAACATGGTTGCAGAGCGAATAGCATGATTGCTGCTTATTAGTGTTTTTTATTTTTGTTGTGGTTTCAGCATTTTGTATTTTTGTTTAAACCGCTATAACATATTGGTATGTTGGTCGTATACGTACGTTCTGTCCTAAATACAGTGGTCAGAGTTATTCCTTTGTCTATAAAAATACACACGAGCGCATGTACGTATATCGATGAAGTTGACGTACTGTCTAGGCTACATCGATGGCGTGCAGCTCTATTTTCTTCGTCTTGTGCGATGGTTCATACTTCATCGTCACCGGCAATGTGGTGGCACAATAGAATATGCAGGCACAGGACGCATCCAGCGAGATAATTATGTTGAAGTATAAGTAAATTGTCCTCCTTTTTCTATCAGCTTAGGCTTTTAGGTGAATTGGTTAGGGCATGCAGCTCAATATAGTATCAGAGTCAGAGATCTCGAGTTCAAGTCTATTCTACATTTGAGGCCTAGGGGAGCCTCCATGTACGGGGAAGTGTTGAAGTATAAGTGAATTGCCCTTCTTTCCCCCTTCTTTCCCTGTCAGATTAGGCTTTTGGGTGAATTTGTTAGAGCATGTAGCTCAATAAATTAAGATACAATACCAGCACATGAAGAAGATCCAAGGAAGCTAGGCTGTAATTAACCGAAGTATTGATGGAGCTGTCGTTGCCGGCCGGCCGGCCGGCCCCGAGCTGCGATCAACATGATCAGCAGATGTCATAGGCAGATAGGCTGATCTTGATAGAATAGTTTGGGCAGTGTTGAATGCTCGTCTTCTCCTTGCTGCAGAAAAAGAAGAGTTGGGAGGAGCTATTGTGTTGATACATGCTTCATTGAGGGAGATAGAAGAGCAGGCAGGCTAGGCAGCAGCCCAGCAGAGCACCATGCCGCCGAGCGCCGCCGCCAGCCTCCGCAGCCCCTTGGCCTCGCCGCGCCACCGCCGCACGCCCTCCACAGCCCTCGTCGACGACACCGTCGCCGCCGCCGCGGTCCTCGTCGCCGCGTGGCACCCGGACGACCCCCGCGGCTGCTCCCTCTTCCTCGACTCCACACCGGCCGAGGCCAAGGCCTTCCTCCGTGCCGCCGCTGACCTCCACCGCGCCATGCTCTTCTTCGCCTCCGACGCCACCAATGCAGACACTGCCGGCGGCGGCCTCGTCCACGCCCAGGCGCTCCTCGACACCGCCATGCGCAGGCTCCGGCTCGAGCTCGAGCTCCTCCTCTCTGCCCTCCTCAGCCCCAATGGCGCCAAGCCCTTTGCCTTTGACTCCGACACCGACAACGACGATGACGACCAAAGCGTCGTCGGCCTCCACGACCAGCAAGCCGTCGCCGGCCACATCCGCGCCGTCGCGCAGGCCATGATGGCCGCCGGCTACGGCAAGGAGTTCGTCTCCACGTTCAAGGCGCGTCGCCACGCGGAGCTCGCCGGCACGCTGCAGCGGCTGCTCGGCTTCTCCCCTTCCCTGCAGCACGGCCAGCTTGGTAAGCTCACCTGGGACCAGGTAGACGCCAAGGTGCAGTCATGGCTCGCCGCCGCCAACGTCACGTTTCGGTGCATCGTCCCCGCGGAGAGGGCGCTCTGCAACGGAGTCTTCGCCGGCGACCCCGCCGTTGGCGACGCGGTGTTCACGGCCGTCGCGAGCGACCAAATGACGAGCTTCCTCGCCTTCGCCGAGGCCACCGTAGCGCGCGCGCGCCGCGCCCCGGAGCGGCTGTTCCGCGTGCTCGACGTCCACGACGCCCTCGCCTGGACGATACTGCCGGCGGCGGCGGCAGCGTTCGGGAACGGCTCGGAAGTGGCGGCGCACGCCCGCTCCACCCTCCGGAAAGCCATCGAGGCGGCGCGCGGCGCGGTGGCCGGCTTCGAGGCGGCGATCAGGAAGGAGTCGTCCAAGGCCGGCGGTGGTGGCGCCGGCGCCGGCGGCGCCGTGCACCCCCTGACGAGGTACGTGATGAACTACCTTGTCTTTCTCGCCGACTACGAGGACGCCCTCGCGCACATCTACCAGCAACAAGCCGCCGCCGTGGAGTTCTCGGACAGCAGCTGCAGCGCCTCGGTCGTCGTGTCCGGCGGCGCCTCGCCGGACTTGTCGCCGACGTTGAGCCTACCGTCCAACCCGATTGGCTGGCTGGTGTCGGTGCTGCTGCGTAAGGTGGAGGCGAAGGCCGGGAGCTACCGGGAGGCGGCGCTGGGCCACCTCTTCCTGGCGAACAACACACACTACGCGGAGAAGAAGGCGCGGGGCAGCAACAAGATGGCGCGCATCCTCGGGGAGTCGTGGGCGGCGGCGCAGCGGGCAAAGGCCCGCGGGCACGTCGACGCGTACGTGCGCGCGGCGTGGGGCATCAAGGTGGTGGGCGCGATGGCGGCGGCGGCGTCCCACAGCGGCGGCAGCGGCGTGGAGGAGGCGGTGGTGGAGGCTGTGGCGGCGCAGGAGAAGTGGGTGGCGGCGGACGAGGAGATGGGGGAGGCGCTGCGGGCGGCGGCGACGGCGGCGGTGGTGCAACCGTACAGGCTGTTCTACCGGCGGCACGGCGTCGCGGTTCGGCTGACGCCCGGGGACGTGAACGCGATGATCGCCGGGCTGTTTGGTGGGGCCCACACCCTGACAAGCAGTGCTGGGCCTGGGCCTAAGCAGAGCGTTGTATAGTTGTCCAAAGGGGAGTTGAAATATGTATGTAAGAAATAGCAGGTGAATATTTTTACATGAATTGCTAGAAATTGGACACGACGATACGTATAGAAAAAGAGAGGATAAATTCTCCTTCGAATAAAAAAACTAATCATTTTTTGGTTTGTGCAATCAAAATTTTAAAACTCGAGAACTTTGTGCAATTAGTTTTGGGGTTCAACATTTTTGTATATTTGTTTGAATTACTATTAGTCTATTTGCCGTATACGCTCTATCCTTAAGAGCATAGCCAGAAGGATTTTCATATTTTGTTCTCTATATCCCTTCTCTAAATCATTATTCATTTCATATATTTTCATCCTATCCAGCAAAGTCTCTATTCTTAAAAATATAAAGAGATCGTATATAGAGTCGAGACGGAAGGGAGTATTTAAATTTAGTGGCTGAGATAGGGACTCTATTAGTCTATTTGCCGTATACGCTCTGTCCTTAAGAGCATCGGCAGAAGGATTTTCATATTTTGTTCTCTATATCCCTTCTCTAAATCATTATTCATTTCATATATTTTCATCCTATCCAGCAGAGTCTCTATTCTTAAAAATATAAAGAGATCGTATATAGAGTCGAGACGGAAGGGAGTATCTAAATTTAGTGGCTGAGATAGAGACTCTGTTTAATCATTATAGAGGCCGAAGATTGCCCGTAACAGTATGCTAGAGAATACTATGTATCTCGAATGCAGAAGTCAAAGTTACTGCTTATTTCTCTGTAAAAAAACCGCACGCATGAATCTCGAGTTCGGCCATGGATGAAGTTGACAAATCGTCTAGGCTACATCGATGGTGTGGAGCTTTATTTTCTTGTTCTTCTGCGTTGGTTCATCGTCACCGGCAATGTGGTGGCATGGCACAATAGAATATGCAGGCAGGACGCATCCAGCGAGCTAAGATACAATACCAATATATACATGAAGAAGATACAAGGAAGCTAGGCAGTAACCGCAGTATAAGCTGTCGTTGCCGGCCGGCCGGCCGGCCCCGAGCTGCGATCAACATATGATCAGCAGCCGTCAATCAAGGAATGAGCTCAGACGCTACAGGAATATAATATGGTCCTGCTAAGAAATAATGCATGCATGTATGATACGGATGGACAAGTGAGCAGGCTGTCTAGCTTGTTGTAAGAGCATGCACAGTGATTCACGTCAGCTATCTATAAGACATCTCTAAGATTTATCATTTGGAACATGCATAGGGCCGTTCCTGAGTTTTTCGAGGCCCAAGGCAAAATCATAGATGGAGGCCCCTAACATAAGTATTAAATTTTTTTATAATACCATATATCAACTAAAAAAACAACATTCAATTTATTGTACAAATTATACCGATAAATATGATTTTAATTCTCGATAATCTAATTAATCATCAAAAATTAATTAATCACTTGCTCACCTGGCGAGCGTGTGGACGTGTGGTGAATAATCTAAAATAGAGATGCAGAGTAGCAGACCCGAGGTAGATCAGATCTACCGTGACCACCACTAAATAAAATAAGGTTGCGTACAGCGTACCTAGGGTTGATGAGATCATGAGAAATCAATAGACAGTAAAAATATAGAATGAATTGATTTGGTATGTTCTTTTAATCTAGTTTAAAGAGACAAGATTGGACGAAGGCACGAAGCATAAACTATGGAACGAACCGTGCGGCGGCGGCGGCGCTAGTTCAACTGGAATTGGAATCGATCAATCGACGGGAATTCTGGAACACGCCTGCACACAGCCATTAGGCATCGCCGCATCAGCTGATCGGCCGGCCATCAGATGAATTGATCCAAGGGGCATGGAGTACGGTGACCATATGGGCCCTTGGCCAGTTGGCCCATTGCCCCAATTGGGCCTTTCAAATTCAATCGGTAGATGGCTAGCTGCGCATGGCGCTGTCTCGCGCTGGAATTGATCGACGGATCGACCGATCGAGCAGCGAGAGGCTGGTAGCGCCCGGGAGGGGGGTGGGCCCTAAACATGCAATGATTTAGAGGAGAGAGAGCATGTATAGATATTTGAGCCATCTTCAATGCAAGAGTCAACTCTATACGAGAATTAAGAAATAAGAAAGATGTCTATATATATAAGCTTGCGGGCAGTGCAGCCATCTCAACCATAGTATACATTGTTGTCTCTAAAGCTATCTCTAGATGACATGGCAATAGTTAGACAATTGCTCTTTCAACCATTGTAACATGCTCTAATACCCGGTCCGTTGCGTGAGGTTTGCACAGTCCACGGGCCACGTGTGGATTGCTTTGGATGTTGTCCTATTAGCATATAAATAATATGTGATGAGCTTAATCATAACATCCCAAGTTAACCATTTATAAGTCGAAGTGAGGCCAAAAAACTAGACCCTTTAGGTGCACTAGTTTTTAAAAGAATGCGAGTCATATAAAAAGGCACATCGCGGTGACTAGGAATTTGATTTATTTTCAAAATAGACCGACAAACATTATAGACGAAAATCAACCTATCGTGGTCCACCAATGTGGTAGGGTACGTTGTTAGATGCATTGCTGCTATTAGTGCCACGTGGAATCCATATTTTCATCAGCTTAAAATATGTTTTAAACTAGCAGAGTAAGCGCGCCCGTCGGCGCGTCGAGGAGAAATTGTATACGGGCTATCTCATAAGACCATCACTTTTGTTGTAGACTATGGAAACTGAGAGCTAATTAATATTAGCATCAGGTCTATTAAGAAAAGCATTTTTTTTTTGTAAGGGGATCAACAAAATTTATGAATTTTTAAAGGTAGGGATAAATCATCCGCAACCAACTTACACTACTTACCTGGAAATGATCAAGCCACAACAACTGAAAACACATGACATGCTGGCTAGAACTTTTAAGTTTTTTTAAAAAAGTGATTTGGCTATACAAAGTTTCCTGGTTAAAGACAAAACTCAAAGTGCCACAGAACCATCGAGCTCATAGTTAGTTTCCATAGGATATTGGCATCATGCATCTTGGTCTAGAACCTCAGCTGCACAACAAATAGAAAGGAAAAGATGTTTACATCATGCAGTTTGAACATAGTCACTAAATGCTGATGCATTACACACAGGGAAAAAATAGAACCCACACATATTAGGAAATTATCACATGAAGACAAATGACATTACAACACAAAGCAACCTACTATCTAAAACATTTCATCATGTGAAGAAATAAATTTAAAACCATCTCTGTTCTAAACTGAACTATCACATTCAATTTCATTTCACTGGCACTAAATATAGGATATAGGTAAAATCCCATAGGAAATTCTATCGCCCACAATTCAGTATATACGATTGCAGAAGACAAATGAATCAAGGAAAGAACACATACTGGGTCAGATAAAGCCATATAGCATAATGGTAAGAAATAAACACAGCTAAACCAAAACAAAATAGATCATGCCCATGAGCACTACGCATAGAGAATAAGCTCTGTAAAAAAACCCTTGAACATATATAACCCTACTACCCTAGCAAACAATGCATGGTCTTCTGAATTTTCGAAAAGAAGCAAGTAAAATCGTGGGCACAAAAACATGCTATAAATCTGTAAGGGAACAATA
This sequence comes from Raddia guianensis, assembly GCA_036346415.1. Classification (NCBI taxonomy): domain Eukaryota; kingdom Viridiplantae; phylum Streptophyta; class Magnoliopsida; order Poales; family Poaceae; genus Raddia; species Raddia guianensis. The sequence goes on along the minus strand of CM070543.1, from coordinate 23,885,668 downwards.
AATCATACACCCAAATAGGACCTGCTATCGATGCCCTAATAATAAGAGTGCTGCATAGAGTGAATAATGCATGAATCTATGTTCATTGGCACCCGTTTTTTTTGAACTATGCTCCGGTGAGATCACTATTTGTATGACAGTACTACTTAGAATAATCTTTGGTGTATAATAGAAAACTTGTTGACTAAGCAGAAAATATAAACAATAGTGTCTCCTCATTAAAGTATATCACGACCCCGTTCTTAGTGGTCGACCTAGAGTTTTGATAGGTTGTCAGCGAATTTTGAAGCAAATCTATAACCTTGATGACTCATAAAATTGAGTTATGTAATGGCGATGTCTGTATTATTAAAAGAGATAATGGCCTATATGCATGTAATAAATAATAACAAATCTCAATCATAAGTGAAGAGGCGTAAACGATACATCTTCAAAGAACCTGTTACCCAAGGATTGGCTTACCCAGATTAGTCCATGCATTAGTGTGTGTATCATTAGACTGTCATGGTCATGTGCTTCATAGAGTGTTAGCAAAAAAAAAAACACCCAAAAACAAAACTAACAATGGCAAGCACAAGAACAAGGAGGTCGAATTACCTCTTGAGCCATTTATCATGAATGCTAACTGAACAAAGAATGTGAAGTATCCTGAATACAGTCCTTGTAGAACGGAAACAATTAGATCAATGGACAAATACATATAACATGAGATGACCATAGTAATAATCATCACAACACAAGAGCCTAGCGAGACAAAAAAAAGGCTTCTAATGTAATGTCTGACTAACTATTATCATTTAGCGCAGAGAAATTTGCAATTATGCATTCTGCCTCTATTTGGAAATATATCAAAACAGTCAGCAAATGTTGGGCTAATTAATTTCAGAATGCTCTGCTAGAACTAAAGCTATAGAAAGTATGGAAGAAAAAAAATAACTAACATGCCAGATAGCGCTAACTGTCTGTGTACCAAGCAATCGAAGAAAGCCAGGCCTCTTTCCCATCTGAATTAGCCTCTCATATACATCTGAAATGGAATAAAAAATAACTAACATGCCAGATAGCACTAACTGTCTGTGTATCAAGCAATCGAAGAAAGCCAGGCCTCTTTCCGTTCTGAATTAGCCTCTCATATACATCTGAAACGATAGCGAAACATTGAAGGTTAGCATTATGCAATTGATGATAATCATAATATTATATTTGATTGAACGACATAGAGAGGTGGGAGAAAGACGTCCTGAGGAAGGGGGCACCGCAGAAACAAAGAAGAGTGGCGTGCTCTTGGAGCTCGCAGTGGCCAGAGCCGACCAGGGGCTGCATCGTCGGAGGCCAGCATGACCGGATCAGGCCCATGCCATGAACCGGTGCATGTCCTCGATGGACTGTGCTGACGAAGCTGACGAAGCCCCCCTCATGGCGAACCTGTCCCGCGCCTCCACGCTGACAACCACCTCTACCAACTCCGGGCAGACAGATCTGAGCAGCCACCGGAAGAGAGAGAGAGAGAGAGAGAGAGAGAGAGAGAGAGAGAGAGAGCTGTACGACTGCGGAAAAGGAATCGGAACCCGGAGGGAGCGATCAAGGAGGTACGACGGCGAGGAGGCCGGTTAAACCCTAAACAAACAAAATTAAGATTGAATCTAAGTGACACAGTATCAGTATAATAAGGTAGTTCATCGAATCCAAAATAGGAAAAGGCAACTGTATGATAGGAATGTATTAAAAAGAATTGGCATTCATCATCTTACAATGGTGACATATAAATACAAATAACTATATGTAGTTGCATTGTTTTAAATATAATAGCAAGGTGATATCGGAACCTTTAACCTGGAAGTAAAATTCTACATGTAAAATGATAAAGACATATCGTAAGGGCTGAAATTAGAATTAGAAATTAAATTGGTCTAATGTTGAGCTTTGCAATTTAGGTACGCTGTGGCCTGGAGTCCTTGCCCGTTAGAACTAATTAGAAATCTAGCACTAAGGCCATCACATGCACAGCCTCACGTATCTTTAGTTGATATGTTAAAGCTGCAAGGATGGAGTAAAATAATTTGTACAATATGCTATATTAAAAATAGCATATTAAACAGAATAATTCGAAAGCAATAGCACTTGCCACACGATACTGCTAATTCCTTACAGCTAATATAGGTAAATAAAAAAAATCCCTCAGCCCATTGAAGATGTGGTAAAAGTATCGAAGATCTGCGGAAGCTTATACATCTAGCAATGCCATTTATATGAATCCAAAATGTCCTGAAACTAAACAATAGCAAAGTCAGGTTTGCTTATGTAGGCCATTAATATTGACCATTCAGTAACTGATTTACATTGTAATTTAGGTAATAAAACAGGCTGAATTATTTTTTTAGTAAATCAATTTATGAAAAAAGAAAATTGCTCATATCAATAAGGTACAAAAATAAACATCAGGGCAGTTTTTTTCTCTGTACAGCTAATTGGCAACATGTTGCATTGAACAAACTGGCCTACAATGGCCCGAACCATTCCAAATCAACCTTAAGTTTAATTTGAAGAGGACAACATGCATTAAGATCAATTAATTAGTCTGGTAAGTTCAATTTTAAATGGGCAGTATGCATGAAGGGCAATCAATCGATGTGTAATAACAACAAGTAGTTCTTGGCAATCAAGTGGACTGCAAAAAGGATTTACAAATGTATGGTGCCCATAACCATTCGTACCCTAACATTAACAAAGACGGTATCATGGTCATGAGTCTAGGATAGTACAGAGAAAAATGGATTGCCATTAACATTCAATAAATAATTCTAATCGTAATGCAAGCTATTGGATAGTTTGCGCTTGCTCAACCCGAAAAGAATAATATGACCTAAAGTGAATCAATCGTCATATATGAGCAACAACAGCTACCTTTTCATTAGCTATAGAATGATGCTACATTGCTACCTAAGGAAATTCGAACCATCATAAATCAGGCAGTAATACATGCTAATTCTTATAAGTAATACATGCTAACCCCCAATTAACACAACCAGATCAAACCATAATCCCTAATCACTGCATACCCACTGGACCAAGAGAAATGTAAAGCATACCCACTGGATCAACAGAAATGTAACCCACAATGCTCACAGCCATAAGAATACAAAAACAATGGAAGGATAGCTAATCGGGTTGCCTTGGCCGTGATCACTTGTTCCTCATGTCGGACTCAGATTTGTTTGCTACAAAATGTGATTCCCCGTAGTTAGAAAGAGGGTAGGAGAGGAGCAAAGGCAGAGAGCCATCGCCGTACCAATGGGGAGGCAAAGAAGAGGCGCACCATGGGGCGACGCTAGTAGGGACCTGGCACTGGCAGAGGCAGCGGCAAAGAGGCAGGCATGACCAGGAGTGGGGGACTCGTTGTCCTCAAAGACGACGACGAAAGCAGGGGGGGCAGTGGGTCGAGGCTGCTGTCATCAGATCCGTTCTCCCCAGTGGCGGCACCAGCAGGGGAGGAGATCACCGGCGACCAAACATGGAGAGAGGCCGGCATGGCGGCGGGATCAGCACGGATGGGAGGGACAGAGCACCTAGAAGGAGATGGCGATGGATTTGAGGGGAAGGCGGCGACGGCGAGGACGACCAAGACGGGGACGACCGTCGTCAGGTCTGGCCACGCCCGGACCCGGGGACCCGACATCCCTGTCGCCCACCATCGATGCAAGGAGGCACCGCCGGAAGGAGCGAGGAGATGACGTAGGCCGGCGGTGGCGACACCGAAGCGGCAGCGTCGGCGGGCTTGGGCCTTCGAGGCGGAGCAGTAGAGCCTGGGATGAGAGCGGGCGGCATGGGGAGGAACCGAGGAGGCGTGGCCCTGGAGGCCTCGCCGAGCCAGGCAAACTGAGAAGATAGGGGGAGAGCGACGTGGGCAAACAAAAGCCACGGGAGCCGCCGTCTCCCTGAGGCCGTTGGATGAACATCGGACGGCTGGCGCGTTTTTGGACGACGTGGCCACCGCGGGGCAAAAAAACCCGCCACGTGGCGAGGTGGAGGGATCGTAGGTCGGGATTGTACTATTTATAGATAAATAGAGATAATTCAAAAGAATCACTAAAAATCCCACATTTTATAAAATTCACATAATTCACAAAAAACCACGTACCATCATTAGCATCATATATAATGCATCACAGGCTCATTGCACAAGTACATTGCATCATGACCTCATCACATACAAGTTTATGGCCAAGTTTTTTTGAGGGGGAAGTTCATGCCAAGCTCGATGACAAACAAGTTCATCGCACAAGTTCACATAAGTTCAACGCACATAGTTGAATGTAAGAATGCATAAAACAAAAAAGGTTTTAAACGGGCGATGAAAATAAGAGCTAGCGGTAGTTGCATCAGTTGGGCCAATGAAACTAAGAACTAGTGGTAATCTCGTCGACCTGACCAACAAAATTCAGCCATGCATGCGTTTTGATGTGGAAAACAAGATAGGGATATGTACAATGGCATTGCACAACAATTTGGAAAAGGGATGTAGCATAGGTTGGAACATGTGAATTCAACTCAGTGCTCCATTTCCTTTGGTAAGATGTTGGCGGGAGATGATATCTCCATATCCACTAAGGGATAATAACTCGAATATAGCATTATGAGCCATTTCTAAATGTGGTGTGCGATTATGTTGTATGTGCAAAATGGATATCAAGTTCCTAAAAGAAGGCGTAGAATGAGAATCTTCAACACAGGTCGTTCCTATAGTTTAGCAGTCAATTATATCCCTGTCTAGCACCATGTCAAATGTGTCCAAAAAAAAAGAGAAAAGCAAATGTAGCACGATCAAAAGTGAACCAACCCCTGGGACTATTGTGAAGTGCCATGAAACGTCAAACAGCGAAACTAGTTCAAAACTAAGAACATCACCTTTTTGGGATTAATTATTAAAAAATGGGTTCAAAAATTCCAAATTTTAGACGCATCCGGGCTAGACTACGTATTTTTATCAGCTGTGACTCTTGGTCGACAAAAATGTAAGAAGTTTCGTCCAACAAAACTAGGGAGATAATACTTTGGTTGTACCATCCTATTTTTGGACTTGCATAAAATCTAGCAAAGCTTTAATACAACTTTTATACAGCTATGTAGGATTTCAATTGCTCTTAGAAATAGTATAACCCACAAGGCTTTAATACAACTTTAAATAAAACCTGCTGGGAGATCATCTCGTTCGATCTCCTGGAAGCCCTGCAGTGCCTTTTCAACCTGGACGCCCCAGGGTTCATCAACTTAAATTGCGCGCACATCATCCTCCTCCCGAAAAAAGACTCCCCGGCTTGTGCCTCAGACTACCGCCCTATTAGCCTAATTCACAGCCTTGGGAAGATCTTCACAAAAATCCTATCTTCAAGACTTGCACCCTTTATGGACAGCCTTATCTCGCCGTGCCAGAGCGCCTTCATCAAGCAGCGACACATCCAAGACAACTTCTTGCTCTTTCAGGGCTGCGCTAAAACCCTCCATCGCTCCGCCACCCCCGCGTTGTTCCTTAAGCTCGACCTCGAGAAAGCTTTTGACTCTGTCTCCTGGTCATACCTGCTAGACAACCTGCGTGCTCGGGGGTTCGGCGACCGGTGGCGCGATTGGATCTCACTCTCACTCTCAACCTCCTCCTCGAGGGTCCTGTTGAATGGTTGCCCAACTGATACCATCCTTCACTCCAAAGGCCTGCGGCAAGGGGACTCTCTTTCGCCCCTTCTTTTCGACCTCGCGATTGAACCCTTGGTGTCTCTCATCCTACGAGCTTCAGAGGGGGGCCCCCTAAGTCCAATCCCAGGCTTACAGGGTAAATCCAGGATCTCCCTTTTCGCCGACGACGCTGCCATTTTTGTCAACCCGATCAAATCGGAAGTGTCAGCCCTGGCCCTCATTCTTCAGGAGTTCGGCCGTATCACCGGCCTTCGGACGAACCTCGCCAAATCCCAGGTAGTTCCCATCAGATGCACCGACTTGAACCTTGATGACATTCTACAAGATTTTCCTGCCTCCAGGGCGGCTTTCCCAATCAAATACCTGGGCATCCCGCTCTCAATCAAAAAGCTCAAGCACGTCCACTTCCAACCCCTCATCGATAAAGTGGCCAACCGGCTGGCTGGGTGGCGAGGCCCTCTGATGTCCAAAGGCGGGCGGCTGACTCTTCTTAAGGCTGTCCTTACAGCGCTTCCCACCTACACCCTGTCGGTCATTAACCCCCCAGCCTCCGTCCTCAAGAGAATTGATCAGATTAGGAGGGCTTGGCTCTGGGGCGGGTCGGCCGAGCAGGGACCTCCCCCTAGGGTCAATTGGGAGACAGTCTGCTCCCCCTCTAAGCTTGGCGGCCTGGGGGTCCTCAACCTCTCCTATTTTGCCCGCGCCCTTCTCCTGCGTTGGCTCTGGCTGAACAAGACTTCACCTCTTCGACCTTGGGTCGACTCCCTCGGTCCCCCGCCTGTAGCCGACGCTGAGCTGCTGCGCGTGGGTTGTGCCATTACCCTCCGCAATGGGTCTTCCATTTCCTTCTGGGAGGACCGCTGGCTTGATGGTGTATCACCCAAAGAGCTTGCGCCGCAGCTGTTCGAGATCTCCACCAGAAAGGGTCGCCTAGTCAGCGACGCGCTCCTCAATTGCAATTGGATTCTCGACCTTCAGCGCAACATGAGTCCGCAATTGGTTCCCCAGCTCATTCGCCTGCTCACTCAGCTAAATCAGTTGGAGCCCCTCGCTCAGGATGCAGATATCGTCTCCTGGCGTTTCTCCGAGAACGGCACTTTCTCGGTCAAATCGGCGTACATCCTGCAATTTACCGGACGATGCCCGACTCCTACCCTCCACAGGCTTTGGAAGACCTGGGCCCCATCCAAATGCAAGTTTTTCACCTGGCTCCTCCTGCGCATGCGGGTGTGGACTGCGGACGCCCTCTTGCGCAACCATCTACCCAACAACTACTTCTGCCCGCTTTGTTGGAGGAATCTGGAAACGCCGGAGCACCTCTTTATCCAGTGTGACTTTAGCTCCTTCGTCTGGTCGGGCCTGGCAGCTGCTCTTAACATACCTGCCCTCAACCCGGCAAGTTGGCGTGCTACTGCATCCCTGCCACTCTGGTGGGAGATTGATGCGGCACCGTCCTCTTCTCTGCGCGCGGCACTCTCCGTCGTCATCGCGACCATTTGGCACATTTGGCTGGAGCGGAACAACCGTATTTTTCACTCTTTTGAGCGTTCCAAGGACGTCTTCCTACGGCTTCTCATCGACGAGCTGCAGCTTTGGACGGCTGCAGGAGCGCGTTTTGTAATACCTTAATTTTTTGTTAGCCCTCTTGGGGGGAGGGTTTTGTAACCCCCCAACAAAATTTTGTAACTCCTCGCTTTCAATGAATGGCAGCTCTCCTGCCCTTTCAAAATGATAATGCCGTGGGCTTGGGGGTTGTGGTCGACCCATCAGTGAGTGGAGAACAATTGTATATACTATATACACACACTTGCTCAATGGAATGACAAGAGTCGCAAGCGTTGAAAGCTTTCTATACCCAGGCCAGATGTGCTGTGCCATACTTTCACCTCTAGTTTAACACTGTTTTCGGACATCATAAGTGACTTCCTGATCAGAGGGCCTCGATTTCATAAGATCCAACAATTAGGGCATCTTTATGGTGCCACTTCAGCTAGCTATAAGAATTTTAACTTAGCTTTTTTGCTTATGTGGAAGAGAGAAAAAGAGTGTGCTAGCTACTAATTTATAGTCAGTTTATGAAATCATTACAATGCAATTGTACACTATTACATATGACCTCATATTTAATGTTATATACCATATTATAACTAGTTTATTGGAAAGATTGTCTATAAGATATATATATAGATGATATGAGCTTATTTATAGCTAGCAATTGACTACATCATTGAAGATGCCCTTTGCACAAATAGCGTGCTCGGTCTCAAGTCATCTCTTTGCCAAAGAAATATTATTTGGCCCTAGACATTTTCTTCCATCCTCTGCATTGGAACTGTTTCAGATGAATGGTTGGACACCCAAGAAACCAAAGCATATGGTGTGATAGGATTGCAAGGGCATGATAGCGTGATGCGGTTCTATTTCCTTTCGATAATATAATATTTTGTATGTTGACAATAATCTGTATTGGCCACATATGTCTATGCGTAGAGACCAAAATTTTAAATTTCATTATCTTAAAAAGTCTCGAAATGAACTTCCATAATAATATATTTGCTATGCATTTTATAAATAAATTACATTGGCAATGAGTGGTCAAAGTTGTATTTTAAAGATCGCCATGGTGACCAAAACGTTAAGTTCCTGTGATACGAATGAAATAATTTGTATTTTGAAAATAGAGATAAACAGTAAAATACACATAGGGACAGGCCAGCATGCTAAATGGCATTATTATGCGTGCGTTTTTACAGGACATTATTATGTGTCGATTGCCGGACAAATTGCGCAAAAGTAAGTGCGATTCCTTTGGGTTTGCGCGCTGTACATGCATGGAGAAGGATCCGTCACCCATAGCTGCCGTTGACCAGTCTGCCTAATTAATGCGCACTACTAATTAATTAAGCCCCACATAGAAATTTTTTGTGTGTGATTTACATCTTTTTTGGGGGTAAAAACCAGCTGAATTTTAATTAGTGCGGACGTAAAATATGAAATATAGGTGTATAGCACAGCTGTGTACCAGTAATATGTATGTATAGTTAGCAAGCAGTAGAAGTTAGTAATGTTTCGAAGAAACATGCATGCAGTTTTTTCGTTTCTGTTGTGATGTTGTACGTGAAAAAGAATTGACTTGATTTTGAAATCAAATGCCAGGTTTGTTCGTACTCGGTTGGCTAGTACGTCAGTGTTAAGGCGATAGAGACGTTCACAGAGATGGAGCGGAAGGGCGGCATATATGAGACGCAGGAATTGTGGCTGGTCGTTGTCGGGGACGTTGTACTTGTACATGGTCCTTTTATCTTTATCTTTTTTTAATTTTGGTAACACATCTTTTATTTTTAGCCTCGTTTTATCTTATATGAAATAAATACTCTACCACGGTTATAGCGGACACCATATACGGGTTCGACGGTTTTCCTTCAAGAGTTAGTATCCGAAAGCTGACAAAAACAAGGAAGAAAAAAGACGAATGAGCACCAGTCATAAGGGAGGAAGGCATGAGAGAGAAGAGAAGAGTGGTCATGCCAGTGGAAGGAGGGTGCACCAACGATTATGCGAGAGCCTGCGAAGATAATGTTGTGTGCGATGAGGATTTTACGCGTGAGTGCTTTTAACATAAGAAATTACGATTACTTGCAAGAAAAAAAAAGAGAAAGTAGGAGAATTCAACGACCACAAAAGCCGAGCGAAATCAATAGGAGCAATTTCTATCGATGTGTGTAGTCAATCCCTGTTACTCGATCCCTCCGTTTTTTTAGTTAATGCTTTTGACTTTTTGACACGGCTCATTTGTGTTATTCAAAAAATTATATAAATACCATTTATTTTGTTGCGATTTGTTTTATCATTAAAGATAATTTAAACATGACTTCTATTTTTTTATGTTTTTTAATAAAACGAATGATCAAAAGTGTGTTCAAAAGTGAAAGATGTCAAAGTAAAAAAATGGAGGGAGTATTATACATTATACAGTACCATAACGGATAAATAAATATTGTAGGAACTGGAGTCCACGCATGCTAGAATATACGTGGGCGGATAACTGGATCCGGGTAGTTATCGTCCAAAAAATGCAGCCATATCCACCCGAATCTATATATTTAATTTAAAGGGGACACACACACACAGAGAGGAAAACCGCTTTATTATAGTATTATTACCGGCGGCTATATATAAGCCATACTAGATGCTTAAATTCATTTGATTCTAGAAATATATCCCGACTTTCCTGAGGAGCTAGCTAGCTCATCTCATCGATCCCATATTCTCATCTCCCTCCCTCCTCTGCGCACACCACGTCGTCTTCTTCCTCCTCCTCCATCACCACCGGCTCTTCATCCTGCCGCGCGCGACGACGCCATGAGCGTGGAGGCGGAGCACGGCGGCGGCGGCGCCGTCAGCGAGTGCGAGTACGAGTACCACGAGAAGTTCGTGGAGAACTCGCGCGGCATGCAGCTCTTCACCTGCCGGTGGGTGCCCTCCAAGCGCCGCCGCGTCAAGGGCCTCGTCTTCCTCTGCCACGGTACGTACGTACGATCTGCTCCGGCGATCGATCGACCATGGATCATGGATGATGGGTGGCCGGGTGGGTGGGTGCAGGGTACGCGGTGGAGTGCAGCGTGACGATGCGGGGGACGGCGGCGCGGCTGGCGGGCGCGGGCTACGCGGTGCACGGCGTGGACTACGAGGGGCACGGCCGGTCGGAGGGGCTGCAGGGCTACGTGCCGTCGTTCGACGACCTCGTCGGCGACTGCGACGACGTGTTCTTCCGGCGGGCGGAGGAGGCCTCCAGTGCCGGCCGGCCGCTGCCGCGGTTCCTTCTGGGGGAGTCCATGGGCGGCGCCGTCGCGCTGCTGCTCCACCGCGCGCGCCCCGTCTACTGGAGCGGCGCCGTCCTCGTCGCGCCCATGTGCAAGGTCACTCCATCCCATCCCACCTCAATCCAATCTCCCGGATTAATTAATTACCCTAATTCCTCATTAAAACATTGTTCTTAGCTGAAAATTACCAAAAGTTTAACCAAAAAGCTATGAAAGCTCCTGTTTTTATCAAATCTGAAAAGTTACTACCCTCAAGAGATATGTTAGAGAATTAAAAAAAAATACGTTAGAAATTTCTAAAATAAATCACTTTAATACCTTATAAAAATAACTATAACATGCGAGTATTATCTTAACAAACTAGTAATTTTTTATTTAGTAAGCCTCAATTGCCTGTCAGGCCGCGGCTTTAGATCGCTGGTGATGCGCTTCATTAGTCAGAGATCCCCTTTTGACCCGGCGCCCTGATGGCCGATGGGCCGTTAATTACTCAAAGCCCTGATGCGTTGCATGCGCGTCTTTGGTCATTGCTACTCGTTAACTACTCTGCATGCACGAAACGCACGCACTCTTCCGTCGACCTTGACCATCGCATCTCTCTCTTCCTTTGATCTACGTATACTTGTGTACATGTGCCCGGTCACCCTTTAAAGTATTTAAACATTCGATTTGTGTGCCAGGCCCTTTGAACTGGAGTATTAAAACATTCGATCTGTGTGCCCCCTTAATTATTTAAGGTCCTGTTCTTTTAAACTGATTTAAACAGTCGAACAGCCGAAAAGCTAAAATGGCTGAATTTCAATAGCTTCTTGAGGTAGCTTCGAGATTCGGATCCATTTTGTTTGACTTTTTTTTAAAAGTGTTACGACCCACCTTCAAAACAGCGAAAAAAAGGACTCAAAAAACTAAAATCATATGTTTTTTCAAAACGTAGATAATTTGTTAACTTGTTAAACTATTAAGCTGTTAAACTGAAAAGAACATGTCTTAAACATTTTGATTTAACAGTCGTCTGCCGCGGTGCTTCGGTGTAATCCTATTCGTGCCATCAATTATTACTAACTACTCTCTAGTCTCTAACGTAATAATTGCAGTTGCTTGATCATTGTCATGTATGCTATCAAAAGTTTCCGTCTTTATTGTGAATTTTTCTGAAATCATAAAACACCTAGTGTTATGAAGGATGCAACAAACTTTCAAGTGCATTTCTAGGAATTTTAAGAATTATTAATATTTTTTGTTAAATATATCATGAGGGTAAATTGAATATAAAAGATTTGGTAAAAATACCAAAATAATATAGATTAAAACAATTTAAAATTTTACCCATCTGACAGCCATTTTATAAAGACTTCACTGGTTCTTCTCAGAACACCGTAAACCATTTTCTTTAATATTATTTTGACCTCCTAGACCGGGAGCGCAAATTTTTTTTTTTAAAGAAAATTGAACTATTAGTCTCCAGATTTGTCCCGTTTGTGTATATAAATCCATAACAATCGAAACCATTTATTTTAGCGCCTAAATTTCAATAGTTATGTATTTATGTGCACAGGCGGGACAAATTTGAAGACTATTAATGCAATCTTCTGTTTTTTTTTAGATTAAGCCTAACTAAAAGCAAAGCTGATAAACTGATATCATGCCATGCATCACATGTTGCAGATCGCGGAGGAGATGCGGCCTCACCCGGTGGTGGTGAACGTGCTGAAGGCGATGACGAGCATCATCCCGACGTGGCGGATCGTGCCGACGGCGGACGTGATCGACGCCGCCTACAGGTCGCCGGAGAAGAGGGAGGAGATCCGGAGCAATCCCTACTGCTACAAGGGCAAGCCCAGGCTCAAGACGGCCTACGAGCTGCTCAGGGTCAGCCTCCACGTCGAGGCCCACGTCCTCCCGCAGGTACGGCCCATCTAATCCTTGCTGCTTGCTCGATGGATCCCTCCAACCGCAAGCATGCACCCGTCCTTCTCCAGTATTCAATTGGTTGACACCCAAGGCTACCATGCCTGCCTAGGTAGCGTCACTGTTCAAACTTCAATTAGCGTATTAGAGGAAGAAAATCTTTTTTCTGCCACGTGTGGTTGAGGTTATACCAAGTAGGAGTGCTTAAGTGACTCAAAAAAAAAGTAGGAGTGCTTAACTTATGGAAGAAAGCAACATCGAAATACTTGGATAGTGGATTTCGGTAGGGTACGGGTTGTTATGGGGCACCTCTATGACCATACAATTCACGTCAGGATCTGTGCTCACACAACCTTCAAATAATCCTTTCACAAAAACAACCCTAAATTTCTAGAAAAAACAATTTTTTTTCTTCATCCTCCTAACTTTCCCTCCTCATCCACTCTCTCTCCTGGTTGCCTCCACCCGACACCGTTGCTGGCAACCACTCCTAGTTGCACTACGCCCTCTCCAAGCTGCCCTCTACCTTACATCGATGTCACCACAAATCACTTCATCGACTGACGTGCGACCATGCCGCGTCGAGCTGGGTTTTTGTTACCGGTATTTAAAATTTACTGGAGGTCATCGATAAACATGATATACCAGATATATCGGATTAATCAATCTAAATTCAAAATTTTAAAAAAATAATTAAGATATTTGGACAAATTTGCTAGCAATTATCCCTAATCAATTAATCATCACAAATTGCATAGAGATTGACAACGTTACAAGTCAACTAAAACCATTGCTAATGTACAAGGATTAATATCAACAAGTAAAAATTGCATTTTGTAGTCAGCTATCATGCATTCATGCCATCCACTAATTAATCATAGATAAAATTCAGTACATCGTATAAACCATGCATGAGCTTGACTCCGGTCAAATCTAACAATTAAGTTACTAGCTAGACATGATCTTGCAGCACCTCAGACAAGTTAGATAAGAAGCTGCATCGTTAAGGTTTCTTGGAAAATGATGTGTTGCTTCGTATGGACAATCATTCAGTGTTTCTAGACTAAGCTTCGTTTGTATGGACAATCATTCAGTGTTCCTGTACTAAGCTTCGTGATAAACTGACTGATCTCCGATCCTGTGTATATTGAAAGCGACAAGCGATTCATTTTGCATAGATGTTTTAAGTTTTCGTCGGTTCAAAGGGAGTCATTTTGCATAGATGTATATGCGTAAGTACTACGTTGCGTTGTACACCCCCCCTCCAATTTCCATAACCATCGATATATATCTCCATCATCTCGTCTCTAGAAATCAAATGATCGCGTGCTCTTTTCTTTAATTTCCTCAATTCTGTTTCTGACGAATTGACGAGTGGTTGGTGCCTTGGTGAATGGTGATCGATGCCGATCCATCGATCGCGCGAGCAGGTGTCGCTGCCGTTCTTGATCGTGCACGGCGGGGACGACAAGGTGACGGACCCGTCGGTGAGCGAGCTGCTGTACCGGTCGGCGGCCAGCCAGGACAAGACGCTCAAGCTCTACCCCGGCATGTGGCACGCCCTCACCTCCGGCGAGTCGCCGGACAACATCGACACCGTCTTCCGCGACATCATCGCCTGGCTCGACCACAGGTCCTCCTCCTCCGCCGCCGCCGCCATGGACGACGAGCTGGAGCAGAAGGCCAAGCACGACGATGGCCACAAGCAACACATCTCCGGCTGCTAGCTAGCCCGTGACAGCCACCCATCACTCAGCTGTTAGTTGTTAATTAATTAATCAAGCAATGCATGGAACTGGCTAGCTAGCCCGTTAATTTCTGTCGATTTACACACTCACTTCGCAGGTTGAAATATAAATTAATGGTTCCTTGTATACAGTATACTCGCCTTGCGATATGGAATTAGAGATCGATGCAACATCTAATTCAATTAATTAAAGTAGGTGAACGTCAGTTTCTCATGGATAAACCTCGATCGTCCCCAAGGGTCTTAATAGCGGATATGCTCACAGCTACGGATGACTAGGTCGGGGGAAGAGCAGGTCCATGGGGGCAATTAATGTTTGTCACTCTCAACAAAAATAATTGATTTAGGGAAATTTGCATGAGAACACGTTTAAATCATAGCCCGATTAAATGGGTGTGTTATCTACAAAATTTATCATCTATTTAGAAAAAAGTCCATAAACACACATTTATCTCATGTTTGAACTTTTACGAAAGCAATTGATACGAGCACAAGTCCTAACGCTACTCCTATCCTATCTGCCTTTCCTCATCCTCTAAAATACCCCAACCAGTGTTGCCCCACACCTACTCCTCTTCACATCTCTTTTATTTTCTCCTTCCTCTTACCTCCTCATACGGTATTTTGAGTACATACGTAGGGGTGGGCATTCGGTACATATAGTGGCCCTCAAGGGCGGACACACGACTGTAGATAGGCTATGGAGGCTGGCAGGTGAGGGACGGTGGAGGAAAATAGGAGATGGCTAGGGTTGCCTCTCTCCATCACGTAGCCTAATAAAATTTCTAGGTGGATAGGGCTAGACATGGGCCCACATGACATGATATGACAGGTAGACTCATAGCAAACCGAATAGTGAGAGACATGAGGAAAGAGCGGGCCATAGCAAGAAAAAAAGGACAGAAAACAGGGGCCGAAGAGGTTTTCAATACTATATAACCAATATATTTATATTTTACTTTTAGAGATAGACGACGGTAGACTTTTTTTCTTGTCTTGCAAATTGATGCGGACTCATCTGCTATTTTTTTATTACCTATTTTAATTATCATAGTTGATATGAACTCCTTGTCCCGTGGTTTATATAGACCTTTTCTATTTTATTCTTGCTTTTCTTAATTGCATTTGATATTGAATATTTATTTTAGTCTAAGCCATTATAATAAGGTCCAACTGTGATTGATGGTGTACATTTTTCTCTGGTTAATATTGATATTTTTGCGATTAATGTGATGGCTTGTTTTTGTTTGTTTGAATAATATAATATTAGACAGATACTCCATGTGCTTGCTGATCTGTTGGCATCTTAATTACATACAGGGCATTGCACAAAATACAACAATGCAATGTAGATCACCGGCGAACTTTGGAAACATACAACGACGAGCAGACTACACATCTTCTCACCATCACCATCTATGCCACCATTACACACTGGAAACCGCTCTGTTCAATTTTGGTGGAATGGCCAAGCAACGTCAGAATGAAGAGACTTATATTCCTCCCTTCTTTTCCTATGGCGATATCTTCATTGAAGTGTATTCTTTGGTACGCCTTTTCATGAAAGACTCGATCGACCACATATCATGGATGTGGCAAACGATGGCCTCGACATCTTCGTCCTACAAATTGAAGAACTAAAGACATTTTAGGTCCACGTTGCATATCGGAGACTCTAGAGGAGCAAAAATTTATAGCTAGCAACCCTGCATTCCTGCAAATGGGCATCTCGGTCATAGCCGACAAATTAAGATTATGTACGCTTGCAGCTTGCTTCCTACAATCTTCACCCATTCACATGCTTAGCTCGCTGCGTTCTCCACATGTCGTGCTCGTGTTGGTCCGACCCAATGACGTCCTAGTGTGTCTTTGGATCATGCCAGCCCTTACTTTTGGCTGTATGTGTCGGCCTGGCCCAATCCTAAGTGATGGATGGATTGGGTCGACACGATGGGTCTGGACCGGCCGGGCCGGCCCACAGCACGGCCCAATTTTCAGCTGTATGCAGCGGTACGGCTAGACGGCGAGGAGCTGGCGCATGGAGACGCGGCTGGATTGCGACGGCAGGGGTGCGTCGGCGCGGCCGACGACGGTGGTGATGCGAGCACCAAAGCCCGAGGCTGCGCGACTGCCGGCCATGACAACCCGCTGGTCGGCATCGTGGAGGTCAAACTCGGTGAGACGGCAAGAAGGTTAACAAGGCTAGGCTCAAATACCAATGCTAAGTCGAGAGCGCAGCTATGAATTTTTTTAAATTTGTTTCGTGGTAATCAGTGCATGATGTCGCGGAGTATTCACCTACCTTGCAGAAGGACAATGCTCGAACCCAGGCCGAATGATTTCATAGCTAGCCCTCTTCTATAGGTCTCCTGTTGGTTGATCATCGATGATGGGTTTAGTTTTACATCGGATATTGATGATTGGAGAGCACAGTTTAAAAGGTGCAGGCACCGCTCTCTCATTAAGCTAGTTTTTTAGGCTGATTTAGGTTAAGACCTGGGTTATGCTTCAAGTTGGCCAATAGATGTGGGAACCTGGGGCAGAGAGCAGGTGTTGGTCTCGGGATGACAGCGGGCTCTAACAAGTGTCTTTTGGGTTGAGTTGAGTGATGGGGGAGATTGTTGGGTCTTTTGGGTTGAGTTGAGTGATGAGGGGATTGTTGGATTTAGTTGCACATCAAATATTGGTGATGGGAGAGCACAACTTAAAAGTTGGAGGCACCGCTCTCCCACCAAGCTAGTTTTTTGCGCTGAGTTGAGCCAAGATCTGGGTTATGCTTCCAGTTGGGCCAATAGATGTGGGGACCTAGACAGTTGGGCCAATAGATTGAACCTCGCGAACCAAGCTCTGATACCACTTGTTAGAATTTGCACCAATGCAAGATCACGAACGGCACCCTGACCTACTCTTTGGGTTATCCTTCCAGTTGGGCCAATAGATGTGGGGACCTAGAGCCGAGACCAAGTGTAGGTCTCGGGATGACAGCGGGCTCTAACAAGCCCTAGATCTTCCGCATGGCCAACGCCAATAGATGTGGGGACCTACACAGTTGGGCCAATAGATATGGGGACCCGGGCTCTAACAAGCCCTAGATCTTCCGTATGGACGACCTTGCGAACCAAGCTCTGATACCACTTGTTAGAATTTGCACCAATGCAAGATCATGAATGACACCGTGACCTACTCTTTGGGTGATTCTTCCAGCTGGGTCAGTAGATGTGGGGACCTAGGGCCGAGACCAAGTGTTGGTCTCGGGATGACAGCGGGCTTTAAGAAGACCTAAATCTTCCGCATGGCCAACGCCAATAGATGTGGGGACCCGGGCTCTAAGAAGCCCTAGATCTTCCGCATGGACGACCTCGCGCAACCAAGATCTGATACCACTTGTTAGGATCTTCACCAATGCAAGATCACGAACGACACCCTAACCTCCTTTATAGTCGTTGTCTTTGATTATATTAGGGTTGCCCCCTTTATATATAGTGGAGGTCTGTAGTTCGACTGCAACTTTAAACCAACCATCCCTATTACAACATAAAGCCCATATAACCTACATGTACACATATTCGACACAAAACCTAACAACCAAAAATAGCTTATCGAGGGACAATTCAATGGCTCCGAGAGTTAATGGAAGAGGCATGCGACACCTCAATGTTGTGTGCATTGTGTTGCTGAAAAAAAAAACAAGACTTCAAGTCGGTTAGGTGTCTCGACCCATTAGTTTGATCCACAACTTTAGAACCATGTGATCCAAACTTTATTAAAAATTTTTACATTTCCATTCCCTACTCGCGATAGGTTCTATTTAAAATCATGCTATGTATACTTTTGCACCGGGGACTCAAAATTCGTATTTACAAACAGTATTATACTTTTCGCACGGGCCTCAGAATTGCAGGGATTAGCCCTGCCTATTACAACATAGAGTCCATATAACCTACTTGTACATATCAGACAAAAAACCTAACAACCAAAAATAGCTTATCGAGGGACAATTCAATGGCTCCGAGAGTAAATGGAAGAGGCATGCGACACCTCAATGTTGTGTGCATTTTGTTGCTGAAAAAAGAAACAGGACTTCAAGTACGGTTAGGTGTCTCGACCCATTAGTTTGATCCACAACTAGGACCATGTGATCGAAACTTTTTAAAATCATTCCCTAATCGCGATAGGTTCTATTTAAAATCATGTTACGTATACTTTTGCACCGGAGACTCAAAATTCGTATTTACAAACAATATTATACTTTTCGCACAGGGCCTCAGAATTGCAGGGATCAGCCCTGTAATTAACCGATGCAGCAAGCAACTGATCATCAACTGATGCACGTACGTACGTGGAGTACTCCTCCTGCGCGCATGACGTACATTAGCAGGTACAGCAATATATAAACGAGAGCTCGATCGGCAACTCAACTGGGAAGCGTAATGCCAGGTGCACTAGCCACTAGGCAGCAGCAGCTAGCAGCATCAGCATCAGCATCAGCATCAGCATCAGCTCCCTCTCTTTAACCAACCTTGTTCTTAGGTATGCTGGGCAACGTGCGAGATGGGGGAGGAAATTAGGTAGAGAGAGGGGCGCCCCTTCCGTGCACCCCAGGGGCCAACGCCAGTGCCCTAGCTGGTGTTACGGAGGCAGCTAGGGCCGTCCGTGACTACCCGTACTCCTCTCTAGATCTCCATAGTGGGATTCCAAGCTAGCCAGTACGTGTTATCGCATGCACATATGTGTATGTGCATGCTTCGCTCAGCCAGCCCCACCACTTTGATCTACCTATCCCGCCATATATATGTGCGTATGCTAGCTCCATCCATGCATATATGCAACCTTTCACGCCCTCCTGCGGCCGTCCTCCCCTCCCCTGCATATATCCTTCGAGTCTTTTTTATTACTACTTGGTGATAGCTAATAGCTATAGCTGAATTCCACGGTTCATCCGGGGATATATATATCGATCTATTCGCCACGTCCCAGATGTAATGCACGCCCATGCAATACTGCAATATTTGCTGCGCGCACCCATACATATTGGCCTGCCATGCTGATCAAATATGTCAAACCCATACATATTGCATTGCATGCACCCACTCACCTGCAGGTGCATGGCCGTCGAGAAGGAACGCATTTCGTGCATGCGCACATATATGGATCATTCTCTGTGTGTGTGTTTTTTAGAGAAAAAAAAAACATGTCATTTTATTAATTTCTAGCTATATATGTGAGCTTTTTATTTTATATGCCATATTTACGAAGCATAAGGAGGAACACATGTTATATATTACATTACAGTAAAAGAACAACGTACACATTGCATACATCCATTACTTAATTTGTGCGGTGGTATGTACATACATATACATTTAATAGGTCCAATGATCAGTACTCATCAGGTAAACGGTCTACATGCACGTCGTTTCTTCAACTTTCTAAAGAGTATATATATGTTTTCCTCCGAGTCGACTTGTTCCGGCAGCTATATATATATTGTGTAGGCACTGGGATATTTGTTAATTATGGGTTTTTTTATCTTTGTAAATTGCTTTAGTTTATTGACAAATTAATACACAGCAAGGTGTAGGAGATGTATGACCTTAATTTATGAAAATATTAATTTATGTTTTATGTGGTTGTATGCTTCCCCATGCACATGCATGGAGGTACGTTTGTGTATCCATATACCATGGAGTTAATATTATATTAAAAGGAATCATATCACAGCGATGGAATGTCGCGATCGATCGGTTATAGGCATATGTATGCACCATGCAAATGCCACTTAAAATTATAACTAAACCTTGAGATTCCACGTACAACAAAGTAAATCAAATCGATCGGTGGGGTACGTTGATGATTAATTGTAGATGGAGTTAATGAGAAGATTCTAGCTTGTAATTGTGGAAGAATGAAGCCATCGATTTCGTATAAGAGCTAGCTAGCTAGAGCTGCGTGAGATATTGCACAGCTCTAACGTGCCGTAACTCTCGTAAGTGTATGCAAATCTTTTTTTTGTTTTTATAAATCTATTTCTCTAGAATTTAGTTACTCTCGATGACCAAAGATGTTGCCTTCGAGTGAGATAGTCCTAGCCCATCAGGTAGGCTGCGCCAGAAAGTTGGCTCCCATGAGCTAGCCTCTCTCGACAACTGTTGGTGTATTCTACACCGGGGTGTGACCCTCGCATCGCTAGCAGGTGGGACCAACGTCCCAAAAAGAAAAGGGGTTGTACAAAGCAACATCGAGTCCAAACAGATCAAAGTCTGGTTTCAGACAAAAGGAAGTTCAAACATTGTGATGGACGCGTGGCGCCCGACGCACAGGCGGGCGAGCAGGCCCCAGGCGTCGGGCGGCCAGGACGCGTGGAGCCCGGCGAGCAGGCGGGCGACCAGGTTCCAGGCGCTGGGCTACCACGCCGGGGAAGCAGGGGCGTATGGGCCCCATTGTCAGGGACACAGGGTGAAGGTGTAAGGAGGCTTCCTTGTCTCCGGGATACGCTGAATCCAGATCATTTAATGCGACGGAACTGCTCTGGATGGAGTAGGTGGGGCTCTGACAACATGATTGCCTCCGCCCCTCCAAATGATGTCAGCTATGCTGTGGCCATCTTCGCAACCGTCCTCGTCGTACCAGCTACAAAGTGACAGGAAAGGCGCTAGGGGTAGGCGGGCTGCTCTGTCTCATCTGAGCTGTCCTGCTGTCGGAAGCGACCGCAGAAGCTGTGGCAGCGAGGACTAGCGCCGATCAGTAGGAAGGCCATTAAATGTGTAGCACGTTGTGACTCACGCCAGCCCGGGTATATAAGGGCTGGGGAGTGCATCTGTAAAAGGGTTGGACTCTGTTTCTCCCTGGGGAATCAGATCCAGAGAAGTTAGCCAGTTCACGTGTTGCAAAGAAGCTCAAGCAGGATTAGGGCTATTACCCGATCAGGGGGCCTGAACCTGGGTAAACTTTGAGTGTCCGTTCTTGAGCCAAGGACCATCCGCGACAGGAGAGGAGTGCCCCGATCGCGCATGCCCCCACAGCCGAACCACTGGAGTAGGTCCCAGAGAACCTGTCAGCTGAAATATGCCAACAACAGCCATGTGCTGGCCGACAAAAGAATGAGCAATGGGCCCACCTGCCAGGCTAAGCCAGGGATCAGACAGCCCATGCTCTCTCTCAATGGTACTCGTCAGTCGTCGAAAGAATGAGCCCTGGGCCCCCCTACCAGGCCAAGGCTAGTTTCTTGTGGGACATCCCATTTATATAATCTATTGATGCCGAGAGAGCTAATTTCTCGATCCATTAACCACGACAGATGTTTCTCTACAGCCACCCTTTAAGAAAGGTCTCTCTCAATAGTTTTGTGGCCGTCAATATTTAATGTGTATCCCATAGTGCACGTAGTGCCTCGACAGTATTGACGCTCAACCCTGCCCCATTGTCGCCCATTCCTGCCATCGGCTCAATGTCTCACCATATCCTTACTATCGACTCTACCGATCCCCATGGTTGAAGTCGCGCTTCAACTTCATCAACGTTTAACTTTGCCCCACCACTACCCATTTTCGCCAACGGTTCAATGCTTACACTGCATATCCTCAGGCCCTACAAGAAACAAAATCAGTGTGGGCAGCATGCACTAACAAGACAGCCAACACATGTTGCAATGTTGTGGGTGTGTATGTGCTCGAAAATGTGGTATCGAGCACCTAATTATGCGTGCATGGATCGGGTGAATTGGGGAATGAATATATGGGGTGAATTGGGTTTTTTTTGCAGGTTGAAAATAAACTTTATTAACAATTACCAAAAATTTTTACTTATGGAAAACTATCTATATCGTTGGCTGAGTACAAAGCTGACCACACTGCTCTATCCAGGAGCGCCCTAGGGCAGCCACCTGACAGAACCAATGTCGACTGCATAGCCCAAGCCACCGACATAGCTAGACATTTTTGTCGGTGGCATCACCTAAGGCCACCGACATAGCCGGACTAGCGAGGCCACCTTGATGGTCTTGTGTCGGCGGCCTTGTTGGGAACCGTCCACATTGATCTGCCACGAGCAGGGCCAGCGTTCGCATGTGAGGGTCGACTCGTCAGAGTGTCGTCACCCAGCGCATTCCGTCAGGGGGAGCTCGTGTCGACGGCGAGTTGGGCTGCTGACACAGCCTTAACCCAAATGGGAAGCCTCGTATGCGTCTTTGTCGGCGGGGACGCCGACAAGTTGAGCCTGTGTCGTCGACGCTACGTCAGTGGAGCAGTGTCTACTGGATAAGAACAAATGCTGGCGGTGTGGACACCTAGCCGCCGACACTGTTCTCGATTCTTGTAGTGCGGGGATCTCCTCTCAACTAGTGTGTATATGCATGAACCATATATACGATTCTCTCAAACCTATATATGTTTCAGTTTTACATACGGGGAAAGGCAAGATTGATATATATGGATGGAGGCGTGGTGGCTGATGTCCACAAGTTGAAGGCATAGGTCGCCCGTGTGGTCGTGGATCCAAAGCCAGTGGAGTGACAAGAATGGCCACCATGCAGCAACGCCGTACATACGCTCACGCTCACGGCCGATCGATATCGATGCATGCATACAGCATATACACGTTTAAGTCAGCAACCTACCAAACCAAGTGGCGTCACTGCAACCACGGCCACGGCTACCTGCCCTCTTTGCCTCTTTGGACAAGCTGAAGCTAGCTAATCACCTGACCTTGGCAGCTAGCTGCCTATATATACGCGCGCATGCATGCGCCTCTGCTCTCACTCTAGCTAGCTAGCTCGCCTTCATGTTTCATGGCTCCATTGGCAGCTCCGGTTCGTGATCGCCGCAGCATCATCGCCGTCGACGAGATGACGGCGGCGAGCACCCGACACGCCGATGACCGCCGCCGTCAGCGCTGGCGCTCGTCCCTCGCGTCCGGGCTCCGCGCCGCCCTGGCCTGCGCCATCGTCGGCGTCATCTCCGTCTACGCGCCGGCCGCCGTCCGCCGCCACATCACCTTCCCGGCCTTCTCCTACGTGGTGACCGTGATCGTTGTCACCGACGCCGCGACGCTCGGGGCTGCGCTGCGCGCCGTCGTGGGCGTGCTTCAGGCCACCGTGATGGGCGCCGCGCCGTCGGTGCTCGCTCTCTGGCTCGCGCACCGCACCGGCGCCGCCGAGTCGGCGCCGGCGACTGCGGCGGTGGTGGCTCTGAGCGCGTTCGCGGTGGCGCTGCCGTCGTCGGCGAGCCCGCTGGCGAAGCGGGTGGCGCTGGGGCAGGTCATCATCATCTACGTCGCGAGGTTCCGGCCGGGGGAGCACCCCGGCCGGCGGTTCGCGCTGCTGCACCCCGCCGACGTGGTGGCGTGCACGGCGCTGGGGACGGCGGCGGCGCTGCTCGCCGTGCTGCTGCCCTGCCCGAGGCTGGCCACCCGCGAGGCGGCGGAAAAGAGCAGGGCCTACGCGGAGGTGGCGGCGGAGAGGGTCAGGCTGCTCGTGGACGCCTTCGTCGTCGTCGCCGGCGACGGGGCGGCGGCGGCGGCTGCTGCGTGGATGGCGTCGGAGGCAAAGCGCCTCGCGTCCGCAAGCGCCGGCCTCCTGCACCGCGTCAGCTCCATCAAAGTGAGTGCGTATCTAGTGCTAGGTTCTCTCGCTTGCGTAATCCAAGAATAAATTAAATGGGCCATATGTACATGACCCATATAGACTAGCCGCATTAGTGCATGTTTAGTCATGGATCAACGGAAAAAAGTGGATATATGGCGTATCTGTGTGTGCACCAATGAGCCAAGGATCGAACAGATGCCAAAGTAATTAAAGTACAAGCACTAGCCCTAATATAACCAGCTACCCACTGAGTCCTCGTCGGAGAGCATGCAACAGCTCGAAGTACCTTACATGTACTTCTTTTATTTATATTTATATAGGTAGATATAGATATAGATATAAATATAGATATAGATATAGATATAGATAGAACCAACCTCTTTACCGTATATAGAGATTAGAGGCAAATATAATGCTCCCTCCATATCACAGACTTGATGTTTTGAACATCTACACGGTTTTTAAGATGACTTTCACCACTCATTACCAATTTAATTTGTTTATAAAATCCACAACATTATGGAAGTACTTTTCAAGATGAATCTATAGTATATTATTTTCAATCCAAATAGTTCAAAATATTTTCATAGATAGTAAAGTTTAATACTTTGACTTAGGATAGGACAAAACATCAAGTTTTGTGATATACAGGATTAGAATAGTGGTATAACTTACCATTCGTTTTGAGGTTGTCCATAAATGCTCTCGATATCGCATAAGTACAAATGGGGTTGTCTCTACCGTAAGTGACTGCACTTTTAAGTTTGGTGTAGTCAATTTTATCATGCATACATACTCGTTGGTACACTCCAGTCCCCATATAGACGCCCCTCGCTAAGCTAGCCCGCATCAAACAAGTTACAAATTAATGCTTCTACATATAAGGATGAACACATCAACAAGTTTACTTTTCATGCAACTAAGTTTTATACATTAAAAACAAATACAAAAGTTTTTTACAATTAGTATGTAGGATTTTCACTATTGTACTAACAGAAAAAACCTAGGTGATTAACTAAAAGAGGTGTTCATATGAAATAGCCAAATGCAAGCACCTGCGTTTGAGCAAAAGTGAATACAAATAAGGTAGTATTGAAAGAAATTACGAAATTGCTCCTTATCAATAACTTGAAAATTGATGAAATCACGGACAACGTATTTACACTAGTATTATATATATATATATATATATATATATATATATATATATATATATATATATATATATATATATATATATATATATATGGTTTAATGTTGTAAAAGGTGTGTTTAATGTTATAAAAAGTGTACAATTTAACTGTAAAAATTTATACATTATTTTGGCACAAATATACTTTCAGTTCTATAGGTAGCCTCTTATATATTTTGTTCAAATGAACTTGCAACAAGTAAAAAAAAAAAATCTACTTTATTGTTTCATCTTTTTACAACATCAAACTATATACAAATTTAGTTATTGACTAATACAAAAGAAGTCGACCGAAGTAGTATCAGGCATTCAGGCTTTTGATCGATAAGAATGGATGGTTTGTACTCATGTTGTATTGTATTGCAGAATTTCTGTAAAAAGTTATAGCAATATGAAAATAAAATTTAAGAGAGAATCTAATTGATTTTGACGTTGTGCGTGCAGGGGGACTTGCAGTGGGAGCAGCTGCCGGTGCTGAAGCATTGCTGGGCGACGCCTGCGGAGGCGGAGCAGCTGCAGCCAGAGCGCGTGGAGATGCCCCTCAGAGGGATGGAGATCGCGCTCGCGAGCACTAGGAGCAGCGGCAGTGTCGACCTGAGCTGGTTGCAGCAGATGAGAGACCAGACGCGCCTCGCCCTGCTCACGCACACCCATCATCCCCGTGCCGGCGGCGGCGGCGGAGGCGGAGGCGGCGGCGGCGGCATGATCAAACGTTCCGTCGACTCCGGCGACATGGCGGCGCTGCCGGAGAGCTGCGAGGAGCTGCCTCCGTTGCTGTTCGCCTTCTGCCTCTATCTTCTCCGCCTCGGCACGGCCGAGGCCTCCGATTCATCCTGCCAGAACAAGATGGTCTTCCACACCACCAAGGTGATGCCGGCGGCATCCCATGAAGACGACGACGAGGAAGAAGGTGATGTAGAATTCCAAGAATTAGACCAAGCCGCCGAAGCCGTCGAGGTTGGAGACGAGAAGGAGCCATCGGCGGCGGCGGCGGCGGCGAAGCAGCAGCTGGGTGGTGCAGCGATGAAGGAGAAGAAGATGAAGGGCACGACGATGAGCAGCTTGGTGGCGGCGGTGAAGTGCGGCGTGTCGCTGGGCGTTGCCGTGCTGCTGGGCCTGCTTTTCAGCAGCGACCACGGATTCTGGTCGGGCCTCATCGTGGCGACGACCATGTCGGTGGGGCGCGAGTCGACGTGGGGGCTCGCCGTCGCGCGCGCCCACGGCACCGCCCTCGGTTCCGTCTACGGCGCCGTGGCCGGCCTGCTCGTCCCGCAGCGCCTCATGGAGCTGCGCTTCCTGGCACTGCTCCCCTGGGTCGTCCTCGCCGTCTTCCTCAAGCGCAGCCGGGCCTACGGCCCCGCCGGCGGCGTCGCGGCGGCGCTCTCCGTCGTCATCATCGTCGGCCGCCGCTACGACGAGCCGCCCATGGCCTTCACCGTCGCGCGGCTGGTGGAGACGTTCATCGGCCTCGCCTGCGCCGTCGCCGCCGACGTCGCCTTCCAGCCGGCGGCGCGGCCGTCGTCCAGGGCCAGGGCGCAGCTCGGCCGCTGCCTCGCCGCGCTCAGGGGCTGCCTCGCCGGCGCGGAGGACGACGCGTCGCCAGCGGCGGTGCAGGAGCAGCTGGCTCTGCTCAGGAAGTGCGTGGCCGAGGCCAGGAGCGAGCCCACCTTCCTGTGGCTGCCGCCATTCCCGGCGGCGTGCTACGACAAGGTGGAGGCAAGCATGAGCAGGACGGCGCAGCTGCTCTGGCTGTACCTGCAGGCACGGCGAGCCTGCGCGCTCTCTCTCACGGCGCGCCACCGCCAATGCCATGACGCGCCGCCACTCCTCCCGCTCTTAGACATTCATCGCTTCCGCGCCATCGTCTCCACGTCCCTAGACCACCTCAGCCTCCTGGATCCCGAGTCATCAGCGGAGCAGGGCGGCGAGGTCGACCTCGAGGCCGGCAAAGCTTGCAGCTGCGGCGGGGGAGAGGCAGCGACATCACCGGAGACGGTGGTGCGGTCGTTCCTTGCCGGTGCTAGGGAGGCGTTGCGGTGGCGCGGAGCAGAGGAAGACGATGAGAGAGAGCAGCAGCAGCCGCTTCAAGATGATGATGGTGATGGGGTCGTGGTAGCTTGCTTGGGTTCGATGGGGTTGTGCATGGGGGAGATGATCAAGGAGGCCCTGCAACTGGAGGCTCACGTGCTTGAGCTCAAACTACTCCAAACCTGAACCATCACTTCAGCAGCTGCTGCTTCATTTTCCAGAAGCTCTCAACTCGATCCTTGCGACAAAGAAAAGCTAGCTGCTCAAGCTCAGGGGGCTCTACTTGTACACTCGTCTGTTTGCCAAATTTACATGATGAAAGTTCATTGATCCAAATAGTACAAATCAGATAGCATGGACACTCAATGTAATGCCGTTCAATGTGCAGTGATTAGAGCTCTTCACTTTAAAATCCAACAAAAATCGCAGACCAGGTCCTCTCTACTCCTGGCTACACTTCAGAACAGGGTACAATGGCAGACGAGCCCTCAACCTCAAGATCTCGAGTCTCACCACAACGTACATCTCATAGCGCAAACCCCTCTTCATTTCATCACCCAAGACGTTAATGTCCGAAAGCCGATGAAGCGAGCTTCGTCCTACCAGCTGGTTAAGCATTCCCCCCCAAAAAAAAAAAACAAGCTCAAACGACACAAACCTAATATAACATATGTTTGCATCTTTACTACTAAAGGAGATCAAGGACCTACTAGCTAGTTGTGTTCAAGGCAGGCAAGGCAGTGTGAGAACCATCTAGTTCGTTTGCATTGCAGATGCATGGTACTTGTCCAAGTCCGCATCGAGATCTTCAGCAGAAACATTCCGATTGTCACGACCTCCCCTGCCCCGGCCACGAGCACCATGCCCTCGCCCACGCCCACCAAATCCTCCTCTGCCTCGAGGCCATCCTCCACCACCTCTTCCAAATACACTGCGAATATCAACACTGCATTTGTCAGTTACACCAAGGTTAGTATTATTAAGGTAAAAATGCAAGCAGTGCCAGTGACTGCCAATACTTTTCATTTCACCATGTGTTTAATTTGATGGACACAATAGGTAAGGTATTGAATTCAATACTACTATTACAAGAAGCAGGTTTCCTGATCTTTTTTTTTTAAAAAAAAATCAGGGTGCAGAATTAGGAGATTCCTGCCCTCCTTGGACTTTACAGTCAGCCCAAATTGATGCATGCTGTATAAATCTTGCTGTAAAACCTCTTAGCAAGCAGTACCAATTGCCTGTATAAATCTTGCTGAAAAACCTCTTAACAGGCAGTTTACCAGACACTAGTTATTTATGCAAATAGTAGTCAACCTAATGCGTGAGGACTATGCCAAGAAATCTAGTTTAGCTTAGCAGTCATTTTGGGAAAGCAAAGTTTCACGGGTGCTATTTCAAGAGAAAATGGTTAATAATACTAACCTTCTAGAGGGAAAACCAAAGGCTCCAGCTGGTATATTGAAGGCAAAAGTAGGAGGTGCTGGTGCTTCAATATTTGTTCCAATGATCTCAATTTTCATAGGTTTGCCATCCAGCTGCACATTGCTGTACTTCTTAACAGCAGCTAGAGCATCAGATCTTCTTGAAAATACCACCTCAGCAGTTCCCTGACAAATATCAGTAAGTCCAAGTAATGAGCAGCATTCTGAGCATTTAAACTCAACAGAAAAGTGTGGGGAAGGCATTTATTGAAAGCAAAAAAAAGAGAAGTGGAGATGGAAACCTTTGATCTTCCGCTCCTGTCATAGTTAATGGAATAACGCTTGACATCACCAACCTCAGAAAACAGTTCCTGAGAAAAGCAAGCAGCACATTGTAGAGTAGCATTAGGAGTAGGAAACCATAAATAGAGTTAAGCTACTAATTGCTTGGCAGGGCTGGAAACATGGTTACCCTATGCAGCTTCTAGATCCACCTAGGCGGCCAGCCCACATAGGCGGTTCTAGGTGGCATATAAATATGGCATATATATGGCATGTAAATTCATTTCTACATAATAAAAGTATCAATGTATTTGAAATAGTTGCACATTATTGTTGAAACCGTTGTCAGTGTGAAAATCAGTTTCGCTGCTTAGGCAGCGCCTAGCCTAGACCACCTAGGCACTAGGCGGTCCCTCTCTGCCCTCCTAGCACTATGCACCTCGGATAACCTTGGCTGGAAGGAAATAAGCAACTTCTGTCTTTCTAAGCATTGCTTACTGGTCCAGTGGTCCGGAGTAAAACAAGATAAGTACAGTAATACAAGATAAAAAGAGAGAATTTCTTTCCAAAAGAAAAAGCTATCGCACTGGTCGATGATTGTAGCAGTGGTGGAGGCAAATACATTTATACATGTATTAAAAAGGATTTTTTGAGCTGATTACAAAGAAAATACGGATGAATTACTATGTTATGAACTAGAACTGAAGGTATGGCATGATATTTAGTTAGGGAAGAGTAAGCTAGAAAATAAGTGCGATTTTTAGGCATAGCATAGAAGTAGACCTTGATGTCCTCGTTGGAGACGGCGTAGTCGAGGTTGGAGATGTAGAGCTTGGTGCCCGTCTCAATGCCCCCTCCGCCAGAACCGGAGCCGGAGCCGGCGCCGGCCATGGCCGCCATCTGCCCATACGCCGGCGGCGCCTGCGCAAAGTTCAGAGGGAGAAGATGAAGCCCTAGCCCTAGCCTAGGCGCAGATTCACCCGCGGCGCGGGTGGTTTAAAGGGAAAACTGAGAGAGGGTGAGGATGAGGACGAGGATACCTGGAGCTGGAAGCTGAGCTGGTGGTAGGGGGCGGCGGAGGCCCGGGTGGCGGCGCGATTGTGGAAGCGGCGGTCCGCCGCCGCGGGGCCTCCGGATCCGGATGCAGAGCCTCGGCCGCGGCGGGCGCCGCGGTGCACCGGCTGCGACTTGTTCTTGGTGATGAGGTCGTCGAGGGACATGTCCAGCGACTCCGCCATCCTGAATCCCCGCGGCGGCGGCGGCGGCGGCGGCTAGGAGGAGGAGGTTGGGTTGGGTGGAGACTGGACGCGAGGGCACGGTGAAGAATGTGATGGACAAGTGTGCTCTCTCCCGTTCCTTCTATTTTGGGTTGGGCTGGACCCGCATCGTTGGGCCTTTATGGGCTCTATTTTTCACGGGCCGGCAGTGTGTCGCTACTGTTCCAGTACGTCCAGGCTTGCTTCTTCTTTGCCTTTTCGTGTCGCCTTCTTCCTTCCTCCGTCGAAGTCCAAGCGAGCGAGGGAGGGTTCGCCTTCGCCATCGCCGAGAAGCATCCAACCTCTTCGTCTCCACCCGCGAAGGCGCGCGCACCGGCTCTGTGGAGGCGGTCGTCGAGAGACAAGGAGGACGACGATGAAACCCTTCAAGGATGAATTTTGCTTGGGTTAGGGTTGCTACTGCCGTGCTAGCTGCGTCCTTCCATCCAGTGCCGGATGAGATCGATCTCCTGATGATTGTTGGGGATTCTTACCGTCTTCCTTTTTTTTCGCCTTTTCGGTGATGTGCAGATGAGAGGGTCAAGGAGTCGGCCGCCATGACCGCCAGCTACCCCGGCAGGGTTCCGGTATGTCGTGCCTATTGCCGCCGCGCTTCCTCCACCTCTTGCTCCCTTTTGCCTTGCCTTCAAGGCAACATCTTCATATCTATTCTTTCTTGTGCATAGCGTGTGCCTGTGGTTGGGTCTCGATGATTTTCATAGAAGTGAAGGGAGCATGTTAGTTTACTGCCAGTTGATCTGGGCTTTATTTGTTTTCCGATTCACTTCTATAAAGTCAAGATCTTTCAACGATACAGAAAAGAACAAGCAATACAATTGCCTTAAGTTGTTGTGGTTCATCATAGTTTCCCATGAGCTGTAGAATAAACTCTTGCCAATTGTAGTCATAGCTGAAAAAAGCGCCATGGATTCTACTTTGTTTTGTCGATTACAGTGGCAGAAGTTCGTTAGTGTCAACATGAGCCGTGGCCCCCTAGTGGAGTATATAGTATAAGAACAATTTGGCTTATAAACTACCAATTGTACTGCATGGCCAGTTGGCCACCCCTACACACTCCATGCCAGGTAACCCAAAAGACTAGACGCACTGAAATTTCGTAACCACTGTTTACTGTTTAGCTTCTGTCCTTTGGCAGTTTGGCTCTTTTCAAATTTCGTTCAAGCTCCGCCGCTAGACGATTGCGTCAGTTCTTGCTGGAGTGCATAGGCATATGGTGGTTTCTTGTCGATACTGTCAGGGGTTTGGGTCTGTATTTGGAAGCTATTGATGAGGGAATGGAGTTCAACTTTGCTGTTCCCATTTCGATTTATCTAGCAGGCAGATTGTTTGTGCAAGCATAGACAGTGTCTGGGTGCAGATTGTATCAGGATTCAGAGTCAAGTTATTGGTACAAACGGTAGGGTGAATGTGTCAGTCTCAAGTGCTAAGTAAGTGATAATGTCTAATGCTTTATTGCTGTGTGATCGCCTTGACCATCTCTGTTCTTGCGACTTCGCAAGTCAATTTTGTGAATAATGAATAGACCCTACTGACATGGATCTTGAAAACTAACACAAAATCACAACTTGTAAACTAAACCATTGTGTCTTATAGCTCAGCGCAAATTCACTGAAGGTGACAACACCTGCGGTTAAACTATGGTCTGGTCTTTATTGTCTGCTCTTAATAATTATGGTAATATGTTACTCTCCATATTTGCAGGTCATTGTTGAAAGGTTTTTGAGGAGTAATCTTCCAGAAATGGAGAAGAGGAAGTAAGTAGCTAGTTTTATCTGTATCTAGCTAGGAATGACTCCATGGAGCCGCTGCCTATTATGTGAGATGGAGTTGTCCTGCTGATTCTGTGCCAGATGTTTGTACAAGCTGATCGATTGTGCAATTTTATGGAACTCCATTGTTGTTGCAGGTACTTGGTTCCCTGTGACATGCCGGTCGGGCAGTTCATTTTCATACTACGATGTAGACTGCATCTGTCTCCCGGAACAGCGCTGTTTGTGTTTGTCAACAACACCTTGCCCCAGACTGGTGAGCTTCAAATCTTGATTGATCTGTTCATTCTAGAACATGTCTCTATGTTGTTCCTAAGTTCCCTGCTGAAGCTTCAGAGATCGTCTCTTCTGCACCGTTTGGTTTTCTTGGATTTTAGTTCTTGAGCATAATACGTGATTGTACCGTGATGCAGCTAATCTGATGGGAAGCGTGTATGACTCCTACAAAGACGAGGATGGATTCCTCTACATGTGCTACAGCAGTGAGAAGACATTTGGGTCCCAAACACCGTCAGTTGCTACTCGCTTTTGATTTCATTTCATGGTGTACATAGATAGCTATAATACTTGTACAGTCTCTCCGTGTGTGTGTATATCAATACGCATGCAGCTTGTTCGAAAGTGAAAGCCATGCTTGTCGTGTGGTGGTGTGGTTATGGTTTCATATTCCATCAACTGCGTTGCACATCAGGGTTTATTCTAGAATTTTATCGTGTGATCTTTAATTTTGTTATCATCTCTTCACCCTCACCAACTGATCACCCTTCTTACGTTCGAGTGGTAAATTAAACTGAGGAATGGTATGTTGCCGACTTGCCGTGCTATGCCGAAGAAAAGGCGTGCTGCCCGTGGTTATCACTTATCAGGCTGAGCTCAAATCACTTATCAGATTATTTGTGAGTAGGCGTAGGAGATGAGTGGCCGCAGCTCCTGTGTTAAGAAGAAGAATGAAGCTACAAGGCATACAATCCAGGTAAAGAAACGCCGGAAGGTGAAAAAAACACACGACAAAATCTCTAAATAACTACTCCCTCCGTTCTAAATTATAGACCGTTTGACTTTTTTGACACGTACTTTGATCACTCGTCTAATTCAAATAATTAGTGAAAATATGAAAAAACTCAAGTCATTATTAAAGTACCTTTCATGATAGACTAAATCATAACAAAAATAAATTATAATTATAAAATTTTTTGAATAAGACGAATGGTCAAAATACGTGTCAAAAAAGTCAAACGACCTATAATTTGGAACGGAGGGAGTACAAGACTACTGGAGCAGTTCCTGCAACATCGGCTGATCACAATTAGGCCAGTTTTCGAACGTCTCCTCGATGCCTCGGGCTAGATCGATCGAGGCGACGGACGCAACATCTTCAGAGACTTGTTTCTTCCGCACCAAACTGTCCACAACAATAGAATGGCTAATGAAGTACCTCTAGATCACTTGTTTAAAAACCTCCACAGGGGAAGTCGTAAAATAAAGTGTGTAGTGATAGAGTGTTTGGTGAAGAAAAAAAAACTTTTAGAGTGTAGTGTAAAGTGTGAAAAATTTTAGAGAGATGATCGACTGTGCATTGAATATTATTATAGTGCGCATTGAGAGCTTACGGTGGAAATGTTGGCAAAGCTTTACCATAGTGCTCCAGAAGCTGCTGAATATTAGAAATATCTGGCGCGGGTGAGAAGCACAAGCCAAAGCTCAGGGAGATTTCGGAGAATACTTAGATGCTCAGTTATTTTCCCGATGTTCGTTCTTAGTGGCTATCGTTGTCAAAACAAGAACCAAGTGAAAAAAAAACTCATAAATATCAGCTCATCTGATAAAAGCTACTTGATGATTTAGCTCGTGCTAGATTTTGCTTGAACCAGCATACTCACACATGCAAAAACAAAAATGCCTATGACTTAAATACAATGCAGACCTATCTAATTGAGTTATACTGTTATACATTTCCAGCACATTTCAGTTGATAAAATAAAATGAAGCTTCTTCCTTTTCACTGCAGTAGAACTGGCATGATATAAACAAATGGTAGTGTGTAGGTTGACAGATATGAAACAAAATCATGGAGTTAATCGTTGTAAATTTCAAATGTGAAACAGCACCAAGTTTTTCATCCTTGTTAGATCAACTCATCATCATGCACAGATCGACGCAGCCGTGCTATACTATTTTCTAAGCAATATTCACAGCAGATTTGGTTACACCATGACAGGTTCAGTCAGAACTAAACTTGGGTTCTCCTGTTGCAGATCGTAGATCTTGTCAGTCATTCCTTCCTTCCGATAAGCTTCTACCAAGATGGAGTATGTTGTGGCATCTGGGGCAAACTGCATATGTTTCATGTGCCTGAAGACCCTCTCCATCTCCATCAGATCCTCTGCTTTTGCACACGCTGCAAGAACAGCGTTGTGAAAAGATGTATTCGCTGGTACACCAAGCCTCTCAGCCAGCTTGACCATGCCCACCACCTTATGGAAAAGGCCTGCGTTACTGAAGCCATTTATGAGACAACAGAAGGTCTTAGTGTCTGGCTTCATGCCCTCCGAACGCATCTGGTTAAATGTGTGCTCCATGTTCTTTGCATCACCCACATCAGCAAATGCCTCGATCACATTGTTATATGTAGCGGTGGTCCATGGAAAAGCTAATTTGCGCATATACTCCATCACCGCAGACATCTTGTTGTACATCCGCTTCTTCCCGTAAGCGCCAATGAGAATGTTGAGTGTGCGAGTCTCAGGTTCGATCCCATAGGTTCGAAATTTCTCATACCACTTCTCCATCAGTTCAACCTGGCCCCTGTTCCCAAAGAGGCTTAAGATAATGTTCATGGTCCAGACATCCGGTTTACTGCCCGTGCTATCAAGCATTGCAGAGAGAAGCCTCTCCATGTCATCCATCCTTCCAGCCCTGCCATAGCCACTGAGAACAATGTTCTGCGTGACTGTGTTGGGTGCTATGGAGCGATCAGCCATCTCTTTGTACATGGCATTGACGAGGTCAAATCTCGAGGCGTCGACGCAGGCCTTGATGATAGTGCTGTAGGTATAGACGTCAGGCTGGCAGAGCGGTGAGGCTTTCATTTTGCCGAGGAGCTGGAGCGCCTCATCCAGGAGGGCATTTCGGCAGTACGCCGCAATCAGGGCAGTGTAGAGCTCCGGCGTGGGCTGGCATCCTTGCTGCAGCATCTCATCGAAGAGGTGTTGCGCTAGAGAAGGCTGGCCTGACCTGCCAAGCAGGAGGAGGAGCTTCATGTAGGTGCCTTCCTTGGGATGGTAGAAAGGCTGCTCCTTGAGCATCTTGAAAACCTAGCGATGACGACGACGATGATGATTCCACTCTTCTTTAAAAGATCCCAATTCTATTCTCCTCTAACGATCATGGTGTGGTGGATTGAAATTTTGCGATCTACCTGGAGTGCCTCCTGCCAGTTCTTGTAGCTGATGCGGTCGGCGAGGGCCTCGGTGACGGTGCACGCCCACGCCTTGGCCTCCGCGCGCGCGTCCAGCCGCTTCTTCACGTTCTTGATGGGGCTGCGCGCGCGAGCCCTCCAGGATTGGGGCTCCGACGCCGCCGGGAACTCCCCGGCCTTCCAGTGCCTCTGCCGGCCTCCGACACCGGCGCCGCCGCTAGTCCCCTCCGCGGCATTCCTAGAAGGTGGCTTCGGGGGTGGGGGAGGGCGTGGGCGCTCGGCGGTGCGGGCGCGCCGGCGGTGTGTGTCGGGGGAGGAGATGGTGGTGGAGGTGGGGAAGGGGAACTCGCCGGCCTTCCAGTGGCGGCGGCGAGTGCCGGTGTCGGAGGCGTCGGAGGAGGAGGCGGTGGTGACGAGACGAGGGCGGAAGGTGACGGCGGCGAGCGCCATGGCAGCACGGTGACCTCTGCTCTCTGGGAGAGTGATGCAGATAACAAGATGGGACTCTAGTAAATTTCCGATGAAGAGCATGCCTGGACAAACGGGCCGTGAATTGGCCCTGTATGGAGAGATGGCTTCACGAGATGGGCCGTGAGGTGTGTTTCGATTCGCCGGCCCGGCTGTTTGTGCCAGCTAAATAAATTGTAAAAAGGAAAAGAAAATAGAATCAATTCTATCTTACAAAGACCCTAACCAGCCGTCCCCCGGTTTGGCCACGTAGCCGCCTCCAAAACGCGCCACGTCGCTGAGAAATAACGGCCGTCCAATTTTCTCGCGAATCAAGATCCGACCATCCAAACTAAACTAACATTGAAAAGAAAATGTTCCGTACATTGGAGAGCAGGGTGGATGGCTTACTCTGTTGGCTAGCTGAGCCAGGTTTCACTTCATAGCCCACGGTTTGAATCCCTCTTACAAAGGCCCTAACCAGCCGTCCCTCGGTTAGGCCATGTAGCCGCCTCCAAAACGCGCCACGTCGACGGTTATTTGCGTATGCCACGTCGCTGAGAAATAACGGCCGTCAGATTTTCTCGCGAATCGAGATCCGACCGTCCAAACTAAACTAACATTGAAAAGAAAATGTTCCAGACATTAGAGAGCAAGGCGGGTGGCTTGCTTTGTTGGCTAGCTGTTCGAATCCCACAACCACTGCATATTTTCTTCAGTTTTTCCCAGCGCCCGCCAGTTACCTATGGAACTGCGGCCAGTCCAGCACCACGCAACATTGCTCCCCCCTCCTCTTCCTATGCAACATTGCTTTTTTCCCTTTCCTATTTTCATAATTTTTTTTGCAGGTAGCAAAAAAATTGAAAGTTTCCAAAAATTAGACCATGACTGCAAGAAGAATATCCATAAAAAATTTGATGCTATTCAAAGTTTATAGAATCCAAATTTACAAATACTTTGCTCTTTCTTCTTAATAGCATATTTCTTCTCAACTTTACTTATGGTAGGTCACCAAAAAACATAGATTTCAAAGTTTCATAACCATGCCTGCAAAAGAACATCTAAAATTAATTTTTTTTAAAATTAAATGTTTCCATAATGTAACATTCGGACTAAGATTTTTTTTTGGCAGGTCACGGAGAAACATAAAATGAAAGTTTCCAAAAATTAAACCATGCCGGAACAAAGAACATTCATAAGAAGGTTTTATGTTGTTTGAAATTTTTTGGAGTCCAAATTTACAAATAGTTTGCTCTTTCTTGTTAAGGGCATATTTCGTTTCGATTTTTCTTTTTAAATTTTACTTACGATAGGTCACAAAAATAGTAGATTTGAGAGTTTCAAAACCATGGCTGGAAAAGAATATATAAAATTAATTTTCTTCAAAAATTGAAAGTTTTCATAACGTGGGATTTGAGCCAAGTTTTTTTTTGAAATGTCAAAAAAAAATTCCAAAAATTAAGCCATAAAAAGTTTGATGTTGTTCAAAATTTTTTTGAAGTTCAAATTTACAAATTGCTTGCTCTTCTTTATCAAAGGCATATTTCTTATCGATTTTTTGTTTTTGAACTTTATTTATGGTAGTTAACACAACAACGTAGTAATTGAAAGTTTCCAAAAATTCAAGTGAGTTGGGATAATTTTCTTTTTGCCCTGAAGTTCATTGCCAATCTATTATTTGCCCCAACCAACTTTCTTCTCTATGTTTTGCCCCAAAGTTGATTGGGTTATCTATTATTTGCCCTTTTTCAATTTTTTGGCACAAATATGAGCTAATTTAGATGTAGAAAGACCATCTTGCCCTTCTCTTATTTCACTTGTATTCATCCCTGTCCCTTATACCAGGGTTACTGGATTGAACAAACGATGAAACAGAACAGAATCAAGACAATAGATGTTAATGCGCACCCACAATTGCTCTGAGTTAGTGTCCTCCTTTCGGTGAAATATTGGTGGAAAGTCAAACCTATTAAATCTACGATTAAAGAGAAAATAAGGTGACAACCGTTAGTCAACTGACAGTAAACTGAATAGAGGATAGTATGGTGTCCATTAAACAGTTGACACAATTAGGTCCAATCAGCAGCGACAAAAAAGGAAGTTATGGATCATATTTCTGCATCTAATAAGAGAAGTGGAATAAGAGAAGGGCAAGATGGTCTTTCTACATCTAAATTAGCTCATATTTGTGCCAAAAATTTGAAAAAGGGCAAATAATAGATAACCCAATCAACTTTGGGACAAAACATAGAGAAGTTGGTTGGGGCAAATAATAGATTGGGATTGAACTTCAGGGCAAAAAGTAAATTATCCCGAAATTAAATGTGGTAACGATGCATAAATGCAAAAAAACAACTTGGCGAGGGTTCTTAAATATATTTGGACATTACAAATATTTGCCTTATATAATTTGAATTAAAAATGAATAGAATTTTTTTTAAAAAAATTGTGCCTATGTCTTACGAAACTGATGCCACGCACCACAGACGCGTAGCCATTGCTAGTTGTTAAGGAATAGCATGAAAAGTCAGAGCATTCAAAGAATCTCATGAGATAAAAAAGCTACACAGATCACAGAACATGTTAATTTGTGCACAAAAAGAGCTGACAATCATCCAAATTGGAATGGGGCAAATGAAACCAAATTTTTCTCTTTTCTTTATACTCTTCGAGTATAGAATACGAATATCAAGCTTATCGATCTCAACAATTCGACCAGTACCACACCACACAAGCCACCACGTGAGCTTTCCATGCCTTCTTTATAAACTAGTACTGTACATCCTTGAGCTATCACACACCAATCTACATGTCAAGAAAATACAAAACGAAAAAAAAAATGAATTTGTCGATCAATCGCCAATCACCACTCCGAGGGAACAAAAAGATTGACGAATTCATTATGTATTGCAACGAAATCTGTTGCTTCCCACAAATTTTTAATACTCCAGTTGTCTGTCTTATCCTGTATCTCCTGGTGTAGTATAGCAATAGCATGCTGTTCTCTTTCTTGTTTCTCCCTCACTTGGATGAAAAAGCTCGACTCTTCGACCGAGCTGGCCTCACCTCATGCTCAGGGGCGTCACTCTTGTCACTGCTCTTCTTGCCCCTCAATGGCTCAGTTTCTGAATTCTCGGAATTCCGGTTTTGTCGCTGCTTCCTTTCCTGCAAATCCAATGGCTTGTTGTAAACCCAGGTGATAATTGATAAACAAAGCAGCCATTTTCATTGCTTATATGATAGACATTAACCTCTTCAGTAAGCATGTGTCAATCTATATATGCAACTAATATTACTATGACATGGAGGCTGGAACACTGATTAATAAAATATAGCAGGAAGACAGATTTTCTATCTACATTAGTAATCATATGTATACATTGTATTTTTGTGAAATCTGAATCAAGGTATCTAACCTCTTGAGGTACGGGTTCGTTAGAATCCAACATTCGGACCACCTGGTCCATCCTTGGCCTCTTCTCAGAGTTCAAATCGATGCACCTTAGAGCTGTCAAAAGGGCGCGTTTGAGCTCCTTAGTTGACGGCTTTCTCTCCAGATTTGGATCCACAACTTCTTCGGACCTTCTGTTGGCGACCATCATTTTAAGCCAGTCAACTAGGTTTACCTACAGTTGAGAAGCAATGTGTTACAAAATGAAGGGGGTTATCGACTAACCAGCATACCGTATTATTTTTTAGTGTTTTGCAGCTGATTCTGGCTGTACCTTAACTTATGAATTTAAAAGTGTGGATTTTGTACAAAATTTCAAGTGCACTTTCAGGCAGACAAGGTTTTGTTTGAAAAATGCACCTGTGATAGACAAAATGAACTTTATTATACCGAGAATTTACCCGTGATACCCTGAGAGCAGCAGCTATTTAGACTTATGGAAGCAAAACAAGAATTATGATATATAAAGCTAGAGAGCTCTTAAAATTGGAGAAATGGATATGGCTAAGTAAAATCAATCACAACAACTCCACAAACCGCTTGATCAAACAGATGTATGGTTGCAGCTACAGATAAAAAAAAAGAGAGACTAATTTGGATAGCGCCTTAAAAGGACAACTACTAGTTAGTTAATGTAACATGGATGATAAGAAGGCCAGGAAAGATAAAGGCAGAAACTAAGATACTGACTAGGTAAAGTTTTTTTAACATGTTTTACCTCATTTGGGGGGCGATCATAGTCTATTGGATCTCTTCCGGTAATAGCTTCCAATAAAACGACCCCAAAGCTGTAGACATCACTCTTTTCGTTCAAAAGTCCACTATTAGCATACTCAGGTGCAACGTAGCTGTAAAGAACAAAAACAAATGCCCATTATAACTGATGATTAGGACGAGATATAAAGGAAATACAAAGAGAAAGTGCCTCAAGTATACGATGGCACAAAAAAACTTACCCAAAAGTACCCATAACTCGAGTAGCAATATGACTTTTACCAGCACCAAGCATCTTGGCCAAACCAAAATCAGATATTTTGGCATTAAACTCATCATCAATCAAGATATTACTAGACTTTATGTCACGATGCACAACTTTTGGTTCAATGGCCTCATGTAAGTAAGCAAGGCTGCATATACAACATTCTATCAAATTAATGGTTTTGTAGCAGCAAGAGAATAGATTAGAAAATAAGAACCATGTAATGGCCAAACAGAACACTACCATATTACTTTAAAAAAAAAAGAACTAGTGAAACCAATAAAAAGATAATGACACCAATTAAATGAAAATTGCACAGCCTATGTCCTTTTATCAAATCAAGGCAGGTCCAAATTAAGACTTATGGTTTGTTCGCAGTAATAATAAACTAATCGTGAAGCTGCAAAGATTGAACCATTTGAATCAATCAGAATTGTCATTAGATGATACAGATCAAGTTCACAACTTGTGCACCATGAATACAACCTTTGAGAGTTGAAAAAAAGTTGTATAAATGATATTTTTATCCAAAAAAAGAACAAGCAAGACACAGTAAAGGGGTCACTCACGCTTTTGCAGTCCCCAAAATAATTTTCATGCGAGCCAACCAAGTGAGAGAACTGTACTGGGACAATTCTCCATGGAGCCAACTTTCGAGATTCCCGTTGTTAACATACTCATATACAAGCATCCTGGTTATGCACATCAAGAAATTCCTGTTATGGTTTCCTTGTTTATTCATTGCTAAAAGGATTAGAACATGCAGGCCATATTATAGAGCAAAAATGAAAATGAAAGCACAAAACCATCATATTCTGACCTCTGAGTGCCCTCAACACAATACCCCAAAAGGCGGACCAAATTCTTATGGCGGACATGACCAATTGCCTCAACTTCCACTCTGAATTCTCTCTCAGCCTGACCTCTGCACAAGACAATCAATCCTAGTATAAGCAAAAAGGAGTCAAAATGATAAACCCACGTAGTGCCACTGCACCAGCTAAAACGTTATGTATCAAAAGCTCACAGATTGTTAAGGATCTTCTTGACAGCAACTGGGGTGCCATTTGATAATCTGCCACGATACACAATACCATATCCACCCTCACCAATTACGTTTTCCTTCGAAAAACGGTCAGTTGCTAGCTCAAGATCTCTGAGAGTGAACCAATGGCCCCAACCAAGGTAAGAGAACTCAGGTAAGCCCACTAACGGCGCAGAGTCGGCAGTAGCACGCACCGACGGCTGTTCACAAATGGAAACAGATTGAATCCCGTCGCAGACATCCGCATAATGAAAAGAACCAGAAAGATTTTTCTCTTCTCTTTGTATCGACTTGTCCTCCTGAGCCAACTGAACTGTATCTTTGTCCACTGATTCAACAGGCTCGTTATGCATGGTGAGTAGAAGGCCATCATGCACAACAAAATCATTGGGTGAAAATTGGCCTGCCACCCTTACTTCCTTGATATCTTTGCACGCAGAAGGTATCTGGGTCATAGGGAGCTCCTTGAATGCCCTGCGTGACCGTTTGATCCAACTCTGGATGGTGAGGCATATGACAAGGATGAGAAGAAGACCCAATAGGGATGCTCCAACAGCTATGCCAATGACAACCCAAAGTTTGAGGCCAAAGACAATTGTTTTCTCATGAAGAGATTCTGTTAGAGTGGAGTTGGATGACATCTTCTGATCATCAAGTACCTACATGCAGAGGATAAGAGCATGTCAGTCACAAGCGCAAAGCACCACTTAAATTCTGTGCAAATTATTATTGCTTCTGCAAAACAACACAATGGCATTTGGACAGCTTCAACTGAAGCATCTTGACCTGACAACTACCATCCCCACACGGCCACACGCACCTAGAGCTTACTTATTGTTCGCAATTAAGTATGTCAAAATCAAACAGCTACAGGTCCAGATAATTAATATACAGGTATGAACTCTTAAGATAGAGGATTACATAAGAGCACGACGAACACACGGTACCCTCCCAACATCCGTTGCTCAAGGAACAGGCAAAGAAGAATCTTTATTGGCCGAAACACCTCGGAGAAGCGAGATTAAATTCAACCATGGTAGTTCATACACTGAGCTAGCGTCTGAAGAGCATACGAGATTGCACAAGCAATCGAACTCGGGTGTACTTCGACAGAAATCTGACTAGAAGAAGGGGAAAAAAATCGATCTTTACAGCCTGCAGGTGGCTGCTGCAAAGCGCCGTAAATCTGGCTGCGGAAATGCAACCATAGGGAAGGGAATGGCAGGCAGTGAAGGGGGCGGGGGGCGACGAAAGACTACGAGATCTCAGATTTGCAGCCGGCGGCACAAGGCCGCAAAGCAAATCGAAACGAGAAAGAATGCAAGCAAGCAAGAAAGAAACCTCAGAAGCAAAGCGAAATGCGGGAACGACTGCACGAGCAGGAGGATACCTGGGGCGAGATCCAAGAACCGTGGCAAAAGAGGAACAAAGAAGACGCAGCAGCAGCAGAAGAAGCAGCAGCAGCAGCAGCGCAAACTTGAAATTACGATTGCAGTCGGGGAGGGTGGCCGATGGGATTGGGCGGAGGAGGAGGAGGAGGAGGTGGCGGAAATGGCAGGACAGGAGGAGTTATCAGCGCGGTTGGTAGTGTAGGCCGTCCCGTCCCTGCCCTCGCGGGGGCGGGGCGAGTCGGTCGGGAGTGACGGGGACGAGCAAGCGAACGAGCCCGGCCTCCGCGCAGCCGCAGCCGCAGCCGCAACCGCAAGGCGCAGTGAAGAAGCAACCGGCAAGCTTGCAAGGTGGAAGGAAGTAGATGGCGCGCAGTAAATGTGAAGTAAAGCACACGCTCCTGGCGCAATGGCGATCCACCATCCATCCATCCATCCATCGCCGATCGGAGCACGCCGTGGCAGGGAGAGGGAGGAGGAGGGGTTCGTGCATTTCCAGCGATGACGGCAAAGTGCCAACGAACACCGGGGGGGTGGTTGTCTCTCCATTCCATTCTGCACACGCCTCTGTCGGATTGGGCGCCGCGGGATCTTCCGCGACAGCAACGTCTCCTTTTGATCTTTGGGTTCAATGGTGACGACGATGGTGTACACGGCGCACCTCATTCGTGTTGGCTGAGCTGAGACTGAGGAGCCTATTTAATGCAAATGCAACCTCTCCAAGGGAGGGAATGCGAATAAATGAAATGGAATTAAGGTGCATTCTGTCCCACGTTTTGGCTTTGCGCGAGCATCGGAAGGGAAATTGTTAAACGCGGAAATGTCATCCGGTTCGTTAAGGATAGTATAATACCGACCACTACTATTTTACCGTAAAAACGTTAAACAACATGCTACTTCGCAGCAGGGCGGGAAAAAAACTCCTAGGCCCTCTTTGGTTCGCGGTTTTGTTTGCTTCCGTTTGATTAGATCATGTAATTTGTTTTTTTAAGACTATTCGGTGTAATATTTTAAAATAATTTTTCGGAGCTTTGTAGAATTTTATTTAAAGATTTCAAAAATATTTTTAATATTTTATATTGTTATTTTATTGTTATCAATTTTTAGCCCAACCAAACCAAACTGAACAAAACCGCGAACCAAGGGGGGGCCTTAGGCTCCGTTATTTTCAGTTTAATAGTGGAACAGCTTAACAGAGTAACAACTTATCTATGTTTTGAAAATACAGATGTTCTATGTTTTTTGAGTTCGTTTTTTCGCTGTTCTGAAGGTGGGTCCTAACGCTTTAAAAAGGCGAGTCAAACGAAATAGATCCGAATCTCGAGACTAACTCAAGAAGCTCTTCAAATTCAGTTATTTCAGTCGTTAAGC
Organism: Raddia guianensis; assembly: GCA_036346415.1. NCBI lineage: Eukaryota > Viridiplantae > Streptophyta > Magnoliopsida > Poales > Poaceae > Raddia > Raddia guianensis. The sequence continues at coordinate 23,841,851 of CM070543.1, read as the reverse complement.
TTTTCAGCCGTTCAGATTAACTCAACATAACAGAACCTTAGACTGTGAGGCTACTCGACATTTGATTGTTGCCTAAAGCAGTAATGCAGTATCAAGCTAGAGGTGAAATATTTAGATAAACTGGGAAGAGCACTCTGGCTAAGATGGATATGGTTCATGGCAAAGCCTTGTGATGATATTGATCAAGACCTAATTAAGGCATGCAATCATCAGTGTAATCATAGGTAATGGGAGAAAAACTAGTCCTGTATATGTTGATGGTTGTATGATGATGGTCGTATATCGCTCGTCCACCGGAGCCGTTGGCAGGTGAAGATTAAGGCTTTGTACATTCGAGCTTAGCGTAGCGTTTCAGTAAAATTTGAAAGTCTTTAAAGAGAGGTTTAAATATCATAAAAAATTAATTTTAAAAAGTTTTAGAATCTTTAAGAGAACTTCTAAAAACCTGAGAAAAATCAATACAAATTATTACACCAAATAGGCTATATAAAAAGATAAATTTTACAAAAACGCTACGCTAAGCTAAAATGTACAAGGTCTAAATCTATGGATGATGGCACTTGATTAGGAGGGTGTTCATGCCGAAACTCGGAAGGGAGACCAATGGCATGATCATCTGTACACTTTGGTATTTACGGAAAGAGAGAAATGGCGTTCACTTCCCTCCACGCATGGAGGGGAGTCTTGACTCCTTTTCTTTCCTTTTTCTTCGTACATACTCTTCCACCTTTTGTATTTTGGCAACATTTTACTGTTACGAATGAAATTGGCAGTCAAGTCTTTTCGAAAATACGCAATTAAAGTATAAAGTTTTATGATTTTCTTTCCTCTTTGAACTATATGTACTGAGTTTTGATTGCTTTTGGTTATGCTACAAGGTGGGTGGGGTAAAACCGTAAAAGAGGTTCCCATTTATGAAAACCAGACCTGGCCAACGGGCCGGCCCGGTTCGGCATGGTTCGGTTCCGGGCCGGCCCGGTTCGTTTGGCCTTGGTTCGTTTTTGCCCGGTTACTATCTGACAAGACCAAACGAATCAACAAACGTCGATCCGGCCTGAGTTGGTTCATTGAGAACCGAACGAATCGGCAAAACGGCCGGATTCAGTTGGCGGTTGGGGCAGTTAGCCAGTTGGCGGTTTTTGTGGAAAAATTCAAAAAACAGAAAAATCCAAAAATTGAAATGTGAACCATAATTCATGTAAATAATTATAAAATTTGAAATATATATGGAGAAATATTAAAAATGCATTGCAGAGCTTTTTTATTAACGTGTATTTACATGGCTGCCTCGTTAAAAACTTTACCAAGTAAAAACTCAATTTGAGAAAACCTTGGTAAAGAAAAAAGAGTACAGCCTAAAGCTCTACAATACAAGAAAAAAAATTGGGCCCTTATATTAGTCATCAAGTTCTAAGCCCCCGAATGAAGCCGCCAACTCTTGATTATGTCTCTCGGCGACGATGTTTTGCTGTCGTCTTTCGGCTAATGCCCAATCCTTTGTACTCAAAGAATATTTCGACCATATCACTATGGAGAGAAGTCATACATCCTCCAAGTATTCTCAAAGAAGGCTAAAAGCGGACTCAGAAGAAACCGTGGAGACCGGAACAGTTAACACATCCCGTGCTAGTATGGATAGCACCGGATATGTTCCACCATGCTGCTGCCACCATAGAAGAATATTAAACTCTTCTTCTTGAAAGTCGACGACGTCTTTCGCTAGATAGGAGGCAAGCTCGCCAACAGCTCCGCGGGGTGCTTGTGCAGTTGGGTGAGTTGAACCACCCGATGAACTTGAAGTGTCCTTCCCCGTGATAGTCTTCCAAAAGGACATCTTTCTTCCCGTTTGTTGCACTGGTGGTGGTCGTGGTGGACGAACTCCTGCATACTTTTCTTCATATTTTCTATACAAATCATTAAGTTTACTTCTAGCTTCTAGAAAATAATTTGAATAATCAATTCGATGCAGACACCAAGTTGTGTTAGAGCATTAGTTAATCCGAAAGTTTAGCTCTAGGGTCTAAAATAAAAGCAAAAGAATATAAGAATGGAATATCTCTCCAGTATTTTAAATATTTAGCTTTCATATGGCTAACAGCATCAAATAAAATATGATCATTTTCAAACAATTTTAATTGATTAGCAATATGATAAATGGACATAATAATGGAAGAAGATGTAGGCTCATACACAGTAGAAGCGCTAACGGTAGCTTCATAAAAAATCTCAAGAAATGAATGTAAATGAGTAAGTACTTGCCAAACCTGTGGGGTCAAAAGTGGTGTTCCATCTTGAGTTCGATATTGAGTGTTAATAAAAACTTTGAAAACCTGTCTATATGGTAATATGTGTTGCAACATAAGATAGGTGGAATTCCACCTAATAGGCATATCGGGCCGTTACTATGCGAACCGAACTGTCTTGGCCCGACGCCAGTAGTGTGCGAACCTAGGTTCGGTTATTTGGCGAACAGGCAAGCCGCGGTTCGATTTTGAACCGAACCGAACCGGGTGGCCGAAACGCGATAACGAGACGCCGGTTCGCCCGATTGATTCGCCCATTTGGCCAGCTCTAATGAAAACTATTCACACGCTGTTCTTTGACTTTAGTTAATAAAGTAGTTTTCATCCAAATGTCCTGTAGCATTTTGGATTTTTTTTACATAAAATGGCTTAACAAATTCCAACTAAATTATTTATTTTAGTTCCTCACGGTTAGCTATGCTCACGAAAAAAAAAAATCCCGTTTTGAATTTTATAGAACCAACCAGCATTTTCTTTTAATCATCGTACTACTAAAAATGTGTGAGAAGTTTGCAAAAAATTAAAAAAATGCCATAAAATACGAAGAGATTTCTGAGCTCACAAATTTTATGCAAAGAACTAGAGCCGTTGACCCAGTCAGTAAATAGAACTGGCCACTATTTTATATCGAAAATTTAGGATCAATTAAGCGATATTCTCTCTCCCGCTTGGGCCGGGGTTTCTGCAGCTGCTGAGCAGCTGAACAGATGCATTGGTCTCGTCTCTCTTTGGGGCAGCTGATCATCAAGATGAACAGTCCGCGCATTCGGTTGCATGAACCAGCTCGTCCAGGATCCCTCCGCTTACTACTTAATTAATTAGCAAGTTAGCAAGCTTGGTTAATCCCGGGCACTTGGGCTGGGATTGCATCAAGCATGGCTGGGCATTCCTGACAGAATTGTTCGACTAATATTCAGGCACAGCCGCACAGCTCATCCATCAAATAAGAGAGAAAATAAAAGGCAGCATCCTCCTCGATCGGCAACGGCTCCTCCCCCGATTGACACGGTCGTCGTCCGGTTCCGAGCTCCCTGACGACTTCCCCCGTTGGTCGCCCTCCATGGTTTGGGCAGGAGGACGTGTGTGCTTCATCAACAATTAGGGCGCTTGGATTCGGTTATTACGTCCTCGCCAGCAATAGGTGGCGCAGATGTGAAGTCATTAGGGTTTTGGCAGTTTCCATAGAAGGTCCTTCCTTATGTTTGCTTTGTTTATGAGGGGTTTTTGTATAAGAGCATCGGTAGCGGTTACTTCAAAACACTATAGTTTTGGATATAGTGTCTGATGGAGAAAAGAAATATATCGTAAAATGTGAATGAAATTTAGAGAAAATGATAGAGGGAATAGTTAACCCTGAAATACAGGGTGGGGATAAAGGTCCTAGTGTGGATGCTTTAAACGGATGTGTAATTTTCTCTAAGGTCCTGTTCTATTGAGCTGATCTGAACGATTGAAATGACTGAACTTCGAGAGCTTCTCGAGGTAGTCTTGAGATTCAGATCCATTTCGTTTTGACTTGCTTTTTAAAGCGTTGAGACCCATCTTCGAAACAGTGAAAAAACGAACTAAAAAATCAAAACATATGTATTTTCAGAACATAGATAAGTCGTTAAGCTGAAAAGAACAGGGCCTAAATGAATAAAGTTCCCTTTTTGAATTAATAAAAAAATGTAACGTTAGCAATGCCCTAACCTAAATTTTCTAGAAGGCTAACCTACCTATCACTCTTGGACTTTTGACCGCATCCAATCGACGTGAGTCACAAGGGGCGTTGACATCATAGATTGGGGTATTGCACTCACTCCTTCAATAGGCTAACGCATGTGTTAGTACACTACATGTGTGGTAAATGCCCATAATCTATTTCTTCGTATACGTCTATGGGACGTAGGTCCTTTGCTGTAAGGCATAAAAAATTGCTGCCTCTGACATGTGGAGCTCACATATAATGGCCCACATGTCAACAGCAATATACCTCTACCTTACGACATAGGATATGCGTCCATGTGTTCAATACCAACTCATATGCCACGTCATGTAATCATGTCAGGTCCACAGACACCATGTGTCACATGTTCTCACCACTAAGCCAACACGCACCCGCACAATAACGGGTGATGCTTTGGCACCATCTATAACACTGGGCCAGATTCGCTTGGAATCTGACTGACTTAAGAACTAGCCTATGTACACATGCATAACACTACCCTTGGACTTTGCTTTTTATCTAAAAGGGTAAACTCGGGGGCTATTTGAGTCTATGTAGCATTACATACTAGCGCAATTCTCTCTAGAGCCTACACTAGCAAGTTGGTATCATTCCATCACAGCTAATCCACATTTGATCACATGTTCCTCAACATTATGCGTCGGGGTATTACAACCGTCGTTTCGGCCCGTATGTCCCCATGTCTATGCCCAAGTAACCAAACAACGACAATAATACACAATATTAATAACATTCTAATTATAAAGACCTACAAAGCCTGTGGCAGGGTGAAAGTGCATCTAGCCCCCTTAGTGAGTTTTGATGATTAACGACGAACCGAATAGTGAACTAATGTCTTGATCGAGCTTATGAGAAGGTTTAAAAACAGTTGTGATATATGACAAAGATTCATGTAATATACCTCAAATTTTCCCTATTTTATGCATAATTGTTTTTGCAAAAAATATAATATGTCCCTAAATCCATCCTATATTTTCTCAGAGTTTTCTAAACACATTTTTCTAATTTATCACATAAGGGAAATGCCTCCCTCTAATTCTCAAGGAATTAAATCCCATAAAATATCGAATATCATTCAAGCATCCTACAATTTCCTAAAATGTATCCTTAATTTAGAAACCCCCTTTCCATTTTTGGAAATCCCGAAAGTGTGCCCTCCCTTTGGGGAATGTACCGTGCATTAACCATGGTGCCAGGCATTTCTAACCCTCTCCGTCCATTTTAAATGGACAGATCTTTCTTTCCATACAGAAATGAATATTGATTTTACATAAGAAGACATGGATCATTTTGGCACAAAGTTTTAGTTTGTTCCTATATCACAAGCTTAGTGGTAGAAGTAGTTTGTAAAATTACTATATTTTGTAATAGCACCCTAATAAATGGGTATGCAATGAAATATGGTTTTGTATCGATTCTAATGATGATGATTTAATCATTTGGAGAGCAATTTTTGTATTAATTTACTGGAATTGGTTCCCACAGTTCACCTAACATCAACAGAGCCCAAGTGGAGCTGCGACTATGCTCCATATATCATGTGTATGATTGAAAAAGTGAGCGGACAGAAGTTCCACAAGGATGTGGAGCACACTTGCTATCAGGTCAGGGCGATTATGGCCGCAACTAAAAGGAATGCTGCAATATCCACTTCCTATATGCCTCCTTGTCCACCAACTGTTGATGCAGCCACCTCCTTATCCGTCATGAAAGCATTAAGAGCATCCCCATCTCACCCCCCAAATGCACCTCTATTTCAAAATTTTTCAAATGCAGCAGGAGGGAATTTGATGCATGTGAGAGGGAATTTACACCGTAGCGATTACTGTAGCAGTTACTGTAGCGATAGAGGGAAATTTAAAGGCCCTGCTGGGGATGCTCTAAAGGGTCATCTTCTGCTTGGGAAAGCAAGGAAGGGCAGCAAGGAAGAAGAACTTTCATTAGCTCAAGGAGATCCATCGTCGCCTCAATATTCAACCAGCGTGCTCTTTAAATGCTTTATAAGATGAATCAAGTAAAGATGATAAAAATAGAAGAGATCCTTGGAGTACTACCGATGGACGACAACAAAGATGAAGATTATGAAGACTGAGTGATTGTTTTTTTATTTCTCCTCTTTTGGTGTCTTCATGCCAACGGGGGAGAAAGGAAAGCTTATTATTATCTCTAATATGGTTGTTGTTGGAACTGGAAACTTGAATATGATGTGCTTGTTGATAACCTCTCTGTTGTTGGTTAAGTCATGTTGAACTTGTTTAAATTTGCTCTGTAATAACTCTTAGGCTCTGTTCTTTTCAGCTTAACAGCTTAACGACTTATCTATGTTTTGAAAACACATATGTTTTGGGTTTTTTAATTCCGTTTTATCGCTGTTTGGAAGGTGGGTCCTAATGTTTTAAAAAGCAAGTCAAACGAAATGAATCCGAATCTCGAAACTACCTCAAGAAGCTCTTGAAATTCAGTTATTTCAGTCGTTTAGCTGTTCAGCCGTTCAGATTAGCCGAAAAGAACAGGCCCTTAGTTATGTTTATGTGATGTGAACTTGGTTGTATGTGTAGCTATGTATTTGTGTGCCCCATATGCATCTCTTTTTTTTTGCTCAATATTGTGCACATCAGTCACATTGTTTATACCCCACAAGTGCATAGATACAGGGGGAGCTCTTGAATTTTTTTAAAAAATATGTGCATTTGATTTACTCAAATTCATCTAATGCCCACATTTAGGGGAAACTCACCTTATATGTGTAACGTCAAATTCTTTTAAGCTTTAATCGGATTGTCATCAATCATAAAAATGGGATGTTGAAAGTGCATCTAGGCCCCTTAGTGAGTTTTGATGATTAATGACAAAATAATTAGTGTACTAACATCTTAAATGAGCTTATGAGCAAGTTTAAACACAATTGCGACATATGAAAAGAATCGTATACCCCTCATTGTTTTTATTTGAGCCTAAGGACGGTCGTACTATTAAGAGGGATGCAAAAAAAAAATTTCAGATGTCTACAACGCTCATTGGACAAACTCTTGCAAGAGAGTCCAGCTTTGAAAAGCTAAACGCTTTGCCTCTTGGAGTCCAACTTTTATTTACTATGTAGTCAAATCTAAAAGTTCTTTAAAAATATAAACAAAGTGAATCAGTTTAAAAAATCATATTCAAAATCAATCAAACTACAATCTAAAATTTCAGCTCAGCCAGCTTATTCATTAAACTTAGCCATTTCGATCATTCTTTAAATCATTTTCACGTTTTTAGGTGAGTAGTAATTTTTATATGTAATGTGTAATGCAATGTTTTTAGTGCACATCCTTGGAAGAATTTTGCAGTAATTTCAGATGATTTAGATTCATTTTCTATATGAATAGTGAAAAGGTGCAGGCCCTCTTACAATTTTGGTTTGGTTAGGTTTGATCTGGTTGAGCCAAATGTTGAGGGTCTTTACAAAAAGACTAAAAATTAATGAAAAATATTTTTGATATCTTTGAACCCCTCCACAAAGTGTTGGAAAAGTTATTATAAAATGTTACACTAAATGATTCGTACAACAAAGACATTTTTTGGCTTAACTAAAAAAATCAAACCAAATCGTGAATCAAACAGGGTCGTAGTCGCGGTAATCAAGTTAGAACGAGGAGAATAAACATAAATGTGGGGCTTGTCAAGCTCGGATGGTAATGAGCGTCCAAACTTGGTTTGCGTTGAAGCTTTAATCCAACGGGAGCTAACCTAGCTCGGTTTACGGTGGCAGTGGCTTAAACCGTTCCGGTTCGGCCTGCTACTCTAAAACACATTTTAAATTAAATATATATAAACGTACGACTGTTTTAATGATACACAACTCGTTAATCTTCTTTAATTTATAAAATGTATTTTAAAATTTCAAGCATTTCCCTCGATCTTTATAATTACAGTTAATGAAAAACGAGCCCTTCACGGGCCAACAGGCCGGGCCGTGGGCCACCACCAGACTGGCTGCCGCCTTTGGGGTTTGGGCAGTCAGAGCGGTCCCATCACGGGGCAGCTTTACCTTCTCTCCCTCCTCTCCGCTTGCTTTCTCCGCCTTTCGGCTGCCTCCACTCCACTCTTTTCTGCCCCCCTGCCCGGCCAAACACACACACACACACACACACTCCTTCACCGCCACCGGCCGGCGGCCACCGCCTCCATTCCACTCGACGAATCCATCTCGATCTTGCGTGGAGTTGGACACCCAGCCAGCAGCAGCAATGGCCAGGAGGAGGGTTCTCCTCCTGCTGCTGCTGCTGTGTTCCTGCCTCCTCTCCCTACGGCCTCCTTGCTGCTCAGGTCCGTTCGTGCCCTGCCACCTCAACTTCCTGCTCATTGCCACACCTTCGGCTGTTACCCTCCTCAAGGCCAGATCTTAGGCCCTCAGCACAAGGAAGATGTGCATTTTCTTTTCTTTTCTTTTTTGTCTTTGATTAGATTGTAGTCTCCCACTCTTCCTGCTTCGCTATTCTTTTTGTCCACTTGAGACAGATGCTAGTAGGGTTTTTGACCCTTTTCTTTTAGCTCATCAACGTGCCTTTAATTTCTGTGCAAATCTTACTCAAGGTCTGGAGCTTGCCCTAGCTAGTTATAGTGGCATATTAGTGACTTACTTGATTCCTATTTGGTTTGGCTAGGGCTTAGCTTACATACCATGCACGATTGGAAAGGTTTTGATGGAGCAGTTTGGCTCCCTGCATGTTTCTTGATTGAAACAGGGACGGGAACGGCACTGACATCTGTAAGTTCCCATGGGCGGATCCAGATGATTTAGGTTTGAGTGCACCACTGTTGCTTAGAAATTGTGTGAAAAAATCAATTTAAAGCTAATTAATCAGGTAGTTAACTGTAAATGGTGGGTAAGCAGTTACAAAAGGTTATTTTTAATCATTAGTGACAATTGTCTGTTTTTAATCTTGGTGCAATGGTTTACTTACCATGTACAAACGAAACATATATATTTGTATCATATTTATGGAGTGATAACAGAACGTAACATCCATAAATAAATTATTCTAAATATATATAACAATGTAATCATAAACTCAATTCAATGATTAATTGCTTAGAAATATTCTACTATTAGATTTTGAGGCAAGGAACACAAGCCGTTTTTTACTATACTGATGCATGGTATGCAAGTATTGACGTGGCCTATTTACAATTTGGCTCTACAAATCATACATATGCATGTTTGATAAAACAAATGTGATATTGGTCTTGGATCATTGCACTCATCGCAGTGGTCACAATGGTACAAATCGATGAAAATTTCAACAATCTATTTTCAGTTTCGAAGTTATGGAATTCGGAATAGCTAGAAAAGGAGTTACCAATGTACCAATTGTGCGGTGCCATGCGTGCAACTCTTCATGCAGGCATGGAATACACCTTTCCTCTATCATCAGAATAGAACAAAGCCATACCTAAAACTTTGTTGCTTTCTTACTATGATGCAATTAGTGCGCAGAAAGGAATTTTATCTATGTTCAAATTCACCATTGTGTGGTTTTCATTGGTTCTCTTGCTCTATGGCTCTATGCATGGCTTACTTCATTTGCTAGTTAATATTATATCTATGCTGTACTGATCATAACGGTTTGCAGCGGCTTTCTGATCATTTTTATGAACTGTTGTTGCTGTCTTAGGCAAACCAACTATCCATGATGACTCAAATCCAGGTCAGACGAGCAACCCAATCACAGTTCCCTCCACAAATCCAGCACCAACAATCATCACAGTGCCTTCCACAAACCCTACCATCACAACTCCTTCTTTGAACCCTCTGCCCACACCCCTCACAGCCCCCTCAATCGACCCTTCCACCACGCCAGTGCCTGTGACATACCCACTGCCAACGCCTTCAACCTCCGCACCAATCACCAATCCTGCCACTACCCCTTCAACGTTCCCTCCATCAGCACCGACCAACCCAGCAACAAACCCAGTTACACCTGCTGTCAGCACACCACCTCTTGCTCCAATCACCACTCCAGTCACAGCTCCAGTTGTGTCAGGGCAGCAAACTTGGTGTGTGTCCAAGTCTGGCTCGACGGAGGCTGCACTCCAGAACGCACTGGACTACGCGTGTGGCAGTGGGAGAGCAGATTGCTCACCAATACAGCCGTCGGGAAGCTGCTATTATCCAAATACCCTGGAAGATCATGCATCCTACGCGTTCAACAACTATTACCAGAGGAACCCTGCACCCTCTAGCTGTGACTTCGGGGGTACAGCAATGCTTGTCAATTCTAATCCGAGTAAGAATATGACCTTTTCTTCTGTCTTTTGAGACCCACCCATTCAAGGATTTTTCATTGTGGTGTGCTGATAGCGTGCGCGTATTTCACCTTCGCAGGCTCTGGAAGCTGTGTTTTGGCATCATCCATGTCTTCACCATCAAGGTGAAAAATATTTGCATTCTTACAACAACGTGAAACTCTCATGTTTTAAGGCAACAATGCATATGCGGATTTTTTTTCATCCTTGCAGCTCTACTGCTGGGTACAATCCTACCACGCCTACCACTAACCCTGCTACTACTGCATCTGGTTCTGACCCGGGATCATCAGTGTTGAACGCTAGTGGCTCGGGCATTACTGGATCACCCGACTTTGGATCGGACATCCCAGGAGCAGCCAACACTGGCATTGGCTGGCGCTCAGTCTCCCCCTCCTACTGGTCCCGTACAACTTTCTTCTTTATGCTTGCGATGGCATACATGAATGGAATGCTTTGAAGGAGGTGCTCAAGGTTTTTTTTTTGGGGGGGAACTGGAGAGATCGTGAGTTATGTGAAGAGCTAAAGAGTTGCCATCTTTGCATGTACGATGCTCTAGGCTATGCATCTTTGGAGTTGATGATTAGGCCAAGCAGTATGGTAGTAGGAAGTAGGAACTAGGGCAGGGTTTTCTGATGTATTGGTTCAATACTCAGTAGATGTTCTTATGCGTCCGCCTCTCTCTTGGATTACTGAAAACATGTATGTAGTTTCTAGGTGTACATAATGAGCTTTGATTATGTTCATTTCTGCTCTTGCAACTTCTATATTTTGCTCGCATTTCTTTTGGTTGTGTAATGGCCATGTGCATTCTTGTCGTGCAAAGGCTGGGAGAGCTATAGACTTCCATTGTTGAGAAGAAATATTTTGCTTAAATTTAATAGTATGGGTCAGCCTGAAGCCCTGAAGCCGGACATGCAAAATCTTGTAGATGCTAGAAACATCTCCCAGTTCAGTGGTTCACGACAATGGTTTACATTTACACCCAGTTGACAGGAGCGTTCTAAGTGTACCTAGCCTATCGATCATCGTGAGCCGAAGTATTTCATTAAAAAAAGGAAAGAATTTAGACAAATTTTTGGATTTGTGGTTAAAGAAGCGAGAGAAGACAATAGGGGTGTTTCATGAAAAAAAAAGGAGGTAGACAAATTTTTGGATTTGTGGTTAAAGAAGCGAGAGAAGAAAATAGGGGTTGTCTTGAATTTCAAGTATTCAGTTTCATCTATAAGACACGGATTCACATTTGGAATCACGCGGGAAAAGATTTTAGAGAAACATTAAACGTTGCTAGTTTATTTGGCAAAGAAAAATAGAGTGCGCCATAAAAAATAATCAGTTAAAGAAAAAATTAGAACTGTGCATGCATTAGAATGGGCCTAACAGGCCATATGGAACAAATAAAAAAATTTAAAAGGCCCAAGATTAAAACGATCAACCCTTCCTGCAAGGAAAAAAGATATCGCTACAGATCGAGAGAGAAAAAAAAAAGAGGCGGATCGAAAAAGAAGAAAGTATAACAGAAGAAAATACAGAAACTGAAAAGAAATACAGAAGTAAAAAAATAAAAATATTAACAGAAACTCAAAAAAGCAGAAACTGAAAAGAATACGGAAGTAAGGAAAAAATAAAAATATTAACGGAAAACAGAAGTGAGAAATTTATGCGGTGTATATACGAGCACAAATGTAACTTGTCCCCTGGATCCGCAGTATGAATAGAAAAAAAAAAACAGATCTATACAGATCTGAACTTACACGGCCAATATACTTCCTCGAGAACTTAGTAGAGCCGATGAACACGAATTTACAACCTGTCTGCGTGAGCACAATCTGTGACTTATTATCCCCTGGATCCATAACAAAAAAATCACAAAAAAAGGAGCTCTGTAAAAGGCAAAGAAATAACCAGATATGCATGATCTATGAAAAATCTATTTCGAACTGCATATGAATCCTACTAATCTGCACTCCACATTGCACGAAAATATCTATCAAAATTTTTTGACAAAACTAAATCCAACCAGCTACCCTCGAACAACCACAAAAATAAATCGCATCCACACAGATAATCATCTTGCATTACCCAACTCCTCCACTCCCTATCCTAATCCCAGATAAATAAGAAGATAGCTACACCCCGCTGCAACTCAACGCACTTTGCTACAACTCAACACCCCGCGAGCTGCAACGAAAACCTTTTTCAAGACAACTCAAGTTGCACCTGTTTCGATAGAGAAGATCAGCGCCGCGAACTCAGAATAAAAACGGCGGCGAGCTCCTCTGGTAGCCAGGTAATATCATGCCCGCGACGAAAAAAAAGACATGGACTCTGTCTCCGTCTCCTCGGCTCTTGCCTTGATCGGTCTCCATTTCCTTTCAAGACAGCCACAAGAGCGCGATTAATCTACCTTGTCCTGTCCGGTCTCGGGCGGATAGAAAAATTAATTCCACCCGCTCCCGAGCGAGCTGACCTCGGAGCGCAAATCGCAAAGACATAATCCGACGGCGCAGCAAATCGACCGGAAAAAAATAAAATTTTAAGTTTACTGTTGAATATACTTTTCGAAAGAAAAATAGAGTACCGTCGTAAGAAATTAATCAGTTGGATATTTTAATTTAATTGTCACCATCTTTGTTCTCGTCGTCCCCGAGCATCGAATCTAAATGATTAACCTTTTCGACTGGATTAAGCAGTGTTATCATGTTTTCGTTGGATCAAGTAAACCGGGATGACGAGAAAACAAGCCACTGGATTTGGTTGTAGTTGTAGCGCAGGCAAGTGGAATTTTCTTTTCTTTTCTTTTTTGAGGAAAGAATGGGAGGAATCAGCAAGCATCTATTACATATACAACGCGCTAGCGCTGAGCGTTCCCCATGCGACGCGTGGCTTCGTCCAGAGCCGTCCGATCGGTCTTGGAATCAATCCTGACCATCCATACTAAACCAACCTTTAAAACAATTTTTCTACCGACTTGAGCAACGCAGTGCGCAGCTTGGCGAGTTGGCTAGAGCAGTGAGCGCTCGCCCAGGTGACCGGGGCTTGAACCCCTGCTCCGCCGTTTCCTTACGCATTTTTCCCACGCGCTGTATGCTCGATTTTTTTCCCCTCGCATGTACGCGGTGACCACGCCTATGAGCGTGTACGCAGCTGTATACACGAGCGTACGTGTACGCTGCGGTATACGCGCGTTGTACCCTCTGCTCTGGGCGGCTGTACATGCGCAATACTGCTCCCGCTCCTGTACACTGGCATGTATGTGCTCATTTATATGCGCCTGCTCGCCTAAAAATTCAAAATTAAATAAATCTCGGAAATAGCAAACATTTATAGATATTTTTTATTTTAGAATTTGATATATTAGCTTTTGGTTTTTTGAATTTCGAAAAAAATCTAAATTTAGTTTCCATGGTTTTTTTATTGTATAATTTTCTTAGTTCTTTTTTGTGAATCTTATGGTTTTTGAAGTTCTTTTTTCCCAAATTTGAAATTTCTTCACATTCAATTCTAAAACTCTAAACCCCCTAAAACATGAATTTTAGAAAGAATGGAGAAAGAGGGGATCAAATGGGGGAAATTTTGTCTAGCAACGTAAACAAATCCAGAAATTTACATGTTTCGAAAATGGAATCAAAATTTTATAGTACGGGTTCATAAATGTATTTAAGCATTACAAATGTTAAATTTCCCGATATCAATTAGTAAATGATAGAAATAAAAAGCCTTTCAAATATAGAACTACAATTTAGGAGCACGTATTCATGAAGATGCCCACCAAAAAAATAGCTATTTTTAAAACATTTAGGATTTAAAAATGATTGTATTACTAAATAATTCATTCTTTTTAAAATTTCAACTTTTATGGCAACTTATGAAAAACTAGAAGAAAAAAAAACTTCGCAGAAGGCACCGTAATATCATGATAATAACCTTAAAAAAATCGACACCAACAATTATTCTAAATAAAAAAGGAGAACAACAAACAAAAGATGTAATTTTTTTTTAAGTTTGTTTTGTTATACATCTTTATTTACTCAGATATAAAATGGTCTGCAGGTGCCATGGGCACGCTAACCCCGCTAGTACAGGATACATGCGCGGGCAATCAGCCAGTTAGGACTTCGGCTCGCCGTCGCCGTCATGGCCAACGCCTCCGCTCCGGCCGATGCGATGCGAGGCGGCGACGCGTCCCCAGACCCAGCCGTCGGATTTGCACCATATATTCATCACCAGCGAGTCAACCCCATCGAGCGAACACGCCGCCGCCTGGAGCACGACGGCTCAGCCAGGCAGGTTCCATTCTTCCACTCTGCTCTGCTCCAAGAAGAGAAGGAAGAAGATGCATTCTTCTACCTGTACCATTTCATCTCGTTCGTTTCTCCCACCAAATCAGATCCGCCAGGATCAACTCGTTTCTGCATCATTCCTTGCCACAATTCCCCAGAACTGTATTGCATCGCATTCGCAGCCAGCGCGGAGGCAAATCTCCCCTCTCCACATTGTAAACCTGCACCTACACCTGCACCTGCACGGTTTGGAGGAAAAGATGCATGATTGATGAGAAATTGAGAAGCATCCACTTTCACGAACCCAGCAGGAGTTGAGTGGAGCATGTTCCAAGTGATTGTGATTGAAAAGCGCTCGCCACCTACCACTCCCCTCGTTTTGCTTGGTTGCTCCACTCGTCGCACCTACCTAGCTAGCACCTAGCGCTCCGGCTCTCCAAGATTCTTCTTTTCTATAGGACGCCCCGCTTGCCCGTCTTTTTCATCCATTAAGAGCATTGCCAACAGAGTCAATATTTAACCACAATGGTACGGCCTAGCAATTGGTATCCCACGGTATAAACCAATCTCAAATTAAAATTAAAATTTGGGGGAAAAAATAAACGCTTGGGATTTCAAGATTTTCGAGCGGGATATATCGGTAGCCCTAGCAAAATTTCATCTTCAACTATCAGATTTTTTAAATTTCGACCGAAATTTTATGGTATTTCGTGGGGCTTCAAATATTTCGGGGGAGCGGGGTTCGAGCTCTAAGCGAAATTTGGAACCCTGATCCCAGCATTCTTACGCACTCCTCTTCACTGCTATAGCCAGATAAACAAGCTAGCTCTCTCAACATCAGCACTTTTCACATTGGCATGACATCATCATTAGGAGCTATGAAGATGAAAGGTTGCCCTGCAGCCTGATATATTCCAATGCCATTTTACTTGTTTTTATTGACAAGAACCAGAGCCAGTCATGAAGAATATTTCAAAATAATGATCTAGACATTTAGCTAGTCATCAATGTTGTGAAAGCTGTGCAAATAGGTTGTGTTGAAAAGTTGCACTTTGGTACCCAATGTAGATATGTTATTAAGTCGATAGCCCAACATGTGACCAGGCACCGAGATTTCATATACGAGCATGGTGTCCCGCACATTTGAGCGGCTAGTTTTGTAAATTTTGTAAATGATATGGTATTTTTTGTTCTGAATTTGGATATGAAGTCTTATTTATATTATTTTTTTATTGCTGACCCACTATAACCAATGTAGATCTTTCTTCTTTCTTGAATTAATAAATAGAAAAGTAAAATTGAACGTCCTGGCCATGAATGAGGTGGCTCTGTTTAACTCTGTTTTAATATCACAATAGATAATAGAAGTAAGTTGATATATGTTGCATAAAACCAGCTGCATATTAGGTTATTCCATGGAGGAAGGAGACTAGAAGTTTATATCAAACAAATTAATATTTGATTTCTTATAAATTGGATAGGAAATTCTGGGAAGCTGCAGTGAGTTCAGTTAAACCACTTAGAAGTTTAGGTGATCAATCTTGAAGCTCATGTCATGCCTAACAAAAAAAACAAATTCAGGTTAGTTGTACTGGATCTAGAACAGATAAAAGACCAAACATTTTTTTTTTAAAAAAAATAAACCTTAGAACACGAAACATTGTACGTTTTGGTCAAGAAAAGTAGCGGGTTATAACTAGTTGAAGACTTAGAAGTCTTGAAGAATCTGAGTAGTGACACATAGGATAGGACTGCTCCGAACTTTTTGTAGCTTTGGTTGGGCTGGTTGTTCAGCGATGTGAAGGGAGGACTGTTGAGACATTCCACCAAGAGCTAGCTAGCTGCACAATTTACATTTGCACATATATAAGATATAAGATTGTGGCGTTGAATTGATGGGCCTGAGTTTGATCCAAATGTCACACCTACTCTCCCACTGTCCAGCGCTTGTTCTTGGCAGCTATAAGTAGTAGCTGTTCTCCACTGTTCTGATCTCAGATTAATTTCCTTTGGTGTCGCTTGTCTCTTGCATAAACTGCAAATCCAGGTGCACACTCTTGACTGTCATACATTTTTGCAAGGAATATTATGAATGGTCGCATGTGAGTTTTTTTCCCCTTGCTTCATTGGTTCTGCCTTTTGTTTGGAGGATGATTTTACTTTATGTGGTGATCCTCTTTGGATGTTTTATTTCTTACTGAATGTGTCCACTACACACTGGTGTAAAATTTATGGGCATTGACGCTCTCTTCATCTCTTCAGTTAGGTCTAACATGAGGTTGCCACCACGCACTAACTTTTTGTTTGGAGAATGAATTTCTGTTTCTTCCTCCACTTCCACTTTGCATAGTTAGCTACTTAGCTCGGATTTTTTGGTGTATGTAGTTGGTCTATCTGTCATCCCTCCTGATTATGCCATCGCTTTAAGTACAAAACTAACTAGAATGATTGGGTTAGTTGTCAACTATCAAGGAAGAACTCAAAGATGGCAATCAAAGCCAACAATCTGTTACCACCAACCTAATTAATAACTACCTTAATGTTTGCCTGTGGTTAGGATAGTTGCAATGCAAAGCATACGTTATTATGTTGGCAAATGGCAGCCACAGCTGTGACATCCATCCTTACATATAACGAAGTGAAGTGATTAATCAATCAGCAGCTAACTAGTGTCTTTTGGCAGGGAGGCTGAGCTGAGCTCATGCAAACATATCATCGATCAAGAATTCTCCAGAAAGAATAGAGCCAAGGTACGTTTTGAGTAATGCTACATCGCTACTTTGCATATTCGTGTATTCATGCATCTCAGTTTGTATATGTTTTCACCAATATTTCAACGAGAACTGCTCGTATCTTCGTAGGACTGCGCGTGCACTGATAATTTGTTTCTGCTGCTTCTACTGTTCTAGCCTGTTCTTGCTAGGACGGTAAGTGAGACTGCAGTCATCGGGTGGTAAAAGATTTACAAAGACGTGCTCTGAAGGAGGAAAACTAAAGAACAGCTGTTGTGGTAAGAACCTATCTTTGCCATCATATTTTTTATTAAACGCTGTTGCTTCTGTACTGGCGCCTGCGTTCCGTCGCTTGCGCTCGCGTGCGCACGCGCTCGCGCGGATGCTGCTTGCGTGGGCGCGCTGCTCGCTGCTGCTCGCCGCCGCTGCGCGCCGACGCCGCTACGCCGCTGCTCACCACCGCCCCACCACCACCCGCCGACGGCCTGTCGATCCACTCTTCTCTACCTCTCTAATTTGCTCGATTGGTAGCTTACGGAGTTTTTTTTTACTTTTTTATACTATTTTTTTCAGTACTTCTTTACAGTGACATTTCTATACAATCATACTAAAAAAAGGATCGCCTGTACGAAACACAAAACGCAGGCGCATGCATTCTAGTCGGTCCCTTGATTAAATACGACAATATCATGTTATCATTTGCAGCACTACAAAAATTGCACATTCCAGGGAGTGGATAAAGCAATTTTTGTTCAATGCTCACAAAGCACTTTCTTTTGTTTAATTTTCTTTTTGAACGGATGTTCAAGCTAAAATTTGGCTACTTTCTTGTTCTTTCTCATTTGTTTTTACAGTGTTGTTGCTTCTTCTTAAAACGATTACTATTTCTAGTCCTTGTGTTGTCATCGTAATCTCTCCTCTTAGAGAGTAGCTTGGTAGTATTAGGTCATGTTGGCTACCTCCTAGAGTGGTTGTTATGGCGTTTGTCAGCGGCGGACCCAGCTCCCGGGCGGGGTGGGCTGGCGCCCGGGCTCCGCAATTACCGGTGTTCGGCCATGCCCGTGTACCTCGGCTAGGACCAGCAAGGGAAGAGCATGGGCTGGGCACTACGCCTTGCGGCTTAGCCTAGGCTCCTCGAAAATCCTGGGTCCGCCACTGGCGTTTGTTCTCTTTGAGCTTCAGCTCTTTAGTTATTTTAAACAAATATCGGCATCTAAATTAGATGATCTCTTTAAAGTTTAACTAGTACGTACTTCAGTACTATGTTCAGTTATTATAGCATATAAACCTAATGAATTAGGTGGCCCTCACATGGTCTAGAAGTATACAGTCTTCTGTTTACAGCTACGTACTCCGGTCTACTGTCAACTTTCTGCCCTAACTAAATAAGATTAGTCAGTGGATTAATTATTTGGTTTGAAGCATCCAATGCTACACTCGGTGTCCTGTGTTTCTACGTTTTCTCCTCCCTTCCCTCTTCGTTAGAAAAGTTTAATCGGGAGCGACGAATCACCAAAACGCTTCTTTATATTGGCAAATTACCAATTTTCCCCTCTTTCCCCCATGTGATTGGATTATACCAGACAAAGCGATGCATAAACCGGATGCAAGTAAATACACACAAAGGCCTTGTTAAATTAAATCAAATAAAAATTTATTATTTTGTACGAATGAAATGAGTTAGTACTCTGTAGTTATTTTTATAATATTTTAAATAGTTTTCTTAAAGTTTATAAAATATTTTTTATATTATTTTGTGAACTCTCCACGACGCTTTTGGGGGAGTCACAATAGGCTAGAATTTTCAGCAACTTTTTTATCTGAAAAAAATAAGGCCAAGGTCAAAAAATTATATGATGGGAATTACAACGGTACATGCACATGCACAAGGAGACATCGCTTCCTTCAATTGGGGGGTGTACTTCACTGTTGAAGTTACCTCATGGCAATTGCATAGGCATTGTTGAACGGATTGGAATCATCTGTAGTTATCTTCCCTGATAAGATCACTGACATATGAATGTAGGCCCATATGTCAGTGACCCAACTGTACAGTAACTATGGAGGATCTAGTTTTGTTGGACTGGGGGTGATGGCTGATGAGCGTTGGGCACGCAGAGCAGTAGATCTATCTCAAGACTGATGCGTCAGTGTGGTGTGCTGAGGAACTGCACTGCAGTTAATTCTGATCCGCCATGCGGTCCTGTCCTCTCTCCAGCACCACCAGCAGCGGTGCCACTAGTACGAGCAGGGAAATGAAGAGCTTCTTGTTCAAGCGGAGCTGCCCACTGCTCATAATTAGTAGCCATTGGCAGTAGGCCGTTGCTTTCTCATGGTCCTTGCTCTTATCTCATGGAGTGGCAAATGCTCGCAATACGCACGCTTAGTTCTACCTCTCTCCGGTCCAGGCGTCCAGTACGTGCATCGACATTGCACGTAGTGAAGTGCCAGAAAACGACGGGCAGATAATAATGGAAGTAGATCAAGAACAAGAATATCGTACGCAGATTTTAGGTTATTCTGGCGAGTTACCAATCACCAGAAGATGTACGTCTTACAAGAGATATATAGATATGTGTATACAGGGTGGTCAAAACAAACATGGAAACAAATCTGCTACGATGAGGAAGGGTGAGGCGATCTCAATGGGCTAGTCTGGCCTCGTTCCGCAGGGATTCGGTTCCTCTAATTTATTGTAGAAGACAGTGGGTTACTGACATGTGAACCCTACGCGTCGACAAATCTGGTTTGCTTATAGTAGAATTTAGGGTCATACATCGATAGTAATTGACATAATTAATGGTAAACCGGTTGTCCATTTATTAAATCTACTCCGTAATGTAGCAGTGGAGTTATGATAAAAAATATATATAAGAGAGGAAAATACAGTAAGAAATGTAATGATTAAATTGTTGGTGAACAGTGACGTGATTGAACATGGGGTGTTGGGGGGAGAGAGAGTATCGCTCTATCGGAGGTGCAATTGACACATTTTGATAATTCGCGTGCAGTCAACGAGCAGCAGCTTGGCTCTGCTCTGCGGTGCCGCTGATTGCAGATCACATGCACATTCCAACCACCCAGGCGGAGCCGTGCCTGCACCAGTTGTCAGTTGTCACTCTCGTCGACCGCTAGACTGCAAGCGCTGGCCTTTCTGACCTCCTCCCTCCCCCCTCTCCTCTGAGTTCAGACTTCAGAGTGGAGACGATGAAGCAGCAGGTGCCGAGCAACGGCGACCGCGGCGGCATGGCCTCCTCGCCGTCGGCGGCGCCGCGGATTTCGAGAGCAGCCACAAAGGAGGCCTCTTCTCCTCCAGCTCCGGCTAGAGGGCTGAAGAGCAGGCCAGCCATGGCCGCCGCTCCTCCCAGCCCCACTACGCCTCCGGCCCCCAGACCGAGGAGGGCCGCGAAGGTGAGCAGCATGGAGGAGATGGCGGCGAAGAGGCGCCCTTGGCCGGAGCAGCAGCAGCAGCAGCAAGAGGAGGACGCGCGGCGGCTGCGCGCGGAGGTGGAGGCCCTGAGGAGGGAGGTGGAGAGGCTTCTGCACCTCAACGCGGAGCTGGAGCGCGACAAGAGCGGCCTCGCGCAGCAGCTCGCTCTCGCGCAATGCACCATCTCCCACCTCCAGCACCAGCACCGGCAGCACGCCGTCCAAGTAAGCTTCTTCATCGTCGACGGCGAGAACGTTGGCGGAGCAACCATGATTACTGATTAATTTCCCTTCTTCTCAACTGAATCGAATAGGCGAACGCCGCCGTCAGCCAAGAGAACGGCGTTGCAAGCGCCAAGCCACAGCCTCCAAAGCCACCGCCGCTGCCGCCGCCACCGCCGTCGGCCAGCAGAGGAGGAGCGCCAGTATCTGTACCTGCGCCGCCGCAGCGGGGGTCGTCTAGGACAAGCACGGTGAACCAGGCGACCGCGTTGGTCGAGATGTACAACTCGCTGACCAAGCGTGACGCCAGGAGGGGCGCCGCCGCCAGCACGGCGCACCATAGCGGCATCGTCGGCGAGCTGCAGAATCGCTCCACGCACTTACTAGCGGTCAGCATCCCCATTCCCGCGCCCCACCACGTACTCTGCTCCCTGGAATTCCCCGGGACCACAAGAAAAAATTAATCTTTGGTCTCTCTCTCAGATCAAAGCGGATGTCGAAACCAAAGGAGAGTTCATCCATGATCTCATCAAGAAAGTCCACACTACTACCTACACCGGTGTGGAGCAGCTGCTGGCATTTGTGGATTGGCTGGATCAACAGCTCTCAACTTTGGTAATTAAGCAAAAAAAAAAAACAAATTTCCATTTCTCGTTTCATATTCTTCTTTCTTTGTAAGTATAGCAAGGGAAGGTTATGGAGAGGTTAGTAAGTAGCGCAGCCCTTTTTTGTGCACACGTCCAAACAACCCGCAGACAGTAATTCTTTTGGGGATATCACCTTATACCCGCCCATTTTTAATGACCTCTTTTAAGGCAATCTTTTATCTGACAAGCCTGAAAAGTGATTCTTTTGTGACTAAGAGCATTGCTTATTTTGAGACTAAGAGCTCTCTATATTTCGATCAATATATTTCTTCTCTAAATCACTATTTGCTCTCTATATTTTCATCATCTCCAGCATTCTAACCTCGAAAAGATATAGAGATTTTTTAGAGAGTCTCTAAATATAGAGACTTTGGAGAGAGTCTTTAAATTTAAAGGCTGAGATAGAGACTCTGCTGGAACGTTATAGAGACTGAGGTTGTCCGTAATTATGTTTTAAGGAATCTGTTGGCAATGCTCTAATAACCTTGATTTGTTGACATGTCATGCTAGATCATGGAATTGAAGTTTCACATGATAGACGTAATGGTTATAACCTAGGTCGGCTGGACATTGGACTAGCATGACATGTCAATAAATTATGCATTAAAACGGGGTTAGGGGGTAATTAGTCATTAACTTTAATTTTTTGGGCCTTATCATACAAAATGACTCAATTGGGGATATAAGATAAAGTCTTTTTTTTAAAAAAAAACTACTAATTTAACTTATGTTTCTGTAGTCTGATGAGACAGCTGTGTTGAAGCACTTCAGCTGGCCGGAGAGAAAAGCTGATGCGCTCAGGGAAGCAGCGTTCGAGTACCGGGATCTCAATCATGTTCTAACAGAGATCTCATCCTGGAATGATGATGGCAGCCCTACTTCGTGTGAGGCTACTCTGAGGAAGGCATCCAGCTTGCTTGATAAGTATGACATGCACAGCAATGCTACCAAATCCAAGCACAAAATGTTTGCTTGCTTGGCTGAAATTGTTCTTCGTTTCATGGCTGTCAGATTGGAGAAGAGCATGAACAGGCTGGTGAACCTGAGGAGCTCTGCGATGCCGTCCTACAAGGAGTTCAAAATCCCAACTGAATGGATGCTTGATTCAGGGATTGCCTCAAAGGTACCCAAGCAATCAAACCTGTCTGTGACGCCGAAGCTAATGCTAACGCAGCGCATGGCAGGATGCATCAACGTTTTAACTGCATAGAGATGGGGATTTTGGTTTGCATTGCAGATGAGGCTGGCATCGGTGAAGCTGGCGAAGGTGTACATGAAGAGAGCCCTCAAGGAGCTGGGGAGGGATGGCACGGCGGGAGCAGGGAACGAGGCTGCTCTGGTTGCTCAGAGTGTGCGCTTCACCTACAGGGTTCACCAGGTACCTCCCTAATCCAGCACCCCCTACAGCCATGCTGCCGTGCAGACGTCACTCTCCGTCTCTGGCATGAGGTCCCTGGATGCACGGGGCCACATGTCAGAGAGTGACTGCACTGCATGACTGCAGATGGTCTGGATCCGATTCCAACCAGTTGTAGCAGAAGCGAAATCAGAGAGTGATATGCTTCCTTTGCTTTGCCTTGCAATGCTTCTGTAGTTTGCAGGAGGGCTCGACTGCGAAGCGATGCGCGCCTTCGAAGAGCTCAGACAGCGGGCTCGCTCGGCCTGCCCCCCAAATCTTTAGCTCGTCGCGGTTTCTGCCTGCCTGCTCTAAATCTAAATGCTAATTGTTCATCAGATGAAACGATTGGTAGCGTGCATGTCAGAAATGGAGAGGGAAAACTAATTTTGTGGTTTTTTTTTCTGTCTGTATATATATATATAGTCTCGTTGTTTCAGTTGTTCTACGCATGTAACTAGCCGAATGTCCTAGTGTTACATTTTTTTTTCGGAAACTCTAACAGGAAAATATCTAACATATCATCGCAGAATCCCCTAATGCTTTATATGACATCATTTAGAGATTTATCTCTTCAATTACGTTGCACTGTTATTTATTCTTTTCCATACCACTATCATCAAGCTCCATTAGTTCTCACAGTTATCAAGCCCCCTTCCCTCCTTGGATCACAACCCCCATTGGCCATTGGCCATTGGCCATGGCCACCCAACACCCCCTCCGTTTTATGTGTTGAGGAACCTCGCTACCGAGTGTAGTTCGAGGTACAAACGTGGCAATCAATCACAGAGAAAGCGCAATCACAGGGGACACAAAGTTGTATGGGTGGAGCTCTGCTTTATTAATTTTCAGATCTGTATGTACAATAGGTGCTCCACCTCTTCTTATATAGTACTGCTTAGGGTTTAGGCCAGGTCCATATGTGGGACCCACCAGGATAAGTCGCCGGCCTAACCGGGCCGGACTCCTCCCCATAGGTGGTTTCCCAACACTCCCCCTTGGACCTTGCCAGCGAGATGCATATGCCTCATCAAAACTTCATTCAAAAACCCAGTGGAAAAAAAAGGATTGGAGAAAGAGTACATAGCATACGCTTGCTGTGCGCACGATTTGCCTCATTAAAAACCTTATGTGAAAAAACTTCAGGGAAAAACTCACCAAGGAAAAAAGAGTACAAACCACCCAACATTGCATTCAATCTCCTAGATCGAGTTGGGTACTCCAGCTTCATGCCAAAGTTTTAATTCAGGGCGTGTGAATTATCTTCCTCTGAATTCAGCACTTCTTTGAGCCTGATCATTCCAATGCCCCTAACACACCTTTCAAAAGAGGCGGTAGGTAATGACTTAGTGAACAGGTCAGCCAAATTCTCACAAGATTTGGTGTGCTGGATACTTATTTCGTTCAATTTATGCAGTTCATGCGCATAAAAGAACTTGGGGTCTATATGCTTAGTGAGATTACTTTTCACATAACCCGTTTGCATTTGTGCAACACAAGCGGCATTATCTTCATAGATAATTGTAGGGGTTTGCTCAATAGATAATCCACATGACTGCAGGATGTGTTTCACCATTCTTCTTAACCATGCACATTCACGAGATGCTTCATATAATGCAATGATTTCCGAGTGGTTTGTGGACGTAGCCACAAGCGTCTGCTTGGACGACTTCCATGACATTGCAGTGCCACCACACAGGAAAACATACCCAGTTTGTGATTTATCAGAATGCGGGTCCGAAAGGTACCCAGCATCGGTATAACCAACAATATTCATATCTTGGTTCTTCCTGTAAAACAGGCCAAGATCAATACTTTCACGGAGGTATCGAAAGATAACCTTTATTCCGTTCCAATGCCTCTTCGTGGACGCTGCACTGTATCGAGCCAACGTGTTCACGGCGAATGCAATATCGGGCCGTGTACTGTTAGCAAGATACATGAGTGCTCCTATTGCACTCAAGTACGGGACTTCCTGCCCGAGGATTTCCTTCCCCTCTTCCCTGGGTCGGAAGGGATCTTTTTCTTTCTGCAAAGACCTCCCTATCATAGGAGTTCTGGAGGAATACGCTTTGTCAAAGTCAAACTTTCCCAATACCTTCTGAGTATAGGTAGCCTGGTGCACTAAAATTTTATGAGGAAAATGCTCGAGTTGTAAGCCTAAGCAGTACTTAGTTTTACCTAAGTCTTTTATTTCAAACTCAGACTTCAAATAAGAGCATGCTTCTTCAACTTCTTCATTTGTCCCGATGATGTTCAGATCATCTACATATACGGAGACTATGCAGAATCCATTAGGGGATCGCCGTATAAAGACACAGGGACAATCTTCATTATTTGCGTAGCCTTTCTTGCAGAGAAAGTCACTTAAGTGATTATACCACATCCTCCCAGACTGCTTTAGTCCATATAGAGACTTCACAAGTCGTACACTATATAGATTTCTATTGGCTCTGTCGTCATTTGGGACGGGTATACCTTCAGGTACCTTCATATAGATTTCAGAATCTAAATTACCATAAAGGTAAGCGGTCACAACATCCATCAATTTCATTCTTAAGTTCATATTAACTGCCATTGAGATGAGATATCTAAAGGTTATGCCCATGACCGGGGAGTAAGTTTCCTCATAGTCAATTATAGGACGTTGAGAGAAACCTTGAGCTACCAGCCTTGCTTTGTACCTCACGACTTCATTACTTTCATTCCTCTTACGAACAAAGATCCACTTGTACCCTATAGGGCGTATGTGGTTCGGTGTGCGGCTTACAGGCCCGAACACTTGTCTATTGTTCAGAGAAGTCAGTTCTGCTGTAATTGCCTTTTTCCATTCTTCCCAATCCGGCCTTGCTTTACATTCTGCTAGAGATGTAGGCTCGGGATCATTTTCAATTATGAAGGCAATTTTCTTTGCATAGTAAATATCGATTATGGCTGTGGCTCTATTCATTACTTCTCCGGATAATTCATAGTTTATGGCCATTTCATCATGGGTTGTTTCGGGCAATTGTTTACCTTGCTCTTCACCGTATATCCCCTTAGCGGGAGCAAGTTCCTTTAGTTTATTATAGCCGATGTGTGCGCTCATATTTGCTTCGGCATTATGCACTGGTTCCTGCTGTGGAACATTCTCGAGTTCCTGCAGGGGAACATTCAAATTTGGGAGGGCCTCGCTGGCAGGCTCCTTACCAGTGCCGGGTCTCAACCTGCTCCCCTTCCCACGGTGGGGTGCTTTTGTGACTGGTTGTGATAAGTTCTCCTTCCCTCTTTTTCCCAGGCGTCCCCGGGTACTTGGGGTTGGAGTAACCAGACTCCCTGCTATTTTCTTAGGCCTTTGAGCAGATTGAGGGGTACCTTCTATTTGCTTTGGTACTGCAACCCTCTCTGGTGCATTGTGTGCAGGCACATGCGACTTAATCACTCCCTGCGAGTCACAAAAGTGATCAGGCAGTACATTTGCTAATTTATTTAAGTTTAGGATTTTCTGGACCTCACCATTTGCTTCACTAGTGCGAGGGTCTAATGTCGCCAAGACCTTGCTTGCCAGTGATTTCTCGGCATTCATCTTACGGTGGCTTATTCTCTCCCTAATGACGGAAATTATCCTCGTCAAATATGCAATCAATGAACCGAGTCAGATGCAAATCTCCAATATAGGTTCTAAATATCGGATTATTGAGATACTCTCATATCCAACATAAATCCCAGACTTTCGGAGAGGACCCATAGCGGCACGCTGAGGGGGTGGTATAGGTACATATACCTTGCAGCCAAATTTTCTAAGATGCGAGATCTTGGGGATTATGCCTTGCGCTAGTTGCATAGGTAAATGGATGTTGTGGGCTGATAGTCTATAATTAATGAGATTAGATGCATGAAGGACTGCATGTCCCCAGCAAGAGTTCGGTAAGTTAGACTGCAAGAGAAGTGGCCGGGCAATGAATTTAATTCTCTTAATCAATGCTTCTGCTAGCCTGTTCTGCGTATGAACGTGCGGTACTGAGTGCTCAAGGTGAATCCCCGATGCGGTGCAATAATCATCAAAGGCCTTTGAGGTAAACTCGCCGGCGTTGTCCATGCGAATGGATTTGATGTTATGCTCGGAGAACACATTCTTAAGACGGATAATCTGCGAGATTAGCTTCGCGAACGCGTGGTTCCTCGTCGAGAGTAAACTCACGTTCGATCACTTCGAGGAAGCATCAATGAGCACCATAAAGTATCTAAACGGCCCTGACAGGGGCTGAATAGGGCCACAAATGTCTCCCTGAATCCGTTCAAGAAAAGCGGGGACTTCATCTCTAACCTTCAGGACCGATGGCCTAGTAATCATTTTTCCGGTGGCACAGCTGGTGCACACAAAATCTTCATGATTCGAAAAATTTCTAACATTGATACCGTGGCCTTGCGAATTATTTATAATTTCTCTCATCATTCTAAGACCAGGGTGGCCAAGTCTGCTATGCCAGAGGAAAAAGAGTTCAGAGTTTCTAAAGGCCGTCTTAAGGGAGGTGAACACTGCTGGTGCTCTAATACTAGTGTGGTATAGCCCAGATTCTAAGGAGGCGAACTTCTCGAGAATTCGCTTCTCGCATCCGTTGTGCTGCACAATGCACAAAAATTCTATATGAAATCCATTGGCACGGATGTCACGAAAAATCAATAATGTTCGAGTGGATTCAGGGTATAATAATGCCTCTTTCATTTCAATAATAGTTCCCATAGGCAAAATTATAGATGCTCTTCCTGAGCCTACAATGCAAGTGTCGCTTCCAGCGATAGTGGTGATACAACCAGTATTCTTCGAGATAGACTGAAAGTATTTTGATTCTCGCATGATACTATTCGTAGTACCACTATCCACAATGCACAATTCCTCCATGGGTGCTACACAAATATATATATAGTTGCAATCAGATAATGGCACAACCACATATGCAAAGCATATAATTCATGCAAAATTCAAAAATACTATAAATTCCATCATACTAAAATTCAGGGTTCTTCAAGATCAACCACGAGAATTAAAATATGCTCTCCTAGAGCTTACAATGCAAGGGAAAAATTCTAAAATTCATTTAAATGTCTTCTAACGCAACCACTCTAAGATAATAGCAGCGACAGGCTGCAAGGAAAAACTAGATAGACTCAGTGAACATAGCGTCCACACTCTCCCGGATGTCAGAGTCATCAAAGTGATCAATCTTCATGGCGCCTACAGGGACGGGGCCAGGAGGGGGTAGGGGAAGAGATGCCAGTTCCTCCCCAAGGAGATCATCCTTTTCAAATTCATCTTCGGGCTTATTCTTCTCAACTTGAAGCTCTGCTAGATGCGCTTCAATAGGACGCTTCTTCTTGGCCTGATGTGCCGCGACCACTTCTTTGGGCTCACGGCAGATCCTGGACCAATGCCCCTTCAGGCCGCAGCGATAGCACGTTTGGTTCTGCTGGGCATACGGCTTGCGCGGCCCTTTCTTTCCTTTCCCTTTCTTGCCCTTCTTATTGGGCTTCTTCACCTTGTAACTATTGGCATTTATTTCAGTGCCATTCAGGTTACTCGGTGCTTGGGACTTGAAATTCTTCATCAAGATATTATCATAAGTTTCAGACACCATCATCATGTCGATGAGAGTGCTATACTGTAACATCCCAAATTTTTAAAACCAATTTGGCACGTTAAAAATTTCTTAAGTGCATGATTTAAAAATGTTAAATCACTCATTATTGCATCATCACTTCATGCATTGCATTTAGATTAGAAAAACAATTTAAAACCTTCCGAGCCTATGCCCTTTGGTGGAAAATTTTGGTAATTGGTTTAAAATAATATTTTCTTAAAACCAATACCCTTGTGAGGTTATTCGAAAATGTATTATAAATTTTGGGGAAACAAAATAATATTTCCCAAAATGATTAATATGTTAAAAAGGTGTTGGAGAATATAGGTTCTTTGGAAATCAAAAATTTCAAAACATCTTATTTCCCCTCTCGGCCCAAGTCTCGGCCCATCTTTCCCTTTCCTTTTCTTTTCCCCCGCTCCCCTCTTCCCTCTGGTTGGGCCGAGCATGCGCAGCCCATTCCACGACGCCTTGGCCTTGACCAGTCCAGCCAAGCCTTACTTTATGCCATGAGGCGCGGTACCACCGCTTTGTCATCCCTTCCTCCTCTCTTCTCCCTGTTCCCCTCCTCTGTTAAGCCGCTGAATCGCCATGTGGCAGCTCTCTCTCCTCTCTCCCGGGGCCTCGCCAGTTCGTCTCCCCACGCATTGCGCGCCCCTACACTCTTCCGCCGGACCCCTCTCCGTCCCCTACCCCTCTCTTGTCTTGTCGCCGGCCAACCCCTCGGTGCCGCTGGTCCGAAAGATTCACTTCACAGCCTTGGCGGAATCGGAGCCGCGAGTGCCAAACGCGCGTGGCATTGAATGTGTCCGCGGAGCTTCGCCTATAAGTGGGGAATCTGCTCCCCTTTGCTCTCGCCTTTCGCGCCACAGCTCTGTTGAACTCCCGAGCGGTCGTCTGTCTCGCCGCGTCTTCTATTCTCCTTCCCTACTCGCTCTCGTCCGTTCGGTTTAACATCACCTCGGGATTGACTCGCAGTCGCCCAGTGAAGCTCGCCAAGCGATCCGACGCGTGTGATCCAGACGCGCGTCCCGGAGCTCAGACCGTCGTCGCCGTCGCGGTCTCATCGCCTTGCCATCTCCTCGACCAGACGAGCTCAAAGGTAGCCCTTGTTCCTCCTCATTGACATCCCCGAGTAATTGTGACCCGACCGTGTGATTCATCGCCCGCAATGACCGCCATTGCCGCCGCCACATAATGTCGCGTTGCTCACCCTGTCCTCCCAGCGGGATGGTTAGACCCTCATTTGCCGCCTCGCTCGCGCCTCGCCTAGCGCTAATCGCATCTCTCGGTGGCGGAACTCGCCGCCGTTGGCAGCGTCGCCGCCGGTCGCCTCCCTCTGTTTTCTCCCTTTTTACCTCTGCGGTGCCGCCGACAGGTGGGACCCGTTTGACAGTCGCCCTCGCCTCGCCCTCGCTCTCGCGGTGCCGAAGGCTGCGTCATTCTTGGGCCGTCTGCCGAGCCGGCCCACTGCCGTTTGGACCTCTTCCTTTATTTTTGTTTTACATTTCTGGTTAAATCATTTTATTTGGTACCTAAAAGTATTTATTAAAATAGCTTGTGCATGCTAAAAATTCTGTAAAATTTGTGAAACTACTTTATTAGTTTTGAACACGAAAATTATGTAGTTACATGTCTTGCATGTGGAATCCATTTTGGTTAAATAGATAAGCTCTAGGTGCATCATTATTTTCATGTCTGTAAATATTCTATAAAAATTCAGGAAAAATACTTTGGAGGTTGCGGGACCTTAGAAATATTATTTGTATGCATGGCATCCATCCAGCATCTGTTTTGATCATGCAAGTAATTTTGAGGTGGCATCATTCCATGTGTGCATTACCGTTTAGCATCATGTTTCCTTTAAATGAAAATGCATAAATCATGGAATTGCTGCATTTCCCTAAAAACAGCATGGCATAAAATATTTTACTTATGTGTGTTGTATTGCTTTGCATGCGTAGTGCTGCTTAGGAGGTCAAGCTCAAGACCCGATCGACGACGTCCCCTTCGCTTTCCCCGGAACCGATCAAGGCAAGTCCCCCTTTGATCATATTGAGAAGCCATTTTCGGTTATTTAGAAAATGTTATTAGACTTGAAATTATGCATGCTAGTTTAAAAAGTTAAATGCCGTATTTCCTAGACTTAGTTATCATGACCGAATATATAGAAAGGTAAGAAATATGGTAGGATTAAACCTAAGGCTAAAATATGAGTTGCTCTTATTTATATGC
Source organism: Raddia guianensis (assembly GCA_036346415.1). Taxonomy (NCBI): domain Eukaryota; kingdom Viridiplantae; phylum Streptophyta; class Magnoliopsida; order Poales; family Poaceae; genus Raddia; species Raddia guianensis. The sequence continues at coordinate 23,810,969 of CM070543.1, read as the reverse complement.
TTTGATTGTGGTAGGATAAATGCTTAAAATCATTTATGCGGAATGATTCAATCATTTGTGTGAAAGGTGAATGTTTTGAGAAATGGTTGGAAAAGGGTGATTTAAAGATAGCGCATCGGGGTGATCTTTGAGTAGGAAATGATTTTCCTCTTACCCCAAAATCTTTCCGACTAGGGGATATTTTGTCGGTTGGTGCAGAGGGCACCATGTTTTGAAACGGGCTAAAATATCAAATCTCCCTAGTCTAAGGACTGCTCATCCTATGATCCTACGAATCGAGCCATTCTGATGCGACCTCGAGCCTCGAATGGGACGGGCCCGATCGTTGGCCCTCGTGGTTGATGGTCTTGTGGCGAAACACCGTCTGGCGCGTAGCCTCTCGAGGGTAAGGCGTACCCACTCTGCAGAGTTAAAACTATCATGATAGCCGTGCTTTCATGTTATGAGCGCCAAGGACTGATTATATGGTAGTTTCTTCATTTTAAAATAAATTTAGAAAAGGGATTTTGAAGAAAGGATTTGAGATGAGTAAGGATTTGAGAAGGATTCGTTTGAGCTAGGTGCCACCGGTGATATTCGAAATGGGTATCGGCCTATCGGAAGTGTCACGCGGAATGGACCTAGCGAGTTTGAGAAAAGAAAAGAAGAAAGAATTTTGTTCTTGCTATGGCATCGAGGCCAAGTGGCGAGAACCGCTTGAGAAGAGCCCAAAGAAAATGTTGAGATTTAAAGTTTCAAATTGCTTTGTCAAAACTAGGTTAAATAACTGCGATTTCCGCAAATATCCTAAACCTTCCTTGTCTTGAACCGCATTTGCATAATTCGGACTTGCAGTACAATTTGTACTCACCATCTTTTTCTCCTCCTTTTCAAAACTTCTTCAATTTGGTCCATCCGAGTATGGCCCGCCGTCCGAAGAGGAGGACCCGGATTACGTCGAGGAGGCGTTCTCCGACGAAGAGTATGAAGAATAGGGTTACGCGTTCCTACAGCCTTCGTGCCTGTGGGATGAATAAAATCCTAGATGTTGTAATAGGCTTGTATCGTTGTGTACTCTGATTTGCGGCCTGCGAGCCGTTGTATGTTGTTTGTACTAGACTATGTTCCGTTGTAATAATAATATCGTTGGCACTGTTCCGTTTCTGTATATCTGTGTGTACTAGCCATGATCCTTGGGACTAGTACAGGTTTACGCAGGTGGAATCCGATCTTGTAAATCGGGTGCCGACAGAATTGGTATCAGAGCCAGGCTCTTATTGGCCCTAGGACGTAGCCCTAGAAATTAGAGACCATATAATTTTTAAAAGAAATAATTGTTAAATATATTCTTATTCTTCGCAATCTATCTTTGACTGACGATCTTTTGGAAACTTGTAGATGCCGGCGTTCGCTTCCAGCCTTGGTGTTATTACGGAGGTTTCGTCGCGCCACCTTCGCCGATCTTTGAGCACGCTATTTTGGTGACCCCATGTACCATGGTGCCATCGCTCCGCGCAAGGGACGACATTTGGGTGGTGTGCGTCACCATCTTTGCTGCCGGTCCCCCACCTACCCGGGGTCCGTTCCGCTACTCCGCCACTCGCGTCAGCTGCTCAGACGCCATCCAGGACGTGTCCAGACTTGCTCTACACCGACTCCGCAGTCTGTTCACGCGTGAGCTGCACGTCTCCCCGCTTCGCTTCTTTCCCTCTCGCCGCCAGACGAGCTTCTCACCACGCCAGACGGCCGAGGGTGAGAGTGACCGACGGTGTACCACCTTGTCGAAGCTCGTCCAATCCACGGACGACGCAGACACCATCGCCTGCTGGAGTTGAATGCCGCCACGACGCCAACCGCCGGTGGACTCGATCAAGAAGGAGTGCGCGACCTTAAAAGCGCGACTCCCATCACTTGGTGGAGAAGATCCACCTTCGCAAGAGGCTCCGTGAGTTGGTTCGCGAGAACCGGCGTCTCGGGAATGCCGCTTCTTCCTCCGGACTCCTACTCCTGCTTGCCGTCCTCGCGCCCGAAGGAGAAGGATGTCGGCTCCAGCTCAAGCTCGAGCCCAAGGATCTCTTGATCTTCCCAGTGCTCCTTCGAGCTCACCCCAAGAATCTTCGATTGATCTGGTCCAAGCTGGAGTGAGGCGCCGCCTCCTACCCTTGTCGAGCTTGTGGCATTCCCTCGATGGTTAGATTCGCCGCCCTTTGGTTGGCAGCCCGCCGCCGACATCGATGATGATGAAGAAGAAGAAGACCCGTCGAGTTGGTTTCGAGTCCGACTACGGCAGGTTTAGCTCAGCTCTCCCTACCCTTCGCAAGAGTCATTGTCACCCCTTTCTTTTCTTTTTTTCTTTTGCTTTGCGTCTTGTCCGCCGCTTTCACTGGTCCCCCACTTCAATAACCGGGCCGTCTCTATAAGAGGACCGCCCCGCATTGTTGTTGCCGCCTCTTTGCCCCTTCTTTGCCGCCGCCGAGTTCCCCTTGTTGCTTTGCTTCTCCACCGCGATGATGAGGAGGAGGTCGGAGATCCGCTCCGTGAGTCCCTCTCGCCGCCTCCATGATCCTCCTCTCCGCCGCGCCTGTTCATGAGTCTCGCCGCTCGGTGAGCCCTCGCCGCTCCGTGAGTCCCTCTCGCCGCTCACTTGATCCTCCTCGTCGCCGCTCCGTGCTCATGAGTCCTCGCCGCTCGGTGAGCCTCAGCCTCATGAGTCCCCTCGCCGTTCTCGAGTTCTCTCGCCATGTTCCAAGCCCTCGTCGTTCCTCGAAGTCCTCGCCTCGCCCGAGCCGAGCGAGTTCGGTTGTTCCTCGAGGAGATGAGGCACTTCCGCTTTGGATCACCGTGGTAACCATCCTACTTTGGTTAGTGCTTACCTGGTGGGCCCTGTGTATCCAGTCCTACTAATCGTCCCGGTGCCAATCCCTGTAACCCGTAGGTAGTTAGCTCGCGATTGGGGTGACGTCGGCTTGTGGTACCGCGCCCTATTGTACCTCGAAAACTATTATTTTATGTATGTGAGTGTGCATCGTGCCAAGTTTGCATGTTTTAACTCATGTTTTGGAAAAATCTGGGTTTTAGCTCTTTCCCCTTATTGTCTCTCGTCCTCTTGGCAAGCAGATGGTGATTTCGCGCCGTCTTTGGCGTGGTGATTTTATCCGTGGTCGAGCCGTGGTGGTGCGCTTAGCGAGCTAGTGGGCCCCGCCGACTTGGGAGGTTAGCCCAAACAGCCCCTGCTCCAGCCCGATCTTCCGTTGGAGGGCCACCCCGTGAGCTCAACCTTTTTCCCGCTCCAGCGCCACAAATACTCCCCCAAGAAAACCCCCAAGAGAACCAAGCCGAGTCCCCCCACCTTCCACCGCCCCACCTAGAGATCCCACTGCAAGAGAGATCTTGGAGATGCGATTCAGATGTTCCGAGAGCTTATGAGAGAAAGAAATAATGCTCCTACTCCTCCACCCGTGCCACACCATCCACCTCCTACTAGTTCCCGTGTTAACAATTTCCTAAGAGCAAACCCTCCCAAGTTCGGTGGGTCTGCTGATGCCATGGAGGCAAGCATCGGTTAAAGGCTATTGAGAAGTGTCGATCATGTTCCAATGCGGAGACACGGAGAGTGTTCAGCTCATGACCTATCACTTCTTCGAGTTGGCCGCACTGGTGGGACACATTTTGTGAGTCTCATGATGCTCCTGAGACTATCACCTGGGATGAGTTTGTTGAGGCATTTGAGGAAAATTATGTCCCCGACAGCTCAAAGGAGGCTAAGAGGCGTGAGTTTCATGCCTTAGTTCAGGGTAACATGACGATGCATGAGTATCTCACTCAGTTTACTCTGCTGGCTCGTTATGTGCCCCGTGATGTGAGGAATGATGCTGACAAGATCTACTTCTTCAAGAAGGGTATGGACCCTGAGATCCGAGCCTTGATCGATTCCTTGAATTCACCACCTTCAAGCGCTTGTTTGCAGTCTTTGTGAAGCGGGAGGAGAACCGTCGTCGGTGTTTGGTCGCTAGGAAGAGAAAGAGAGCCCAAGCAGATGGTCATCCTAGCCCTCGCCCCAAGGGACACCGTGCCGTGGTCGTGGCTTTCTTTGTTTCTCCTCGCCCACGTTCTCGATGGGTGATGCCTCATGATGCATGATCGGCTCCACCGGTCCGCACCGGATGTCGGCTCTCCCAAGAAGGATCTGCCGAGCATCAAGTGCTTCAGATGTCGCCAGATGGGACACTACGCCATTCTTGTCCCAATAAAGGTGCCATGCCAGCGCAAGGTCAAGCCAAAGTTGGGTTGCCAAGGCCCGCGAATTCCGTGCCACTCGTGGGAATTTTCCGCAGCGAGAATCTTTGCTACATTGGGCGTGGTCGGGTGAACCACGTCGATCTTGACGCATACCAATGACCCCATGCGATGATGGGTAAGTTTCGCATCAACTCAATCCCCGCCATGCATTATTTGATTACGGTGCAACGATTCATTTATTCTTTGCATCATTTGCTAAAAATCATGGTCTTGAAATAAGTGCACTAAAGAAACCTATCTTGATTAAATCCTGGAAAAGTCATTCGCAGTACCATATTGATGTGCCCCGATGTTTGCATTGAAATTGAGGTGTGGGATTTTTAGCGAGACCTAGTGGTCATTGATTCAAAAGGATAGAAGTGATACTAGGCATGGATTGGTTAGCCAAATATAAGGGTCATATTGATGTGTTTCAAAAGCAGTCAAGTTGACTAGTGGTGATGGTAAGGAAGTTCAGTTTGTTGCCAACTCCGGTTCTGAAAATCTGATTGCCCTAAATAAGTTGGAAGGGTCGGATCTAAAGAATATGCCTATCTTGCGGGAATTTCCTGATGTGTTTCCCGAGGAGTTGCCAGGCATGCCGCCTGAGAGAGATGTTGAGTTTGTTATTGACTTAGCCCCTGGTACTGCGCCTATCTCCCAAAGGCCGTACCGTCTTTCCGCCAATCTAATGGCTGAGTTAAAGAAACAGATCGAAGAGTTGCAAGATAAGGGATTTATACGCCCTAGTGCGTCACCTTGGGGTGCTCCAGTTATTTTTGTGAAAAAGAAGGATGGATCCCTGAGGATGTGTGTGGACTATAGGTCACTTAATGAGGTGACCATTAAAAACAAATACCCCTTGCCTCGCATTGATGATTTATTTGATCAGTTGAAAGGAGCCTCCATTTTCTCAAAAATTGATCTAAGGTGCAGTTACCACCAAATCGTAATCAAGGAGTCGATATTCCTAAGTCACTTTCACTACTCGGTATGGTGCGTATGAGTTCACCGTCATGTCCTTTGGTCTTACCAATGCTCACGCTTATTTCATGAACTTGATGAACAAAGTATTCATGGATTTCCTTGATAAATTTGTGGTTGTGTTCATTGATGACATTCGATCTATTCCAAGTCGAAGAAGAGCATGAGATCCACTTGAGGATGGTTCTAGAAAGGTTAAGGAGCATCAATTGTTCGCCAAGTCGAGTAAGTGTGAATTTTGGATGAAAGAAGTGTCTTTCCTTGGTCACTTCATTTCTGCCAAGGTGTTCTTTGTGGATCCGAGAAAGTAGCATCGTGGTTGTTGGAAGCAATCAAGTCTGTGATCAAGTCGAAGTTTCCTTGGTTTGGCGGGTATTACCGCCGATTCATCGAAGGGTTCTCCAAAATAGCCCGACCGATGACCAATTTGTTGAAGAAAGAAAAGAAGTTTGAATGGATCGCCAATTTGTGAAGACAGTTTTCAAGAGTTGAAAAAGCGTCGACTTATTAATGCTAATTTTGCTCGATATCCGCAAGGACTTTGAGATTTTTCGTGATGCATCTCGTCAAGGTCTTGGTTGTGTCCTTATGCAAGAAGGAAGAGTGGTGGCTTATGCATCTAAATCACTTAAGCCGCATGAACAAAATTACCCTACCCATGATTTGGAATTAGGCTGCATTGTGCATGCCACGAAAATTTGGAGGCACTATCTCATGGGGAATCGTGACCGAGATATTCACCGATCATAAGAGTCTTAAGTACATTTTCACCGGCTGACCGAATCTAAGGCAAAGGCGTTGGTTGGAGTTAATCAAGGATTATGATGTGGGAATTCACTATCACCACGGCAAAGCCAATGTGGTGGTCGATGCTCTAAGTCCGCCGTCCGGTTGTAATCACCTCCGGAGTGAGGAGATGTCGCCGGTCTGTGTGAAGAATTTCTTAAGCTAAATCTTGGAATGGTAAAAGTCGGTCATTTGAATTGATGGAATTGCAACCCACCTTGTTAAATCAAATCAAGGAAGCCCAAAAGGGTGATGAAGAAGTTCAAGAGATCAAAAGCGAATCTTTGAAAGATAAAGCACCAAATTTTTTCGTTGATAATGAAGGTGTGCTTTGGTTTAAGAAAAGGATCTTTGTGCTCGTGTCGGTAGCTCTAAGAGAGCTCATCCTTAAGGAAGCTCATGACAGTTTCCATCTCCATACACCCCGGTAGCACCAAGATGTATTCGGATTTGAAAAGTTCGTATTTGTGGACAGGCATGAAAAGAGAGGTCGCAGAATTTGTGGTCCGTTGTGATATTTGCCAAAGGGTGAAGGCAGAGCACCAGCGTCCTGCAGGTCTGTTGCAGCCTTTGAAAATCCCAGAGTGGAAGTGGGAAGAAATTGGAATGGATTTCATTGTCGGTCTTCCGAGGACCCAAGCGGGCCACGACTCTATTTGGGTCATCGTTGACAGGTTGACCAAGGTGGCCCACTTTGTTCCAGTTCGCACCACCTATACTGGAGGCAAGCTCGCTGAATTGTACATAAGCCGAATTGTGTGTCTGCATGGTGTGCCTAAAAAGATCGTGTCAGATCGGGGTACGCAGTTCACTTCAAAGTTTTGGGACAAGCTCCACGAATCGCTTGGGACTCGACTGAATTTCAACCTGACTTTTCACCCTCGGATCGATGGGCGACCGAAGAGTAAATCAGATTTTGGAAGATATGTTGAGAGCTTGTGCTCTGGCTGCGCCTACCAGTTGGGATAAGCAGTTGCCCTATGCTGAGTTTGCATACAACAACAGTCATCAGTCCAGCATCCAGATGGCTCCTTTTGAAGCTTTGTATGGAAGGAAGTGCAGGACTCCTTTGTATTGGCAAGAGACCGGTGAGTCAAAAATATTTGGGTTGGATATTTTGCAAGAGGCCGAAGAGCAAGTCAAAATGATCCAACAGAGGTTAAAAACATTTCGATCCCGATGGAAGAGTTATCTTGATAACCGTCGAAGGATTTGAAATTTGCCGTTGGAGATTTTGTGTATTACGCGTGTCTCCGCTCAAGGGCATGCGAGATTCGTGTAAGTGGCAAGTTAGCTCCAAGGTTCATTGGTCCTTTCAAAATTCTTGCTCGAAGAGGTGAAGTGGCCTATCAGTTGGAACTTCCTGAGTATCTGGCAGGTGTGCATAATGTGTTCCATGTGTCTCAGTTGAAGAAATGTCAGCGAGTTCCTGAAGAGCAGTTGATTCCTGAGGTGTTGGATTTGCAGCCTGATCTGTCTTTTAAAGAATACCCAGTCAGAATTTTGGATGTGGCAGTTCGCAAAACCCGTAGCAAGGCTACGCGTTTTTGCCGAGTTCAGTGGAGCAATCACTCTGAAGCTGAGGCCACTTGGGAGCGTGAGTCAGATCTTCAGGCTGAGTTCCCAGAGTTGTTTTCAGAAGAATCGGAATCTCGAGGACGAGATTCACCTTAAGGGGGGGAGGTTTGTAACATCCCAAATTTTTAAAACCAATTTGGCACGTTAAAAATTTCTTAAGTGCATGATTTAAAAATGTTAAATCACTCATTATTGCATCATCACTTCATGCATTGCATTTAGATTAGAAAAACAATTTAAAACCTTCCGAGCCTATGCCCTTTGGTGGAAAATTTTGGTAATTGGTTTAAAATAATATTTTCTTAAAACCAATACCCTTGTGAGGTTATTCGAAAATGTATTATAAATTTTGGGGAAACAAAATAATATTTCCCAAAATGATTAATATGTTAAAAAGGTGTTGGAGAATATAGGTTCTTTGGAAATCAAAAATTTCAAAACATCTTATTTCCCCTCTCGGCCCAAGTCTCGGCCCATCTTTCCCTTTCCTTTTCTTTTCCCCGCTCCCTCTTCCTTACGGTTGGGCACGAGCCAGCACGCCCATTCCACGACGCAGCCTTGGCCTTGACCATCCAGCTAGCCAGCGCCTTGCGCCCGCGAGGCGCGGTACCACCGCCTTGTCATCCCCTTCCTCCTCTCTTCTCCCCTGTTCCCCTCCTCTGTTCGCTTCGCCGAATCGCCGCCGCGGCAGCTCTCTCTCCTCTCTCCCGGGGCCTCGCCAGCTCGTCTCCCCACGCATTGCGCGCCCCTACACTCTTCCGCCGGACCCCTCTCCGTCCCCTACCCCTCTCTTGTCTTGTCGCCGGCCAACCCCCTCGGTGCCGTCGGGTCCGAGCATTCACTTCACGGCACTGGCCGGAATCGGAGCCGGCGAGTGCCAAACCGCGCGTGGCATTGAATGTGTCCCGAGCGGAGCTCGCCTATAAGTGGGGAACTGCTCCCCCTTTGCTCTCTGCCTTTCGCGCCACAGCTCTGTTGAACTCCCGAGCCGGTGCGTCGTCTCCGCCGCGTCTTCTATTCTCCCTTCCCTACCTCGCTCTCGTCCCGTTCGGTTTAACATCACCTCGGGGATTGACTCGCAGGTCGCCCCAGCGAAGCTCTCGCCAAGCGATCCGACGCCGTGTGATCCGCACGCGTGTCCCGGAGCTCGCACCGTCGTCGCCGTCGCGGTCTCATCGCCTTGCCATCTCCCTCGACCCGACGAGCTCAAAGGTAGCCCCTTGTTCCCTCCTCATTGACATCCCCGGAGTAATTGTGACCCGACCGTGTGATTCATCGCCGCCGCAATGACCGCCGCTGCCGCCGCCACATAATGTCGCGTTGCTCACCCTGTCCTCCCCGCGGGATGGTTAGACCCTCATTTGCTTCGCCTCGCTCGCGCCTCGCTTCGCGCGCGCCCAATCGCCCTCTGGTGGCCGGAACCGTCGCCGCCGTTGGCCGCGTCGCCGCCGGTCGCCTCCCCTCTGTTTTCTCCCCCTTTTTACCTCTGCGGTGCCGCTGACAGGTGGGACCCGTTGTGATCGCCCTCGCCTCGCCCTCGCTCTCGCGGTGCCGAAGTAGCGTCATTCTTGGGCCGTCTCACGAGCCGCCCCTTGCTGCTTGGACCTCTTCCTTTATTTTTGTTTTACATTTCTGGTTAAATCATTTTATTTGGTACCTAAAAGTATTTATTAAAATAGCTTGTGCATGCTAAAAATTCTGTAAAAATTTGTGAAACTACTTTATTAGTTTCTGAACCTGGGAAAATTATGTAGTTACATGTCTTGCATGTGGAATCCATTTTTGGTTAAATAGATAAGCTCTAGGTGCATCATTATTTTCATGTGCTGTAAATATTCTATAAAAATTCAGGAAAAATACTTTGGAGGTTGCGGGACCTTAGAAATATTATTTGTATGCATGGCATCCATCCAGCATCTGTTTTGATCATGCAAGTAATTTTGAGGTGGCATCATTCCATGTGTGCATTACCGTTTAGCATCATGTTTCCTTTAAATGAAAATGCATAAATCATGGAATTGCTGCATTTCCCTAAAAACAGCATGGCATAAAATATTTTACTTATGTGTGTTGTATTGCTTTGCATGCGTGTGCGCGTTTAGGAGGTCAAGCTCTCGAAGACCCGATCGACGACGTCCCCTTCGCTTTCCCCGGAACCGATCAAGGCAAGTCCCCCTTTGATCATATTGAGAAGCCATTTTCGGTTATTTAGAAAATGTTATTAGACTTGAAATTATGCATGCTAGTTTAAAAAGTTAAATGCCGTATTTCCTAGACTTAGTTATCATGACCGAATATATAGAAAGGTAAGAAATATGGTAGGATTAAACCTAAGGCTAAAATATGAGTTGCTCTTATTTATATGCTTTGATTGTGGTAGGATAAATGCTTAAAATCATTTATGCGGAATGATTCAATCATTTGTGTGAAAGGTGAATGTTTTGAGAAATGGTTGGAAAAGGGTGATTTAAAGATAGCGCTCGGGGTGATCTTTGAGTAGGAAATGATTTTCCTCTTACCCCAAAATCTTTCCGACTAGGGGATATTTTGTCGGTTGGTGCGAGAGGGCACCATGTTTTGGCGGGCTAAAATATCAAATCTCCCTAGTCTAAGGACCGCTCATCCTATGATCCTACGAACTGAGCCATTCTGATGCGACCTCGAGCCCGGAATGGGGACGGGCCCGATCGTTGGCCCTCGTGGTTGATGGTCTTGTGGCGAAACACCGTCGGGTGCGTAGCCTCTCGAGGGTAAGGCGTACCCACTCTGCGAGTTAAAACTATCATGATAGCCGTGCTCGCGTTATGAGCGTGAAGGACCGATTATATGGTAGTTTCTTCATTTTAAAATAAATTTAGAAAAGGGATTTTGAAGAAAGGATTTGAGATGAGTAAGGATTTGAGAAGGATTTCGTTTGAGCTAGGTGCCACCGGTGATATTCGAAATGGGTATCGGCCTATCGGAAGTGTCACGTGGAATGGACCTAGCGAGTTTGAGAAAAGAAAAGAAGAAAGAATTTTGTTCTTGCTATGGCACCGAGGCCAAGTGGCGAGAACCGTTTGAGAAGAGCCCAAAGAAAATGTTGAGATTTAAAGTTTCAAATTGCTTTGTCAAAACTAGGTTAAATAAGCTGCGATTTCCATAAATATCCTAAACCTTCCTTGTCTTGAACCGCATTTGCATAATTCCGGACTTGCGAGTACAATTTGTACTCACCATCTTTTTCTCCCCTCCCTTTTCAAAACTTCAACAGCTGGTCCATCCGAGTATGGCCCGCCGTCCGAAGAGGAGGACCCGGATTACGTCGAGGAGGCGTTCTCCGACGAAGAGTATGAAGAATAGGGTTACGCGTTCCTACAGCCTTCGTGCCTGTGGGATGAATAAAATCCTAGATGTTGTAATAGGCTTGTATCGTTGTGTACTCGATTTGCGACTGCGAGCCGTTGTATGTTGTTTTATCTTGGACTATGTTCCGTTGTAATAATAATATCGTTGGCACTGTTCCGTTTCTGTATATCTGTGTGTACTAGCCATGATCCTTGGGACTAGTACAAGTTTACGCAGGTGGAATCCGATCTTGTAAATCGGGTGCCGACATATACTCCTCGATATTGTCTTGACGGTAGCTACGGGCTAGCTGAATTTCATTGGGATGGAAAGTAGAGATGGTTTTCTCAATCTTCTCTTCCTCAGAGACAGGCTTGCCACAGAGCCTTAGATTGGTGCAAATGCGGTGCAGCCAGAGTTATAGTCAGCAACAGACTTAAAGTCGGCCACCCTCGGCGATTCGATCCTCTTTGGGCTTGTGGGAGAATTGAGTACTTCAACCTCTCAAAGCGCTTGCAGAGCTGCGTTCCACAACTCGTGGGACTTGTCCGCCATGTACTCACTTTTCAGAGTGGGTGACAAGTGATGCCTGAGGAAATGCAGGGCCTGGTAATTTTGTTCAGCAGTGGGGTTGCTCTGGCCAATGCCAATGGTGGGACGCAGCTGCTTGCTGCCCAGGACAATTTCAACATTGGACTTCCAGGTCAGAAAGTTCTGCCCTTGGGGGGCAAGTTCCTCAAAATCACGGCTTGCCAGGCCAGTCATCTGCAAGATAACCAAATATATGATTACTTCAAGTAATCAATCTAGAGTGGTGCGTGACATAAAAATAATTATCGCGGTTTCAGTATGGTGCCATTATGAGATGCAAACTAATTACTGATAATATAACAAGCAATAATTTGCAGAATAATTGCACAGAAATATTAAACAGTAAATAAACAATTCAAAAGCAATTCAATTAATTCTGCAGGAATCGGGGTTTTCAAATTTATTTTGAAAAATTTCGCTTAATCCGAACCTTTCGGTCCAGCGTACGACCTGCTGCTAGCAAGGCTGCACGTAATATTATAAGGATTTAAAAACAGGTAATTTTTAGCCATTTTCAGAATGCTTATAAGGTTTTTCCGTAATTTTCCGAATTTTCAAATTATTTTGCGCTTTTTTTCCTTCCTTCTGAGGTGGCCCAACCAGGGCCTGTCGGCATCTTGTCAAGACGGGCGGGCCCACTGGCGAAGATTCTGGGCGGCCCAACAGGGCGCAAGCAGTTGGCAGGGCGGCGGCTGTTAGGAAAGGCATGGCCAATGGCGGGGCCTAGCCTGGCGCGAGGCGCCCATCGGGCGGGTGCCGAGGCTGCTGGCGCTGGCGAGGCGGACAATGGGCGGCGGCTTTGCGGGAGGAGGCCAGTATGGCGCGAGGCGGCCTAGCCGGGGGCGCCAGACGGGCGAAGCCAAGCCGAGGCGGTCCAATATGGCGGCAATTTCACCACGGCTCGCGAGGCAAGGCGGCTAGGGTTTCTAGCCGCCGCCAGCACGGCGTATACCGTCAGGCTTGGCGTGTCGCGGCGGCGGTAGGGCGCTGCTGCATCGGCGGGCGCTGCGGAGGGCGCAGCTCAGCGGCGGCGTCTACAAGCATGGCACGGGCAGCGGGCGGCGGCGTGCGACGACGGCGGCGCCGGCGGGTATGGTCGATTCGCTTGCGTCGGCGGCAAGCAAGCGCCAGCGAGCGGGCGGCGTGGCGCCGAGGAGACGGCAGCAGCGGCAATGAAGGCAGCCGGCCAGCGTCGCGGTAAATATGGGCGGCGTGGCGAGAATCGATCTTCCAAATCAATTTTACAAATCCCCAAAAAAACGAATCTACTAAAATTCGTGCGGAGTTTCCGATCTACTAGGGAAAATACCAAATTCTTCTCGATCTGCACACAAATTCACGCATAGATCACGAACTGCTGGGTAATCAGCGTCCAAAAATACCTTCGTGGTCGTAGTGGATGCAGATCTGTCTTCCTAGCGGATTGATCGGCACGTCGATGGAGCGAGCGTGCTGATAACGTGTTGAGGAACCTCGCTACCGAGTGTAGTCCGAGGTACAAACGTGGCAATCAATCACAGAAAAAGCGCAATCACAGGGAACACAAAGATGTATGGGTGGAGCTCTGCTTTATTAATTCTCAGATCTGTATGTACAATAGGTGTTCCACCTCTTCTTATATAGTACAGCTTAGGGTTTAGGCCAGGTCCATATGTGGGACCCACCAGGGTAAGTCGCCGGCCTAACCGGGCCGGACTCCTCCCCATAGGTGGTTTCCCAACATTATGCACAGACTCATGGTGGGGCCCTCCCTCTCTCTGCATGGTGGTGCAGCGATGTGCTCGCCTAGGTGATCACCATGACCAACTGCCTCTCTCTCCCTCTTTCTCCATGTAGCAGCGTAGCGGTGTGCTCACCTGTAGGGATGCTAATGGGCTGACTCTAGGGCTACCTTTGACGCTATCTAGTTCATTTGTTTGTACTAAAAACTTGATTTTTAATCTATTTAGTACAAATATATGAACTAGGGAGGGTCAAAGGTGCCCCTAGGGCCAACCCATTTGCATCCCTACTTGCCTGGGTGTACAGGTAGGGGTGCGTGGCAACCACATGTGCAAGGAATTGGATGCCCAGGGGTGAATTGAACTTCTTAAAATTTATTTTTAATCCATTTTTACAATTGTGTGCAAATCCTAAATAAACGTGAAAGGTAAAGGTTAAAGCTTTACACATGGCTAACTTATTTAAACGATTGCGGTCCTATGATGAGAATAATTAAGCACAACACATGACAAGGAAGGAAAACAGCACAATCAACATATAAGAGAAGATATGTAATAAATGAGTAAAGAAAACAAACCACAAAAGACGCAAGATCCCTTTTCAACATGGTTATAGGAGATTTATTATCAGTCTCCCGTAATCCACATTGAGGCTAAGCCTCACAAAAAAACCGGTTCCCGATTGAGCCAACTGTCTCCAATCCACTAGTGATTGCTAGTTTCTCCACTTCGGAGATGGCAAGCACCAACACCATTCACACAAACTGTCCAGGCCTTTTCACAAGCTTCCTTAAAAGATCACCAAAGCAAGATGCCTTCCATGCTTTCTAGGTGTCAGCAAGCACAAAAAGTAACAAGCATGAAGCGGCTTGATCCCATTGGATAAAAGTTCAAGAGCGATGCAAACACGACACACTTTGTCCCTCATTCTTCTCTCTTAGGGGCACCACCTAATCTCACACAAACATGGCGTTCTCCATCTATCTACCTTATTTTCCTCTTTCCATGGCCACTCCCCTATTGCATAGGACATATTTCAAGTGAAAACCCTTCTTATCGCTCACTAATCACTCTAGGGAATCATCTAATCTCTCACAAGTTGGTGCTCTAACTCTCTAATCCTTTTATTGATACATCTAACACATAGGAATGATTCCAAATAAATCCCTCCACTCAAACCACCTAGATCTATGGTTTAAATAGGGCCAAGTTCAAAAAATAATTGTTGGCCATGAAATGTTTGGTCTACAAGGGGTTCTCTAAGCACTATGTGGTGCCAGATGGTCCGGGGATCACTAGATCATCTTGGGGCATGTGTTATCGTCGGACTGTCTATGGATAATGGTGCTTCTACTCAACAACTAGTTTTTTGGATTATTTAAGACTCAAGAGTACCCCTTTGGATGAGTTGTTGCTTCATTTTGGGCTACCCTTGAGAACATTTCATGAAGAGTCACCTAGAGTTATGGTTTGGGAGAAAGGGGAGAGCTAGAGAGAAAGAGGGGGGAGAGCTAGGCCCAATTCAACCCCTTTCTTGGGCTCCAGGATCCTTCCACATTGAGGAATTAATGGTGGAGATGGATGATGACAATCACAATTGGGTTTGATCCATCGGCCATCTCTAGAGCTGGCCAAATGGGTTGGTACCACCAGATCATCCGGTCGGTTCGATTCGGCCTGGACAGTTCACTACTGTAGCATATTTTATTTAATTAAATATATTTAATTTTCTACATATTTTATTAAGATATGTAATAAATTTAATCAATTTATAATGTATATTCATGAAATATGATGTTTGCCTTCATTTATATAAATATTTTGTAACAAAAATAAATCATCCCATTTAAACTCATGCCAACCTAGTTAAATCGAACTTGGACAAGATCGTGGTCCATTGGCCTGGCTGGTGCAGTTTGTGTAGGTGCTATTTGGTTTGAGGAATGAGATGATGAACGTGTTTAGCTTGAGAAATGGAATGAATTTATCCATCATTACCTTATCTAGCATCTAGTTCAAAATGAGCAATTGTGTTATCCTACCAAAATTATATTCCATCATTTGGATGAGGTGGTTCCTCATTCGAAAAGGGCTAATAGTAACGCCAGCCTGGTTTGGTCCCTCAGCCAACTCTAGCCACCTCTACTCTTTAGACCGCAGCCCAACTCGGCAAACATGAGCATTCATGTAGACGGCAACTTCACCATAGTTTACGGAAGGTAACTAAGGATCTTATGTAAGCACCCTTCTACAAATGTTTAACTAAGGTTTTGTTGTTTTGGATTGAATTGAAGTTCTGAACGGCAGAAAATGACTGAATTTCGAGAGCTTCTCGAGGTAGTATTGAGATTTGGATTCCTTTTGTTTGACTTGCTTTTTAAAGCATTATGACCCACCTTCGAAACAACGGAAAAATAAAATTAAAAATATCCATAACTGTCGACGGTTGGGATATTGACCCAAGTCAACCAAGGCTCTTCAAGGAGGAGATAGGAGACACGCCGAACAACCACGACAAAGAACGAGCAGGAGACATGGATTTTATCTGGTTCAGCCTCTCGGAGAGATAATAGCCCTCGTCCAAACCTTTCTTTATATCAAAGAGGATTACAAGGTGGAACTTGGCGAGATCGGCAGGTCTCGGCGAGTAGTAGTATGAAAATCTATCGGCTAAAGTCCTCTAAGCGCCGTAGAGGCCACATTTATATAGTGCGAACAAACCGACCTCTAGAAGGAATATCGGGCGGGCTAACTACGAGATCGTAACGAACTCATACATGCCAAATACAACCTACGGTAGATAAGGTAATCTCCTAATCTTGGGGATCACGACTCCTAATCCAATCCGGGAAACCAACGTCCGGGTCTTCACGTAGCCGTGCAGAACTCTTGTTCGAGTCGGACTCAAACATGAATCATAGGCCGTCACGCACCGTGCCGACCAACAAACTGTTCGGCAGAATGCACATGGACCCAATAGAACCTTCCAGGGAGCTGGGCCCTGATAGGCTGTTCAACTGGGCCGTCAGGGAGTGGGCCATGGCAATGGGCCGTAATTCTATCCCCGACAGCTAGCCCCCGAGACTCAAGCGGAAGGACTCACCAGAGTGGTGTCTTCCTCTTGAGACTCCAAGTCACGAAGAGGGAAATTTTGCTGCTACAGAGACATGTAACGATCGACCGAACAGGTTAAGTTTCAACCGAACAAGACGTGCTCGGGTCCGAACAAACCCTCGGTGCCTCCAGCTCCGTTCGTCGAGCGAGGAATAACATCTATCCGAAAGAGCACTCGGCCTTGGTCACGGACCTTTGGAAAAACTAGCCGTTAGCGGAACTCCACCAGTAACTTCCTATCTCGCTAGCGGTGAAAGCAGTGACCGTTTTACCTAGCCGTTGCAGTAAAAACTAGCCGTTTGTGACAAAACCGTTGCAGAGCTGCCCATACGGGACTATAAAAGTACCCAAGCTTGTCCGCACAGACGAGGTAAATCACTTACCCTCAGCCTATGTTGCTAGACTCGCAATGTTGTTTAAATGCTAATGCTCGCTTCTCAAAACGCGCAGGAGGACCAGCTGATCCTTGAAGGGATCGTAGAGGAGCTCTCCGGGTCTGAGAAGGAGAAGGCGAAGAAGGGCAAGGCTAAGATAGCCACTAAGCCCAAGGTGGCGGCCGAGCCGACGCGAGCTCATCATGACACTGGCGGCCGCTTGACCGTCGAAGAGACCCACCGGGCGACGGAGCGTGCAAAAGCAAACCAAGCGGTAGCCTTGATCCACCAGTGGGAAGAGACCAAGCCCTCCCTCCTCGCCGAAGCAGAGCGACGAAGAGGTAAAGACCATGGCCCTCGGCTTAGGCGTTACACACAAGCTCACCACGCCGCATGGATCGATCAGAACAGTCGCCGAAAGCGAGAGGAGGCTCGAAGAAGAAGTCGCACGCAAGGAAAAACTTCTTGCGCTTGCTGCGAGAGAGGCCTTCGGCTTACAGGGAGCTGAGCTCGTCGCCATGAACACCCAAGGGCCAAGGCGGAGAAGCCGCCAAGGAGCCCCCGAGGAAGAGGCGAAAAGTTCCAGCGAAGAAGATCAGGATCAAGCCTCTCACGGCAGGTATGTAGGAATCGATCTTTAGATCTTTCAACCTTCTAAACGCGTTAGACTTAACGATCATCACTTTTTCATCAGCTGCCCAAGAAGAGATCGCCACAGACGACGTCGAGGAGGCGCTCGAGCGGTCGCTGCTGCCCGAGCATCTGCACGGTGCATCGTGGGCGGTGAGGCTAGCGTGCCTCAAGGACAAGCTGGCGGCATGGAGCCTGCTCTCGTCGAGCTCGGTGAAAGGCTCGGCGCTTAAAAGTCTTGTGGGCGGTGGAAGCGAAGAAAGCGGCCTTGGCGCCACGGACAGCGGGGCCAAGACGACGGCTCCGGAAGCTGCCGAGGGCGGGACCGAGCAGCCGGTTCTGCTAGGCACTTCGTCGCAAGGGCAGCTAACCCCCGAGGCGACGGGATTTTCCAGCGAGCAAGGTGAAACCCTAGCCGCCAGGGAACAAGAAGAAGCCCCCGAGCAGGTCGCGCAAGTCGTCCTGCTCGTGGAAACAACGGCGCCACCCGGCGGAGTGGCTCCGGCCTCGCCCGAAGACGTTCGGGCGGAAGAGAAAGAGGAAGAGGAGAGGGAGCGCGGAGACGAAAGCGCTTCGCCCGTCGCTCCTGCTCCCGAGAAGATGCGCTCCAGCGGGAAGAAGGAGCGGACAAGACGGCGACGGGAACAACGCACCCGTCTCATCCCGCACGAGCGGGGCTTCGTGACGCATGGCCTCGAGGACCGCCTGCGCCGCGGACTGAAGCAACGACTTGGGAAGGTAAACACCAAGACAACGTCTAGCTCAGTTGGGTAGCTTTACCGCAAAAGCGGCTAACTAGTCTTCTCTCTCAGGTCTTGAAGGACACCATGGAGGAGCTCGAGGACGGCGTCACCATCGAGCGGAGCGCCGTACTGGCGTCCCTCCGGGAGCACCTCCGGACGAGGGAGTCCGAGGCGGGGCCCTCTGCACCAGCCCAAAGTCGAAGCCGGCTGAAGGCGAAGGTGAAGAGGCTCAAAGTCCAATCGCCAAGAGAGGCGTTCTGCGAGTCTCTCCTAGGAGAGTCAGGAGCTTCTTGCATAAGCCATTAAAGGCGAAGCACTGCGGAGGAGAAGCCGGGCCGCAAGTGGCTCAAGAGCGGCTTTTGTCGCGTTCCCAACGGCGGGACCGACTTGGCGGAAGCCAAGAGACTCAAGGCCCAGCTCGCCAAGGAAGAGCAGACTTCCGAGGGTCTTCAAGCAAAAATCTCAACCCTGTGGGCTTCACAAGGAGAGATCGAGGAGATGCGCGGGATGGCTGTGAGGGCGATCACCGCAGAGAAGAAGGTCAAGGAGCTGGACGAGCAGCTCAAGACGGCCGAGCAGCGAGTCAGCCAGAGCGAGGCTCGACCGATCATTGCGTGCCAAGACCGAGGAGGTCGAGGCTATCCGGCAGATCTTTGGCGCAAAACCAAGCGAACAAGGAGGAGATCGAGCGCCCGAGTGAAGCAGGAAGGAATCAAGCCTCGGGGTGAAGTCGTGCGTCTCAAGTTAGAAGTTGAGGAGCTAAAGAGCGACTTGCTCTAAGTAGCACCACTGTTGTAACCGAAAGGACTTGTACAGAAACTTTTGAGTAATACAATGAAGTACTTACCTTTTTCTTCCCGCAAAAAAGCGAGAAAAGACAAAACGAGCGAAACTTAAGAGAAAAGCGAACAGCTAGGAAGTTTAAGAAAACCGGTAGAAGCGCTTTGCCTAACTCCGGCCAGTTATCATGTTGCTCGAGCACCTAAGTTTGCGAACTTCGAGCAGTGCACAAGAGAAAGAGCGACGCCCTAGCCCCGAAGACGGACAATGCTCGAGAACCTAAGCTGCGAACTCGAGCACGCGCGTAGGGAGAAAGAGCGACACCGTACCTTACTCGATGTATTCCATAATCTGCTCGTTGGCGTAAGTTAAGCGATTCCGAAAGTAACCGAACAAGGAAAGTGCCTCTGCCACGGGAGGCTTACGAGAGCGAGCTTTGCCAAGTGGTCGTGCCAAGCGGTAAGTGCCTCTGCGCGGAGGGCTTACGAGAGCAGAACTTAGCCGCAAGGTGGAAAGGCCGTGTTACGCAACCACGAGTGTAGGAGCTTATCGAAACTAGATACGGGTAGAGAGCGATCCTTGAGATTGCGGAGCCAAGAGTTCGCAAGACCGGCAAGCAATCAAGTGTTACCAGAGAGAAAGAGGTAGTCTTTAAAAGACAAGAAGTGAAAAAGCGCAGAGGCGCGAGAATTCACTTAAGTATTGGATTGAACTTTACATGGTGCCCAGAGACTTGGACGAACTAAAGCGCCAAGTTTGACAAAAACGCGAGGCTAAGCAAACAAACGAAGACCTACACAAAGAACTTACGGGTGGTCGATGTTCCAAGTCTTGGTCGACTCTCTCCCATCTTCCATAGCAGTGAGCGGCCCGGGCGGCGATGAAAGAGACACGAGTGAGCAGGCCCTCCCAGCGAGGAGTTAACTTGTTGGCATTGGACAAGTTTCGGACACGGCGCGAGCGAGGTCGCCCGCCTTTAAAACCCTTGGTCGGACGGATTTGGCGGCGTCGGCGAAGATCTTCTTGGTTGCGCGCCATTCGACTTGTGCCGGTCGCGTGTGCCTTGAGGAGATCGAGATCGAGGAGGCGCTCTTGCTCGTCGTCAACTAAGTTGACCGAGCTCGTGCGAGGCGAACCGAGTACTATTTCGGCCGGCAGGATAGCCTCTGCACCGTAGACCAATTGGAAAGGAGTTTCCCCAGTTGCCCGGCTGGCCGTAGTGCGAACTGCCCAGAGGACGGAAGGAAATTCGTCGACCCAGGCTTTGCTGTACTCGCGGAGAGCAGCGAACACCCGCCGTTTGATACCCTGGACGATCTGTCCGTTAGCTCGCTCGACTGCTCCATTGCTCTGTGGATGCGCCACAGAAGCGAAGCAGACCTTGGTGCCCAGCTGTTCACGGTATTCACCGAATAGCTCGCTCAAAGCGGGTACCGTTATCGTGATCGACTTATGGGGATCCCAAAGCGGCGTGACCACGTTGCTTTTGAAAAGCGAACAACCGTTTTGGCGTGAAGAGGCGACATGTGCTCGCCTCAATCCACTTTGTAAAAGTGTCTATGGCGACGAAAGCGGTGTGTATAGCCCTTGTACCCCTTAGGGAATGGGCCGAAGAGATCCGCACCCATGTGGAAAAAGGCCAAGATGGGGGATTGTTTGGAGCTCTTGGGCGGGCTTGTGTGCCTTCCGGGCGTGAAATTGGCAAGCCTTGCACTTAGTCACGATGTCCCGGTCATCTTGTAACGCAGTGGGCCAATAATAGCCCATGCGAAACGCTTTGCCGACCGTAGTTACGAAGAGGCGTGGTTGCATGAGCACCCTCGTGTATGTCCCTAAGAAGGAACACACCCTCATTGCGAGATGCACTTGGAGAGAACTCCCGAGCACCTTGGCGGTAAAGGATGCCATCCACAAGCTTGTATGGAGCAAAGACGCCTTGTAAGCGGGAACGCTTCGGCCGTCATCGAGGCAGGTCCCATCGCAAGGTCTTGGACAAATGGCGTTGTCGATCCATGACCGCTTCGATAACGGAGACAACACCACCTATCTCGTTGCCTCGTCCGGAGGCGTGATTGAGGGCTTGTAAAGGTGCTCGACGAGCACCCTGCCGGAAAGCGTGTTCGCGTGACGATCCAAACTTGGATAGCTGGTCGGCCAGGAAGTTGTCCTTCCTAGGCACGAAGAGCACTTCGAAAAATCGAAAATGCCGCTCCAACTTCATCACTTCAACCAGGCATCGCGCCATTGAGTCATCGCAGCACTAATACTCCTTGTTAACCTGATTGATGACCAGCTGTGAATCTCCTTTCACAGTTAGCCGTTGGACACCAAGCGACTTGTACGCTCTTAGTCCCGCGAGGAGGGCCTCGTACTCTGCAGCGTTGTTAGTCGCCGCAAAGTGTAGTTGGATAGAATACTGGAGTTGCTCTCCTTGAGGGGAGATGAGAACAAAACCCGCCCCCGAGTTTCCAGTGCGCGAGCCATCGAAAAACATGGTCCAAGAGGGTTCATCAGGTTGCTCGGGAGCTTCCTGGGATTTGGGCGGGCAAGTCCATTCAGCGACAAAGTCAGCTAGGACACTGTGACTTAATAGCGTTCGGGCACAAATAATGATCAAACTCGCTAGTTCCATTGCCCACTTAGCTATACGTCCGCTAGATTCCTTGTTCTGTAGGATTTCTCCCAGAGGGAACGTGGTCGGGACCAGTATTTGATGCGCCTGGAAGTAGTGGCGAAGCTTCCTGGAGGACATGAGCAAAGCGTAGAGTAGCTTCTGGACCTCAGGGTAACGCTCCTTTGATCCGTAAAGTACCTCGCTCACGTAGTAGATTGGTCGCTGTATGCCTTCCCTTTCGACCGTTAAGACCGCGCTCACCGCTTGTGGCGTGCAACCTAGGTATAACAGGAGCTGCTCGCCATGCCGCGGAGTAGTCAGGATGGGAGGATTGGACAGGTATCGCTTCAGATCTTGGAAGGATCTATCGGCTTCTTCTGTCCACTCGAAACCATTGTGCTTGCGCAGGGCCTTAAAGAAGGGCACCCGCGTTCGCCTTTGACGGAAATAAATCGCTTAGAGCGACCATCCGTCAAATGAGGCTCAGACTTCCTTTACGGTAGTTGAGACTGCATATTTTCAATGGCCTCGATTTTTTCGAGGTTGGCAGAAATACCCTGCGAACCAATAATATAACCGAGCAACATTCCAGATCGAACACCAAAGGTACACTTCTTTGGATTTAATTTTATTCGATGCTTGGTGAGATTACGAAAAGTCTCGGCGGTCTTTTACATGATCTGGAGCAAACTTGCTCTTTACAACTATGTAAATCGACATAGACCTCCGAGTTTTTTTCGCACTGCTCGAGAAGGTCTTCTCCATTGTTATTTGGGCGTGGCACCGACATTCTTGCAGACCGAAAGACATGGTCGATAGCGTAAAGTAGAAGGGGTGATGAAGGCAATCTTCTCTTCATCCTCGGGAGATGCTTATTTGGTGATAACCGAGTAAGCATCTAAAAACTCAAGAGTGGGCATCCCATGATCGCATCGACCATTTGGTCAATCGAGGCAACGGAAGTTGTCCCTAGGACAAGCGGCGTTCAGATCGTGTGATCGACACACATCCTCCACTTGCCGCCTTTCTTCTTTACAATGACGGGGTTGGCTAACCACTCGGTGTGATCAACCTCGCGGATGAACCCGCAATGAAAGCGGTTTGCAAGCGATCTTTGATGATCCCTGTTTGAATTCGTAAAAGCGGCGAAGCTTCGCGAGCAGGCTTTTGTCCCACGGATAGCAGTTGTGCTCGATGACCTCCCTTGGGACTCGGGCATGTCGATGGCTCCGTGCAAACACATATGCATTAGCTCGGAGGAAGGCAATGAGCTCGCTTTCCTATTTGGGGTCCAGATTGGCCCCAAGTGAACTATCTTGGAAGTATCATTAAGGGACATGGAACTTCCTTGGTTTCTCCCCTGGTGAAGGGAGACCCTAGGCGTCGCAGACTTGGTCTGCGGAACTTGAGATCACATGGCGGAAGCCTGGTCGACAGGCGAGGGACTGCTCGTCATAATGCGTAGCGACTTTGTAATTGCCCTTGACCGTGATTACACCGTTAGGGCTGGTATCTTGACGCAATGGTATCCATGATGGGACACGCCATGAACTTACCAAGAGATGGCTCGTCCAAGATCGCGATTATCGCGGATGGGAAGTTGACCACGTCGAAAGTGATCAACTCGTCCGGAAGTTGCTTGGGTTGCGAAGGTAATCGGCGGGACAACACGCCTAACGGCTTGACGGCTTCTCCCGGAACAATTCCGTAGAAGGGCATTGCGACTTCCTTCAACTTAGAACGAGGAATCTGCATCTCGTCCAAGACCTTAACAGAAAGTAAGTCCAAAGCGCTCCCGCCGTCTACGAGTACACAACCAACTCTCGCGTTGCTGATGGTCGGGGCGACCACCAGAGGGAGCCGCTGAGGCTTGGTCATCCCAGTGGGGCAATCCTCCTGAGAGAAGGAGATGGGGACCTCGGTCCACTTCATCGATTCGGGCTGGGGTTTTGCCTTTTGGACGTTATGGACCTCCCGGCGGCTTCCTTGAGGTGCGCCGAGAGGTATAAGCCGAGGAGCCGCCAAGATGACGGCGATATGGTTCACGGGCTCTTGATATTCATCATCATCTTCCGATCACCATCGTCGGTTTGGCGCTTGGCCTTCTGGCATCACCTTGTTCGGGCGGGGTGGGCATTGGGCCTTGCCGTTGTAGAAATCTTGAGCTTTATGCCCAAGTTCTGCAATGGCGTATGTCTTGCCCGTAGTCTTTGGTGGAACTTGCAAAATCGATCGCTTGGACCTTTCTTGCCTTGTCCGCCTCCCTGAGCAGGCTTTTTGCCCTTATAGTTATTGTTGGGCTTCTTCTGCCCATCCTTGGGAGGAGGTGCGCGATCCATACCAGCGAAGGTATTGTTCGCATCACCTTTATTTTTCTTCTTCGGGACTTATTGTCACCGTGGTTCTTCCGCTCTTCTTCTTCTCATCTACACGGGTTAGTTAGGCGGCTCGCCCTTGTCAAACGCCTTCTTAGATTGAACGCTCTGCCGCATTGGCATAGCGATCACCTATGAACAGTCGTTGGCGGTCCAGTCTCATTGATCTCGATATCTGGGTGAGCCGCTCGTCGCGGACTCCGTTTTTGAAGGCGCGACAATGATTCATCCGAGATATTCGGGATGGTGTTGCGGATCTTAATGAAACGCTTCACAAAGTTGCGGAGGGTCTCCCCGCTCATCCGGATCATCTGGTGCAAATCATCCTCCTTGCCCGGACGCACATAATGACTCGGAAATTAGCGATCGAGCGCCACAAAGCGGGTTCCATGGTGATGGAACCCTCCTGCCGATTGAACGACCACGTCGAAAGCGGCACCCTCAAGGACGATCGGGAGGTAATTAGTCATAACGAGCTCGTCACCCCCAGCTGCCATGATGGCTGTAGCGTAGATGGAAAGGAATTCCTCTGGGTTCTAAGTCCCATTGTACCTCTCCATGTGACCGAGCTTGAACTTTGAGGGCCATCGGACAGCACGAAGCTCGTCCGAAAAAGCCCTGCAGCCCAAGGCATAAGACCGGCCACCTTCCCCGGCAGAACCTAGTCTTGAGAAGACGTTGGTCCTGTTGCGCGGAGGAACTCCTGCTGAACGGGATGATTCTGCCTGCAGAAACTCTCTCCGAGACAACCCACCACGCTCCTTCCTCGTGGTCGCGACGACGCGCTCCTCACGAGGGGACCGTCCGTGGTCATCGCGTGCGCGCTTGCCCCTGTTGTCGCGATGACTACGAGGACTTGGCGAGCGACGGCGACCACGGGTAGCCTGCTCATGGACAGTGATCCTTCGATGGTGACGAGGGTCACGCGATCGATCGGAGCTGTCCGAACCATTCCGGGCAGTTTGGTTGCGCTGCCTGGAGGAGTTGTTGACTTCTCCTAGAGACTTTAGGCATTCGGCCAATCGTTCTAGGTTAGAAGCAACAGCGTCGCCCATGCGGACGAGGTCGGCCTGGTTGGTGGATCTAATCACCGGCCATGGCGCGAGTCGCTTCCGACTCGCTCTGGGGTTCGGGACCCCGAGGCATCCGCTGCTCGCCCGACCGAGTTGATTCGCTGGGAACTAACCCGGACGGAGAGACTTTTGCCGGGAGACTTGGCGAGGCACGCGAGGTGGGTCGCGACGGTCGCTTGCACCGATCGCGAAGCTGCGCACTGGTCCGATTGATGGAATCGTCGAGGTTGCGGCGAATAACTTCTTGCTCGCGAGTAGCCGCCGCACCTCGTCTTGATCTTGGGCGAGTTAACTCCGCCGACCTCGCCGCCGCCACGGCCGTCGCAGGATTCTCGAGGTTCCTACATCGCCATGTTAATGCCGGGGGCCGCGAAGGTATATTAGGCGGTGTCATCGTTGTGTCTCCACGGTAGAATCTCACCGACATAGCCTTGGAATCCGATAGATCTAAACCGTCGTAAAGATCATCGGTTCCGTAGTCGTCGTCAACGACGGGAGTGCGATCTGAGGCTATCTCTGCCATATAGGCGGAGACATCTGCCTCGGATGTGGAAAGTGTTCGAGACCGAACAGATCGATCTGAACTGACAGGGGATGAAACATCCTGCCCCTCTGAGTCGTAGCCCTCAGGAAGTATCTCTGTATCGCTGACGGAGTTCGACATGCTCGATCTGCGTGTCCCCACGGACGGCGCCGGCTGTCGACGGTTGGGATATTGACCCAAGTCAACCAAGGTTTTTCAAGGAGGAGATAGGACACACGCCGAACAACCACGAACAGCAACGAATAGGAGACAGGGATTTTTATCCTGGTTCAGGCCTCTCGGGAGAGATAATAGCCCTACGTTCAGCCTTTCTTTATATCAAAGAGGATTACAAGGTGGAACTCGGCGAGATCAGCAGGTCTCGGCGAGTAGTATGCAAAAATCTATCGGCTAAAGTCCCTCTAAACGCCGTAGAGGCTCTGTTTATGTAGTACGGAGCAAACCGACCTACCGAAGGAATATCGGGCCGGGCTAACTACGAGATCGTAACGAACTCATTCATGCCAAATACAACCTACGGTAGATAAGGTAATCTCCTAATCTTGGGGATCACGACTCCTAATCCAATCCGAAAAACCAACGTCCGGGTCTTCACGTAGCCGTGCAGAACTCTTGTTCGAGTCGGACTCAAACATGAATCATAGGCCGTCACGCACCGTGCCGACCAACAAACTGTTCGGCAGGATGCACATGGACCCGATAGAACCTTCCAGGAAGCTGGGCCCTGGTAGGCTGTTCAACTGGGCCGTCAGGGAGTGGGCCATGGCAATGGGCCGTAATTCTATCCCCGACAATAACAATGTCTTTAAAATGTAGATAAGCCGTTGACTGTCAAGTTTTGCCTACCATGAATTGGGACGATTTAAGGTTGAATGGGAGGATGATAGACTACATTGATACGACTGTTGAATCGGCTTCCACTTTTTTTTTTATATGATTTTGAGAAGCCGCTTCAAATTTTAGGATAAAAAGACTGAAAAGTTTGGCTTTTCCGAAACAACCATAAGCCAAAGCCATTTTGAATCCCGGGCAGTGTCGCATAAACATTTTCTGTTTTATTTTTGAGTGTTGGATATTATACCAGGAAAAAAGAGGAGCGGAAAGATAGCAGCGAGTGTTTATAAAAAAGGAGAAAAAAAACCAGAAGAGCGGGCGCGGGGATAAGACGAAGAGGAGGCCCATTTGCAGAGTGAGCGAAGCGAAGCAGGAAGGCTTGTCTCGGCCCGGCCCGGCCCGGCCCGTAAGGGAAGGCACAGGCAAGAGGCAACGCGCGGAAGGCCGACGCTACGCGGAGGAACAGTGGCGTGGCGTTGATCATAAGCGACCCCCCCTGCAGCCGCGAGTACAAGTAAGCGTTGGCGTCGCGGCCCCGGGGCCCAGCCCGTTGCCCTCCTCCTCCTCGACGCAGCGAGGGTTCCCCTTCCCCATCCCCATCCTCCTCGGTTCAGGCCACACCAGAGCGCCGCCGCCGCCGAGCAGCAGCCATGTTCGGCTCTACCAACAACCGTAAGCACCCTCCTCCTCCTCCTCCTCTCTCCTCCCCCACCATCCGCATGCCGTCGTAGCACTACCCGGCGGCGGCGGCGGACACCATCGCCGGAGGCGGAGACGGCGAGGGCGAGCGCGACTGCGCGAGCTCTTGGGCTCCCGCCTTCCCTCCCCGCACCATCCGCACGCCATTCCATCGCTGCGTACTAGGGTTCCCAAATTTCGATCGGCGATCTAGCTATGGCTAGGGTTTCCAGTGCTCTCCCTTTTACTGCGCGACGCGGCGCAATGCAGGCTGCCGTGTTGCTTTTGCTGCGATCGCTTTGCCATGTTGCTCACAGTCCCTTGATTTGCTCTTGCAGCGTTCGGGCAGTCGTCGTCTAGCCCTTTCGGGCAGACCTCGAGCAGCCCGTTCGGGGCCAACACCCAGCCGGCGTTTGGCCAGACCAGCACCGCCACCAACAACCCCTTTGCTCCGAAGCCGTTTGGCAGCCCGACCACCGGATTTGGGGCGCAGACCGCCGGCGCATTTGGGGCGCAGACCACCGGCGCATTCGGGGCGCAGACTGCTGGGGCCTCCCCTTTCGGCGCTACGTCCACTCCGGCAGCGTTCGGCACCCCCTCGCCCTCTCCGTTCGGGGCCTCCTCGCCGGCTTTCGGTGCATCGCCAACCCCTGCGTTTGGCGCCACATCCTCCGGTTTCGGCAGCGGTAAGTGTTCATTGCCTTTTAACTTGCAGCAAGTTTTGTTATAGCAGGGCCTCTACTTACCACACACATGCTCTGTGTTTCGTACTTTCGTCGCTTGCTTACTGTCCTGAAGCAAAGCCTACAATAAGTTATGTCCAGTTTCTTATAGGATTAGAAGAACTCTGAGCTTACTGAACAATTTCTTGTGTTGAATCTTCCTATGAATCGATGTTCCTAGTTTTGTCTGCGAACAAACTTGTGATGTTATACTTTGTTTTTGTATATTTTCTTATTGGGTCAACAGTGCTGCCCTTGTGCTTGCTAAGCCGATTGTCTAAGTTTGCAGAAAGGCTAACATAGCTGTCTATTAATGCTACTTACTGGATCATGCTACCCAATACTACTGTTTGATGCTGACTTTTGGAATTTTTCTGTATAACTACACCAAAATATAGTTGACGTTTGTAAATGGATACGGAAATATTTATTCAAAAAGTAGGATTTGGATTGTATCTTACTCATAGGCCTTGTTCTTTTCAGCGTATCGTACCATTACGTATTACTGTAGCAAATTTTGTTATTTTTATATAGCCTATATTTTGTGATAATTTGTAACTATTTTTTCATGACTTTTAGTACTCCTTCCAAAGATTCTAAAACTATTTTTTAATTATTTTTATAATCTTTAGACCTCATTTCGAGGGCTCTCAAATTTGGTATAGTAATACGCCAACGCAACGATACGCTGAAAAGAACAGGGCCATAATTACAGTGTACCCCTTTGCTACTGTCTAGAGACTAGGTTACATACAGGTGAGAGCATTCTGCGAAGGGAAGGAAAAGGCGAAGGGTGCTTAATTCACCTTAAATGACAGCATAACTCTCTGCTTCCTTTTGTCAAAGTCAATAAATCTAAGCTGGCACATATGAATATGTAGTTGGTTCATTATAGTTTAAAACAGTAAACTTGCTTAGATGTATGCAGATAACCCACACAGAGATGTTTATCATATAAATTTTCTGATGGCAGTAAGTTCTTTTTGGATCATTTCTATTGAACACGCATACTTGTATCACAGACACTATAATATATTTGACAGCTATCTTTGTGTTTGGCAACATTTTCTCATCTTCTCATTCATGCAGTGTCTGATAATGCACATTACATTTACTCTACATAGGTACTGAATTTGCTATTGCTATTTACATATAAAGATTCACTTTATTATTGTTTTACCATTTCTCTTCAGAGCTACAATTTCCTAGTTTATGTGATTTGGTGCTCTACTTTGATATTTTTTGCAGGATCTTTGTTTGGACAAAAACCAAGCTTTGGGGGCTTTGGAACTTCTCCTAGCCAGTCTAGTCCTTTTGGGAGCACATTTCAGCAAACACAACCAACATTTGGCAGCAGTACTTTTGGCACCACAACTACGCCAGCGTTTGCCACCACAACTACACCATCTTTTGGCAACACAACAACCCCATCATTTGGTTCAGCACCA
The DNA here is from genome assembly GCA_036346415.1 of Raddia guianensis. Classification (NCBI taxonomy): domain Eukaryota; kingdom Viridiplantae; phylum Streptophyta; class Magnoliopsida; order Poales; family Poaceae; genus Raddia; species Raddia guianensis. The sequence continues at coordinate 23,781,796 of CM070543.1, read as the reverse complement.
TCTTTATTTGGTGCTTCCAGTACCCCAGCATTTGGTTCTACAGCCTTTGGTTCATCCACCACTCCTGGTTTTGGATCAACAGGTACTACAGCATTTGGTGTGAATAGTACTCCAGCTTTTGGAGCTTCAAGCACACCTTCATTTGGGACATCAGCAAGTACATTTAGTTTTGGTTCTTCACCGTCTTTTGGACAAACGACATCCTCAATTGGTAGCAGTCCTTTTGGAACAACGCCATCACCTTTTGGTGCACAGACTTCTCCATTTGGTAGGTTATCCCATTGCATATTTTCCTTATCTGTAACCAGTTATGTCTACATAATATAGGCACGGTGTTATCTGTTATGTTTTCTTCTATTCCATGTCCTGTAGTAGTTGGGTAATTGGAGAGTCCTTTGTTCTGTTTTCTGCAATCCCTTTTTATTGTCTTTCACCCTAGTAGCTTCCCATTTTATCCTGGTCATGCCATATCTGATCTATTTCATCATTTGCCTGTTCTCTGAGTTTCAGGCTCACAGACAACAGCACCAACATTTGGGCAAGCATCATTTGGGAATCAAACTGGAGGAACCAGAATACAACCTTATGCTCAAACACCAGATGCTGACAGTGCTGCAAGTGGTACTCAGCCTGTTGCGAAATTGGATTCGATATCAGCCATGGATGCATACAAAGGCAAGAGTCATGAAGAACTGAGGTGGGAAGATTACCAGCGTGGAGACAAAGGTGAGAAAATGTTTGGGATCAAGTAGGTTGCTTCGTTTGTGGCCCCTGCTTTACATGTGTGCGTTCTTTTTAGCATGTTTTTTTGTATGAACTGGAATAACTGTCGTGTGTTGGAAGAGTAATGGAGCTACAACGTACCTTTAGTATTTTTTGTCAATTAGAATCAACTGATAAAAACATGTTTTTCCATATTTTCATTATTCATTTTGTACTATCAGATGTGTTGGCTCCATATAACTTGTTTCTTTAACATCCATAATTTTCAGGTGGACCAAACCCTTCTGGAACTCCAGTGGCTACCCCTAGCTTTCCTGGCCCATTTACCCAAACTGCTCAAAGCCCATTTCCGTCAGCACCATCGAATCCGTTTGCTCCTAAGACCTCAACTTTTAGTCCTACTACAACAACATTCAATGCGCCACCATTTAATAATAATACAGCAGCAAGTTCGAGCTCATTTTTTTCATCTACCTCACCATTTGGACAGCAAACAAGCAGTTCTGCTTTTCAACCTAGTTCTTCACCCTCTTTATTTTCATCTTCCCTATTTAACACATCATTGGCAACCACAACTCCGTTCAATACTGGCTTGTCCTTCACTAATAACACCCAATCAGCTGGGCCATTTCAATCTTCGCCAGCATTTGTGCAACAGCCATTTAGCCAGGCATCATCAGGGTTTCCCTCAAGCACTCCAGCTTTTACAGGTGGAAACATGTTCAGCACACTTACCCCTGGAGGGCTGTTTAGCACCACATCTTCACCTTTCTCGACAGTAAGCACTCCTTGCACTTGTCATTTTTAGGCTAGACAATTATTTTTTATAACATTGATGCATTCTCATATTAGTAATATCGACATTTTTTTATATCTTTGGCTTTGCAAAATTCAGTATTAACATTTTTTTTTTGCTCCTTGTGATTAAGACGATGTTTCAAACTTCCCCTGCCCAAAATGCAAGCATGTTCTCCTTCCAAAATCAGGCTCCACCAGGTAAATTTTTTTCCCTCTTCATAATTTTTTTTCTTTTACTTATCATATTTTGGGTCATGTTAACTTTTATGCTCATGCATGCATGGATGGATGCTGCAGTTTCTACAAGTGGATTCACTGCTATTTCCAACACCATGAATCAGGCCCTCCTTGGACAGCCGTATGATCTCTTCCATTTACTTCTCAAAAGCATGTGATTCTTATCTGGGTTTTCCATGTTAAGCTGTTGATTTGCTATAAGGTCAAAGTAAACTATAATGTCATCAGTGATATCTAATGTGGAAATGGATGGTGTAGAGAAAGAAGAAACTACTTAATGGTTCCTTCTGCCACTAGTTTATATCTGATAGCTTCTAACTGCTGTATTTTGATTTATCTCTATAGTAAAATAACTGGGTTTGACTTGGGTCGTAAAATATATCATTTGAATACGCCCACAAATAAGTTTTGGGATCACCTATCATCACTTTTATCACCATGTGAATCCACTTTTTTAAAACTTATTGATGATGATGATTAGTTAACTACATAGTTCTTTCTGACCTATAAATTTGTGATATCTTGTTGCATATTTGATGCAGAAACCCTAGCCAGTCCGCTATGGTAATGCAGCCTACTATTGTTTCAAATCCATTTGGGACACTTCCAGCAATGCCTCAGATGTCTATTGGGAATGGTGGATCCTCACCTTCTGTTCAATATGGAATATCCAGTTTGCCGGTTAGTTTCTAGTTCTTTCTGCAGAGTGTGGCCAGTAGAGATGGAAAGACATCTAGAATGAGTTATGAAACATTGTGCTGCCCTGCAGGTTGCTGAGAAGCCTCTTCCAAGCAGAACATTATCCATGGTGGTTCCTAGACATTTGTTGCAGAGAAGAATAAAATTGCATCCCAGAAAATATAATCCAATCTCTGATGGCAAGGTAATGACTGGTAATGTTAATAATTTTTAAATTTGCATGGCAAGTTCTGTTTCATGTTTCCTTCTTGGAGTCTGACAATCATCGGAGATTGGGGAAGTATTAAATTTGGTGCCCATTCTTTTTTTCCTAAAGGTTCCATTTTTTGATGACGAAGAATCTTCTGCAACACCAAAAGCAGATGCCTTTTTCATCCCAAGAGAGAACCCAAGAAATCTGATAATCCGTCCGATCGATCAGTGGCCTTCGCGTAGTTCCATTGGCAGACAATCTGTTCCAAAGGATTCAGCTGATTTTGATAAACAGAAAGGTAAATTTTGTTATTGTGGTATTTATACTAACTTTGACGTGAAGATTTATAGTCTCTCACATTGACACAGTACACCATGAGTTGTGAAGGCAAGATAGGTCATGTAGCTATTTCTATGCAATTATTCTTTATTCTTTTTCCTTGACTACTTACAGTTATCAGTGTGCTGATTCGAGGAACTTGTGCAGATGCTCTGGCTGAGAGGGAGTTCAACAAGGTTGACATGTCACCAACTCTGTCTACTAGAGTGGGAAATGGCTTCCATCGTGATGACCATGCATCAAATGAGCCTGAGGCTGTGCCTCGGATTGGGAATGGTACTTCTGTTGCGATGCTTGTGCCTAAGCTCTTGCATGCAGATTACTTCACGGAACCTAGTCTAGAGGAGCTTGCCGCCAAAGAACGTGCTGAACCAGGCTATTGCTGTCGAGTCAGAGACTTTGTTGTTGGACGTCGTGGCTATGGGAGCATCAAGTTTGTTGGAGAAACAGATGTGAGAGGCCTTGATCTGGAATCGATTGTGGAGTTCAATAACCGTGAAGTGATAGTCTACAAGGACGATAGCAAGAAACCTCCTGTCGGTGAGGGCCTGAATAAAGCTGCTGTGGTGACTCTTCTTAACATCAAATGCGTGAACAAGAAGACAGGGGAGCAGTACACGGAGGGGCAGAGGGTGGACAGGTACAAGGAGATGCTGGTGAAGAAAGCGGAGGAGCAGGGCGCTGATTTTGTATCATTCGATCCTGTGAAGGGTGAGTGGAAATTCAGGGTGAAGCACTTTAGCACCTATGGTCTCGGTGAAGTTGAAGCCGAAGATAGCTAGCCCAGGTGATGGTTTCTGTTGTAGATGGTGTCGTAGGGAGGATGACAGTGTACTCTCCTAGTAAGTAATACCTCCCAGTGACGCATTCCCCTCTAGGAGTTGTAGCTTTCTGCGTGTTGCTGTAAAAACTAAAAAAAGGTTTGTTGCTTTTGCTGTCGTTTGCAAATTGAAATTCCGAGCTTGTAAAGCTATGTGAAACATGTCCTTGTTAGCATGTACGTGGATCTCTTGGTGAGAAATTATTCAGGGCAAATGCAAAAAAAAAGTTTGATTTTGTGCAACAACTGTGTTCCTTGCATCAGATCTTGACGGTCTTGCCTCATTCGCGTTGTGCGGTCGTCGGGTGGTCGACTTGTCTGCTCCTAGTCAGGGTTTAGAAAATCTTTTTCACCGATTCCCCCCCCCAAACTGCCTTGAATTTTTTGACCTTCGTTTAAACCAACTCAAGCTAGACTTCTAAATTCAAGATCCATAAAAAGATAGAATAGTACTGATGCATTTATAATGGTTTAAACCGACCAAAGCTAAAATTTTAATTTAAATTCAAGATCCATAAAAAATATAAAATATTAATGCATTTGAAATGGAATAAACCACATCTTGAGCCGATCCAAATTAAAAAACCCAATTCAAATTTAAAATATATAAAAATAAACCAATACTAAAATTCCATTGCACCTGAGGTGTTGGGCCGAGCCAGAAAAGATTTGAAAAATGTTTGAAGTATTTCTTTTAGTATGGTGCAACGTCCAAAACATTGGATACTGTGTTCTTTCTCTCTTGCCTATGTTATAAGGGCATCACCAACCCAAGTCTAATTTAGATTGGTCCAACACTATTCAACCCAACCACTATTTATCTACATTTTCATATTTCATATTTTATTTGTTGCAGTAATAGATTGACCTAACTCTCATTGGTGCTCTAAACTATAACATACTTCATATTGGAGAGGATATTACTATATAGTATCTTATTACTATTTTACTCGTATGACAATCCAGAAACAACGATAAGAAACAATGCACCGGAAGTAGGTTAAGCCTAAGACAATCTCCAACCATATTCCCTTCGTTTCATTCCTTTCCCCATTCTTTTCCTCACATTCGTTCCCTTCATTTCCTATCATCTCCAACATCATTCCTTCGAAGACATTTACGAAGGAAACGGAGAGAGAATCTCGTTCTAAATGGAATGCAGGAAGAAATTTCTTGTGACGAGAATCGCGACGAGATTCTGTTGAGCATCAGAATTTCTTCGCGAAGGGATTTTGACCCCTGAAGGGACTCCGTTGGAGATGGTCTAATCACCTAGGAACACATGAAAATATGGGTGAGAGTGGTTGTGTAGAGCATTGGACGACACTCCTAGTCCTAGGCCTTGTTCCATTTTAGATTAAATTTAAATTGAAAGATATCACTGGAATTTTTGTTATTTTTGTACCAACAAAACACAAAAAACAATTTGTAACATTTTTCTCAGGCTTTTGGAGGGTTCTCCAAGATTTAAAAACTAATTTATCATGTTTTTGGACTCTTCAAACCATGTATTGAAGCTTCACAATTTTTTGTAGGAGAATGCTATTCTTCAGTCGACTGAAAATGAGGCAAGTTTCAGTCGATTGAACTTACCTTGGCCATCTTCTTCTCCGTGACCTCCTCCTCTCCTTGCCCGCCATCGCGTTAGGGTTTAGGTGGGGTTGGTGGGTTAGGGTTGGTGCCGCGGGCTTAGAGGATGGCCGGGGCAGGCGGCGTCGGCGGTTGGTGGGGATGGAGTGAGGGTGGCAATGAGGGATGGCGGAGCACGAGCCGGGAAAGCGGTTGGGGTGGCGGTGGCGGGGGTGGATCGACGGCCAGGTTAGGGTGGCGGGAAGTGTCGGCGGGAGGTTGGGTGGCAGGCGGCTAAGCGTCGTGGCGTGGCAAGTGGCCATGGCGATGGAGAGGAGTGAGGAGGAGGAGGAGGCGGAGCAGAAAGGGAGTGTCGGGTCGAGGCGGTGGAGGGAGGAAGGAAAGTAAGAGAGAGAGAGAGGGGGGCGCGGGGTTGATCTGGACCGTTGGATCTCAATCCAACGGTCCAGAAAATCGACTGAGGGATAATTATAAAAACAGTTGACTGTTGAATAGACAGTCCCTTTTTTGTATTATATTCTGCCGCTGGTTTCGATGTCGTAAATCATTTCTATAACCGTCACAGTTTTTTTTTTCAGTTTTTTGCATTTTTTTTTCCAGTGAACCATTGTGTGAAAAATTTGTTCATTCAAACTGAAAAAAAAATTGTGTGTTTGTAGCTTCCTGTGTCTCGAGATAGGTCTTTTTATTTCTAGATCACGTCCTATATTTAATTATTTATTCATAGACAATTGCTACAATACACCGTTCTGCGTTGGACACGGAAAATGGAAATTCTTTTCCAAAAAAATTTTGAAAGCGGGAGGGCTAAAATTAGGTGAGAAGAGGGAGGCCAGCCATGAACCATCCATGCCCATGGGAATGGGATGCTCCTCCACGTCCCTCTCCTCCGTTCCGACGGCCGTGGCCCGTGGGAAATCAAGAAATGGCGTGACCGACGACCGCATGGGGCTGGACGACGGCAAGAGCTCCGGCTGCGGCCTCGGCCTCCTCTACGGCAACGTCTTCCGCCGCAGCAGCAACGCCGGCCACTCCTCCGCCCCCGCCACCCTGCGCCAACGCCCTCTACGCCCGCCTGCCAACGACGACGATGCCGCCGCCGCAACCGCCAAGGCGGCGGCCGCGGCTCCTCATAGCAGTCATCACCAGCACCGCCAGAGCAATCAGTCGAGCTCACGGCGCAACGCCGACGGTCACAATGCGGCGGCGGCGGCGGAGCAGCGCGGCGGCACGCTGGTGCGCGCGTCGTCCGGCAACGTCATGCTCTACGGCAGCCTCGGCAACCTGCGCGCACCGGGCGCCGTCACCCCCAACCGCCACGACGTGCTTGACTACCTGCCCATGACCTCCGACGAAAGGAACGCGCTCGCCGGCGCCGCCAAGGGCGGCGTCGCCGGCGACGGCAGGAGGCACAAGCCGTCGCCGGCGAAGGGAAAGAAGGAGGCGGTGCTCTGCCGCACGCTGTCGGTGCGCGAGGACCCCGAGGAGCTCAAGAAGAAGGGCAACGCCGAGTACATGGCCGGCAACTACGTGGACGCCGTGGACTACTACGAGAGGGCTATCGCCATCGACCCCGGCAAACCGGCGTACTGGAGCAACAAGGCGGCGGCGCTCATGGCCATGGGCCGCCTCGCCGGAGCCGTCGCCGACTGCAAGGAGGCCGTCAGGGTGGACCCCTCCTTCCGCCGCGCGCATCACCGGCTCGGCACCCTCTACCTCCGGCTCGGCGACGGCGAGCGGGCGGCGCGGCAGTACCGGCTGGCAGCGCATGAGGCGAGCCCCGAGGACGTGCCGCGAGCGCTCGCCGTGCGGGCGCTCGTCGCCGAGTGCGACGAATCCCGCCGGCGCCGGTGCTGGGAGAACCTGCTCAGGGCGGCGCAGGCCGCCGTCTCCGCCGGCGCCGACGCGTCCCCCAAGGTGCGGAGCTACCAAGCGGAGGCCCTCCTGGCTCTGCACCGGCCGGAGGAAGCAGATGCAGTCCTCCTCACCAAGACGCCGGAGACGGAGACGGAGACGACGACGGCGGACGACGACGACGGCGGCGTCCGGCGAGAAGACCTCGCATACTTCGCGGCCACGCGTGCGCTGATCGACATGGCCATGGGGAGGATGGAGGCGGCGGAGGCGGCGGCGGCGGAGGCGCTGCGGGTTTGCCCGGGCAGCAGGGCGGCGGCCGGTGCGGCGCGCCGAGTGCGGGCGGTGGCGGCGGCGCGCTACCGGGGCAACGCGCTTTTCAACGCCAGCAGGTTCCGAGAGGCCTGCGCCGCTTACGAGCAAGGCATGGCGGACGTGGACGGCGGCGGTGGCGAGAACGCGACGCTGCTGTGCAACCTCGCGGCGTGTCGGTGCAGACTGGGGGAGTGGGAGGCCGCCCTCCTCGATTGCGACGCCGCGCTCAGGCTGCGGCCGTCGTACGGCAAGGCTCGCCGGCGCAGGGCCGCCTGCAACGACAGCCTCCGCCGCTGGGAGGCGTCGGTGCGCGACTACGAGGCGCTGCTGCGCGAGACGCCCGGCGACGAGGACATCGCCGGAGCGCTCGCCCATGCCCAAACACAGCTCAAACAAACCAAGGTCGTAGCAGTGACCGGCACGATTAGCGAGGGAGGATAGAAACAACAAGTGCAAACGGCAGACTATTTTATGTATGGGAAAAAAAAATTCAATCTATAGCTAATCGATTGATCGCCGCCGTATTTAAACAAGGAAAAGTCAATTTTTGTCTATCACCCAGTGTCTCCACTCTCCAGTGGGTTTTATTTACTCTTTGTCACACCCAAAACATGACTCGCAAATATAAAGGGAAAATAGGCTGCCATAACAAAGTGATGACCTCTAAAATTTGCCGGTATAAAACAGGTTAATCAGCATATGCCATTATAAAGTCTTAACTTTTTATATAGGGTACAGATGCTGTGCAATCACGCTAAAAATGCAATCACCGTGCAATTGAACTATCAAAAGTTGTAAAAAATTCTGAAAAAATTTATACATGTACTCTTCAACTTACTCTATCTCTGGATAAAATTTCAAGTTCAAATTCATTCTATATTAAGAGTTATAAAAAAAAGAAAAGACGGACAGTTTTGATAAGTTCAAAATTGATAGAATTTTTCTTTTTGTAACGCTCAATATAGAATGAATTTGAACTTGAAATTTTATCCGAGATAGTAAGTTGAAGAGTACATGTACAAATTTTTTCAGAATTTTTAACAACTTTGATAGTTGATTGACTACGATCAGATTTTTAGCGATTGATTGACAAAGATCTGCATCTTTTATATGGATACCATTATAAAGAGTTTTAGATCTTAATACCCTTCTCTTTTTCAACCTCCAGCTCCCCTTCTCTTTCTCTTCTTCCCCATCTTCGGTGCACGCATTATCCCACCATCCATTCTACGGCGAGCTCCAAATCCATGGCGGCCCAACCTTTCTCTATCTTGCCCTTCTCCTTCAGTATAGGGCCTCCACAGAAACTCCTCCATAGCGAAATCATCGCCGCCATATCCTCCTCTCCTCTTCCTTCTCACATGGCACCCCCGATGAGCTTTGGACCATGCCACTGCCAAATAGGTCGCCACAGTCTTCGGTCTCCATGCCACGTCACTCCACCCTCGAGACCACCTCCTCCAGTCTAGCGAGCCCCTGCCCGAGCCCACTTCTCCATGGCATGGATATACAACTGGGGCGTGGAGGAGGGGGCGATGGTGATTGGATTTAGGTGGTGACCCACTCGGCGTACGTGCCATCATCGACATCTCCAGCGACGAGCTTCTGCATTGGGCTCCTCACCGACCACAGCGACCTCCTAGGTCTCCCACCACGTGCTCCTCTACACCGCTCCTAACTTAGGGCTTCTAGCAACGAGCTCTTCGTGATGGTGACGGTGGTGCTAGATCCCATGAGGAGGTTGGCGGTAGCACGAGCTAGGGGCCATCGGAATTGCAGCCACCATTGCCAACATGGAGGAAGAAAGGAAATACGAGGGGGAGGTGAGGAAGAAGAAGAGTTAGGGACATTTTGGTCATAATTTTTTCATAATGGCATATATGGAAGAATTACCACTTTGTAGTGGCATGTGGCAGACAATTAGTTTTATAATGGCATACCCCTTGGAAACGACTACTTTGTAGTGGCATGTATCCCATAACTCAAAATACTGAAAGGCATCCGAAAATGACCCTATTGTAACCCGCAGTTTTGAACCAAGTACATATATCTGATCAACATTGTCCTTTTAAGCCAAAATATTTTGTCATGTAGAAATGTAAGCACTCATCGTCCGAACATGAAGTGCTAGGTCAATTGAAAAGTATACGGTCCTCTTTGATTTGTGCTTTGATTTGGCTGGGCTAAAATTTATTATTTTTGCACAAACAATTCGGTGTAATATTTTATACATTTTGTTTGGACTTTGTGAGTTTTTTTTCAAAAGTCTCAAAAAATATTTTAATATTTTTTAGGCTTTGAAAGGAAGAAAGCTTATTCATATACTAAATGTCCGCGTTCAGTGGTGGAGCTAGAAAATTTCAAAAGGTGGGAGGGGGGAGGATAATTCATTTCAAACATCCGAGTTAAATGGTTAGCTGGACATCAAGAAATATCTTCGAGAAGGCAACCCATTTTGTTCAACTTTTTCATCTTTAAGAAGCCAACCCATTTTATTTAACTTGTCTAATAAGCCATGTCAAAATATAAAAGGGTCAAGAAGTTTGGCTTTCCAAAAAGAAACAAAATCTATAAGCACAAGCCTATAGCTATTCCACATTATAGAACACGTTTATGTAAGAGTACATAAAACAATTTGGCCGGCTCTAATTCTCCCTCAAACCCCACCCTCTCCCCCTATCTCCATTTGTTGTTCCGTCAAATGTACTTAGGGTTTGCATCCCTAAATGTACTCATCTTCATCATCACACCTCTCTGACGACTCTATAGGTACCTTTCTCCGCTACCACACCTAAATCCCCTTTTGGTGGTGGCGATCTTTTTGACAAGGCTGACGCAAGGTGGGCTTTTCACAGTACGCATTGAGAAATACTACCAAGGTAGTATATTTTGAATTTGAAATAAATCTTAGACTGTATAGGAAAAAAATTTCAACTTGTGGTCCCTCACTGTTGCTCTCTCCTTTTGGTCCTTCAATCTAAAAAATCGAGCAACAAAAGCCGTTCAAGATTGATCAATGTGAAATTTTTTTTGATGGTTTTGACCAAAGTGACCTTTAATATATCTTTTAATTTCATTTTTACCATTTATTAGTATACTTTTTTCGGAGGGACGTTTTCGAACATAGTTCCCCCGTGTTGAATAAAGCGCATATATTTAAATTTTGGGATCTTGGGCTTGAAGAGGCACGAGAAAATGGAAACCGGAGAAGGGATTACAGTTGCGGGCCGCAACCCACCCACATGGGCTTGGCGTCCTACCTTGAAGGCCCGGGCCCGGACCCGGAGGCGCACATCACATGACACCGTGCTAACTACTCCGTCGCCGTCTCCGTCTCCGTTTCCGTCTCCACCGGTGAAGGGCAGGGCAAGGGGCACTGGCTGGCCACTGGGGCAGGGCAGGCATTCTTCGCTGCTAAGCAAGCAATGGCGAGGCAACCGATGCTTCTTCATTAGGGCGGCAGGAGGAGGAGGAGGAGGAGGTAGCTTGGGATCGGAGGAGGAAGCAATCGGGGGCTGGGTTCTGTGGGCGGGCGGCCATGGTGGGGGTCCTGTCGAACCGGGTGGATCTGGAGCATGTCGCCGCCGGGGATCACGTCTACTCCTGGAGAACCGCCTACCTCTACGCGCACCACGGTCCTTCCTCCTTCCCCTCCCCTAATCAATCCACCTTCACTCATCCATTGGGTTCTTGGTTGATTGTGATCAGACCTTCACTCATCCATCGGGTTCTTGGTTGATTGTGATTAGGTTTAGGGCATTGCCCATTTGGGTGGGGATCATCCATATCCATCGAGAATCACTAACTTTTTTCCTAATTGGGATCTCGACTCTACTAATTAACCATCTTACGATTGATTATGTCTGCCATGCGGATGCCTAGTAGCACTGCCACTTTTCCTCCTGCGAGATTACAGCACTGTCATCATATAGATATATGAGGATCAATCAGGATGGCTTGGCTGGGTGGCCATAAAATTAATTGATTCACTCGCCTCTTTCGATTTAATGTTCAAAATAAACTCTACATCTATGCATTTCTGCGTTACACACGCCTGTGCTGGAATACTAAGCTCTAAATAGCATTTTTTTTTTGTCTTTACCAGAAACACCAGAGGCGAGCCCTGCTGAAATTTGACTCTTTCATGTGCAGTTGTATTTTTTATGAGAAGAGGAAAAAGACAATTGCCTATACCAACTAGTTTGTTTTCCACACATGTTCTCATCGTTTGTGAAACACCAGACTATGGGCGTACAAGTGTACACCAGAAAAAGAGTCGATGGCTTCTGCAATCTCTCTCTATTCACTAGCCACCTGACATTACCAATTACCATTCACAACAGCAGCGCCACCGATGGCAAGAAAACCATCTCTGCATGCTTTATCATTGGCCCTTTTTGGAACTGAATGGCCAGGCTTTGACAAGCTAGAGCGTTTGGTTCAGATAATGTCTTTACTACCTTTGCTTCTGTCACATAATTCTGCTGCTCTGCTGCTACTTATTCAAGTCCATTAACCGTCAACCATAATTGGGAAGCACACAATCCCTTGCTACTTATTCAAGTCCATTGTGGCCACATGGGGCGGGATGCTGCTGCCTACACATCGAGTAATCACTAGTTACAAGTTACAACCTCTTCTAACTACACGCGTTTTGAAATGCATCCTGGCCTTTTGGTCACCTGAGGCTCAAATATTTTCGCAATGCACTGCTGCTCAGTTATTTTTTTTATTGGAAACCTTTTTGTCAAAGCATACAAAATGCGAGATTTGATTATTTGCCACTACAAAGATCGTCCTTCGATTATTTGCCACTCAAGTGTGTCAATCTTTGGAGTGGCAAATAATCAATTGTTTCTTACAGTTATTACCTATTATGATGAGTTGTTCAAAACCATTTTTAGTGCATTTTATTGAAAACTCGCAGGTGCTGCCCTCTTGTCTTGTCTGCTTAGAACAGCTCACCAATTTCTTGAGCTTCCATTTTCAGGGATATACGTTGGAGATGGCATGGTTATCCATTTTACGAGAGCAGTTGGACGTGAAATTGGGACAGGAACCTTCTTGGACAAGTTTATTTTTAGCTCCTCTCAAGCAACAGAGGATGGACCTCCCTGCGAGAAATGTGGTCACCTGATTAAGCATGAAGGGGTTGTAATGTCCTGCCTTGATTGTTTCTTAAATGGGGGCAATTTATACCTGTTCGACTATGCTGTGTCTCCTGCCTTTTTCCTCGCCAAAGCACGTGGAGGAACATGCACTCTGGCTACCTCAGACGGTGCTGATACTGTAATCCACCGTGCCCAATACCTCCTAAACAACGGGTTTGGCATGTATTGCCTCTTCAAGAACAACTGCGAGGACTTCGCGATATACTGCAAGACGGGATTGCTTGTGGAGACAGCTTTCAGTGTTGGACGCAGCGGGCAGCTGGCATCCCTGACGGCTGCATTCAGCGCGGTGGCTTCTTCGCCGCTGCGTTTCCTGACAACTAGTGCGAGTGGTCTGGCGATTGTGACGAGCGGCATGTACTGTGTGGGGCGATATGTGTCTGATATTGGTGTTCGCCGTGATGTAATCAAAGTCCCCGTGGAAAGGCTTGTGGAGCACGGGGCGTGGAATGTTGTTGATGCTCCTCCTCCCCAAGGGGCAGCTGTGGAGAGGGAGACACGTCAGGCGGCTCCTAGCTAGCTAGCTTGCTTGCTGATAGAAGTACAAAATGTGGTAGGAAGGCAGATGTGGCCTTACCCTGGTACCATTGTTCATGTAATCTGAAAATTGTAATACTCGATTGGCTTTCATTATTGTGTTGGTGCATTGGTGTGATGAGTCTATAGGACCAGAGGATTGCATGTCTGTTGCTGGGGCCAAGGCAGCAGTACTTCTATTGCAGTAGTCCTTACATGAACATGAGATCAGCTAAAGGCTAACTCCTTCCTATGATCATCAACTTCAACTATTGGAGTAAAATCTGTTTCTGAAGTTAACAAAGACCTGATTGATCATATAATAAGGTGTTACCTAACAAGCAAACACAGCAAGTAGCAAGCAAAGGCAGCAGGTAGCAAATCCATTTCAATCCAGTAGACGCCGTCCTCTTGCCCTTCTCCTCCTGATCATATATTCTCGTGTCGTCGATCATGCTCTTGCCAACCATCTTATTTATTATTTAGGGTGTGCCCTGATCATATATTCATACTCTTCACACCAATCATGTTATTGCCAACTTATTTAGGGTGTTTGGTGTTTGCCTAAATTGAACCTCTCATCGATTCGCCAGAGCATAACAAATTATGGCTTGATATTTTGCAAGGTCTTTATTTGTTTCACCTTTTGCTTCTCGAGTTTGAGCTTGCATTTGGGTGCCAGTCCACCAACATTTGGAACGAATTGTCCCCTCCCCTCAATGCACTTCAGTTGATGACGCATGTCCAACACATGATGCGCAACATACTTCTTTGGGTGACTATTATAGCTTGTTCACATTCCCTGGACTTTGCATTATACATGGATGGGTATGATACATTTCTTCCATCTTATTGAACTCTCCTTTTTGGCAGGTATACCCATCCATGTCTTTCCTATTACTCGTGCCCTATATGTCTATCTACACTTGATACGTCAGATCTAAGTTGACATATGACATATCACTTTCATTCCTCATTAATTCATCATCTGCTATATAAGATATTTCTTTTCCATTTTAACGTGTTGACAAAATTTATTTCGCTCCTGGAGGCTGGATATCTTCATTGTGGAACAACTTTTCAATTCCTTACCTCTGTAAATCTTCGTTGTGGCATCTTGGCATCTTCTCATTTTGTCAGTTATAAATGATGACTGGGTTATTTACAATTTCCTATCGCTCTGCTTGGAGTGGGTGGGATATGCTGTTGCTGTGGTATTGAGTCTGCATGGTCGTGCTCTAAAGCCATCATGGCTATTGATGATATGCTGTTTTCTTCCCACCCCTCTTGATGGGCGAGCCAATAATACGGCATTCAATATTTCATTGCTACTTTCTTCTTTAGGAACGGAAGACAGGAGCATTGCCGTTTTATCGAAGACAAAAAAAATATTATACATGAACATCAGTTATATATCAAAGGACTGTTAAATTTTATACATCAACCGCTTCTAACAAAAGCAAGATGAGGAAAGGTGGGAATCCACCCAAGCATTAAAGTGGGGGGAAATAGCATAATATGTAGTGTATACAGTGTGAGCAACAGGCTCAAGTTTACAAGAGATATGCCTCATACGTCGAAAATAAATTTCCATCTCAAGAGTCAAGAGTGCTAAAGAGGGTGCCTCTTCTGTGAGCCACTGCAAGGTCTCCCAGTCAATTTCTTATCTGGAAAAAATTTCCTCGTATTTGGATAGCCCTAGGTTTCTTAACCATTCTACAACACATCTGTTTTCAGCATTTTCTCCAATGCAAGGTTCTCTTCAGGATTGGAATTACATTCTTGCAACATGGGTAATTCAAACATCTTAATAGTTAATACTCCCTCCGTTCCAAATTATAGGTCGTTTGACTTTTTTGACAAGTACTTTGACCATTCGTCTTATTCAAAAATTTTTATAATTATAATTTATTTTTGTTATGATTTAGTCTATCATGAAAGGTACTTTAATAATGACTTGAGTTTTTTCATATTTTCACTAATTATTTGAATAAGACTAGTGGTCAAAGTACGTGTCAAAAAAGTCGAACGACCTGAGAAAATTGGTGAGAAGCCACAACGGACGTTGGGCTTCGCAAAAATACCATCCCGCCCGTTGGATTCTTCATAATGCCACCGCCATTGCGGGCCGCCAATTCTCATGCCATTCTTGCGAGTCCGGCTCGTTTTGCCGTGTGAACTGCCAGAAATGCCCCTGTCCCCACAACGGTTGGGTCGCACCAAGTGGCCGGCACAAATGCCCCCGTCTCTTGCTGGTTGGGTCGGATCAAGTGGACGAGCCACTCGCCCACGAACCGAGCCACTCGGTCGCTCCCCCCTGTCTCTCTCTCCGCTCCCTCTCCGGCGACATCGAAGGCGGCGGCGCCGCTACTCCCAGCGACGAGCTGGACCGCCAGCAGTTAGGCAACGGTGAGGCATTCTCTCTTGTGTACATGCCGTTGAGGCCCTTGTGTTGCTTCCTCCGCATTGCCCCTTTTTTTTGAAACCCTAGATCGGTGGGAGTGTATTGGGCGATGAGTTAACTGAACCCTTGTGTTTGTTTCGTGAGTTCGTAGATTAGCTGCTGGATGGATAGGTTAGGTCCAGATAAGGAGTTCGTTGATTGAGATGGTCCTGCTGGTTCTATTGACTGGGATAATCTGAAAGTTCTAGAAACTCAGGATGACGAAGGGAGGGTGGAAGTACTTGGAGAGGAGGATGTGTATGCATTGCTTGGACTAAGAGAGGAGGACGAAACTGGTACTGCTCAACAAGGAGAAAATGGAGCTACACAGCCTGGGGAAACTAGTGTTGAACCACCTGACTTGGATACATCAGATGCTGTCATGCATGTAGGTGATCAAATACCAGAGGAGATGTTTATCTCATATGACAGGGATCATCCTAGAATGGATCTTGGCACTTTGTACCCATCTATGAAAGAGTTCAGATTAGCTGTTAGACAGTTTGCGATAAATGAAGAGTTTGAGTTGGGTGTGCAGAAAACAGATCCCAGTAGATTTAGAGGATATTGCAGAGCTGAAGGATGCCCCTGGAGAATTGTTGGGAGAAGAAGACCTAACTTGAAAACTATCATGGTACTAACTTAACATTTTTGTGTTGATTTAGGAATGTTTGCTGTTGTGGATGTAAACTTGATGTTGTGTTGTGTTTGCAGGTTTCTGTATTGATTGAGGATCACACTTGTACCTCCACAAGCAGATGTACTCCATCAAGCACTGCTACAAGAGCCTGGGTTGCTGAAAAGACATTGCCAATTTTGAGAAGGAGCCCCACATTGGGAGCTAAAGAGATGCAGACTAAACTTCAGCAAGACTTTAAGGTAAATATTGCATATGAAGTTTGGAGGGGGCATCAGATTGCTTTAGAAGAGATGTATGACAGCTGGGAAGAAAGTTTCCAATGGTTGTATAGGTGGAGAGCTGAGGTTTTGAATAGAGCACCTGGTAGTGTTGTAGAGATTGACACTAGGAAAGAAGATGGCAGGTTATACTTCTATAGGTTCTTTTGTTGCCTTAGTCCATGTATATCTGGTTTTGTAGGTGGGTGTAGGCCCTATGTTAGTATTGATTCCACTGCTTTAAATGGGAGATGGAATGGGCATTTAGCTGCAGCCACTGCATTAGATGGCCACAACTGGATGTACTCATTAGCCTTTGGCTTCATAGAATCAGAGACTGAGGACAACTGGTTCTGGTTCATGTCACAGTTACACAAGGCAATAGGCCACCTACCTGTCTTAGCCATATGTACAGATGCTTGCAAAGGGTTAGAAAATGCATGCAGTAGAGTTTTCCCTTATGCTGAAAAGAGAGAATGCTTTAGGCATCTTATGCAAAATTTTGTTAAGAAGTTCTATGGTGGAACATTTGGAGGGATGTTTCCTGCTGCCAGGGCTTATAGGAAAGAAGTATTTGATAAAAACCTAGCTAAGATAGTGTCAGATTGCCTTGCTGTCCTAGATTATCTGAACACCTATCATTCTCTCAAGTGGATGAGATGTGCATTCAACACAGATGTCAAATGTGACTACATAAACAATAATTTGGCAGAGTGTTTTAATAATTGGGTTAAGGACTATAAGGATCTGCCAGTTGCAGATCTAACAGACAAGATTAGGGAGATGGTGATGATCTTGTGGGCAAAGAGGAGGAGAATTGGGCAGAAGTTGTCTGGAAGCATTTTGCCTGCTATCATTTTGCAGTTGAAGGCAAGGTCTAGAGGCTTAGGAAACCTAAAGGTAGTTCAATCTGTACATGGACTGGCTGAAGTATGAGACAATAGCAACAACCATGCAAGACATGTTGTTAATGCTGTATCACATGAGTGTACATGCTTAGAGTGGCAGCACACTGGTAAACCTTGTGAGCATGCCTTGGCTGTGATCACAGCACACAGGAATGTAGACTTGTCTGAATTTGTTCATGACTTTTACTCAGTTCAGAGGTTCAGGGATGCTTATTCAGGGGTTATAGAGCCAATGCCTGATAAAAACCAATGGCCACAAGTGGACATGCCCAAGATAGAGGCACCACTAGGCAGGAGAGGCCTAGGAAGACAGAGGAAGCTCAGAATGAAGCCAACTTTTGAAACAGGAGGGAAATCTGGTTCATAGAAGACTCATCTAAGAGGACCTATTAAATGCCAGAGATGTGGAGAGGTTGGACACAGACAGGCCAGCTACAAATGCCCTCTTAATGGAACCAAGAAGAGGAAGAGGAAGCCTAGAAGGAGCAGCACCAGGTGGGGGAAAAACAACACTTCTGTCCCAAATGATAATGCATCAACAACACAAGATGGGGCTGGAGAGGTGTCAAACATGTCAAACAGGTCAAATTCTACCCTTTGCACTAATTACATATTTTACTTCAGTGTTAGCATTAACTAACCATGTTTATTGTACTCAGTCGGCTCAGCTTCCTTCTAGGAATTGGAACTAGGACAAGGAGCAGGACTGCAGCACAAGGAGACGCAAGACCATCACAGCAAAGCACAACATCACAAGGAGAAGGGACAACACAGCAGTGCTTTGCAACTAGGACAAGCTCAAGAAAGAAACAAACAACTGCTAGCACTGCAACTAGGGCAAGCCCAAGAAAGAAACAGAAAACAGAGTCTGAATCCCTATATGGCTCTGTATGGCTCTGAATGTCTGTATGGCTGATGGCCCAGTATTTTGTAATCTAAGACTTGTTTATTGATGATGGTTCTATAATTTGTGAGCCAACACTTGTTTAAGGCTGATGGCATTGTATTTTGTGTAAGCCAAGAATTGTTTAAGGCTGATGCTTCTTTTATTTTGTGTAAGCCATATTTTGTGTAAGCTAAGACTTGTGTATGGCTGAGTAGTATGGCCAAAACTTGTGTATGACTTATGCATTGTTATCTAATTGTCTCTACACTCTGTTATTTGATTGTCTCTGAATCTGTTATCTGATTGTTAATGCTATATGTCTGAATTTCTGCACAATTTCTCTACATTCAGTTTGCCCCAGGCTATGCACATTGTTCATGCTATTGTCATCTGATTGTGCACAATCTCTATGCTGTACCATGTCATTTCCAAATGACAGATCTGAATGTCTTCAACAATTAAGATGACATTTCAGAAATGACATAACATCATATTCATAGTTCAACCATTAAACAGGAATGGAGATCTCTACAAACATGTCTGACAATTCTCCAGGTTACAATTTTTTACTTAACAAGCATAACTAGGATCCCTAATACAACTACTACTGTGATTATCACATTTGTCAACAATAGAATCTGTCCATACAAAACAAGCTTGCTCATCTTCCTATCAATAGCAGCACAGCATCCTTCAATCCTTCTCCATACTTCCTTCACATCGGACGCTGCATGCTCCAGGTTTGATGAATCCGCACCTTTCTTTGAAATCATCTCAGCATATTCTTCACGCCACATATAGAAGCAGCATCTACCAGGAATTTACAACAAATGGAGAAAACATTGAAAACCCTAATCCAACAAATTTTCAGGAGATGAACAAATTTACGGAACTCACATCTTGTTGATTCCTCTGGCACTTGTAAAAAACCTTCCCTGGATTGTTCTTCGACCTTGATGTCAGCTCGATTATGCGGTCGCCACACCTAGGGCATGGAACCAGAGGCAATCCGCACTGCCCCAGCTCTCGTTGCGACCCTCCAATGCTGCTCCCTTGAGACATGGGCTCCCTCTCGCTGCGCAGTTGCCTTCGATGTCGCCGCGAGCTCGTTGCCGGGAGTAGCGGCGCCGCCGCCTTCGATGTCGCCGGAGAGGGAGCGGAGAGAGCGACAGGGGAGAGCAACCAAGTGGCTCGGTTCGTGGGCGAGCGGCTCGTCCACTTGATCCGACCCAACTAGCAAGAGACGGGGGCATTTGTGCCGGCCACTTGGTGCGACCCAACCGTTGTGGGGATAGGGGCATTTCTGGCAGGTCACACGGCAAAACGAGCCGGACTCGCAAGAATGGCATGAGAATTGGCGGCCCGCGATGGCGGTGGCATTATGAAGAATCCAACGGGCGGGATGGCATTTTTGCGAAGCCCAACGTCCGTTGTGGCTTCTCACCAATTTTCTCATAATTTGGAACAGAGGGAGTATCTTAATTATAATATTTTGATGAAGTGGTTATAAAGACCTTTTAGGAAATGCCATACGAAGTATCAATTTTATTTTGCTCCCCTCTCCACTAACCCATCAATGGTTAAAAGCATTCAGTAACCAGAAGATATCAAATCAAAAGGTACATTACACCCTTTGGGTTCTTGTGTCTCATGTTAATATAATGTAGAAAGAGAAGTCCCCATATTGTCACCCTAGCAATACACAGTGAAAATAATACTGGTAAATATATTCATGCAACATTCGAGCAAGGCAGAAGATAGTGTGCAACAACAATTCATTGTGAGCATAATTTATATCAGATAATAATATTTAATAATAAATCAATCAACTTATTTAACCAAATTCTGTCAGGCCAACTCTTCCAAGAAGCCACAAGCCGCAAACACTGACAGAAGCAATGCGGCAGGCAGCAAGAAACCTAACAAGGTTGGTATAGTCTTGCACACTTATCTGATGGACTTGTTGAGCAAAATGTCTGTTGTTCCACTGGCTTCAACAGTTCAACTCCCACAGACAGCTGAATCCAGCTCTTCGCCTCTACCTGAAGATCAAGCAGGTCGAACAAGGATTCCACCCTACCATGTATGTTCTGCATGTATTTGGAAGACCTTATAAAACAGTAAAGCAGGAATCATAATAAGACCCTTATAAAGCACTTCATTTCCTACTGCCCTTGTGAAGAAGCTATATGTAAACTTAAGCAAAAATGGCCTATTGCCTATAATGACAATGCCTGTAAGCTAAAAGGCACTGCATTATCTTTGCCTACTATTCTAAAGAGATCTGCGAACCAGCAGGGATCAACATAGTGTATATATAGTCAAAATTGAATGCTTTTATATGGTAATGTCAAAGGCAGGGTAGAAGTAGAATTCGGTACAAGGTGCAAACATGAACAGCTAAGCAGTGAATTTTTACACATGAGGTGTCAGTTGTGGCCTGATCTCTTAAAACAGTAGATTTAAAATTACAAAAACTGGATGCATGTTGCTGAAAAACAATTACTCATTTCCTCTTGTATGATCCTGACACTACCAAGTTTTGTAAATAAACACGAACACCTGTCATCGGTGTAATAAATTTCAAACCGTTGATTTAATTTGATTTTAAAATTTTAAAGAACGGCCTGCAGACATGCAGTTGGTTCTTTTCTCCTAAAACAGCTAAAATGCATGTAGTTGATGAAATCGGTTACTACTGAAAACCAACAGAGCGCACTTGCACTCAGCAGTGAAGCTCCAAGTGGGCAGAGCGAGTGCTTATGAACAATGCCAAATTCTCCGAGGCAGAGGGATTCAGCATTTTGCTAGACATCAAGAAATATAGACAGGGGCTTGTGCTCAAGCTGTAGTAGAGCTAAAACTATGGTAACTATAAAAGATCAAGTTAACAGCTATAGATGGCTGGCCCTCAAAAACAATATTTGCTAGCCAGCAGAGGGAGTTTAAGAACAAGAGCAGCCTAATTACAGAAGTGGTATCCGAACAGGCCATCAAGGCAAGGGCTCCTCTGAATCTCCCAACCGTGACAAGTGGAGGTAAGCATTGGTGCCTGCGTAACAGAAAAGGCAAGAATAATCAGATAAAGTTCTGAAAACCGATCAGTTTATGATGAACAAAACATAAATGAAGTGAAACATGCATAGATTGTTTAACACCCACATTATATGAAAACCTGTAAATGAAGCGCAACATGAGGATATGTACTAATTAGCACAAATTATTGCAAACTTGATGGGCGCGAATGAATATTTCTTCATCTACCTTGAGTAGGCAAGTCAGGAATTCAATAGGTTATACCCATCAAAACGAGGCAATTTACAGGAAGGAGCAAGGAATGCCACTGCTTGGGCTTCAAAATCATTAGCATCTGTATCAATTGGAGAAACAAGTGCTATTGGAAGAACGAACTCTACGAATGAGCTAAGATGAAGTGTAACTTTTTTGTCCGCAGGTATATATGTACAGTAGAGTGATCAGGGCATAAACACCAAGTCGTCGTCGCCGCCGGAGAAGCCGAGGTAGAGCTCGCTGACCTCCCTTAAAATCACAGTGCCGCCGCCGCTGTTCGCTGATGCAGCGCCAGGGCTAAGCTGCCGTTGCCAAGCCTCGATGAGATCGAGAAACTGCCACGACCGACCTCGCCTAAGTCTCACACGCCGCCGCTGACTCAGATCGGTGCCGTCTTGCCCTTGCGTCGCAAGCCGCCGAGCACCGCCACCGGTCAAGCTTTTTTAATTAAAAAGGATTTTTTACATGAGTGCCATTATAAAGTTTCAATACTTCAGAAATGCGATTACAAAACGCATATTCTTATTCATGCCATTCTTTTTGCAAATATATATCAGGGATGCCATTCTCGTGCATTTCGGAGGATTTACAATGCACACAAAATCAAAATACGGTCAAAATACGTCTCTGACAGGAAGGGCCCGCATGTCATCGTCCCATCATCTTCTTCTTCCTCTTCCTCCACCTCTCCCCTTCTCTTCTCTTTCTTCTCCATGGCCGGCGAGGCAAGCAGGGGTGGGCGGGGCGGGCGAAGCTCTGAGCGCGGCGAGCTCGTGGGTGGGCGCCAGATCCTCCTCCGACGCCTGGCAAAGCGGCGGCGAAGCCTCAAGATCCTCCTCCGACGCGCTGCGACGTGAGCTCGGCGGCGGCGTTCTGGCGAGGCTAGGTGGGAAAAAAGGGAGAGGGAGCCAAGAGGGAGCTCGGGGAAGGCTTGGCCGAGAGGGAGGACGTCGGCGGTGAGCTGGCGGTGGCGCGAGGCGGAAGACGATGGCGGCGCTAATGGCGGCAGCGGCCTGACACGGTTTTGGCCGGCGCAACGCATGGGGAAGATGCGGTTGACCTCAAGGTAACTTGAAGACCCAAACTTTTGAACCAATTCAAACCGTGCAAGCTCAATTTTTGGTTTTGGCCAGGGCAGCCGAAATTGGGGGAAAACGAGAGATGGAGCTTGCCGTAGCTCGCGCGCCGCCTCACTGCTCGCCGTCGCAGCTCGCCTCGCCTCGCCGCCGCCGCTCACTTGCTCGATTTCTCCAATGGCGCTCAAGACGGCTGGGCGGGCGGGCGGCTCTCAGCGCCTGGCGGCGGCGCGTGAGCTCGAGCACTGCGATATCGGCGGCGCGCGAGCTCGAGCGCGTGCGTTGCTGCGTCGGCGCGAAGCTCAGCGATGGCAATGGCGCTCGAGCGCTCTGTGAGGAGGCTGGGGAGGCGGCGTGGCAATGGCGGCATCGGCAATAGCGCTGAAGCTCGCTTGGGCAGGTGGCCAAGACGGCGCGGCGGGCGGCGCGAGCTTCGCCGGGCGATGGCGGTCTGAGCTTCGCGGAAGCAGCGATGTGGCGGGCGGCAGCAGCGAGAAGGTGGGAGGTGGGAGGAAGAAGGTAGAGGAAGAAGGAGGAAGAAGGTAGGTGAGAGGATGACAGTCGGGGCCCACATGTAAGAAATGTATAGTGATCGTATTTTAGTTTTGTATTCGTCGTAAATCATCTGAAAAACCTCGTAATGGCATTTGTGATAGATATTTGTAAAAGTAATGGCGTTAATAACAATTTGCGTTTTGTAATGGCATTTCTGAAGTATCGCAACTTTATAATGGCACTCATGTAAAAAATCCAATTAAAAAACATAATTGCTTCATCGGAAGCCTTGAGATCGGAGGGAAATGAGCGGCGGGAAGGCCAGATGCTCACCGCCGCAGACCGGGGGGGGGGGGGGCTCTCGCCCCTCGCCGGCGCTGCCATCGCGACTGGAGGCGGCGGAGACGCGTCGGATTCGGACATGGGGACTCAGGGCAGGGGAGGCCGGTAGGCAAGCGGCGGTGGCGAATGGGGCTAGGGTTTTGCGGGGTGGCGTGCGCGTGGGTGAGAGTGAGAGTGAGATAGACAGAGGGAGAGAGGGGGCGGCGGCTTGGGTGAGGGAGAGGGAGGAGGACGACGGGAGGGGTGGTTACCCGGGGCGGGGATCGTGGGAGGCGGGAGCAGGGAAACCCGAAGGCGGCTCGGTGAGAATGGGATGGTTATAGAGATCGAACGGTGCGTAGTGATATGTATTTGTTGGATGGTCCAGATCATAAGTTTCTACATATCTCCACTGTAGAAACGACCCCCACGTCGCTCTCTAGGGGCGGCACGGGGGCGACCCCCTCCTCCAACCCCTCCCCCCGAACCCTAGCACGCGGCCGGTGGCCGGTGGCGGCAGTGGCAGCCTCCCTCCTCCCCCCGTTTTCCCTTCCCCATTCTCCTCCTCCTCCCTCCGTTAACCCGGCCCGCGACGGCGATCTGCGCCGCCAACCTCCATGTCGCGATGCGGCGTCGAGTGGCACTGCTCCTGCAGCGGTGACCGTGATGGTGGCAGCGGTGCCAGTGGTGGTAATCGGTCGCGGCGCTGTGTGTGGCGGACCGAGAGCACGGCTGGCGGTGGTTTTTCTTGAGCACGGCCGCCGACACGGCGCCGGTGGTCAACCTCCTCCCCAGATCTGGCCGGCGTAGAGTCTCCCCAGCCTCCCACTTCGTCGACGGCGCCCACCTTCCCCCAGATCTGGTGCGCCCTCCCCCTTTCCTCGCTGGCCACCTCCCTAGATCTGGCTGTAGGTGGATCTCCCCGGCCTTCCCGTCGCCAGCCAGCCGACCCGGCCCGGCACGACCGGGTCGGCCGGTGGCTCAGCCTGCCTCTATGCCGGCGGCACCAGTCCACCTCAGCCAAACTCTCGTCCTATCGGCGGCGGCGGCGCCGGTCGATGGGCCACCGCCGGCGGGCCTCCCGGTTGCTGCGCTCCCGCCCCGCTCCCCCGTCCTTCCTTGGTCCAGCATGACCTTTCTCTAGATCTTGGCCGGGCTCTTTCGGCCGACAAGGTCATGGCGGGCGGCGCCCCTACCCTCCATCCTCCATGACTGTGCCTCGGCAGTGGTAGTGATCGTCCCCTCCCATTCTTCTACCTCTCCCTTCCTACCCCTCTCCTCGTGCCCGCCTTGTCGGTAGGCCGCTTGAGGGGGTCCACGTCGGTGGTAGTAGATACATCCGTTGGTAGGAGGCCTAGTCCTGGCATGGTCCCTACTGCTAGCATGGTCGCAGCTGGTGAGCTATATGGGCGTGCCCCGGCGTCTTGGTAGCCGCCGTGGCTTTATGCGTTCAACTTTGGCGTCACGGTCACCGGTTCTGGCGTTGACTTGGTTGGACAGTGCATCGGTGGCCAGCCGGTGCCTTGGTGGCTGTCCTACGATGGCCATGTGGTTCCAACGCCCTGTCTTCCGTTCCGAGGGTGTTTTGCTTCGGCAATGCTTCGACGGTCGGGTTGCCATGCCAGTGCGGAGTTCGGATGGCTTCAGACAGTGATGCCTGTTGCAGCGCGACAGACACCTCTACCTTCGGCTTAGTGCAGCGCTCGGTTGCCCCTCGGCCCTAACGCTTTCACCGGGCCTTGTCCAGATGAGGTCCTGTTCATCGCCGTCCAGTCAGCCCTTCCTCTCTTCGTGGTGCTCAATAGCAGTGGCAGCGTCTTCCTCGTTCGGTCGTGGGCCTCGGCGTCCTTTCCACGTAGCAAGGTCCCGCTCGCCAACATCATACCCTCCCCTCTTAACCGTGAGGACCACGATGGCGGTGGTGTCGTCTTCCTTGTTCGGCTTCAAGGAACAGATTGGTCTTCGTGTTGAGTTTCCTTTGGCGTTTTGCGCCCCTCGGCTCGTGCTTCGTGCGGGGGTGTCTGCGACTACCCCTAGTGTGGTGCCAGGGTTGAGCGTTTCGTGTGAAAGCCCTGCCTAGCTCTTGATGGGATGGTAGTGGCAGCGCTTCCAGTGTCGTTCCCTTCTGGAGGCATCGTTGTGTTGCTCCTCTGTCAGGCGAACGCCCCGTGCGGTCAGCGACGACAGCGGTTCTTCGTCGTTTACCTTGTTGGAGGCATCTTGGTTCGCTCTGGCGCTACGCGTGGTCGCTGGCTCGTCCCTCTTTGTCACCGTTAGCCGTTTGTTTGTTGATGTTCTGTGTGGCCGGTTGTGGCTGGTGTCTCTTCTTCCTCTCCCTGTATCTCTCTCTCTCTCCATCTTTTGTAAGGCCTGGCAACGGCGGCGCTGCATTCTCCTATATAAGCGTGTGTTCTGATCCAATGGAGGCCGGTGGTGTCCTGGCTTTGTTCAGGGTTGCAGCGTTGCACCGTGGTTGTACCCCACTTCAATAAAATAGGTCGGCAGTTCTCCTACCCCTCTTCAAAAGTGTTAAAGTGATCTTTCGATAACTAGAAGGAGGAGTACAGGGTACAATATATAGCCTGATAGGGGGATAGGCTAGACGTAGATTTGGCAGGCCATTAATGGCATTAATGCATGCGTAATCAGAGGATTACGCGTGACATATTCTACGGTATATTCTAACACTCCCCTGCAGTCCAAGCGACGGATGATGTCGTTTAGACTGGCACAAGCAAAGAAACAAGTACTAGCACTCCCCCGTAGTCGGAACGGCAGTAGTGCGGACGTTCAGGCTGGACCGGAATTCGGTGAAGACCGAAGTAAGCAGCCCTTTGGTGAAGATGTCCGCGTACTGCGACGTCGTCGGGACGTGGAGAACGCGAACTCGCCGAGAGCCACCCGCTCTCGGACGAAGTCTGGTCGATCTCGGCGTGTTTTGGCGCCGGTGCTGACCGGGTTCTTTGAGAGGTAGATCATATGGCGACATTGTCGCAATAGACGACGGTGGCTCGGTGAAGGGACTCTGAAGTTCTGGAGAAGCTATCAGAGCCAAGACGCCACCACGCCGTTAAGCGACGGCGCGGTATTCGCCTCGGTATTGAGCGAGAGGCGATATCTTGCCGTTTAGAGGACCAGAGACCAAGTTGTCGCCGAGGAACACGCCCGAAACCGAGGTGGACTTGCGAGTGTCAGGACAGCCAGCCCAATCAGCATCTGAGTAGACTATGAGATCAGTAGTCGCGGTGCGATGCAGGAACTGACCAAGCTCAAGAGTGCCCTGAAGATAGCGGAGGATGCACTTCAGAGCAGCAAAGTGAGGCTCCGTGGATCATGCATGAAGAGAGACCTCTTTGAACAAGATACGTGATATCAGGCCGTGTGAATGTGAGATACTGAAGAGCACCTACTAAACCTGCGGTAGAGAGTCGCGTCGAGCAGGAGCTCAACACAGCAGAGAGCTTCGACTGAGTGTCCACCGGAGTATTGCAGGGCTTGCAGTCTGACATACCGGCTCGGTCCAGAATATCCAAAGTATACTATCGCTGCAAGAGATGCATGCCACCAGACTGTGACTGAACTGAAACTCCCAAGAAGTGATGCAGAGGCCCCAGATCCTTGAGAAGAAACTCACGCTGAAGAGCAGCAACGGTCTTATCCAGGAGAGCAGTCGAGGAGGCGGTCAGGACAATGTCATCCACGTAGAGGAGAAGATAGACAGTGTCAGCGCCACGGTGAAAGATAAACAGTGACGTGTCCGCCTTTGCTTCAACAAAGCCCAAGGAGAGCAGATGAGAGGCAATCCTGCTGTACCAGGCTCGGGGTGCCTGCTTCAGGCCATACAAAGACTTGTTGAGCGGACACACATGATCTGGACAGGAGGGATCAATGAACCGGATGGTGAGCACAAGATATCTGCTCTGCTGTGGTGCCATGCAGAAATGCATTGTTGACGTCTAATTGGCGGATAGACCAACCGCGAGAGAGAGCCAGTGTGAGAACAGTCCTGATGGTGGCCGGCTTGACAAGCGGGTGAAGGTCTCATCGAAGTCGACACCGGTATTGGGTGAACCCGAAGGACCCAATGAGCCTTGTGCGGTCGAGAGAACCATCTGCATGCAGCTTGTGCTTAAAGATCCACTTGCCAGTAACAATATTGGCGCCATGGGGACGCGGAACAAGGTCCCACGTGTGGTTGGCCTGGAGAGCCTCGAACTCCTGGCTCATAGCGTGCCGCCAATTGGGATCTGACAGCGCGCCACGGTATGTCTTCGGGAGAGGAGACAATACAGTGGCGTGAAGATTGAGACGCTCCCGGGGCCGAACAGAGAGTCTGGCCTTTCGACGAGTGACCATATGATGAGCATTGGACACTGCGGGAGGAGGCACATCACTGGCGACAGCCTGTGGAGAAAGTCCAACAGGGGCGGTGACATGCATAGGCGATGATGCAGCTAGGGGCACCCGGCTGGCAAGCACCGAGGAGGTGAT
Source organism: Raddia guianensis (assembly GCA_036346415.1). Classification (NCBI taxonomy): domain Eukaryota; kingdom Viridiplantae; phylum Streptophyta; class Magnoliopsida; order Poales; family Poaceae; genus Raddia; species Raddia guianensis. The sequence goes on along the minus strand of CM070543.1, from coordinate 23,753,733 downwards.
CCTCTGAGGCAAGAGGTGCACTGGCACTCCACTAGCAAACAACGAGGAGGAGATCCAACAGGGCTGGGTGCCTGATGGAGACGAGGCGCCGGAGCCGATGGCGAGGCCGGCGGTGTGGTCGATGGGAACACCTGGAGAGGAGAGGCCGACGTGACCACTGGTGGGGCAGAGGATGTCGACGCAGGCGGCCGGACGTGGCGCCGTGGCAGTGTAGCAGTGTGCGGTGGTGGTGAGGAGGTACCTGTAGGAAAAACAGAAGCACGAGTCCCGGGAGAATCCTCGGGGTCTGAAAGAAAATCGAGGTCAGAGGTGGGGTGAGACGTGGAGGAAGCAAAGGGAAAGCTGGACTCATCGAAGACGACATGCCGCGAGATGATGACGCGGTTGGTCGTGAGATCGAGACAACACCACCCTCTGTGGTTGGAGGGATACCCGAGGAAGACACAAAGAGTAGAGCGAGGGGCAAGTTTGTGCGTGGCGGTGCTAGAGAGATTAGGATAGCAAGCACAACCAAACACACGGAGATCGTCGTAGGTGGGGTGGGTACCGTGAAGGGCAAAGTAAGGGGTGGAGAGAGAGAGGGTGGAGGTGGGACGGATATTAAGAAGGTGAGTGGCAGCGTGGAGGGCCTCAACCCAGTAGGAAGGGGGAAGGCTGGCCTGGAAGAGAAGAGAACGCACGACATTGTTAGTGGTACGAATGGCGCGTTCGGCCTTGCCATTTTGCTGGGATGTGTAAGGACATGACATGCGGAGTGCAATGCCATGTGTAAGAAAGAAGGCCCTAGACGCTGAGTTGTCAAACTCTTTGCCGTTGTCACACTGGATGTGTTTGACGGTGGCGTTGAACTGTGTGTGAGCGTAGGCGAGGAAGTTGGTGATAGTGGGGACGGTCTCAGATTTTAGGCGTAAGGGAAAAGTCCATAAAAAACGAGAACAGTCATCCAGGATAACCAGATAGTATTTGAAGCCAGAGACACTAGGAACAGGAGAAGTCCATAAATCACAGTGCAACAAACTGAATATCTGGGTAGCGCGAGAAGAAGAAGACGAAAAAGAAGGCGAACATGACGACCGAGTTGGCAAGCATGACAAATCGGTTCGTGGTCGGCTTTATTACAGGAGATAGCGGACGACCTGGCCAATCTAGAAAGCGACTCATGACCAGGATGACCAAGACGTCGATGCCAAAGCGTCGAGGAGGTAAGCTGGCGGCGAAGGTGCGGCCGAGGCGGGACACGGTGTGAAGGAGTAGAGATCTCCAGAGCTATTGCACCTGGCGATCATGCCCCCCGAACGAAGATCCTTCACAGAGAAACCAGCAGGGTCAAACTCGATAGAACACTGGTTATCAATAGTGAATTTTCTAACGGATATGAGGTTCTTAATAATGTTGGGTGTAACAAGGACATTACGAAGAACTAGTGAACCGTTCGTGGAAGGAAAAGATGATAACGGTGTGAGGAGTGACAGAAGACGAGACCGTTGCCAACAACAATGTCGGTCGGGCAGAAGCGAGGGGTGGATGGGCGGAGAGAGAGTACCAAAGATCGGAGGTCATGTGCGAGGACGCACTGAGTCCATGTACCACTCCGCATCGATGGGGCGGAGTCAAGGTCATGGTGTTGAAGGCATTGACTAGCATCGCTGGTCCACCGCTCCCCGCCATCGGAGTCCGAGCCCCGATAGTTTGAGAGGGGTTGGCTGCACCGGGTGTAGCCGCAGCGGCCAGGGCATGAGGAGCCTGGCGAGGCGGCACTCGAGGCCGGCCCAAGATCCCCGAACCCTGGTGAGGCCACAACTGGGATCTTGCGGTCGTGGATTGTATTATGCTGGCGGCAGAGCACCCCCGCGCTGTGGGGGTAGAGTGAGACCACCCCACCACCGGAAGTGGGAGGCGACCTCACCACCGCCGCCGCCGCCGTTACCTCCACCACAGCGGCGATTGCGGTTATTGTTACCACGACCGCCATTGTTGGTCCGAGGTGCCTTTGGAGGAGGATCGGCGGTGGAACCACCCGACGGTGGGACGGCGCCATTGGAAGAGGTGGTGGCGACGAGGACGGTAGAGGAACCACTCGAAGTAGGGGTCAGAGTGAGTTCCTCAACCTGGAGCTTATCTCGCACCGCGAGATACGTCGGGAAGGGCTCGGTGTTGCGAATAACAGTCTTCACCGTCTTGAATTGTTCAGACAGACCGCGGAGCACTTGGAGGACCAGCGTGCGGTCGCTGACCGGCTCGCCAAGATCACCAAGTTTGTCTGCCAGGCCCTTCATATGGTTACAGTACTCGGTAATGGAGAGGTCGCCCTGGACGAAGGAGTGGAACTGGGCCTCAACATAGAGAGCTCGCGTCTCCTGATTACCGAGAAACTGGTGCTCAAGTGCCACCCACACGGAGCGAGCGGTGGTGATGGTGCTCATGACACCCTCAAGTAGGTCGCTGGAGATACGCCCATAGATCCAGGATAGGACCACATAATTCATACGGACCCAGTCAGGATCATGCGGGCGCCCAGTCGAGGAGAGCACATGGTCGGCGAGAGCGAACCGGCCGAGGGCGACGAGAAAGAGACCCCGCCACTTGTGGTAGTTGGAGCTGCCAAGGTCAAGGACGACCGGCACCAGGGAGCCGATGTTCATGATACCGACAGCTTGCGCATGAAGAGCGGCTATTGTGTCCGGGTCACCAGGAGGAGCATAGGCGGTGGCCAGGGCAGCAGCAGAGTTGGCGCTGTAAGGTAGAGTCAAATGGGGTCCACCAGGCCCGGTCCCACCACCATGAACGTCGGAATGTCCAGGAGCAAAACATAGGTTATCCTGATTTCCCGATTGACCAGGGTGACTCCATTCGGCCGGGCCCAAACGGCTAGGAGAAAGGCCCATGGGGTGGCCCAAGCCGGCCAAGCCGTTGCCAAAGGGGAGATTAGGCCCACTGCCGCCGCTTGGAAAATGGCAGCCGCCGAGAGGGAGCTCGTGCGGCGCCGCGCGCTTCAAAAGAGCCAAGCAGGGATTAGGGTTCCCCCACGCCACCTCCACTAAGCTGGGGCATGGTCAAGCCACGCCCAACCGTGCCATCGAGATGGCGCTCGATCCCGCCGCCGCCTGCGCCGGGAGAGAAGACGGCGCCACTGCGCCGGAAGGAGGAGAGGCGACGGCGTGTGCCGGCCGTCCCCGGCCGCGAAAACTTCGATCCGTCGCCACCGCGCGGGAGCGGTGACAACGCCGCCACGGCCGTAGGGAGGAAGGCCGAGGGCGGCGTGCCCAGCTGCGCCGAGGGGAAGGCCTGCGCCGGAGATGGGGGCGGCGGGTGCAGTCGCACCGTTGGAGGTCGCGCCGGGGATGGGGATGATGATCCCCCTGGAGATGTCGCCGCCAAAGCTTGCCGCGGCGAGGAGCGCCTGCGTGTCGACTGGGAGGGCGGCAAGCACGGCTGCCGCACGGGAGGCGGCGGCTTGTGCGGCGACGACTTGTGCGGCCACGGCTTCGGCGAGTTGAACCACGGAGGGGACGACCGTGCCGCCGCCATGGTCGGCGAGACTCGTCGTAGAGAGAAGGGGGGTATCGGCGAGAGTCGACGTGGGTGGGAGAGAAACGTCGGCTTGCATCTCGCTAGAGGAGGCCACGGCGAGGTTGCCGGTGGAGGCCATGAGAACTAGGGTTTGCGGAATAGGGTGAGCAATAGCTCTGATACCATGTTAAAGTGATCTTTCGATAACTAGAAGGAGGAGTACAGGGTACAATATATAGCCTGATAGGGGGACATGCTAGACGTAGATTTGGCAGGCCATTACTGGCATTAATGCACGCGTAATCAGAGGATTACGCGTGACATATTCTACGGTATATTGTAACAAAAAGATTTCAAGTTGTTTTTACGGTGCAGATCACCACGCACTTGTCCCCATAGTTTGACTATCACACGTCAACATAGCACAAACATATTTTGTTTCTGAAGCGATATCGGTCATATGCTCATATTAAACCATTATTCCACTTTGTTTCTCAACTAGTGTTGTGGCTGCAGCAACGTATCAATCTTGGGTACGTGCAAATATACAGAATACAGAAGCCATCATGGCTTCTTAACCCATTTATTTGAGTATACAAGTGGCTAATTTCAATTGTATATGAGGCTAAAAATGTGGATCAAGCATTCAAGCTATAGCCATTCCAAAGGAGGCTTCGTGGTCTCTGGCAGTGTTCTTGGTCGAGGGCAAACCAGCGACAACGTCTTCTTCAATTCCACATTCATTTTTGCCCCTTATAATCTTGAAGTACCCGTCCTACAGAGAAGTATCAACCAAGTTATAAAGAGCTGAATACATGTTACAACTTTCACTGTGGTACTCATATGATTATATGGAAAACAGGGTATTATCACAAACTTACATCACCCCAGCCTCTGTTCCATTGGTTTGCAAGAAGCTGCATGGCAGGAAGGATGAAACAAAACAAATTAGGATTTGACCATCAGTTACTAAATACCAAAATATGGAGAATGAACAAATACCCAGTAATCCTCGCCAGCATCACTGGTTCCCCATCCAATCAACTTGACAGCATGACCACCCATTATACCACCAGTGATGTGCTTGTATACTCCTGATTTGTAGTGTGCAAAGTCCTGACAATTTTGCAGTATTAAATCAGCAGACATATAACTACACCCAAATAATAGAAAATATTAGATTATATATAGTGGCAAAGGATATGAGCTGTATATTAGATCACTGGTCAACAGAAACAAATTGAATGCTTACAGCAGCATTTTATATTTTAGCATGCATATACTTCCATGTAGTGTACCTAAAAAAAATCCCGGGCAGATATTTCTGCCCCCCACCCACCAACAAAAAAACGTAGAACATGTAGTTTCTTCTTTGGTTTGTTTTCTCCCTTTCTCCTACTGTTCTGTTCTTCCTGAGCTATAGCTTTTTCCGGGCCTTATATTATGTTGATTTATGATTCAAATTCAATCAAAGAAGGCCAACTACTGACGAAGCGGTGCGGAGACCCGTCGCCGGGAGGCTTGTAAGCCACTGAGGGAGGTGATTTGATAAGCTGTTCTCCCCGTGTTTTTTTGTAACTCTCTCGATATAGTGAGGTTTCGCCGGCTGGCGCCCGTGGTTTTTTTCTCTTTGCATTGGAGGGGGATTTCCACGTTATATCCTGTGTTTCGATCTGTTTGTGTTTCGATCTACTTCGTTTTGCTTGTGCGGATTGCAAACATATTATATTTATCCTTTTGAACGTAATGTAGAAATAAGTGCAACCGATAATCAATGTCTTCTTCTAACAACTTATTTTATAACCTAGGTAAAACACGACACTTTTGGATAAGAAACTCAATGTTACCTCATAAACTGTGAAAGCAACTTCTACAGGGCCATTTTGGTAGACCTCAGCCATGATGTCATGTGGATCAGATTGTACTCTGTATGCATTGACGCTGAAATGCTTCTTTTCCTGCCAAATTTGGTTCTGCACCTTACATTTCTTTTCACACACTGGTGTAGGATAAGCAGGTTCACATCCTGGATGCTTGCAACCCACTTGATCAAAGTAAGGATCGCACTGCAAAACAGAGCAAAAGTATAACACTGTCTGTGTACTGCCAAGATGAAATTTTTAATGATGGTGAAGGTATTTCTTGTTATGTGCTACTCTATGGAAACAAACAAAATCAATAACATGCATTCACAAACAATGGAATTAAATTTTGTATTGGCTCATTTCATCATTTGTGCAAAAGTAAATGATGCACACACTAAATGAACTAATAATTGATGTAACATGCCGTATCCACAACATTGTTTAACATATCCAGTATACCAGATATTCCTGTTAGTAGATAGCCTATACCTCGTCGGTAACAACACCACTTTGAACAAAGTATCGCCATGCCATGATAGGATAGCCTCCATCACAACCGTCACCGCACATAAAACCGCAACATGCCAGTAGGTCATTGACAGAGAGCGAAATAGACTGAAAGGAATAGAGACAGTAGCTTTGGTTATGTAATTAGATTAGGATAAATGCTTGTTCAAAAGAAGCCATGACTCATGAGAATGGACATGTCCTTCATATTTCACTAACCATGTTGAAATGGATACAAAAACGATCCTGGAGGCACTCCACAGCACCAAATGCCCAACACGAACCACAATGACCCTGCCATTGTCAAGAAATGAGCATCTTGCATTGACTCATAAGCTTGTATGGGGCTAAAAACTTTAGGTGGTGAGCTTGAGCTTACTTGATCTGCTCACGAGTCACGACACGAAGTTAGCATTGTCCATGGTTTTGTTGGATTGTTATCAAGAAAAGAAGCTGGTCAATAAATTCATCAAGGAAGTAGAAATAGAGCCAGTTTCCAGCTGAAAAGGGGTTAGCATTATGACACCTGAGAAAACTTACCAAGTATGTTCCCAATTGTGCTACAACGAGACCAGGCAGACCTGGCATCAAACTCATTTGGGAGCTTTAGTGATCTCGAGTAAGTTTTGGCAGGAACATCACCTAGCACATCTCGAGGCGTTGGCTTGACTCCAAGGATGTGCTTAAATTGCTCAACCTGCACATATATATGTGAGGGCTACATGCATAAGTGGATGATTCTGAGGTAACCAAACAAAGAGAGGATGAAATCTTGAGGCAAACACCAAGAGCTCGGCATTGTTGTTTAATTACAGTGTAGTTTGCAAAGTAGGGATTCTCAGCAGCTGTCCACCCAGCATTGGGGTGCTTGTTCACCGTCTCTATTATGTCTTTCTGTCAAAGAAGGATACCACAGCGCACAATTATGCAGCTGATATAGCGCTGTATATATCATCATGTTCATAGACAGAAAGCGATTGAGCAGGACGAGCTCTCGGTCGGCTCGATGATAACTAACCTGGATGATTCCGACGGAGCTGTCTCTCTGCGCAGCGCCGAGACGGAGATTGAGACCTGGGATCGGCTTCGCTGCTCGGACCAGCTGCACCTGCATGTACATAAGAAACCAAGAAAGCAAGCAGTTGACATCTTGACGGACAGAGCAGATCTAACATTCCCGATAGCGATTCCAGCATCGAGCAAGTGTTAGGCACTGCTGTTACTGTGCTGCTGTTGCAGCAGTAATTAGCTGAATCGCAGATCGAAGCAGCAGCTCAGAGCAGGAGCACACTGACCTGTGGAGCAGCAGCGCAGAAGAAGGCGAGAGCTAGAGCTAGAGCTAGCAGCCGGCGCGAGCCCATGCTGGTAAGCAGCAACAATAGGTCCTGCAGCTATTAGTAACTAGTAACTAGAATCACAATCCACAACACAAAACACACGCATATATGTAAGGGGCAAACTATTCGTGGAGAAGAGATCGAAGAGGTTTGGCACTGGCAGTAGCAGTAGTGGCGGAGAAGCAAGAAAACTACTCGTAGCAAGTTAAAGCTAGCTAGTGCAAGTAGCTTGGTGTTGGGATGAGAACGAAGCGGAGATACCTTGCTTGGCCTTGCTGCTTCGCTTCTCTTGCTGCCTACCTCACCCTGCTTTGCCTTGCTTGTGATTCAGCTCCTTCTCCTCCTCCTCCTCCACTGATAGATGGTCAATGGTTCATTGGGTTGGGGCGTCGGGCTATGCAAGAGGAGGAGGGATGGAGACTTTGGAGAGAGCAGTTGTCTAGAGACGGGTGGATCGAGAGTGCGCCTTTCTTGGAAGTGACGCGGACGCGCCCATTCCTCGCCATTCCTGCGTTGTTGCGTGTCGCCACGCACTTCTGCACCTGACAACTACTAAAAATAATCCAACCAACCAATGCTTCTGCCCTTGCTTCGATAACCCTTTCCTCCGAGATTTTTTTTCCCGATATTTCCAAGCTAGCAGGACCTCGAAACGATTCCCTGAATCACTATTACAGATAACTTCAACCTCTATAACGTTCCAGCAGGGTCTCTATCTCAGCCTCTAAATTTAGAGACTCTCTACTCTCTAGAGAATATCTATATCTTTTTAAGGATAGAGACTCTACTGGAGATGATGGAAATATAGAACGAATAGTGATTTAGAGAAGGGATATAGAGAAATATAGAGAACCTGCTGTTGATGCTCTAAATGCTACCTAGAGCTCGAGGTGCCATGCCCACCTAAGAAACCGGCGCATTGTTGTGCCATGTCCGCATTTTTCTCATTGGGGGTATTATCATACCTATTTCCACAATCACCGAAATACAATTTCACCATAACATCAAACCATAACTATTTCTAACCAATAGATCATCCCATACCAATCACACCATCACATACTCAAGCATGGGCCATCTTATGATACTCCCTCTCGCCCCCATCACCATTAAGCACCATAGATTTCTAATCGTGAGGTTCTTGCGCACCATGTGTCTTAGCCAGCTCGTCGTCCTTGTCTTCATTGTCGGCAAGGCACTGGAGTGCTGCACTGGTTCTTCCTACTGCAGCAAGCCGGGATCCATGCGCGCTTCGTACTGATAGCCGTCGTACCAGAAAGGGCTCGCATTGTCCAGCCGCTCTAGGCAGAGCCGCATGAGCGGTGAGATGATCAACATCATCGGCGTGGACGTCGACCGCGCTAAGCTCTTCTCATGGTACATGCACAACTTCTGGTTGGTGCCGCTTCAAGTAGGCATGGCGTTGTTCATCCTCTACTCCACGCTCAGGCTCGCCTTGCTCGCCGCACTCGGCCACCGTGGTTGTCATGCTTGCCAATGTGCCCCGTGCAAAATTGTAAAACCCTGACCCAAATTCGCTTAGAGCCTAGCCCACCTACGGGTTGGCCCACACATGCATAACACCTACTTAGACTTTCGGTCTCGCTTCGTCCAAAAGGGTCAACCCAGGGTGCTATGTCTGGCTCCACCTACGTAGTAGTATAACTCTGTCTCAACTAGCAATATGGGACTAATCCCACCATTACATCCACATTGACCACATGGGACTCACAACAGATCGGGACGGAGTATTACATTCACCCACCCTTAATAGGCTGACACCCTCGTCAACACACCGCCTAAGCAGCAAATGTACATGATCCCCCTAGGTTTATGGCCGTGCGTCTTGTGCCGACCCATATGTAATGGTGTGTGACCACTCTAGGCCACACACAAGCCATTCGCAATATACTCGCGCAACTAAGCCCACACACGATCTGCCGCACAGTAAGTGTTGATGTTTTGATACCATTTGTAACATTCTAGCCCAAATTCTCTTAGAGCCTAGCCCACCTACGGGGCTGGCCCACGCGCATGCATAACACCTACTTGGACTTTCGGCCTCGCTTCGTACAAAGGGTTAATCTGAAATGCTATGTATGGCTCCAACAGACATTATATGCTACGACAACTTTGTTTCAACTAGCAATATGAGACTAATCCCACCATCACATCCACATGAGCCACATGGGCCTCACAACAGATCGGGCTAGAGTATTACAAAAATGCAGAGGAAGTTCCAGCATAAGTTGATGGACTGCAAGGACGTCAGAATGAAGGCCACATCCAAGATCCTGCGCAACATGAGGATCCTCAAATTGCAGGGTTGGGAGATGAAGTTCTTGTCCAAGATCATCGACCCAAGGAAGACAAAAACGAACTGGATCAAGAAGTACCTCTACACGAAGACGTGCTGCTCATGTGTCGTGCTTGGGAAAAACGGGCTGCGGCGGTGGCCATGGCCATCGCCGGAGCAGATGGGAGAAGGTACGATTGGTTTAGGTATGTATTGAGCGGCGAACGGACTTAAGATCAGTCAGGGGCGGTCAGGCTGCCGACGAAGGCCTCAAATTAGAAGTCGGACGGCAGTGGGCATCATCGAGGGTGGTGACTGCATGCGGCGGCGTTTGGCAAGCAGGCAACTACAACGTTGATTTCCACGGTGACACGCTCGTACGATCGGGAATAGACCACGGAAATCGGAATAAGTCATCGGAAAAATAAAGTAGGGTTTCACCCCTGGGGTTTGAGATCTCATAGACACCGTTGGATTTGATTAGATCAACGGTTAAAAACAATTGGAGTGTGTCGGTGTAATAAATACCGGGGTACAAAGAGGCCTTGGAAGGCCGAGAGGGCCCCACGCGTCAGGCGGGCGAGCAAGGCCCAGTAGCGTGGCGAGCCCTCGAAGGCCGGTGAGGCCCCAGCGTCGGCCAGGCGAGCAAGGCCCGTGGCGTGGCGAGCCCCTCGAAGGCCAAGGAGGCCCCACGCGTCAGCGGGCGAGCAAGGCCCCGCTGCGTGGCGAGCCCCTCAGAGGCCGAGAGGCCCCGCGCCAGCGGAGTGCGTGGGCGAGCCCCCTGGAGACGAGGCGAGGCCCCGCCAAAGCGGCGGAGCGCGTGGCGAGCCCCTCCGAGACAGGCGAGGTCCCACGCGTCAGGTGGGGCCAGCGAGGCATTGCGAAGAGTCTTGGGGACGAAGGCTCCCCCTCCGCAAAGGGCAAGCGCATTTAATGAGACATCACGCGGATAGGCAAATTGAAGAAATGATTACCTTCTGATGACCTCGCAGTGAGCGGTACACATCTGTGGTGTGTGAAGAATTGACCTACAGAGAGAAGGTTTGCTTGAGGAGGCGCCTGCATGGCAGAGAAGCGGCGAGGCCCCACTTGCAGACTCACCGGTGTGATGTCTTGGTCGAGGCCACCTGCAGCCGCGAGGCAAGGCCCATGCATGGCATGGGCGTGACACGTTTTCGTCTCTTCTGTTGTGTCTTGTCGATTATCTTGAGAACCTTCATCTTGCCTACCCTCCGGCTCTCTCCATGACACAGCTTATATAAAAGGGGAGAGAGAGAGGGGACGGGAGAGGGAGAGATCTGAGCACTAGTATTCGTGCATTGAAACACCACTGTAAACACATTCCCATTCAACCACAATCGAGAAAAGAGCTAAGGCTCGGCGGGGAGTAGGACTATTACCCGCGAGGGTCGAACACAGGTAAATCTGAAGTCGCTCCTTGTTGTGCCCGGCGCTCAAATCGAATCGAGCTTGATCGAGTTGGCTAGCAGACTAAAAATCTAACCGGGGTGTGATCCGATGGTTGAGCGGAGAACACGCCCGTCGATGGCGCGCCAGTAGGGGAGCGCTAGCATCGGTTCAAACTCTTGACCCTTCTTGAGGAGGCGATGGCGGAGCAAAGCGATCGCGATGGAGCGAGGAAGCGGCCGCTAGGCCGTAGCCTGGTCGGCCGGCGATGGCGGTGGATCACCGGCGGTGGCCAACCGCCTAGGGTTGAAACCTGGCGAAGCGGCCGCCTCGGCCAAGCTAAGCGGCGCTGGCCTTGGAGAGTGCACTCGGCCTGAAACCTCCACGCGGCGTGGCCTTGTTGAAAACCCACGGTTCGGTGACTCCGGACTCGGCGGCGCCGTGGTTGACCAACTTGGCCTGCGACGTCGGCCTTGTGGCGGGCGGCGGTGCAAGTTTCGGGCGGGGAACCGGCGTTCCGCGTCCTCCGTTCTTTGTTGCCCTCGCCTCCTCTCGCAGAATCTCGATGAGGCGGGGCCAAAACGACAAGAGCAGGCGACCCTACGGGGCTCGGCGAGGCGGCGTCGCAGTGGCGCGATCTCCGGTCCCATCCGGAGGACCGCCACTTCTTTGCATGGACAAGACCTGCGTGACAAGCTCCGCGGGAGCGCGGACAGCCTTGACATGCGCATCGCCGCCCGTCTTGGGACCAACAAGAGGGTTCCGCAGAGCTGCCCCGCCGATGAGGTGGCGCTTCTTGGCGCCGCCTAGGCGACGGGCGGCGGGCGAGGACGCGTCCGAGCGAGGAGGCTCCGGCGTCGGTGCAGCGCCTTTTCTAAGGAGGCTGCGCCGCGTCCGGTGGCGAACGGTTTCGTCCGCCCCATCGAAAATCTGACAGCTCCACCAACCCCGATGAGTTTTGCGAGATCTATACGACGGTGATGCACCGTATTTGGAGGGTCGGGGAAGGTTACGGCGAACTACTTTCCCGCGGTCCTCACCGTGAGCCCGCTCGTGGCTCATGAACCTGCCCCGAGTCCGTGGGGTCATGGAAGGAGCTCTCGGAGCTCTTCGTCACCAACTTCCGTGGCACCTTCCGGCAGCCGGGGTGAAGACGACCTCCACAGCGTGGAAGCGAAGAAGGGAGAGTCATTGCGCGACTATATTCGGCGCTTCGGTCAGTCCGCAACACCATCCACGACATCTCCATCGACGCCATAGTCACGGCATTCGGAGAGGCGCCGAGACCCCAAGGTCAAAGAGAAGATGGCCACCCGCAAGATCAAGATGACGGAGGAGCTCTTCACCTTGGCGCTAAGTCGCCCTTGATGAGCTTCGCATCCGCCCGGCTGCTGGCGGGCCACCATGGGCGGCGAGGCAGGACCTCGAGGAACCCCGCGGCAAGGACAAGAAGAAGCGCAAAGCGGTCGAGACCGGCGAGTCATGGCCGCCGAAAGCTTGACGACGACAACGACGACGACGACGCATGACCAGCCAGCGCAATGGGCGCGCGGCGTAAAAGAGGAGGAGGTCGCGGGCCGGCGGTACGGTCCCCGTAAAGCGGCCGAGGCGGCGGCAGCGGCGATCGCCGGGTCGCGACGGCCCCAGCGGCATGACGGCGGCGAGACCATCGCCCGTGAGTGGGACGGAAGGCCCCTCGTCCCATTCACGCAACAACTCCCACGACTTGGCGGATTGCCATGTCGTCGGCAAGATGGTGGACAAGCGAGTCCACGAGCAGCAGCAGCAGAAGAGCGTCCGGCGATGGCAAGGGCAAGGAGACGGCTTCGCTTGGTTTTCAAGCAGGTGAGCGCGAGGTTGCCGTCATCCACGGCGGTTCGCCACCTATCCGCCCCACGCTAGCTTTAAGCTTGCGATGAGAGAGTGTGCGCCGCCGCGTGCCGGCTTTGGGTCGGTGAGGCGGTGGCGTGGTCGGAGCGACCCGATCGCGTTCATCGAGCCGATCACCCACCCGATCCGCGCCCTGGGCATCTCCGATCGTGGTTGCACCCACGGTCCGGAATGTAAAGCTAGGGCGGGTCTTTGGTAGACGGAGGAGTTCCTCAACCTCCCGTCCGCCCGGTCGCCGCGGCCTCCAGATCCAGCGGCTGAGCTTCGCCTAACGTTCTGTTCGCATCGCGCCGGGTGAAGTCTGTTCACTGGGGCGTCGATCTCCGGTAACCTTCGGAGGTTCGACAACTTCCGCACCGAGATGCTCGAGTTCGAGGTGGCGGACTTCGACCTCCCCCTGGCGCTATACTAGGTCGGCCGGCGCCGACCGTGTTCATGGCGGTGTGCCACTATGCGTACATGGTGGTGAAGATCCCGGCCACCGCCCCATCGTTTTGAAAGTGGACGCCGGGGCGCCCGCTGCGACAAGGACGCCCTCGCGTTGGCGGAGGCGTCGGTGCCCGAAGGTCGAGGCCGACTGGGAGCTCCTCCGGTGAAGACCGTGCCTTCCCGGTTCGTCTGCGGAGGTTAAGGCGGTCTCCCGAGCGAAGTCGACCCGCGAAGACCGTTCGGGTGGCGCCTCTCTCGGCGCCAAATAGGAAGCGCGCTCGTCTCCTTCTCCGATCTAACGTGAGACGTGTTTGCGTGGCAACCGTCCGACATGGCCGGGTCCCCGAGGTGATTGAGCACAAATTGGCGGCGTTCCCGGCAGGCGACGGTCATGAGAAGGTCCGAAGCGGTCCGTGGAGCGCCGAAAGTTATCCGCCAGAGGTGGACAAGCTCTTGAGGCGGGGTCGTCCGCGATGTCGCCCATCCGGGTGGCTCGCGAACCCGTCCTCGTCAAGAAATCAGCAGGCGTTGGAGGATGTGCGTGGACTTCACCGACCTCAACAAAGGCGTGCCGAAGGATCCGTACCGCTGCCCGCATCGATCTCATCGTCGACTCAAGCTGCGGGTGCGGCGGTATGCTACGGATCGTACTCGGGTACCACCAGTTAGCATGGCGAAGAAGATGAAGACAAGACCGCCGTTCGCCCATGGGCGTCTCGCTATACAAGGATGGCGTTCGATTGAAGAATGCAGCCCAACCTATCGGCCAGCCATGCATATCGCTCACCGCTCCCAAATAGAGGCGGAACACGGAGGTGTATGTCGATGATCTGGTGGTGAAGTCCAAGAAGGCGGAGGAGTTGATCGGCGACCTAGAAGAAACCTTCACCAACTTTGAGGAAATCTCGCATCAAGCTTAATCCAGAGAAATGCGTGTTCGCCGTTCCGTCAGACAAGCCTGGGATTCCTCGTCTCTCGAGAGGGATTGAGGCGAACCTCGACAAGATCGCGTGATCGAGAACATGAAGCCCGAGCGCGACTTGGCGGATCACGGTGCTTGGTGGGTGCTTGACCTCCTGGGCAGCTTTATAGCTCTTTGGGGATAAAGTCTCCTTGCTCAAGCTCCTAAAGAAGACCAACCGATTCGAGTGGGACGGCGGAGGCGCAGGAGGCGTTCGGCCGGTCTGAAGAAGTATCTTACCTCCCGCCCGTCTTGGTCGCCCCAGACCGGCGAGCCGTTGATCCTCGTCGCGGCAAACCCCAGCGGTCGGCCGCGGTCTTTGGTGGCGGAAAGAGAGGTGTTCAGCGCCCATTTACTCGTCGCAAGGTCCTCGCGACGCCAAACAAGGTATTCACAAGATCGAAGATGCTCTCACGCCCGTCTTGACGGCATCCCGAAGCTACGCCACTACTTCGAGGCGAAGTCACAGTGTTGACCAAGTATCCCTTGCGGAGATCCTCTTCAACCGCGAGGCGACGGGTCGATCGCCAAATGGGCCATGGAGCTGGCGAATTCGATCTCAAATTCGCCCCGAACGGCCATCAAAGGGCAAGCTCGGCGGAGTTCATCGTGAGTGGACTCGGCGGACACGAAAGTTGAAGACACCCCAAAGCACCCTCGCCGTGGACTCTCTTCTTGACGGCTCATTCAATTTGGAGAAATTTGAGGTGGCGTCGTCTGGTGTCTCCCATCGGCGATGTCGTCCGACACCGTGGTGGTCTTGGACTTCCGCGCCACCAACAACGTCATGAGTATGAAGGATCGCATGGGCTCGGGGTGGCCTCGACCCTTGGCATCCGAGCGGCTACAAGTAAAAGCGACTCTCTCCGGTCATCAACCAGCGAGGAAGGATTTCTCTGCCGGATCCGTCATGGCGGCCTACTCGGCGGAGGTGCGCCGGTTGGAGCGGCACTTTGAGGTTTGGGCCGTGCACGTCCTCGTCGCGACAACTACATGGCGGATGAATCTATCCCGATTGCCTCGTCGAGGCACTGTTCATTGGGGTCTTTGAAGAAAGACTTACTGCGGCCGTCCGTCGCGACCCAATTCTGGCGGGGACGGCGCTTTCGACGCAGCTCCACCTCTCGAGGAGAGCGTCACCGATCTGCTGCGGCCCCGGTTAGAGGAGGAGGCGAAGAAGCTGGCCGAGGCGGTTGAGGCGAAACGCCAAAGCGAGGCGAGTCGTCGGCGACAATGTCGTAACGTCGTCACACTCGTCCCGGAAGGTCGATGGATGGATCCGATCCTAGCCTACTTGCGGGATGGAGTGATCCCGACGATGACGCGTCGGCCGAGAAGATAGCGCGCAAGGCCAAGCGCTACATACGGTAGGTGGGGACTGTATCGCCCGAGCGCAAATGGAGTTCTCTTGAAGTCGTCACTCGGGAAGCGGGAGTGAAATTCTCTCGAGATCCATGGAGGCATGCGCGGAGCCATTGAGGAGAGGCGTTGGTTGGGAAGGCTTTCCGCCACGGTTTCTATTGGCCTCGCCTCGAGGATGCCTTCGGTGGTGAGGAGATGCGAAGCGTGCCAATTTCATGCTAAGCAGATCCACCGACCGCCCAGCGCGCGCAAACCATTCCGCTCTCCCGACCGTTCGCGATGCAGAAATTGAACATTCAGGCCCGTTCATGGGCGAACGGAGGATATACTCATCTGTTCGTCGCCATCGACAAGTTCACTAAGTGGGTTGAAGCCTCGCCGGTCCCGGCGATCACATCCGCAGCGGCTATCAAGTTTATGAAAAGCATCTTCTTCCGGTTCGGTGTCGCCAACAGAATCATCACCGACAATGGCGCTAAGTTCAAAAGCGCTGATTTCCAAGACTGGTGCGAAGAGTTGGGTACCAAGCTGTGCTTCGCCTCCGTTGCACATCCGAAGAGCAATGGGCAAGTGGAGCGGGCGAACGCGGAAGTACTCAAAGGGCTCAAGACAAGGGCGTTCGACCGCCTGGAGAAGCGCGGCAAGCGCTGGGCGGAGGAAGTTCCCACCATATTATGGGCGCTGCGGACAACTCCCAACAAAGCCACCGGCGAGACCCCCTTCTTCCTGGTGCATGGCTCTGAGGCGGTGCTCCCATCAGAGCTCGCCGCCGCTCCCAAAGTGAGGCGTTCGGCAATAAGACCAAGACCCTGACCGGCGTCAGGATGAAGTAAATCTCCTGGAGGAGATCCGAGATAGGGCGGCGATCCGGGCCGCCAAGTATCAGCAGGCGCTGCGCCGTTACCAAGCAAGGCGGGTGTGTGTGAGAACACTGGCAGTGGGCGACCTCGTTCTGCGTAAAATCCAAGCACTGCGGGCGCAACAACCTGTCTCCCCGTGGGAGGCCCTTCAAGGTGGTCTCGCCTCTCGCCCAGAGCTCGGTCAGCTCGTGATTCGAGGATGGTCATGAATTAGCGAACACTTGGAACGCCGAGCGGTGAGGAAGTTCTACCGAGGTAGCGTTCGAAGCCTTTTTGGCCTTCCTTTGGAGCCGAGCGGCGAGGTCTTCTTCCTTCACCGCTTCGCCTCGGGGTCAGATTGCACAAAGCCATCTTCAATAAGAGATAAGTTCATCTCCTTGTGGGCATCTGTTTTTTTCGCCTCAAGTCATTAGAAAGCATTCCGCTGAAAGTCGCGTGAAAAAAGTACTCAAGGCAGATGGCCCTTAGTTCTAAGGACGAACGCCACGGCTCATGATTGGGCGAGGCGGCGGACGGAAGCGGGTTCTAACCAGTGTGTCGGCTCGGTTTAGGCAATGCGCCAACAATGGCACCGCGACTAGACCACTTCCGAAGCTAAGTTCTCGCCACGCGATGTCTAGGGTTGGTTCGCAAAGAGGCCATAAGGGTTGAAGTAACCGGATGTTCGAGGAAAAGCTCACTTTCAGTAAAGCTACGTCTAAAGCTTTTTAGCGATCGGTGTCTTAGCCTTAGAAAGGTCTCATTAGAAAATATTCTCACTGAAAGTCGGTAGCGAAAGTACTTATGGTGATGGCCCTTAGTTGCAAAGGCAAACGCTTATAACTTACGTTGGCGCGAGGCGGCGACGGAAGGCGGGCTCTAGCACGGTGTGTCACTCGGTCTAGGCAATGCGCCAACGGCGGCACCAAATGACTAGACCACTTCAGGAAGCTAAGCGCCGCCACGTAATGTTTAAGTCGGGTGCGAGAGGCCATAAGGGTTGAAGTAACCAGATGCCTAAGGAAGCAGCGCTCACTTACGGCGAACGCTCAGTCTAAAACCTTTGGCGGCCAGGTGCCCCAATTCAATTCCGCAAGTCAAAGTTGTGCGAAGTTCAAGTGAGACTCACAACAAAAGAGTAAAAGTTTGTTTGCATTGATAGGCAACATTTACAAGGCAAAAAGGCGCGGAGTCTCGCTTCTCCTCCTCGCTTCGCTCTTCCGCTGAACGGCGCCCCATCATGGACACGCGGTCGGCGGTGTCAACCCGCGCCGCTCAAACCGTCCAGTGGCGAAAGGCTCCCGGTGGCGGCGCCGAGATCAAACGCGCGTCTCGAGCAAGACGATTGCTCAAGATGAACCGCGACTTGCCGAGCGCCTTGGCGACCGTCTTCGATCGCCAGCGTCGCAGCGCCGCCGGAAGGACGCGCAGGCTTCGGCGGCTCGTCCCACGGCGCCAATCTTCGCGCCGTCTCCTCCAATGGGATGCAAAAACACCAGTGGATGCAGGCGTCCCGAAGCCCATGATGGCGCGCAAAGATGTCGGCGAGGGTTGAGGCGCTCGAAGTGCTCCAGCGGAGGTCTTCGACCGCTTGGCCGAGGCGCGGCGGTTTACGCTGCATGACCTCGCGGTCATCGCCTCGCCGGGCGGTTTCTTGCCAAGGCCCGCCGCAGCCGCCGGCAGATCGCTTCGGCCAAGGCAAGGCTTCCTCGCGCCGCCAGCGCGGGAGAGGTGCAGCGCCTCAAAGGAACGCCCCACGTCGGGCGGTCACGGCGAGATGGCGGCGCGCGCCGACGAGGTGGCGAAGGTTCTCCGCCATGGCGCCGGCGAACTCTCCGCGCCATGAGCGACCTCCGTCGAAGGAGCGGCGGCGCGCGGGGTGGCGAAGTCGCGTGGAGCGAGCTCGATGCCCAGCGTCCGCCTGTTTCAAGA
This sequence comes from Raddia guianensis, assembly GCA_036346415.1. Taxonomy (NCBI): domain Eukaryota; kingdom Viridiplantae; phylum Streptophyta; class Magnoliopsida; order Poales; family Poaceae; genus Raddia; species Raddia guianensis. Next base: position 23,735,398 of record CM070543.1, on the reverse strand, counting down.
GGGACAATCGGGGTTGGTATGCAAAAGCGTAGCACGCTAACCCCACGCGGCGGCGCGTAAGCGCAGGAAAGCCAACTCAGAAGGGCGCGCCAAGGCGAAAGCTGGCGGGGAGCTCAAGTCGCTTGTTTGCGGCGGCGGCGGCGGCGCGGTCGCGTCACCGCCGCCGTCGAAACAAGCGCCAGGCTGGCGCGAAGCGGTGCCGGCAGGAAGCGCCAATGCAGAAGAAAGCGGCGCGCAGGAGCGTCGGCGTAGAAGGAGCGGAAGAAAGCGGGCGCAGCGGCGCCATTTCTGAAGAGTCGCCGCGCTTGCCCGTGGCGGAGCGGCGGCGTTAGCGCAGGCCCGCCGGATGGGGCGGTGGTGGCGCGAAGCTCAGGCTTGAAAGCGCGCTCTCTTCGGCTCGCCCTCCTCCTCGCCGTCGTCGCCGACGGCGAGGATGAGGCGGCGCTTCCGAGAGCGCTGGCGAGTCGGCCGCCACGGCAGAGCAAAGAAGGCCGCGGAAGCTTGGGCGGTCGCCGAGGCGGCTCGCGGATCTGCAGATGGTCCCGGGCCACTTGGACCGTAGGACCGAGACCTCCGTGGGGGCGGCGCGCAAGTAAGGGTTGCGCCCCGTGGATCCCAATCGCAGAGGCGGATGCTGTCGGCGGCGATGTCGCGCGGTCGGCGTGGTCGAAGCCCCGCCACCACCCCCGAGCACGTCACCCAAGACGTTCCCATCGGTGAACACCCAAAGAAGTAGCAGCGAGTTGGCTATTAGCCAAAAATGGAAAGAAAGAAGATACGAAATCCAAAAGAACGCGAGAGTATTTACCTCCAAGAGCGGTCGGGTCCGTCGTCGCCGCCGAATACGCCCAGCGGGCGCGCCCTCAAGCGGAAAGCGGGCAAAACGGCGCCGCAAAAGTCCGCCACCGTGGGTTCCGGTGAGCCCGGCGGCGAGCTTCGGCATCGCGCGCCGCCATCGCCTCCGTGCTTCGCTAGATCGTTCGGCCGGGCCCCGGTCGGCGATGGGCTCGCGGGATCGTCGGGAAGAACAAGATCGTCGCAGCCGCTGGAGTCCTCCACGTCTGACCCTTCTTGGTGCCGATCCTTCCAGTTGGACTTGACCGCTGGCGGGGCTAAAGCGGCGGCGTCGCGGAGCGCCAATAGTAGCTCCCAACCGCGCCGAAAGCGCGAGCCCATGTGCATGATGAAGAGTCGACGCTTGAGCGGGAGGTTTGGCATCGCCCCCACGAACATCTCGCAGAGGTGGGCGAAGATGACCAGGCCATGATCGAGTTGGGGGCAAGGTGCGCTACCGATCCCGTGAAGGCGAGCACCCCAAGAAGAATTGAGTCTGGCGGGATAAGGCCCGCCAAGACGCCAGAGAAGGTCACGATCCCTGCGCGAGACTCGGCATGATGGTGCCGCGCGAACGGGCGGCGGTCGGCGGCACGAAGACTCGCCGCCGCGCTACGATCCTCATCAACAGCGGAAGCGGGCGAAACAGCTCGAGGCGGTGCGGCATCTCGCGGCGGCCTTCTTCGCGCTTGGGGAGCCATGAAAAATTTGGCGGTGGCGTGGCGAAAGGCTTGGTGGCAATTGGCGAGGAGGTCGTGGTAGCGGCGAAGAAGGCGATGGGCTTGAAGACTTAGCGTCGCGGAAGGATTACGCAGCTACCGAGAGAAATATTTATAGCGTGGGGGCGAGCGCGACGGTTTGATTCCGCTTCACGCTGGGCGCCATCATTGCCCCGCTGTTTTGGTTTCCCGCGAAAAGCGCGTAGTTCTCAAGGAAGATCGTGTGCGGTGGGGAATCGGCGTCGACCGCCGCGGTGGTGGGGCCCCCACGATTCGTCTCCGCCGCACAAGAAACGGAAAAAGTATCTGCGCGACGGTTCGCGTATCATAGTGGACCGGGGCTCTTGTCTTGTAATAAATACCGGGTACAAAGAGACAGGAAGGCCGGAGGCCCCATCGCGTCGAGAGAGGCAGCAAAGTGGGGCCCAGGCGGGAGCATTGCGTATGGAGTCTTCGGACGGCTCCCCCCGCCGCAAAGACGAAGCGATTTAATGAGACATCACGCGGATAGACATTTGAAGAAATGATTACCGCTGATGACCCGCAGTCCGGCGGGCCGCCGCGGGCGTAGAAGAATTGACCGCAGAAAGAAGGTTTGCTTGAGGAGGCCGCTGCATGGAGAGAAGCGGTAGGCCCCACCCGCAGACTCACCGGTGGATCATGCTTGGTCGAGGCCACTTATGGCGGCATCGTGAGGCGGCGCCGCGTGGTATGGGCAATGCACGTTTTGTCTCTTCTGTCGTGTCTTGTCGATTATCTTGAGGGCATCAGACGCTTACCCTCGGCTCTCCGCCACCACGGCTTGTATAAAAGGGGAGGAGAGAGAGGGGGACGGGGGGGGAGAGATACGAGCACTAGTATTCGTGCATTCGAAACACCCTGTAAACACATTCCCATTCAACCACAATCAGAAAAGAGCTAAGGCTCGGCGAGAGTAGGACTATTACCGAGGGTCCGAACTCGTAAATCTCATGAGTCATTTCCTTGTTGTGCCCGACGCCAAATCGAATCGAGCTTGATCGAGTTGGCTAGCAGACTAAAAATCTGACCAGGGGTGTGATCCGCAGTGGTTGAGCGGAGAACACGCCGTCAGAGTGCATCCTAAAAACTCCCTCAAGCATACACAAGTCATCACCCCAATGTTAGACACCAACCCTAACTATCATATGTCACCAGTATAAATGAATAAGTGAATGTCCGGTGAATATCAGTTCACCATCTCACGATATTTTTTGCCTAAGAGTTAATTTTGGACCTAATCAAATCTAAGCATGTTTTTCCCATTAAATAATGTTAACTTTGGGTTTTTTGCAAACACAATTTGAGCAATAATCGAACTAGGGGTGTAATCGAATGCTATTCGGATTATGTAAATCTATTGATCAATATTAACCTCTATAACAAACTATTGAAACTGATCTATATATTAGAGATAAACTCTAAATCTATTCTGATATATTATCTATATCTTAACACAAATCTAGCCGCGCAAACGCGCGGACTACCTTGCTCGTTTCTATTTATGCAACATGCGTTTACGCATTTGGATCGAAATGGATAGCTTTGTTGAGCGCGGTCGCTAATGGGCTATATTAAAGAAATAATTTTCACGTCTAATTTGTTGTACGTGAGAAATACCAACCAAAAGATAAGCTATGGTTCCTTTTTAAGATAATCTGCGGGGTTAATTTTTTTTTTTAGATAGCTGCGGGGTTGTTAGGAGGGAGGGACAGAGAACGTGCTCAAGCGCTCACTGAACACCACTTCTACCCCGTCTCTCCGCCCGAATCCCAACCAATCTCTCCGCCTCCGCTTCCGGGAGATGGCGATGGCGGCGGCGGCGAGGGCGGCGGCGGCGGACGCGGTGGTGACTTTCCTCTGGGTGCTCTGCGTCTCCACGCTCGGCGCCTCCACGGCCGCCGTCACCTCCTACCTCCGCCTGCACGAGGGGATCCACTACGCGCTCCTCGTCACCGTCTCCCTCCTCTCCGCGCTCCTCTTCGCCTTCAACCTCCTCTGCGACGCCCTCGGCGGCGCCAGCTTCAACCCCACCGCCGTCGCCGCCTTCTACGCCGCCGGCCTCAACGACTCCGCCGAGTCCTCCCTCCTCTCCCTCGCCCTCCGGTTCCCGGCGCAGGTAGGCGCCTTCCATCCCTTCGCTCTCTCTTATGGCTGGACTGAGCGATGCATCTGCTAGGCCGCCGGCGCCGTGGGCGGAGCTCTGGCAATCTCGGAGCTGATGCCGGCGCAGTACAAGCACATGCTCGGGGGCCCCTCGCTCAAGGTCGATCTCCACACCGGCGCCATCGCCGAAGGGGTGCTCACCTTCGTCATCACCCTCGCCGTCCTCTGGATCATCGTCAAGGGCCCCCGCAACCCCATCGTCAAGACCTGGATGCTCTCCATCTCCACCGTCTGCCTCGTCCTCTCTGGCGCCGCCTACACTGGCCCGTCCATGAACCCTGCCAATGTCAGTTTCCTCTCCTCCTTTTCTTTCTCCTCACTGCTTATATCGATCAATTTTCCTCTCCTACTGCACGCAGTAACTATGTTGCGACGCAAAAATTCTTCTTTCTTTTAGTAAGAATAATTCATAGGCACCAACATTAGTCTAATCGTTTCTTTACCGAGCTGAATGATTGGGACTTGGGAGATCAACTGAGATTTTGGTGAAAAGCGTCTTCCTATATAGGAGAAAAAAACTGTGATCTAAAAATATTGTCTAGTTAGATGACGCTCCAAAGTTACTCTCTTAATTAGTTTTCTGGCCACTAGTGTCCCACTGCAGTTAGTTCTTATTTTGGAAAATTCCTTGTATAATTCCAAAATTTTGAGCAACCCCAGATCTTACGAGTTGAGGATGCCATGCCAAGTATGACTTGATTTTAAATTCATTGCTGATCTACTATGAACTAATTTTTGTATAGTATGTTAAATATTTTTGTTTTCTGTTTTTGGTTTACATGCACACACTGATTCTTTTAGGATAATAAGCATTCTGGCCATAATTTATTTGTTTTCTCACTGTCTGGTAGCTAATTTGCGTCAAATGTCATCCACAGGCATTTGGCTGGGCATATGTTAACAATCGCCACAACACCTGGGAGCAATTCTATGTCTATTGGATATGCCCTTTCATTGGAGCCATCTTTGCTGCATGGATCTTCAGGGCTGTGTTCTCACCTCCAGCACCTAAGACTAAGGCCAAGAAAGCATGATGAGCTTAAGAACAAACTTCAACTCTTCATTGATTACAGATGCTGGGTATCAAGAACCCAACATTATTAGCTAGAAAAATACAGTGAATAAATTATTGACTGTATTTAATCACTTCATCTTCCACCTTATTTCGATTAACGTAATTAATCTGGTAGTTTATTACTGTTCCCTATTTTTGTGCAATTTTCGTTGATGAAGTTTAGACTAGTCAGCAAGCTATGATTTGCCCTTTCTTTTGTTTCTCACTTCTGAGGTTTACATCTTTCTACCGTCCTAGAGAAAAATAAAGTGGTTTTATGCTGTTGGCTTCTGGCTACTATTCTGGATAGTCACTAGTCAGCAAAAGGTAAGGTGCATGAGCCGATGCAGATGTTTATATTGTTAACTGTTAAGCATTATATGGCGAGCTCGGCTTATTCTGAATACTGTTGTCCTTGAGGGGGGTTCTGATCGTGAGGATCCCTTAGTTGTATAAACTGGTGATGTGTTCCAACTCTTATAGCTTGAGTTGCGACATGCTATGTTAACGCTGTAAAAGTCCTATGTCTTCATTGCATTTGATTGACATCCCCTGATCAATTATGGCTCCATGTTTTCCTTGTAAGAGAGTTTTAAAATAGCATATTGTGTCCCCAGTTTGCCAATGGAACCGAATTACCCAATTCTCTTCCTATCACTGCCAGTCTGTGCTCATGTGCCGTTCCACAGCTGTGTACTCTTTAGATATTGATCATAGAAAGACTGATATTGTAGTGCACCACAGTTTTGTTTGGGAAGTTCAGTAACTGGGATTTGAAGACTAGTACGCTGTTTTGGCCAGTTATTTGTAGCATTTTGATAATGGATTGTCTGATCAGCAACAACAGAGGCACAGTAGTAATTCGAATTTTCTTGTTTTAGTTTAGTCCAGGTTCGAGATGGTTAATGTTTTCTTCTATACTAACAATAGTTGTATACATGGGTAAGGTTTAAGATTGGCAGAAGCCAGCCGTGTAGATTGCCGGATCACAAGAGTTCGAGTGGGTATAGGCATTGACTTGCAGTGTTGGCATCTTCAACATCAATCATGCTGGCATCTTTCTCCCTACCTCTCTCTCTCTCTTAAAAACAAAAAAGAAAATAATTCATTTTTGGTCCCTTAACCATCACTGTCGTTTAATTCTCGTCCCTTATCTCAAAACCAGAAATCTTTTGTGCCAAACTACCGCTTAAATCTCGTCGCTCAGACTGTTTACAGGAGGTAGCTGATCCAGCCAGCATCACGTGGACACGCTTACCTTTTCTCTTCTTCACTTTTAATTTAAATATAAAGAAAATTTAAATTTGAACTGAACCAAAATTGAACCGAATTTTAATTTGAACCAAATAAAATACAAATTCAGATTTGAATCAAATTTAAATTTGAATCACAAAATTTAAATTTGAACAAGATCAAATTTAGCTTGACCAGATTTGAGACAAATCAAATTTGAACTACCAAATTTAAATTTGTTTTGCTTTAAATTTAAATTTGGTGGTTCAAATTTCACTCGGTTAAAATCCGGTAAAATTTGATTCGGTTCAAATGTAAATCTGGTCAAGTTTAGTTTTGATTTTGTTAAAATTTCATTCGGTTCAAATTTAAATTTGGTTCAAATCTGGTCAAGTTCAAATTTGATTAAATTCAAATTTAAATTTGATTTATATTTAAATTAAAGCGAAGAAAAGGTAAACGTGTCCACGTGGCGCTGAATTAGCTGCCGGCTACGTCACGTGTGCAAAACCCATTTCCAAACAGTGCGATGAACAAGATTTAAGTGGTTTGGAGGTTAGGAGAGATTTGTGGTTTTAAAATGAGGGACGGAAATTAAATGATCGTGATGTCTGAGGGACAAAAATAGAATATTTTCAAGAAGAAAGCATCAATCTATCGTGTTGGCATCTCCCTCTCTACCTCTCGCGGTCTGTCCCTCTCTACCTTTGTCGGTCTGGTAAGGAATTGCTGCCTGGATCAGTCTGGAGATGAATTGTTGCCCGGATCATATAGCAAGAAACGGTGTAGTTTAGACCGTACATGCTATATTGTTGTTAACCTGATTGCATGAAATCATTTTGGGCGCATGCTGTGTGCGTCAAGCTCTACCCTACGCCGTTTGCCATCTCCTCTAGAGCTTGCTCTGTCGTTCCGCCCTGCTTGGCCGTTGCGATGCTTGGGAGACATGTGGGCAGGTCATGATCTCTAATGGGATCAGGGCCGGGGCTTGTCAAGCTCCATCAGGATTCAGGCGTGCGTGTCAACCCATGCGTGGTTGGAGACTTCCCAATGCTTTCCATGCCTAGCTAGGGGAATGAAGAGTAGCTGAGCAGTGAGGAATAACTCAGGGTCAGGAGAGCGGCCACAACTGAGTGCTGAGAATAAATGGAGTGGCAAGTTATATAATGCCATGTAAAGTGGAAGGACACTCTATTCTTAATTTTTTTTATTAAAGTCACGTTGGTATAGTGGGGTTATATATTCCACCTCGACCTGCCGTCATCGACACGCCGTCGCTTGGCCCATGTGACCTTTTCGCCGGCGACGCGCCACTATGCCGTGTGCGCCGCCATCATCTGCGCCGTGACATGCTGGCCCCAGATTTGTGGGTGACACTGACCTCGACCTACCATCATCGAGACACCGTCGCTGACCACCTGCGTCATGCCAAAGAGAGAGAGGAGAGTTGCTTTGAGATTCCGGATACACAAGTGGCATTCATCCATAGCAGGACCTCACAAGGCCTTGTTTAGATTTTAGAGTAGGGCCCTATAGATTTTTTTTTCCCCAAACGTTTTGGGTCAATTAGGAAAGAAAATGCAAACATGCTTAGCTGAAACATCCGTTGTGATTGGATTATTACATTCATCTTAAAAGAAATAAAGAAGATCATCTACGGTAGAAGAAATAATACAAACATATAAATGGTGAGCTAATTCATTACGATGGTATGTGTTTTTAGGCCAAATCGGTTTTAGCGGCATCAATCAACTATGCCATGCATGCAACTGCGGTCTCACGACACCAAATTGCTTCTCAAAACCATGGTTTTTTTTTTTTTATCATACTCAATGTATTCTGTTTTCATGCTCGTGGAGTAGCTATTATTTTTAAAATAGGGGAAACGCCATATTTCCCCTGATTGAACCAATGCAAACAAAACATAGTTCAACACCATCAAACAAGAAAGCAAGCCACGCTTCATCCTTTCATGTTCATACCCTAGACCAAACACAAACTGACCTGCTCCTTCCAGCATCACTGAGTTAATACAAAGCGTCCAGATGAACCCAAAAAACTCAAAACACATACACCTAGCCACTGTTGATGCAGACTTGCTGATTATCTTGAATATTTCTCAAATTTTCAAACAAGTCCCACTTGATTGCTAGAGTTTATGTCGAATATGTTTACACGTTTGATTTATATTATGGCGACGATTCATACCAGGACCATATAATCCTGCATCATAATAAATGGCACCGATCTTGCAACCAAAGACTGCATCATAATAGATGGCACCGATCTTGTAACCAAAGAGAAGACGACAGTATTGCAAAAGGCGCAATCGGCGCGGTGTAGACGTGCAGTGATCTGTGATGGTTGCATATACTTTTGCATGGCCTACGAGTTGATCTACCACCAGATGGACACATTAGGGTGTGTTTAGTTTAGTCAATCACCAACCAGGATGTCTATTGGCACGAGATATTGACAGGAGAGATGGATCCATGATAGAGCCTTTGTTTGGTTGTTTTCCTTCATCCAGCATGAGCCCATCGTGTTTTTTGTTTGGTTATGGGGATTGCATGCTCCGTCCATGATGGATCGATGTTGGGGGAACTAAAAAGCAATAATTAGCTCTCTGTCCATGACGTTCATGATGCTAGTTGCTCTTGATTAATAAGCAACTAATTAGCTCCAATCACAATTAGTAAGCAATAGTACCGATGCATATCTATTAAGATTAATTAAACCTGCAATATGGCCAAACCAAAATTCTACGATGCAGCATGCACACGCAACATTGCTAGCTAATCATTACAGCTGCAGCGCGGCCTCCCACTCCTCGTCGTCGTCCTCCTCCGTCTCGACGGCCGCCGCGGCAGGGGCAGGGGGTGAGAGCGCGCCCGCCCAGGCGCGTGCCGGGGTGGGGAAGACAATAAGGATGGAGCAGACGGATAGGTGAAGCACTAGCGCCTCCGCGGCTCTCGGCGCCCCCTCTCATCCTCCGCCGTTGGGCGTCTTAGTTTGGTACCTTCAAATCGAGAAGTTGAAAAAGAAGAACAAGAACACAACAAAATCAAGAAGTTCACCATGTTTCACTTACCACTATAGACTTTGGTTCCCTTGACAAGATCTAGGAGCTAGTGGAGTAGCTGTGGTGGGCTGACTGGTGACAGGATAGGAGGAGGAGCAGGCGGAGTGCGTGGAGAGGAGGAGGTGGGGGCGGCAGGCTGACCGGCAACAAGGGAGGAGGAGGCGCTTGGGGGGAGGAGGTGCTGGAGGGGGGAGGCGCTAGCCACTAGGTCATGGTGGCGGCGGGCTAACCGGAGACAAGTGAGGAGGAGGCGCGAGGGGGGAGGAGGTGGTGGAGGGGCGGCGCTAGGTCATGGTGGGCGGCGGGCTTACCGGCAACGGGGAGGAGGAGGAGCGTGCTGGTGTTGGGGGAGAGGGCATCGCTGGTGTCGACGGGACCAGGACGAGCGCAACTTGTGGTTTGACACCGGACGGAGCGAACCACCTCGCTGTACTATGGACGGATGGAAACGACCTAGACAGATGGATCCAACTAATGACAACCAAACAAAAAACGATGTCATTGTTGGACGGATGGAAGATTTGTTGATGCGAATTTCCTGATGCCTTCCATGCATAGGAGTGGAGCAACTAAACGTCAAAGTGAACGAGGCTGAGTGCGAGATATGAAACATTGTGCTTGGGGGAGATGCAAAGAGCAGCAGTGTCAGTACGTCGTAGAGTGGGGAGGAAGCCCCAGCACTATATATTTAAAACATCGGGGGAAGGATTTGAAATTTATGTTAAGAGTAAAGAGTGGCACATGGAACCTATGAAAGGGGAAAAAATCGGAAGTACGGTGGGTGGTTTGGATCACACACGCTTGGAACACATAGTAAACCATGCAAGAAATTGCATTGCCTCGTTCTAAGTGCTACTGTTTCAGCAGTGAAAAAAAAGAGAGAAGAACAACGCAGAGTAATTAGTGCGCTTCTCATGGTGTTACTAGTTAAGACCATTCGCTGGTCAGTAATTTCGATGGATATGATTAGATAGTCTATGCTCCCCAACCGGCCTTTGCTGAGCCAAAATCTGCCGTGACTGTTAGGCTGGGACGAACAAGTAGGTGGCTGATTAATATACACCAAAAACTATGTCACAATTATAAGTATGCATTTTTTATTTCTTTATAAATAAAACTTTGTTCTGGTTTCTACGCACGCCATGAGACACTTCCACCACTAGTTTCGTTTTCGTTCAGTACAATTGAATACATGATTACACGGTAGGATAATGTGCTCGCTAAGACTCAACTTGAAGCCCTAGTTATGTTATGATTTAATTGTAAAACTAATGGACAAATTAAGCTAGTCAGAAACCAAGCCAATGATCACTGCATATGCGTTCTCTGTTCTTCTACCTCTCGTGATAGCACACATGATCGGGACTGTGTGAGCCACGAGAACCACCATTACATCAACAGTGAGTTCATCAACATCCGTTGTGTTGTGCCACCGCTGATGTAAGCATCCTAATGCCTTCCATGTCTACAAGTAGAGCAATTGATAAGATGTTTGGGAAGGGGAGATGCGTAGACCAGCAATTGATAAGTGAGGAGGGAGGAGGAAGTCCTGGTATATAAAACCTTGGGAGAAGGATTTGGGATTTTCTGATCCCCTACTAAGCGTAAGCAACAATTATGAGTACAAGAATTTGAAAGTAATTAAAGTTGGCAGATTTGATAGTGGCAGACTGGCAGAGATGACATAGCATCTAACACACCTCAATGGAACACGGAGCAAACCAGATGATAAATTGCCTTGCCTCTTTCAAGTACTATTATGTTAGTGGTAAAAGAAAAAGAATAGAGAACAACATAAATTGGTTAGTAAATTCGGGTGGTCCAGTCTATGCTCCTAGAATCCGTCCATAATGGCCTTTGCTGAGTGCATTGGTTTAGAGACAAACAGAATAAAGATTTACATGCTTCAAACAACTATATACACAAAGTATGCCAATGTGGTGCTTACTGAAATAAATATTAAAATCACTAAGTATTATTGTAGTTTATTTATAAAACTTACTACAATTATAATATTATTGGAAGGAATTAGAGTAATTGTTAAAACAAAACTAAGACGAGCGTCTCAAGTAGGACATCCGATAGGAGGGATTCCCATCGAACAACCATGTGAATCATTCAATCACGGTAGGTCGATCTTGATTGTTCCTTGTGCTTAACCAACTTAAACCATTGATTTTGTTTGAAATACCGATGGTAAAATGCTGGTGAAATATGGTGAAGTATTGATGAAAATATGGCGATGCACTAATGAAAAACATAGATGTAATACTGATAAAATTAACATAACGAAGCTTCTTGCTCTTTTCAATGGACTAGCAAGCTCCCTATGCAGCTAGCTCTAGGAGGGGGTCGTTGGTGGGGCAGGGTATTCGGTCCATTCGGTTCCTCAAAAAATCGGTTCCTAGAAAATAGGAACCAAAATTATCAACAAAATTTATGGAACCGAACCTTTTTTCCTGAAGTAATTTGGTTTGCTCTATTCAGTTCTTGGTTTTGAACAGAATTATTTTAGAGTAAAATCACACAATATAAGAGTACATACGACTTGGATTTGCGGATGGTCGATGGCTAACGGGGCGGCGACCGATGGGGTGGAGAGGCGAGGGGTGACAGGGCGGAGAGGCGATGACCGACGGGGCGATGGGTGGCAGGGCGGAGGGGCAGACGGGTAGAGGGGCAGCGAGAGATGGAGCGGAGGGATATGGGGGACTCAGGAGTGGGCCGAGCGGGAATTAGGCCTAGGCCGGGTTGGCTGATTGACCGTGGCCTGGTTGCAGATGGGGTTTGGTTATATCGGGTTATTCGGGTTCTGCAGTCTAGGAACCAAACCTGTAGAACCAAATAGCACGGAAAATAGAACCGAACTGAGCTCGAAATACCTGAAAATTTCGGTTCTAGGTTTTTTCCCACCCCTAGTTGTCGGGCCTAGACTTCCAAGCGGCACAGTAGTTCTCCTTACCACGACTTACCGTTTAATTCAGCAAATTATAAACTACTTGAATCTTTCAAGAAAAGTTAGTTTCCGGAGAAAAAAGGCTCCTTACGAGACACGATCCAACGATCCACTACGCAACGATCCAACCTCAAATTCTGATCTGGCTCTCAAACAATGCCTTCAAGCAAAGTTGGTTCAAATGTTGCGAGAAGAGGAATTAAAATAGTGCCAACAATCAAAGGAGAAATACCTTCTGGAGGACGAACTTAATACCAATTTTTTCCATCTCGTTGCTAATGGAAAGTATCACAAACAACAACTTTTAATCGGAACAAAAAGAGGGTATTATTGTAAGGCAGGACAATCTCAAAAATGTGTATTACTTTACAAGGGTCTGTTTGGACCATTGGAAGATGATCATTGAAAGAGTTTAACCGTTCTGATATGTGACATACCTAAATTTCACCCAAATGTTAGCTTTTTTTATTTGCGAAAGTCATTTTCAAGTCCCGATAAACTTCGCCAATCTTATGAGAACTTTCCAAAACGAGTTCTTATTTTATCCCTATAAGGGAAATAACTTATTCTAAATTTTCTAGGGAAAAATATATCCCATAAAAAATAATTTTTTTCCATATTCAACGTCTCCTCATTTTTCTGAATTTTTATAATCCTATCTCATTTTTTTTTTCAGCTTCCTACAATTTCCTATGAACTTTTGAAACCCTAATCAATTTCTAGAAATCCATTTCTTAATTTCTAAAGTGGCAAGCAATGGCCCAGATGGCCCCAAGTTTAATCCAATTGCTCAATGTGAGCCACATCACCTAAAACCCCCTTACCACTTCAGCTATTAGGATCCAACGGCCCGAACTTAATCAAGCTCTAATCCAACGGTAATGCGTCATAGTATTCCGCGATACGGCACCATCACCACCCAAACCCACCGGATTCATCTTTTGCCACCATTCCCGATCCCCTACGTCTTGGTTTCTCTACCATTGGATAGCTCTCCATACCGGCGTCTTGGTTTCTTTATCCGTCTCTGATTGATGCCAATAGGTACTCGCCACATCCCTTTGCCACCAACGCCATGGCCGATTGTGGCATGCATGACAACCTTTTGCTCTGGACTTATAAAAGGGATCCGGTGACTCTTTAGAACCCCAAGGCCCCCCTCCGATCCCACCCCTTCCCTCTACCTTGGTTTACAAAAACGCCGGCTTGAACTGGCGGTTCAGTAAACTGGCGGTTTGAACAGAACGAAATTCACCCAAATAAAATTTGAATTAGAAAATTCTAAAAAATTTCTAAAGATACAATTAATTATTCTAAGCACTTTGGCTTAAATAGAATTTAAAAATTCAATATTTTATTCATCATTTCATGTGTTTTTGTGTTGAAAAAGGCTAGCCAGCCCGAGCCGCGGCTAACCACCAAACACCACGGCTAACATGAACAAATTTTGTCAAAATTCAAATTTTGATTTGTGCCTCAAACCATGATTAACCGTGGCTAATCAGCTCCGCGCCACAGACACTTTTCACCTCCCAAACGGTTTTTCAAACCATGTCCTCTACTACCCGAGGCTCTCTCGCCACCGCCTCCTTATCCAACTCCGGTGACCCCCACGCCACCACTTCCAACAATCTCCGGTCCTGATTCCAACGCCAACAAGTTCCACTCACCGCTGCGTAGCTCGTGCAATCACCACTAAACCCTAGCAACCATCAAAGCCTCACCGTCCAGGCAACCCATGAGTACCGCCACCACAAACTCCGCCCAGCCCACTTCGATTACTCTGAACCCCGTCGTGACCACCAAAAGGTTTGCCTCTCCCTCAATTCCATTTTCTAGTCATTAATTTCTGGCTCCAACCGTCGCTCGCCGGCAACGACAACCATCCCGACATTCCCTTTTCCCATTCCCTCTCTGAGTAACCAATCAGCAGGACCCACCCGCCCGCCAGACCTCTCCTTTGGCTAGTTCACACTGCCCTTCGGGCCCCGCATGTCTGTCTCCGTATGTGCTGGCCTACAAAAACACCAAGCCCACAAGCTATTGGGTCAAAGCTTAGCTTAGCTCCGGCCCAAAAACCATTTACTCCTGCCATGATTTTCTATTTCCAGAAATTATCAAATCATTTTATTACAAATACTAAAGCACTTCCACAAATTCCACAAAAATTCTCAAAATTCGAGAATTCAATGTAGTATTTTATAAAAATATAAAATACCCTTTTCTATAGCAAAATCATAAAATAAATGCTTTTCCTTCTCTTTTGTATAGGAAAATGCCAATAAAATTCATTAATATTTCCCAAAAATCGAATAAAATCTATTTTATCATAATATCATATTTAAAATTTATATTTTGGATTTCCACCATAAATCTTGAACTATTTCCATCTCGGAACTTGGGCAATGCTATTGTCATCGACTTCAATCTCAAGAAATTTGTTGATGCACATTTAAAGGATTTTTCACATACACTATCATTTCATGCTATCCGGAGAACGACTAGAGTAATGCCAAAATTACTCATCATCCACCCCCTACCGAAAACACAAAATCTCAATATTCAAAATTGTACAGTCCACCACTATCAAGTCAACCCGGACCCCCTTTTCTAATTTGTTTCCTTTTAAAACAATTTTCTTGCATTTTTTAAATCCCTCCCCATTTACCTTTTTCGAATCATAGAAAACGAATTTGTTGCCCCCCAATCAACTGAGCAAAAATATTCGGACAATAGCACGGTAATCAAGGATTTAGCCGAACCATATAAGTTTCCTATCCCCTAATATTATATTATGCATTTATTTTTTTTAGTTAATTAATTTTTATCCAATATATTTTTACTAGGTCATAAAAAAAACCCTACGAAAAATAATCTAGTCATAATAATGGCAAAGCCTCATATAGCATCTAGGAACACACTCGTTGCATAAATAATCTAACTTGGGGTTAAGATAAAGGAAAGTGGTTGTGTTGTTAAGGTTATGGTTTTGGTCTAAAGTTGTGTGCATGGAAAGTGTTTGGAGTTCAACAATGGGTAGAGAGAGAAGGAATGGTGGGTCGCTCTAGTTGCGACTAGAAGACACTAGATTGGGGCCCATACTTGGTTTATTCCTTTCTCATAAATAATTAATTTCATGATAGAACTTTTTTCCTAAACCGTATTACTGATCATTTTACTGGTAAAGCTACGCAGATTCTGTAGAGTTATTAAAATCAACTCATCAACGGACCATACTTCTAATATACGAAGTTGTATCAAAGGGGTGATGCCTATTCTAAATAATGACATAAATAAGGTTAGAGGTGTGGTTGTAGGTTTGATGTTGATTTTAGTTTGGTCTGGAGAAGGTATTAGATCAAGCAAATAACAAAAATCTCTTAAAATGTTTTAGAAAGAAATGATAAAAATATAGGATCTTCTAAAAACTATCGTGAAAATATGCATAAAGTCTATTATTAAACCCCCCTGTAAGTTTCTATTAAACCTGACATATAGTTAATAGGTTTGCATATGGAAACTGCAGTTATGTTGGTGTGCTTACCCGTTTTTGTGCGGGCTACCCTTCTCATGGATAGGCCATGCCTTTTCTGCAGATGACTTTTCTCTAGAAGACATGTGAGAGTTTGACATAGATTTTTAAATTATACCTACACTCAAGCCATGATGTGGTATAAAAGTGAAATTTTGGAGGTGTATTAAAAATTTTAAGTCTATTGTTGAATAGTTATGTAATAAAGTTTGATAGTTTGTACTATTTTAGAATACAACTGAAAACCTGGATAGTTGTATTTTCGGTTATCTCCCGGGGTCCCCACATGATATCCCTAAGGTAAGCAGTACAAAATAATGCTCAATTAACTCACAAATTCACAAAGAAAAAAAGTTAAATCGGTTGTATTCCAGATATAACATAATAAAGTTCTAGGGCCTGGTGGCTTCCCTATGGACTTCTATCAGACCTTCTGGGAGGTTATTAAACATAATTTGACAGCTATGTTTCATGATTTTCATCAACACAAATTACCACCATATCGTCTAAATATTATAATTATTACTTTACTTTCAAAGATGCGGGAGGGGACGCAAATCCAACAATATAAACCGATTTATTTATTTAATGCTAGATTTAAAATTTTCTGCTAAGTTTGGCACTATCACGCGCATAAAATTTAAAATATGAAAGTTATTGAATCAACACAAATGACTTTCACACAAGACTATTCATGAAATGCATACCAATCATTTGAGTGGTGTTATTCATTGATTTTGAAAAGGCATATAATAGGATAAATTGGTTGTTTCTCCAACAAACTTTAAGAATGAAAGGTTTTTCGTATAAATGTTGCAAATGGGTTAAAAGTTTTGTCTCCAAGAATTGTGTTGGGATTAAAGGTGATGATGACCTAGAGAGGCCGTAATTCTCAAGATCATAAAGTAGTCCTCTAGAATGATTCTCTTTCTCCAATTTTTTTCAATATAGTTGCTGATATGTTAAAGGTGCTAAGTATGTTGGTCAAATAACATGTGTGGTGCCACATTTAGTGGAGGATGGTCTATCCATCTTGCAATATGTATGTATATGATACCATCCTTTTTTATTCATGATCTAGGCTTAAAAAAAAAAATCTAAAGCTCTTATTGAGTACTTTTGAGTCTGAAAATTAATTTTCTTTGTAAAAATGAGATTTTTCCCCTAGGGGAGGCCAAAGAGTTTGAGGATGATCGCACACAATTATTTGGTTATGATGTTGACTACCCTCCTTTCGAATATCTAGGTATTCCTTTGTATCATAGAAAATAAGACATGTGGATTGGAAGGGAGTGGAGAATTGATTTTAAAAATACAGAGTTGTTGGAGAGGAAAACATCTATCTTCTGATAGTCGTTTAGTTTTAATTAATTCAGCCGTTAATAGCTTGCCTACATTCATGATGTGTTTCTTCAAAATACCACACGCTGTCCTTAAATATTTCGATTAGTTTTGATCTAGATTCTTCTGGTAAAGTGACGAGTCCAAGCATAAATATGGACTAGCTAATTAAAGGATTTTTTTCATGTATGCCATTATAAAAATCCGATTCTTCAGTTTTGCCATTACAAAGTCGATATTGTTATTGATGTCATTATTCTTGCATCTATCTATCACCCATGCCATTCTCAGGCATTTCTGGGTATTTTCTCCTTATACGCGAACCGAATACGAAAGAAATACGACCTCCGACACGTAGGGCCCACTTGTCATCCTCTCCCCTCCTTCTTCTTCCTCCTTCCTTCTCTCTTTCTTCCTCCCACCTACCAATCTCCAAACGCCGCCACATCTCGCCGCCGCCGCCACGCAGCTCGCTGTCCGCCATCGCCCCACACCTCGCCGGCCATGGAGAAGAAAGAGAAGAGAAGGGGAGAGGTAGAGGTAGAGGAAGAAGGAGGAAGAAGAAGATGACGAGAGGATGACATGCGGCCCCCCTGTCAGGTACGTATTTTAATCGTATTTGATTTAGTGTACGTTGTAAATCCTCCGAAATGCCCGAAAATGGCATGGGTGAAATTATAGCTATATCAGTGAAACAAAACAGCTTATTAATTTGTAGTAAAAAGAAAAAAATCTCATTTCCTACGTACAAGGATAAAATTGAAGTAAACATAACTAGTATAAACCCTTTACCCCAAGGTTGATATTTTTTGATTAGTCATCACATCTTGAAGCGGGCAAGCATAAAGGATTCGCGGTAGGAAATTCATAGATTGCAAGAATAATGGCATCAATAACAATATCGACTTTGTAATGATAAAACTGAGGAATAGGATCTTTATAATGGCATATATGAAAAAAAATCCCTAATTAAATGGAGTGTTCTTTGTCGCCCAAAGATATTGGGCTGGGGTATAGATGTTGAAGATCTAGATATAAAAATAAGTGTTTTTTTTTGAGTAAGTGGTTGTTTAGACTACTTAATGAGGACGGCGAGCAGGTGTGGCAACAATTGTTAAGAAACAAGTATCTGGCTAACAAAACCCACATAAGTGGAGACACGACCAACAGACTCCCTGTTCTTAAAAGATTTAACGAAGGTTACAAATGCTTTCTTGCAATGGGGTTCATTCCATGTACGTAATGAAACTCAAATAAGATTTTAAAAAGATAATTGGATTAACAATGTATCCACATCTTTTTAAAATTGTCCTGAGAAAAAATGTCACTGTTGTGACGGTGTTTAACAATTCTAGTAATGTCTCTTTTCATTATGTGCTGGTTGGGCAACGGCTAATGGACTGACAGTCGATTGTTCAACATGACTGTGACACCCAACTTACTTAAGGCAATGATACAATAGTAAATTCTCTGTAAATTTGTATACTCCCTTCGTTTCATTTTATAGGATGTATACAATTTTTTCGTGAAGACCAAGGAGACTTGGAATGCGCTAATTAATTGATGCTAATTAGTTGTTCATTAATGTAACAGCCCATTTTGGGGGCAAATTCAAAAAATACAAATGAATTCAAATTTTGATTCGACATTCGCTGACACGTGGACCCCACAACCTTTCTCTCCTTTCCTCTCTCTCTCTCTCTCTCTCTCTCTCTCTTCTCTACTGCCGGTGGCCCTGCCGCCACTCGCTTATGCTCTACCACCTCTGCTCTGTCATGCCGCGCGCCGCATCTGGCTCTGCCACCGCCGCTCATGCCATCATCGCTGCGCCGCGCCGTGCCTCTGCTCTGTCAACGCGCCAATGCCCTGTTGTGCTGTGCGAGTCTCGTCATGCGCCGCTCTTTCCCCGTCCTCGCCAAAAGTGTCTTCGGGCCAGTGCATCACCCGACGCCTATAAAATCGGACGCGGTCTGCCGGCCCCTCCTTTCCCGCTTTCCCCCAAATTTTCACCGTGCCGGCGCCGGAGAAAACTTGGCGATTGCGTGAGTGTGAGTCCGATTCCTTCCGCCCGAAGCTTCCGGACCACCTCTCTGATCTTTCCCCTCCCTCAATTTCAGCGAAGGCGCCCTGTACGGCCGTGTTGCCACCGCCCCTGCTCCGGCCACCGTTGGGTCCTCCACCGCCAGCCTCCCTGAGCCCGCTCGTCCCCGTCGAAGCCCGTGTTGAGCACCCCCTTGGTCCCCTCTAGGTCGCCGTACATTGCGCGTAACCTGTAGATCCTTATCACGGCGCGATTTTTCCGGTGAGCTCATGGGTTCGCCGCCGCCGTTGCGCCGCCGTGTCTGGCCACCTCCGGCCTAGCTAGGATGGTAGGGAGCCGTAGAAGCGAAAGCATGCCTACACATGGCCGGATCGGGGCTGGGTCGCCGCCGCCGTCGGCCACGTTGCCGATCCGACGTAGACGATGAACAGCGGCAATCGGATGCGCTTTAGGATTCGTGCAGGCGGAGTGACTACGAGCCTATGACACATGGGCCCCATCAGACAGAGCACCCCCTTCGCGCGTGAGCTCAAAGCCTCGGCGCTGCGTCACTGACCCGTGGATGCTGGCCCCACCTGTCAGATTAAGTGGAAACGCCCAGGGACGTGGGCGCCTTCTCAATGGGTTGGCGCTGTCCGAAAAATCGCCTTCGACGTTTTTCCCCGGCCGACGCAGGCGCGCGCGCAAATGGGCCTTGGGCTAATTTGGTCTTTGGGCCGGTTCGTGGGTTGAGTCGGCCCAGAGAGATTTATCGGTTAAATACCGATTTAATCATTTAGTTAATTATAGAAATAGCTACGGATTTATTTAAAATAGCTAAAGACTCCCAAAAATTTTAGAAAAGTTTAGATAAATAGTTGAGACCATTTCTGATTTTATAAAAATATAAAATCAACCACTGTAAAAGGGAAATTGGCATTGTTAGTTGAAAATGTAGATTTTCTTATATAGAAATGATTAAAGTAATTCTTGGGTATTTGTTGGTTATATTAACTAAAGAATTTGACCTCAAATATTAGTTAGAAAATATAATGCATAGATAAAAGCCTTAAATAATCTGGAACATTGTAAAATCATACTCCCACCTAAATATATTCATAGGAGTTTTTAATCACTAAACACTCCCAGTTATATAGCCAAGTCCCTATTAAATTAATTAAGGAGCTAACCTTAGAAATATACTAATGAGGGATATAACCTAAGATTATCTCATTTATTTAGGAGCACTCAGTATATTGTCAACTCTGATATACCGTACTCTGTACATGTGTCGTATTATTACGTACCGTCATCATATGTCGTTCCACAAACCCTAATCGCTCTAAAATTCATCGAAACATACGATATCGTATTTTGGGGATAACTATATTAATATATAAAAATAGTATTACTTATTAAAGCATTAGGGCATTCATGGCATATCATATGAGGATTAGCTTCATTAATCTAGCTTGTGCGTGAACATCGAAGGGTTAAGACTAGTTCGTGCATGCATCATGATTTCTGTTCATTAGTAAGTAGTTATTGGTTTGATTGTATGATTAGACGTAGACGATCCTGAAGGAAGGTTTGGGGACGCCGAGGAGGAACACCTACCTGAGCAAGGCGAGTTAACACTTACTCTTTAGATGTTTGTGCGTATTAGGGAGAGACTGCGACTTTCTACCATGATTTGTTACCCAATTTTCTGTTAACTATTTTGTTTAGTATTTAAAAGCATGCTTAGTAAACTGCCTAGTTGTTAATCATGTAATATTTATACATGCCTGCCCTTGACCTGCTTAGCCTTAATGACTGCCTTGACTGTCATTACTCTTGTTAGCCTATGATTAGTCTGGTAATTACTTTAACCCTACCTAATGGGTAAAACTTGCTTAGACTGGCTTAGGCTCAACAAATCTTCTGGCTAATCGCCACGGAGCGGTGAACCGATATTCACGGTTATTCATTCACTTCATTCAAATATGACATGACATATGACAGTTAGGGACATTAGTTGCATGTTGGGCTGATATATTGTGTTTGAGGGTAAGCTTGGTAAACTGCCTAGTTGTTAATCATATAATATTTATACATGCCTGCCCTTGACCTGCTTAGACTTAATGACTGACTTGACTGTCATTACTCTTGTTAGCCTATGATTAGTCTGGTAATTACTTTAACCCTACCTAATGGGTAAAACTTGCTTAGACTGACTTAGGCTCAACAAATCTTCTGGCTAATCGCCACCGAACGGTGAACCGATATTTGACGGTCATTCATTCACTTCATTCAAATATGACATGACATATGACAGTTAGGACTATTAGTTGCATGTTGGACTGATTGTGTTTGAGGGTAAGGTTATTGGGGATGTCGGTCTGGTTGATCGGTTGGTTGGGATAGTCCAAGTGTGGTACGGTCGAGAACCGTGGAAGTAGAGATTTACCGGTGGGTTGCCCCTAGAGGACATCCTGAGGGATGATTGAGGCATAGGGTGCCTGGTGCTGGGTTTAGCCAGGGCTTACCCAGGAGGAGCGCGGAGTAACACGCGTAGCGGGGAGATCGCTGCCATCTGAGGGATGGTTCCAACACAACGCGTGTCCATCGCACGGAGTACGACTCTTGGATCACCAGCTGTGAGCGCTCTTCGGAGGCCCTCTAGGACCATTCTCGATAGGGACCGGCATGGGTCATCACCGAGGGTGATAAACGCCACACATCCCCAGGATGACGGTTGGCTAGTGAGGGCTGGCAACCTCCTAGGCCGAGGCAAACATGCCATGGCATGTGTGGTCCACAATAGGATTGCCAAATCCTAGAAAGATGGCGGAACTAGGAAAGGTAGGGGCAACCGGAAGAAAATCGGGATGATCAGCTAAGCTGGATTGTGTATTTGGTCGAGAGTTGGTCTATTGTGGATTGGTTGGATTGGTGGGTTGATCAGTTGGGATTGGGTGCATTAGTGAGATGGTAAACCTCTGATTTATATAAACAAGATCAATTCTAGTAGATGCTAGATAGGATGCTTCCAAAATCTCTTAAACCTGGCTTTACGCAAATAAAATAAACCTCCCCTCCAAATAAAGCCTTCTAAACACTAATTACATAAGGGAAGTGTTAACTAGCCAGCGTTTGGATGACGTTGACCTCGCCTTCTTACTTTCTTTAGATGAGGGAATCGAGGAAGATCCCTACGAGTGTCATGAAGACGACGGACAGGGCTTCGGTGGACCTGAAGAGTCTCAGGGGTTGCTCCGGTTGTTGGTGGGACATTTAGCCGATAGGGATTCTTTGGGTACATATTTTGGAGACAGTTGCAATACTCTGAACATTGTTTTTGTAATATTAAGGCGTGTATTGTCCGCCTTACTAAACTCGTCTAAGGGCGTAACTTGGAATGTAATATTCAGGATGCTATTTTATCGATGTTGCTCATATCGGCTATGTGATCTTTCGCACTAGTGTACCGATCCAGGGGTTAGTGCATGGGATTATCGACCCTAAAGGTAAGTTAAAATTGAGGGCTAACAAATAATCCGCGCCGCTGCATGCCCCGCGCGTGCCTCTACCTGCGCTAGCTAATTGTTCATGCACTTGTGCCTCTGCATGTATTTGCATGCGCTCGCCTACGCCGCTGCATGCGCCTGCGCCTTTGCATGCACTTGTCTTGGGAAATAAAACAAGGCCGGGAATAGAAACACACCCTACAAATTGGAACAACACAAAAAAAATTATATGTCCTATAAAACAAATGGAGGAGTATGATAGTTTGCTAAATCAAAATATGGCTTTTGATCCCAAAATTTTGTGGAATTTAAAGGTTCCACCTAAATTAAAATATAGCCCTGGTATTTAAATAGAGCAATAATTTTGACAAATGACAATCTTGCAAAAAAATTGAAATGGGAGTCCTAAATGTTGCGTTTGTAATAAAAATGAAACAACCCAACACCTTTTCTTTTCTCTAATTGACATGTGGCTAGAGCAGTTTGACGATTTTTCCATGTTGCTTTAGTTTTGTAGCCACCTAAGAGGTTCACTTTATGTTAGAAGATTGACTTAAAGGGATGGTGTTAAAAAAGAACTTGCTACTTTTAGTTGGCTCAAGAGTTTTATTTTAGATAATTTGATTTTTTCATAATGGTATTGTGTTTAACAAAAGTCAACTTCCTCCTTTATGCATGTCATCTTCATAAGGGCATACTAGCTGCGTCATAGGGCATTTCTTCAAAGAGAGGATGAAAAACAAACCATCGTGAGAGTCTATCACTTTTTGAAGGAGTTGATGATGTTTTTTATGGACCATGGATAACAGTTTAATAACATATTTTGCGATTATTAAACACTCCTATTTTGCTTCGTCCAAACTCTTGCTTGTCTGTTACTTGTCCGAGAGTATGAATAAATTGATTTGTAAATGACTCTATACATCAAAAGATGTAAAGGAGTTGGCTGGGCGAAATACTCCCATGCGAGGTATGGTCGACGGTCTATTCTAACTAGGGATGTGATCGGATCGGATAAGGTCGGATATCGTCCTATTCATATCCGTATCCGTATTTTTTACCGAATACAGATTCAAATACGAATGTGTCGAATATGGATACAAATTCAAATAATATTGAATAACATCGGTTACGAATACGGAGCGAATACAGATTGGTTTAGAAAAGGATACGGATATTGTTGGACGAATAGTTAAAATTCAATTTCAAAAATATGTTTCAAATTTTAATAAAAATGGTCTAAATTTAAATTTAAAAGTAGGAATTTATAATATAAAAATTTTAAATTAAATTTAAAGTCGGAAAACTATCGATAAAAAATCCAAAAATACATTAAAAAATTTCAGAAATACATTCGGATGATATCCATATTTTATGTTCGGATATTATCCAAATAAAAACTCGGATATTCCTTATCCACCGAATAATCAGTGTTCCGTATTCGTATCCATATCCATATCCTTATCCATAATAATAGTCGAACATCCATAAAACTATTTAAATCACTATCCAATCGATCAATTTGATCGATTCGGATAATATCCGGACCGTTCCACCCCTAATTCTAGCGCACATGAAATCTAGCCGCCGGCACATGCAGCACTGTAGCGATGGTTGAGAAATGAGTGTTTGGGCGTAGGATAAGTTTGGCCATGCTTGCGTTCCTGCATGGTCATAGATTTGTTGATGCCTTCCATGGGTAGCTGAGCAGGGGCGCGAATGGGAAGTAGCCAGATGATTTTTAGCCGCGGGGAGCAGGAAGGGGGCGGGGAGAGAGCACTGATCACTACTCACTTAAAGAGAGTAGAGCATGAGGGTCAAGTTATGTCTGGCAGCAGGCGGGCGGTGTAAGAAAAACTTTTTGCGTCGTAGGGTGTCACGGTGGCATCCGAACAGAGATAGAGAGAGGGAAGAGAACAGAGATAGAGAAGAGAGAAATAGAGAGAAAAAAGGTGCCACTATCCCTTACGTGGCACTCTATGCCACAATTTTTTTTTGTGAGTGCAGGTCAATCTTAGTTTTTTTATTATATTGATGTCTTATGTATCCTGGATAAAAAAAGAAAGAACGAATATAAGCTGCAGTTTGGGGGAAAAGCATCGCTACCACAATTAAAATAGAACCACGGGCTGGTCGACTCAAGTGGCCTAGCCCGAAGGGAAAATGAGAGAGAAGAGGGAGGAGAGAGAAACTAAGGAGAGAGAGGAAAGCGGGCTGAGAGAGAGAGAGAGAGAGAGAGAGAGAAAGCAAGGAGGAGATGGAGAGAGGAAGGAGGCGGCGCGGTGGTTGGCGGCGGCTAGCCAGCGGCAGGGCGACGGTGCGGCGCCGGGGCAGCACAGCGACATAGCAGCACGGCGGCCAATCAGAGTGGGGAAGGGGAAGAGAGAAAAGATGGGAGAGAGAAAGGGAGGAAGCGAGGTGGCGAGACGGTAGGCCGGCGGGGAGGCGGTTCCGGCGACCCGGCGACGATGGTGGCGGGGACACACGGCGCGGGCGCGCATATAGGCAGCGCTGGCTGGCGGCGACAGAGATTGGGACGGCGGCGCGTCTGCCGCGGGTTTCGCATGACGAGGCGGCGACGCCCGGGAGCTATGGCGGCGACGGAGATGGGACGTCGGCGGCGGTGTTCTCAGACCCCGTCGGTGACGGCGGTGGAGGCGGCTGCGGCCTAGGCCGTGGCGTGCCCGGAGACAGAGGAGGCGGCGCCAGACAGCGCGGTGAGGTGAAGAAGACGGCGGGGCGTGGCCTGGCCACGACGTAGAAGGCGGCATGCCTGCGTCGCCGCCGTTGCGCGTGGAGAAGTCGAGAGGGAGCGAATCGAGGTGGTGGCTAGAGGCTGGAGCACACTGGGCGGAGGAGGATGATGAGTCGATGAGGTAGAGGAGATGCTCAGGGGTTGGCAGCAACTAACGGACTAAGATGGGAGGAGATGACAACGACGATAGTATGAAAGAACTGTTCCATGAACAGTGTAACGGTAAAACCTGGACGTGGTAGCTAAGGGAGGTAATGTCATGGTGGGCTTGATCTCTCCACAAATATAGGTAAGGCTGGATATGGTCCAAATCGGTTTCTTCATATTTATGTAATTACTATTTTTAATGAAAATTTTAATTTAGATACTCTCGAATTGTTTGGTAAGAATTTTTTTGGCAATCTCAACATTTTTTAAATTTAATCACAACAAAATTTTCCATTGATGTATTTATTTACTCGAAGCTATTGATAACACAAAAGGTACAATTTCAATGATTTTTCTAGGGAAAATTAATTTGGTGACACTGAAAGGGGACTCCGTTCACTTTCTAGCACTGAAGCAGGGTGGCACAATTTTCTAGCACTGAAGTTACTCTCCGTTACCTCGAATCGGCATGCCGTGACGGTAGGTGTTAATGATCTTGTCTCCGTCGCGATTAAGGTATCGATTAACGGAAAAAAAAAAGCCTCCCTCTCCTCGGCTCTCTCTCTCTCTCTCTCTCTCTCTCTCCGGGCATAGGCGCCAGGCGGCGGCGCGCCGCCTATCTCCTCCTCGTGGCCTCACCGGGCGCGCCGCCCGCCTTCTCCTCCTCCATGGTGCGCTGCTCGCCCTCCTCACCGCTTAGCCAGGCGGGCCTCGACGCCGC
This sequence comes from Raddia guianensis, assembly GCA_036346415.1. NCBI lineage: Eukaryota > Viridiplantae > Streptophyta > Magnoliopsida > Poales > Poaceae > Raddia > Raddia guianensis. Next base: position 23,709,311 of record CM070543.1, on the reverse strand, counting down.
TTGGCCTCTTCAACGCCGGGCGCCATCTCCTCCGCATCTAACGCCGCTTCGACCTCCTCAACGCCGGCTTGTCGCGCTGCCTGCCCGTCGCGCCCGGCGATCGCGCCACCCGAGATCCATGCTGCCGCCCACGGGCGCCACTCGATCTGCGCCGCCCGCCCACACCGGCGCCGCTCGCCCTGTCCTCCTCAACATTCTGCGCCGCTTCGCCCTCCCATCGCCGGCGCCGCCTCGTCCGTCGCGGCCGGCGCCGCCGTTTTCCTCCGACGCCGCCCCCGTCCTCCTCAACATCCGCGCCTCCCCTGCTCCAGATCCGGCAGCGGCGTCCTCTCCAACCTCTCCTCTGCCCACCTCTGACCACGGTGGCGTGGCCGGTTCCCAGGGCACCACGGCAAAGGCGGCGGCCCCACGGCTGCAGCGGCGGAGAGGGCTGGAGCAGACGGAGACGGCACTGTTGACACCTACCGTCACGGAGAAATCACGGCATGCCAGTTCAGGGTAACGGAGATTAATTTTAGTGCTAGAAAATTGCGCCACCTTGCTTCAGTGCTAGAAAGTGAACAGAGTCACCTTTCAGTGTCACCGGATTAATTCCCCCCTTTTTCTATGGTCACATCATTAGTTTGTTAAAAAATGGTAAGAACATAGATCTACAATATTTATAATAACGACAGATACCCAATAATAACCGGTCGCTAGGGCTAGCCCTAATTCTCTGCAAGTAGAGTCAGGGCAGAGGGCAGAGCTTTTCAATGGCCAAGCTGGGCCTTGCTCTCTACAATTTTTCTTAATAGATATAATATGCAGTAAATTGATATCAACTTGCTAAGATACCCCCTTTGCTGAGTAAAAGAGAGAGAGGAGCAGCTGCGACTGGGGGCTTCACCCCAGGTAGGTTTTCCCTACCTAGGAGAAGGTCATGGCAGCTGACTTGGGTCTGAAACTGACTCACCGGAGTGGAGGTGCGTGCACGCGTGGCCATGGTGGCCAGGCTTCTTGGAGCTTGTTGCGCCGACGCTGCCTATAAGGGCAGAACTCTTTCTCTGGTGTGGGTTTTTCGGTGTGTGCTTTGCTGAGTTCCGTCTCCTCTCCCTCGATTTGCTGCTACTGTTCACCAGCCTTGGCGTCCTCGCTGGCCGAAGTGAGTGGCTGGGGTGGTCGCTGTGAGCTCACTACTTCTCCTCTATGCATCTCGAGCTCCTTTCGTGGCCTTTGGCAGTGGTGGGGTGATGGCATCGTATCTTCGAGTCTTTTCATCGGTGGTGCGTTAATAGCATGGTGATCTGATTTTTGGTACAGCGATTTCATCGCACTTTGCCTCTGCTTACCGTACATGCCTTGAGCTCGATGTTTCATGTTTCATGGTACGACCCCCTTGTCATTCCGAGCACCCCACGCCACCACAAAGCATGACCCTGCGGAGCCCTAGGCACCCACAAGTCTGGGCTATGATATCCTAATAAAATTATTAGGTGTCCCAAGTATTTTTAAAGAGATAAAACGTAAGGTAAAATTTTGTTTTACTATTTGTGTAGATAAAACATAAGTCGAGGGGGGCGCATCTTTACTTTCAGATTCTCCATACTCTATTGTTTGGATATCTTCCTACACAGGTCGATATTCAGCTTCCTCAGCATATGATATGCAATTTCATGGGTCATTTGCCGATCATCAGTATGTGAGGATCTGGAAAGCCAAGGCGGAATCAAAATGTCGCTTTTTTGCTGGCTTGCAATTCTTGATAGGATCTCAACAGCTGACATATTAGTTCACAGGGGATGGCCTGCACCTGATGTTTGTGTGCTTTGTGAGCTTGAGCAAGAAAGTTCTTCTCACCTCCTGTGGACGTGTTCTTTTGGCAGACTAGTTTGACACCTCAGTCAGCCGCATTTGGCAATCACTAATGCTTGCATTTTGGACGTCACTACCTTTGCCGAGTGGTGGGATGGCCAAAAGGGAAATAGGAAGCTGAGAGCAATGGATGATGGCCTCATCGTGCAAACTATTTGGAATATCTGGAAAGTAAGGAATGGTCGAATTTTTGGAGATGATTGTAGATGGCCTGTCGACGTGGTTACCACTGCTTTGGAGGAATTTAGTCTGAGAAACAATGTGGGCCAATTGGTGATAGGGTGAACTTGTAGCTCGGGGATAAAACTTGTTGATTTTTTCACTGTAGCGTATGTACTCTCTTCTTTCTCTATTAAATGAAAAGGCATCTCGCCTATTCTTCAAAAAGTTTTCAAAAATAAAACCTATTATAGCTATTATTTTATGATTCGACAGGCTATTTTATTCGCAAGACTTGCTTTAAATTGGGATGGATAGTGTCAACACGTGGCCTAGGTTCCCAGATATATGTCTTCCCTTTTCCTAATTTTTAGGCAACTTGCAAATTCGGATTAAGCCCAAAAGGTCTTAATTGGAAGGTATTTCCCCTGACATAATGAGGAATACTATCCCGAAAAATCCCCAAAAATTAGGGTGTCTTTTAGAAGCCTTAAACTACCTATTCCCCAAGTTTCAGCCCAAATATAGAAGGGAAAGTCAGTTCGACGGTTGAGATAACGATCTCAAGTCGCTAAGGTTCTTGAAGATTGAGATAGGAGACACGCCAAACAATGCGAACAGCAACGAACAGGGAGGCAGGGGTTTTTATCCTGGTTCAGCCTCTCGGAGAGATAATAGCCCCACGCCCGGCCTTTCTTTATATCAAAGAGGATTACAAGATGGAGGCTCGGCGAGATGAACAAGTCTCGCGAGTAGTATGCGATAATACAATGATGCTTCGCCTCTACACGTCGAGGGCTCTGTTTATCTGATGGTGAGCAACCGACCCACCGGAGGAGACTCGGCCGGGCTAACTACTTAATACGAATCTAACTCGTACCATGCCAAATACATCCCACGGTAGATAAGGTAAACCCAATTCTTGGGGATCACGACTCCTAATCCAATCCGGGAAACCAACGTCCGGTCTTCACATAGCCGCAGTAACTCCCTGCTCGAAGTCGGACTCAAACACGATTCCTTGGTCGTTACGCACCGCGTCACCAAGAAGCTGTTCGGCAGAGCATATGGGCTCGATAGAACCTTCCAGAAGCCGGGCCCGGTAGGTCGTCCAATTGGGCCGTCGTGAGTAGGCTATGGCAATGGGCCGTGATTTTATCCTCGACAGCTAGCCCCGAGACTCAAGTGGAAGGACTCACTAGTGGGGTCATCCTCTTGAGACTCCAAGTCACGAAGAGGGTAATCTTGTCGCTACAAAGACGCAAATGCATAACCGAACAGGTTAAGGTTCAACTGAACAAGACTTGTTCGGGACCGAACAAACCAGCCAAAGGCCGAAAGCAACTCTGTTAAGGTCGAACAGAAGCAATGTCCGTCCGAAAGCAGAGCACTCAGCCTTCGATGTAGAAATCGAAAATCCAGTCCCCAAGCGCAAAGCTCGTCGCGGGGACCAGACGCACGCTCCGGGCGAAGAGCTGCCCGGCGCGAGGTGAATCATCTCTTTGAGGCTGAACGTTATCAAGGAGGGATTGGATTCTTAGTAATGAAGAGCGTAACACCGCATCCGGTAAGATCAGATCTTCCGGGAGAATAAACATAGCAAGTCGCGAGACGGACTCGTCTCGCTGCATCCGGTATGAAGATACCTAGGAAAGCATGAGCGAAAACAGGAAACCACCTCTCGGCTAGAGCTTGCCCGAGAAATAGAGATTGCGCCTCGAAAGCGACGTTATGCTCAGAGCGAAGGTGATGTGCCCCTGACGTAGATCGTGTGCTAGGAGCAGCATAATGCATATGAATGGGAAAGGTGACCCATTCCCCTGCAGCGAGAGCTCGTCGAAGGAACCGTAAAGAGATCTAGTCCCGAGCACGGAGCTCGTTAAAGGAACCGTAAAGTACGACCAGCGAAGACGCACCGGTAGGAACTCGCGCTCGGCGAAGAGCTGCCGGTCGCGAGGTGATCCAGCCCGAGCACGGAGCTCGTCGCTGGGACAGATATGCGCCCGCGAAGAACCGCCCGATGCGAGGTGAATCACAACCCGGCGCGCCGAGCTGCAAGAGAACGTGTGAAATCAACGCTTACCCATGACGATTCCTGCGGCGGTGTTAGCGTTGTCTTGGCAAGTGCAGAACCGACGCTTGAGTGCCCGCTATGCGATGAGAATCGACTTACGGTGGGCATGCCCGCTATGGCGAGAATCGCTTACGGTGGGCAGGACTCGTTGGTGGCGATTATCTTGACTTAGCCGAACCGTGAAGGTCGAGACGGGCAAAGGCAAGAAATCATACTGTGGCGAAGTGAATCAATCCTCGGCATGCGCGAGCAAACCCGGAAGAGAGGATGCGACATCGGTTTTGGGGAAGCTCGAACCTCGCCACGACCATCACCGAGTCCGACGTTCCCGCTCTCAGATTTCCTGCGAAGACAAACAAGAAACGAGCCAAAGAAGGAGAAAAGAGAGCAAGGACAGGCTCTAAGAAGAGCAAAGCGAGTTTTGGAAAACACGCCAAAAACGACCTACCGGCACAAGACATAATTTTTTCCGAGTACGTCCCCCGATAGCGTTAGTGTCACCTCGGCGAATGCGGAACCGACTATAGGAGTGCCCGTTGCGATGAGAGTCGGCTTACGGTGGGTAGGACTCCGTTGGTGGTGCGTTGCTCCGGATTACCGTGCGAGGAAGGACGTAGCATGGATAAAAAAGACGTGTGCGGGCAAGTGCAGCCCCACTGTGGCTAAGACCGCTAACCGTGGAAGGCGATCGACCTTAGCCGCAGCAAAACGCGGCGAGGCGAAATCTTATCCGGCATGGACCCGCAGCGTTAGTGTCGCCTCGCGGTGCGGAACCAGCGCTAGAGTGCCGTTGCGATAAGAATCGCTTACGGTGGGCATGCCGCTCGCGGCGAGAATCGGCTTACGGTGGGCGTAACTCCATCGGTGGTGCACCGCGGTTAACCCGAGCCGCATGGTCGCCGCTAGATAAAAGACATGCTCAGACGCGGGGAGCGCCACGGAGCGAAGACCAACGAGGTTTTGGAAAACCAACGCTAAGGAAAGGAACTAGAAAACTAAAACGCATCAGGGGTTGCGAAATTCATCTCAAGTCCCAATCGACCGAGGAGAGGCGATCCTCCGAGGAGCTGGCCGAGCTCGAGACCGCCGAAAGCAGCGCTTGAATCAGAGCGAGAGTTCGATCGAGCAGCTTTTCCCGCAAAAAGAGCAGCAAAAGACAAGGACGAACAGGAACCAAGAGCAAGGCGAATAGCGCTAGAAAGTTTTAAGAAAACCGTAGAACGCTTAGCCCAACTCCCCGTTGTGCAGTAAACCGCCGAGGACCTGAGTTTGCGAACTCGAACAGTGCACAAGAGAAAGAGCGATGCCCTAGCCCGATGACGGACGATGCATGAAGACCTGAACTTGCGACTTCAAGCACGTGCGTAGAGAGTTAGAGCGACACCAGATCTCGATCGACTCGCTCCAAGAACGCTCATTAACGTAAGTTAGGCGATTCAAGGTAACCGAACAAGGAAAGTGCCTCCGCCGGAGGGCTTACGAGAGCAGACTTTGCCAAGTGGTCGTGCGTGAGCGGTAAGTGCTCTCTCGCCATGAGGGCTTACGAGAGCGAGCTTAGCCGCAAGGCCGATGCCGTGTTACGCAACTCGAAGTTTAGGAACTTGTTGAAACTAGATACGGGCAGGAAAACCATAAGATTATGGAGCCAAGAGTTCGTAAGACCGGACAGCCATCAAGTGTTACCAGAGAGTAAGGTAGTCTGAGAAGACGAGTAGTGAGAAGGGCGGCAGGGGGCCGCGAACATTCACCGTTCAATTGGTTGAACTTTACATGGCACCGAGAGACTTGGACGAACTAAGGCACGAAGTTTGAGAAAAGCGCGGGTTAGGAAATGAAAGACCTACACGAGGAACTTACGGTCGGTCGATGTTCCAAGTCTTTGGTCGCCTCTCTCCGCCATCCACCGCCAGCGAACATCCCGTGATCCGGAAGGAGTTTTGATCCACTTCGAGCGCGGAGCTCGTCGTGGGGACAGACAGCCCGGCGAAGAGCTGCCCGGCGAAGAGATCCACCACCGAGCGCGAGCTCGTCATGGGACAGAACAGCGCCGGCGAAGAGCTGCCCGGCTGAAGAGATCCAGCCCGAGCACGGAGCTGGGAACCAGATCTGGAAGGCGATCAAGATCGATCCGATCAGACAGGGGAAGAGACATCTTGCCCTTCTGCGTTGTAGTCCTCAGGGAGAATCTCCTGGTCGTTGATAGAGTTCGACATGTTCGATCTGCGAGTCCCCACGGACGGCGCCAACTGTCGACGGTTGAGATAACGATCTCAAGTCGCTAAGGTTCTTGAAGATTGAGATAGGAGACACGTCAAACAATGCGAACAGTAACGAACAGGAGACAGGGTTTTATCCCGTTCAGCCTCTCGGAGAGATAATAGCCCCACGCCCGGCCTTTCTTTATATCAAAGAGGATTACAAGATGGAGGCTCGGCGAGATGAACAAGTCTCGGCGAGTAGTATGCGACAATACAATGATGCTGCGCCCTCTACACGTCGTAGGGGCTCTGTTTATATAGTGGTGAGCAACCGACCTACCGGAGGAGACTTGGGCCGGGCTAATTATGAATACGTAACGAACTCGTACCATGCCAAATACATCCCACGGTAGATAAGGTAAACTCCAATTCTTGGGGATCACGACTCCTAATCCAATCCGGGAAACCAACGTCCGGGTCTTCACGTAGCCGTGCAGAACTCCTGTTTGAGTCGGACTCAAACACGATTCCTTGGCCGTTACGCACCGTGCCGACCAAGAAGCTGTTCGGCAGGAGCATATGGGCCTGATAGAACCTTCCAGGAAGCTGGGCCCTGGTAGGCCGTCCGATTGGGCCGTCAGGGAGTAGGCCATGGCAATGGGCCGTGATTTTATCCCCGACAGTCAGATTCCCAATTTTGCAAGCCCCAAATTCTATTCCGAGTCGGACTCGGTTTCCTAAACCTTTCCTATTTCATCCCAGCCGAATTCACCCCTCCCCAGCACTATATAAACCCCCTAGATCCCCCTAGACACAGCCACCACACCCCACCCCTAAAACCCTAGCCGCCGCCTCGGTTCTCATGCAACCGAGAGGTAAGTCGAGGTTTTCCCCTGTTTCTTTAACGAAAACCTAGATTAGATAGTTTCATTGTATAGAGCTCGTCGAGACGATCGATTTGCATATATGGATTGCCTATTTTGGCCAAGAATTGAGCAAGATGCAAGCCACTGAAGTTTGGGAAAAAGACGGGACTCCGGTGAACTTCGAGATCCGCGCCCAACCCCACGGCGACACACCACCCCTGCCGCGCTGCGTCTGTGCCGCCGCGCACACTCCGCAGGCCAATCTCCCGCCTCCACATCACCTCCCCGCCTCCCACGCGACGCTCAAGATACCGCTTCGGCCGCCGCCTACCACCGCCACGCGGTCGCCGTTGTTCTGCTGCGTGTTCGACAACACCGCCGCTATGCCCTATCCGTGTTGTTGTGGTCGCCGTGCCCCACTTCGTGCGCGCGCAGCAGCCGTAAGCGCCCGTCGCCGCCGCGCCGCAGCGTCGTCATCGCAGCGCCTTCTTTGGTCGCGCAGGCCCGCTTTGTCGACTTTAGGCGCCGCCCATTGCGCTGCCGCTCTGGCCATCTTTGGGCCGAGAGTTGGAGAGAGAGGAGTGGTCTGAGGATCCGAAGTTGAGCCTATTTAGGGTTTAAACTCTTTAATATTTTCCTTGGAATTTCTATTTATTCTGAAACTTCCCGGAATTGTTTAGTGTGTTCCCGAGCTCCGATTAAGGTGATTCTAGATCCATTAAATTACAAATAATTTCTAGAATCTTAACATATTTTTATTATTATATTTTTATTGCTTGGATCTGCTGTTTGCTTTGGTTTCCTTGATCTATGTGTACATAACGTTTTTCCGGAACTGGATACTGTTGCCGAGAATTTCTGGAGGAGATCTGTAAAGCTCCGACTTCTTGGAAGGTAAGCAATAGTTTGCATATTTCTATCCCATGTTTTACAATTACACTTTATGTATTTATGTTTGTAATTGTTACTCTTGCGTACATATTAGACTAGTGCGTGTGTAACTAACCATGCTAGTCTTCTACTATCATGTTGTAGCCTTGATTGATGAACCCCTCTATGGTTCCTTAGCCTACACTTTGATTAGATGCTAGGTTTGCATTGGTGATTCACTTATAAAAAAGGAGATGGCGGAGCCGTGGATTCGATGTGTTTTGATTAAACCCTAAGCAACTAAAATCAATGTGTGGTTGGTTAGGGGAGACCCGGTTGAGATGGTTTTTGGGTTGTGGTTGTGATATGGATGTCTCCTCTGCTAAGGACCCAAGCTTGTGGCATGCTAGACCAAACCAAACAGTACAACCACTTGTGCCTTCGGCCCTGGTTTAGTACCATACGAAACCCACTAACCACTTGCTCGCGACTTGTCTGGTTATGGTTCGACACTTTCGCCCTAAGGTAAGTAACGCGACCTTACCTGAGGGGCGGGTTCATCTCTGAGACCGAATGGCTTAAATGGGGAACACCCCTAGGTGGTTTCTAGAAGTAGTAGGCACCCTACCGCGGCGGGCACCGGCGGGGCCGGGGAAACCAAAAGAAAGGGCAAGCAAAGTGGTGGGCGTAGTATGCAGAAAAGGCCTTGTACCGTATCTCCTTCGGGATGAGACGGAACTTGTGGGGAATGTGTACACACTCTACAGAGTTAAAACTATCATGATAGCTTTGTCCACGGTCATGGACGGGGCGAGAGGTTTTCACATGCAGTTCCACCCTTTTAATAATTAAACTTGACTAGTGTAGGCTGGGGTTGGCCTGGTGTGAGGATGCACCTTCCTTTGATGATTGTTGGTAATATCTTGAGATCATGTATTCACTTAATTAAAATTTAGCAACTAAAATTTGTTTAGTAATAGGTTTTGTGTAAAATAACCCTTCCCTCCATCCTTTGCCTTTGCATACATTGTTAAGGATCGCTTGCTGGGTAGCCGCATACTCATTATACCTATCGCGGATAATTTTATTATTCAGGTAGCAAGTCTGATCAGGACCAGCAGGGTCCGAACTCAGGTATGTAGGACTAGCTGCGGGTGTCCAAGTCAATTGCTTGGATATCGTCGCTGAGGGTTGTTGTTGCTCTGATGTTCTTTTTATTCGTTCTTAATATTCAATAATATCTGTCTTACTATAATAGCATATATGCTGTCTTGTAATACTCCGTTATTTTGAATAATAATGGAAAGCCAACGATGATAGACGTTGAATTGTCCATCATGAGGTACTAGCCAGGGCCTAGTATCAGATCATGGTGCCGAATTCCTAGTGTAGACGCAGGGGGTCGTGACATGGGCGAGCTCAACCGGACCCCTCCCATCGCCCTAGAGTAGCCCTGGCCTCCACTTTGAGCTCGGAACACCACGCCGCTCCGGAGCCATTGTGAACTACTCCGGGCCCACCACTTCGAAAGACTTCGGGCCTCGCCACTCTAGGCACCATACTAGACCATTCCAGGGGACCTCGCATTGCCCTGGTGCTGCCTGACTTAGGGTCAGTGTTATGTAATATGAGATTTGGCTTTGGCATCCCAAAAAAACATACAAAAATACCCCTTGTATAGCTAGGGTTTTAGGGCAAGATGAGAAAGACATACCTTTGTATTGCCTTATATAAATCGCCCAAGTAGGGTTAGAACTGAGCTTGAGGTTCATGAGCAACTCGGGCTCGGCTCGTTTCCATGCTCAGCCTGTGGGCGAATGAGCTCGAGTCAAACTACGTTTCTAGCTCTGAAGTTTTGTGAGCACGAGCTGAGCCAACCTTGGCTCGTTCATAGCTCGTTTGTGGCTCTTGCTACTGTGGTCTAGTCCACCCCGTCCATCCCTAGCTCAAACCTCAAAGACTAGCCACTGCTGACTACTCTACAACATCGGTCATGGACAGTGACCCGATACCGAATCCTCCACCCCAACCCTAGTTCTTTGATATCCACTATGACTACAAGATTTGTGCAACCCGCCGCCGCCCTTCCTTCTACGAGTCGATGAGTCATCGTCGCCCCGCTCTACCCCTCCTCCTGGATACCACAGCCACCATGCTTTGTCCCTCCGCCTAGTCGGTGTCAACAACCAACCTCCTCTCATTCCCAGTGCGTCTCTCTCCTGTCGTTCTCACCAAGTCTCCAACAAACGAGCTCATGAGCCTAACGGAGCAATCTCGAGCTTTGGTGAAGAGCGAGCCGAGCCTCACATCTAACTCGAGGAATCGAATGAGCCCAAGACGAGCGTCACTTCTAGATTGTTCATCATAATGAACCCGAGTCGAGCTAGGCCCGGCTCGCTTGAACTCAGCTTGTTTACACCCCTTAGCCCAAGGCTTGTTGTAAGAGGGGACTCTCCCTCCAATAATTAATTCCAGTCATTCAATACTCACAATCAATAGCTTGTGGACTTCTCTTTGCTCTCATGGCTCCTTTTCTAGGTAACGTCCTAGGCTTCAACCCTCTCCATGGATGTAATACTCGACCCATTGAGATGTGAGGTACGTGTAGTCCATGTGATTGGTTGTGGTGGAATACTATCGCCTTTCTAATCCAGATAGAGTTGTAGTAGCATATAATGTTTGATGGATCCAAATATAATGTAAGTTTATGTGGTTGTGGTCAAGTCAAGATTGACGAGAAGAAGGATCATTAAGGATTGGTGATAATCAAGGTTGATAAAACTGATGTGTCATCATTTGTGGAACATCATCAAGAAAAGGATGCTCAAGATAAAGGTGTGGGTAGTTTAGGTCTAAGGATGTTTCATAGTATTTTACTAGTCTCGACGTTGGAAGAAAGACCATATTGGTAGGATAGTTGTCGTACTATCAAGGGGAGATTGACTTCACTGACACCCAATTCGACGGCCTCGTTCCAAATGACATTAAGTTTGATCATGTTGACGCATATTACGCCGGACACACCAATTTATGATCTCAGTGACATTTTCCCATTTTTCTCAATTTACTAGTGATTTACACTGTTTTTCTTTAATGCAATGACCATTTTGCCCATATCCTCTTCAACCGGGCACTCTTCTCCAACGCAGGCGCCGCCTCCCCCAACGCCTACCGATGCCGTGCCTCGTCTCCGCCGCCGCCTCGCCGCTGTCTCGAGCTCATTGCAGAGCTGCCACCGACCTCAGTGCTGCCGCCTCCTTTGTCAGAGCTCGCCGTCGCTGCCCACCTCAGCGCCGCCGCCTCCCCTAACGCTCGCTGCCACCGCGTCTCGTTGTTGCCTCGCTGCCACCGTGCTCGAGATCGTCGCCGCCGTCGTCTCTGCCACTGTGCTCGAGCTTGTAGCTGCCGTCGCCTCGCCGTCTCCGTCGCCTCGCCATCGCCTCCTCCCCCAACGCCAGCGCCGCCTCCCCAACCCGGCGCCCTCTCCTTCTCTCACTGACTTGTGGGCCACATGAGGGCACTATTGTCAAGTCACATATAGAAAATGGGAAAATCGACAGTAAATTGAGAAAAAAATGCAAAATGTCACTGAGATCATAAATTGGTGTGCCCGGTGTCATACGCGTCAAGACGATCGAACTTAATGTCATTTTAAACGAGGCCGTCGAATTGGGTGTCAATGAGGTCAATCTCCCACTATCAAGAGTGTATCGGATCAATATTGATTGGACCATTTTAATAGCTCTCGTGTAATACATATTGAGTCTTCTTGTCCCTAGTTTACCCTAGTGAGGTATCTTCGAGTGTTAGAGGTAAGCTATCGAGAGAGAGATGTCGCATGGTATGTGAAAACGGGTCTCCTTTATATTTCCTGTGTTTTTTGCACCTATATTTTGGGCTTGAGGTGGCAAGACCTTTTTGTATGGATATACCTCATTCTTAGCTTTTCATAGAGTCCAATTTTATCCAAATCTGAGTTTTGAGTGAGGTGTTATGCTCATTTTAGTGGAGATCGCGAATGTTTGGTGGCATAGGAACAGTTTTTCCAAAGAGGTGTTTTTGGGTCCCCTGGCTGCACCGGATGATCCGACAATTGTAGGCGGTGCCCTGTTTTGTAGCCAACTATTATTTTTGAGGGGGCGACTAGGGGATGGTATCCCGTCGGGGGCCCAACCCGACGGGATAGCTCCCACTCTGCTACTCGCACGTCTTCTCCCCCCCGCCCGCCTCTCCTCCCCTCGCCCGCGCCGCATCCCGCCCGCCGCCTTCTTCCCGCCCGCCGCTTCTCCTGCCGCCAGATCCGCCACCGCCGTTGCAAGCGCCTCCACCACCTCCCCGCCCACCACCACCCGGCGGTGGCGCCGCCTCCGGCCTCTCCGCCCTCCTGCCCTGCTTGCCGTGCCACCCGCCCACCCTAACGGACGGGACAGCATGGTCCCCTCCACCGCCGACCCACCCCCCTTCGCCCCTCCCCCAGCTCGTGGCGCCGCCGCCGCCTTCGCCGCCGCCCCCGACAAGCCCCACCCACCGCCAGTCCGCCGCCTCCCCTGACCTCCCTCTACACCCGGGGAACCCACATGTTCCCTAACCCGAACCCTAACCCGGCGGCGGCGAGCTCGATGGCGGCGACGGAGAGGGCGACGGCGGCGACGGCGTCGAGGTAGGCCTCCTCCTCCTCCTCCTCCTCCTTCTCTACACAGCTGGGCGCGGGCGAAGGAGCTGGCGCAGACGAAGGAAGAAGCCTTGTGGCGAGGGGGTGAGATTGGACACGTGTCGCATGGGGAGGGATCCCGTTGTTTAGAATTTCTGTATTTTTGAAATTGGCCATATTTAAAGCTCGCCGGACCAATTTTTTCAAATAGGTATTATTGGTTCCCCTGTCCATGCCGAATGATCCAACAACAACAGGGGATGCCCTGTTTTGTGCCCAATGGCCACCTTTTGAACTTGGACCTATTTAAAGCTTAGATTTAGGTGGTTTGAGTAGGGATTGGTTTTGAATTGCTACTGCGTGTAGGTGTATCCAATAGAAGGGCTAGAGAGAGGGAGATCGAGCATCATCTTGCGAGAGATCAGGTGATTCCCTAGAGTGATTAGTGAGTGACCAAGAGGGTTTTCACTTGGAATCTCTCCCCTATGTTAGGGGTAGCCAAGAGAAGAGGAAACCATGGTTAGAGGGAGGAGATCACCATCTTTATGTGAGATTAGGTGATACTCTAGAGAGAGAAGGGTGAGGGACCAAATGTTTTTGTGTGCATCACTTGATCCAGTGGAATCAAGCAGCTTCATGCTTGTTACTCTAGGTGCTTGCGTCTTGCCCCGGTGATGTCTCAAGGAAGCTCATGAAAGGCCCAGGCTGTTCATGTGAGTATCAATGGTGTTTGTCATTAGTGTAATGAAGGCAGTTGGCTAAAACGGGAGTAAATGCTTGCGTGGGTCTTAGCATCAAAATGAATTAGGGAAGACATGAAAGTTTTTGATCACCACGGTAAAAAAAGGACTTGCACCATTTTGTTTGCTTTACTCATTGACTCCATGTCTTCTCTCGTGTGTTGATTGTGCTATTCACCTTCCTTGCCATATGTTGCTTGTTTAATTGTGATTAATTGGTTTCATAATATGATTGCAATCACTTAGATAAGTTACTTGTGTGCAAAAATTTCAATATTTACCTTTTGAACTTATTTAGGATTTTCACACTAGTGCAAAATTGGATTAGAAAAGTGAAATTTGAGATGCCAAATTCATCCCCTCTTGAGCATCTATTTCATTTTACAAAACACATCGGGTTAACTCTTTTGCGCGAAACGAAAACGAAAGCCCAAGTGTGCTATGCATGTATGGGCAACCTCATTGATGGGCTTGGCTTTTTGAGAACTTGGTCTGGGTGTTACAAATGGTATCAGAACATCAACCCTCACTGTGTTGGTGTGTGTGGACTTAGTGGCACATGCATCCGGTGGATGGAGTGTGCGAGCCCAGAGTGGTGACACAAACGTGGCATATGGACTGGCATTAGACACATGGTTGCATACCGAGGGATGGTTTTGGAATTTGCCACGTAAGCGGTGTGGTGACGAGGATCTCAGCTTATTGAGGAGGGGATGAGTGTAATGCCTAGTCCATTGAGATTGGTTATGGTAGAATAGTACCACCTTTCTAGTCTAGACAGAGTTGTAATAGCATATAATCCTTGATATGAATCCAAACATAGCACCTTATGTTAATCTTTTTTAGGCGAAGCGAGGATGAAACCTCTATGCATGTGTAGACTATCCCCATAGGTGAACTAGACTCTTAAGTAAATTTGGCAAGGGTGTTAAGAGTGTCTCCTAAATGCGTTGTCCGGGGCACACCCAACGGTGTTTAGGCACTACAGTGTTATTTTGAGAAGTTCGTTATCTGAGATTTGAAGATCAACTAGTCGCGATTGCGCTGTGACCGGGAAAGAAAAGCGAAACAAATACAGCTCACGTGGGATTCAAACCGCGGTCCTCAGGCTGAGAGCTAGCTCAGCTAGCAGCCAACTGGCCAAGGAGCTCGCCTTGCTCAGAGCTGTGCGGAAAAAATAGTTTTATATGTAAAGAATTAATGGATGGTCGGATCTAGCTATCACCTGCGATTAGACGGCCGCAAATCAACAGGGCGACGTGGCACCCTAGTAATATAAAAGCGGCACATGGCAGCGAGGAGCAGCCTAAACTCACATTTGTATATTTATAGAATATTATCACTCATCAGGCTCAAATTATAGAATAAAATAAGGTCTAGATTAGGCGGTTAGAAGCAATCGTACAATTGATTTAAATTGGATATATTTTAATATCCAAAGCCAAATACTTGCATACTCTGTTCTATACAAACTACAATTTAAATAGGTGGATTCAATTTGAAAAGTTCAAATCTCACACATAAAATTCCAAATTTGTAAATATTCAGTACGCTTATTTGTGTTGTTAGAGATATAGTACAGCCCGTGTGTACCCTATATATACAGGCCCTTGGCGTACAGAACAGTACATATCTCATATATATTGACACAGACTATTGTATATCTAAAGTGCTTCACATACAAAATACCACAATATAGCATTCCTATAGATATAATCAACATAACTATATTTGATCAAAGGAAATGTTATCGTCCTACATGCATCCATCAGCACCTTGCACAAAATGTACACAGAACGCTTAATGGAAACATATTATTTTGCAGGGGGTACACTTATAAGAAAAAGAGTAAATTACACTGTTGGCCCTTAAAGTTGAACGAAAATCTCACTTAGCCCCTTAAACTTTATTTTGTCTGCTGCGGCCCCTTAAAGTTGTTTCCGGGTGTCACAAAGCCCCAAAAAGTTGGATTTTGTTGTACCACAACCCCCGGAAGTTGGCTTTGGGTGCTGAAAAAATTAGCCTGCGTGACACCCGAAAACAACTTTAAGGGGCCGCAGCGGACAAAATAAAGTTTAAGGGGCTAAGTGAGATTTTCGTTCAACTTTAAGGGGCAACAGTGTAATTTACTCTAAGAAAAACATGGTATAAGTACCTTGAGGCATCCATCAACACCTTGCACAAAATGTACACAGAACGTTTGATGGAAGAATATTATTTTGCAGGTGTACACTTATAAGGAAAACATGGTATAAGTACCTTGAGGGGTGAATACCAGGAAATGAAACAAGTCAAAGTTGATCATTGTCCGAAAGTAAATTGCAGCTGCTTTGTATCCATGGATATATAGTCCATTCATTGACTTCTTGAGTTTTGATAAGAATAGGTAATACTATTAGTATTATGAAAGCCAAATTGGTCAAGTGCGACGATAAATGCTTTTAAATATATGCAACATATATTTGATAGATTGACATATGGTTTAGAATGAAACTCGAACAAATCATCATATAATATGAAAACTCATTTCCCTAGCTTACGAAACCTGTTCATGCGCCCAAAAAATTAGGCAGCAAAATAATATGCAAAATATTCTCTACAGTCAATATACATGTACACAAAAAATTCAATTGAACACTTGTCTACGGTATCTGGAGTAGATATCTCCAGAGCCAATCTCCCAAGCCCAACAACAGGTACTAAACACCATGGAGTGGAGACCTAAGAAGTTCAACAAATATAAGAGTAATTCCTGCTAAGAAAGGTGAACAAATTAAACTGGCAAAGGTACAATCACATAGGGTTCTAGCCTTCTAGGATCTTAAGTAGTGTGGAAAACAGGTTTCTATTTGTTTTTTATAACAGTTCAACCACACATAGATGACCAATACACAACGCAGATCTTCATAAGTTACGGTGGGTATAAATTATTGAAGCAACACGGGACAATGCAAGTTTACCTATGCTGGCTTCGATTAGGAAAAACACGATTAAGCTCCTCAAGAATGGGTATCTTCCTATGAGTTGACACCTTTCCATGAAATTGCAGTTATGCAAATGACAACTAAGATGTGAAGCAGCAAAAACCTATTAGGGAAACCTCTCATGCATACCAATACTATTAGGTTTTGTATCGAATATGTGTACAAGTAGGTTACATGGACTCTGTGTTGTAATAGGCATGGTTGGTTTAGAGTTGTAGTCGGACTCTAGCTAGGCCTCCACTATATAAAGGGAGGCAACCCTGGTGTAACCAGTACAACGACTGCATAACAGTAGCATATGTGTGAGGGGTCAGCGGTCGGCATGTGGTCGTAACTTGTGCAGCCGGTATAATGCGGTATTATGGATTGAGGAAAAGCGCCCATAATCAGAGCCCCATAGATGTAGGCGAAGTCTGAACTGCGTTAACAAACATTGTGTCTCCTCGTGTCGTTCGTGATCTTACATCGGCACATATCCTAACAATTGGTATCAGAGCTTGGTTGATGAGGTTGGCCATGCGGAAGATATAGGGGGAGACACGAGGTTTATGCATACATGGACGCCGTGGAAAACTCCCTATCGAAGCAAGGTGGAGCATGGCAAAGATCAATGATTCGATCGATGGTGTCGGACACTTCAGGCAGGAGGCTTGAACCGTTCGATGGGATTCCGTTGGCAGGATTGACCAGACGTGGTGATCGGGATGACAAAATAGCCGGCGAGGTCGGCATGCAACGGCGACGACCTCGGCGTTCGCGATCAGACCGGCAGACGCAGAAGGATGTTGAATAGATCGGAACGGCAGGAGCAGTGATGCGTCCGGATGTTTCACAGGAGGTGCTGCATCACGTCATTGAGGGCGAAGCTGTGACATGGATGCGGATGGCCAAGGTGCGACGAGGAGGTTGTTGTGCTTAGTACCACATCGGATGTTGGTGATGGGAGAGTACAACTTAAAAGTGGAGGCACCCTCTCCCTTCAGACTAGTTTTTTAGGTTGAGTTGGGCTAGGACCTAGGTTGTGCTTCCAGTTGGCCCAATAGATGTGGGGGCCTGGGCCCGAGACCAGGTGTTGGTCTTTGGGGGAGTTGGATCGCTGTGGGACATGAGATGTGCCAGATGACAGCGGGCTCCAACAAATACGCTCTTACTTTTCTAGAGCCAAGGCCATCTTGGAGGCAGCCGATCGGTGCGAAGGTAGCACCATCGGTGAGGAAGGCCGCAATGGTGAGGAGGACCGGTGAGGAGGTAGAGAAGGTGGAGGACGCGACGAAGAAGGCCAGGGAGACGGCTAGCCGGGCGGAGACAACGCCGTCAGCGGGGAGGCGCCATCCTAGGTGGAGTGTGGGCATGACCTACTCGGGGCCGGACGTGGCTGGACCCGTTCTTCCCAGAGACGGCGGCGGGAGCGGTGAGCCGGACCCGTTCTCTCTAGAGATGGTGGCGGGAGCATCGGGGGCATAGGGTCCCATCGCGGACTCCTTTGGACACCGGCAGTGTTGGGACCTGACTGGACGGATCCTGCCTACCGAGGCGCGTTGTCGCCGGATCCGTTCTCACCGGTGATGGTGGCAGACCGACGGCATGGAAGGCGGTAACGGTAGTTGCTCGTGGAGGGAGGGCAGCATGGCGGTGAGAGCAGCATTGGCAGGCCACGTGGGCTGCGTGGAAGGAGGTGGCGGCGAACGGCTGCGAAAGCCGGCGGCGGCAGTTGGCCGTGGAAGGAGATGCGGCGGGCCATGAGAAGGCGTCACGGGGAGGAGGTGCGTAGACGGGTGAGCTTTGGCTGAGGGGTAGAACACGGAGGTAAAAAAGCTAAGGACGACGTGGCCAAACCTGGATCAAGCAAGCAATCACTCAAGATGAACCGTTGGATCTGCAACGAGTGGCCCTGATTTTAGGCGACGTGGCCCCCGGCGTAGGCTACGCTGCTTGGAGGCGGGCATGGAGGAACCGTGAGGCTGGACTGGCATGTGGCAGCGAGAGGGAGCCTAAACTCAATCTTGTATATTTATAGATACACTGTTAGTTTTTGTCGGTTAATTATTTGGCGGCAATTTTGTATTGGATTGTCGGACCAACAGTAGTAGATGTTAGGATATGCGCCGATGCAAGATCACGAACGACACCAGAATACACGATGTTTGGTAACGCAGTTCGGCTTTCGCCTACATCTACGGGGCTCTGATTATGGGCGCTCCTCCCCAATCCATAATACCGCAGCACACCGGCTAACCAGGTCTCGGCCACATGCCGACCGCTGACCTCCTCTTGCCTATGCTACTATTATGAGGTCGTTGTCTTGGTTACACTAGGGCTGCCTCCCATTATATAGTGGAGGTCTGGATAGAGTCCGACTCTAACACTAACCAACCCTGCCTATTACAACACAGAGTTCTTGTAACCTACTCGTACGAATATTCGACACAATACCTAACAAGCTCCACCTTGGAGAATATGGTCTCTTCACCTTGAAGTCGTTCCAGCGTCTTGCGCAAACCTTGTACCCGGCCTCTGGTTGCTTCCTTCTTTGGATATTTGTTTGACTCCCATTGAATCTGCACCTCTAAGTCCAATCTTTGAGTCCTCGAGCAGGCTTCCCAGCCCGCCACCGTGCACCACTTTCGTGCACGGCAAAACACGTCGCACCCTGGCTATCCGCATCCACACCACAGCTTCACCTCCAGTGTCGTGATGCAGCGCCTCCTATGCAACATCCGATCGCATCACTGCTCCCGCCGTTTCGATCTATCCGGCATCCATCCGGGCTTGTCGGTCTGATCGCGAACGCCGAGGTCGTCGCCGTCGCCTATCGACCTTACCGGCTACTTTGTCAGCCCGATCGCCACGTCTGGTCAATCCTTGCCAACGGTAGCCCATCGAACGGTTCGAGCCTCCTGCCCGAAGTGTCTGACACCACCAATCAAATCATCGATCGCCGTCATGCTCCTCCTTGCGCCGATGAGGTGTTTTTTGCAGCGCCCGTGTATGCATAAACCTCGTGTCTCCCCCTAGATCTTCCGCATGGCCAACCTCACCAACCAAGCTCTGATACCACTTGTTAGAGCTCGCTGCAATCTGGCCCATCTCATGGCCCACAGCGATCCGGCTCCCCCGAGACCAACAACTACTGGAAGCACAACCCAGGTCCTGGCCCAACTTATCCCAAAAGACTAGCCTGGTGGGAGAGGGGTGCCTCCACCTTTTAAGTTGTGCTCCCCATCACCAATAACTGATGTGGAACTAAACCGAACAATCTCCCCCATCACACATCGGACCATCTGTCCTACACCGTGCGATCTCCTGGAGACGCTCAGGGTTACCGACCATGGCTCTGATACCACTTGTTAGGAATATGCGCCTGTCGGGTATTAGATTACGGCCCATTGCCATGGCCCACTCCCTGACGGCCCAATCGAGCAACCTACGGGGCCCGGCTCCTGGAAGGTTCTATCCGCCCATGTGTGTCTTGCCGAACAACTTCTGGTGGCGAGATGCGTAATGGCCAAGGCTTCTGTTTGAGTCCGACTCGAACGAGTTCTGACAACTACGAGAAGACCGGACGTGGTTTCCGGATTGGATTAGGAGTCGTGATCCCCAAGATTAGGGCTTACCTTATGTACAAGTAGGTTATATTCGGCATGTCTTGAGTTACATTCACGATCTCGTAGTTAGCGCCCGATATTCCTCGGTAGGTCGGTTTGCTCAAGCTATATAAACAGGCCCCTACGGCGTTTAGAGGACCACGGCATTGAGTTTTACATCTCGACATCTAGCTTAGATCCTGGACTTTAGATTTTAGCATACTACTCGTCGAGACCTGCTGATCTCGCCGAGTTCCCTTTGTATTCTCTTTGATATAAAGAAATTTGGACGAGGGCTATTATCTCTCCGAGAGGCTGAACGGGATAAAACCCCGTCTCCTGTTCGTTCTTTGTTCGTGGTTGTTCGG
Source organism: Raddia guianensis (assembly GCA_036346415.1). Classification (NCBI taxonomy): domain Eukaryota; kingdom Viridiplantae; phylum Streptophyta; class Magnoliopsida; order Poales; family Poaceae; genus Raddia; species Raddia guianensis. The sequence goes on along the minus strand of CM070543.1, from coordinate 23,688,966 downwards.
CGTGTCTCCTATCTCCTCTTTGAAGAACCTTGGTTGACTTGGGTCAATATCCCAACCGTCGACAGCTGGCGCCGTCCGTGGGGACACGCAGATCGAGCATGTCGAACTCCGTCAGCGATACAGAGATACTTCCTGAGGGCTACGACTCAGAAGGACAGGACGTTTCATCCCCTGTCAGTTCAGATCGATCTGTTCGGTCTCGGACACTTTCCGTATCTGGGACGGAGGTCTCTGCCTATATGGCGTAGATTGCATGAATCGCACTCCGTCATTGGCGATGACTACGGGACCGATGATCTTTCTGACGGTTTAGATTTATCGGATTCAAGGCTATGTCGGTAGATTCTACCGTGGAACACAGCGATGACACCGTCTAGCATACCTTCGCATGGCCCCGCAGCATTAACATGGCCGATGTAGGAATCTCGAGGATCTGCCGCGACGGCCGTGGCGGCTGGCGGTCGAGGCGATTAACTCGCTTTCGGCATCAAGGCGAGGTTGCGGCTGGCTGCTTTCGCGAGCAAGGCGTCATTCGCCGCAACCTCGGCGATTCCATCAATCGATCGTAGCGCGGTTCGCGATCGGTGCAAGCGACCGCGTCGCGACCCACCTCGCGTGCCCTCGAAAGTGTCGGCGAAGTTTCTCTGTCCGGATTAGTTCCCGCGAAACCGGACTCGGTCGGGCAAAACGCGGATGCCTCGGGGTCCTAGAACCCTAGAGCGTAGTCGGGAGCGACTCACGGCCATGGCTTCGGTGATTAGATCTACCAACCAGGCCGACCTCGCCCGCATGGGCGTCTTTATTACCTCTAACATAGAACGATTGGTGAAGGCCTAAAGTCTCGGGAGAAGTCAACAACTCCTCCGAGCGGCACCAAAGCTGCCGGAATGGTTGGACAGCTCGATCGATCGCGTGACCTTCGTCACCGTCGAAGGATCCTTGTCCATGAGCAGGCTACCGTGGTCGCCGTCGCTCGCCGAAGTTCTCGTAGTCATCAGCGACCCACGAGGGGCAAGCAGCGCGATGATCACGGACGGTCCCCTCGTGAGGCGCGTCGTCGCAACCACGAGGAAGGAGAGTGGTGGACCGTCCGGAGAGAGTTTCTCGGGCGAATCATCCCGTTCAGCGGGAGTTCCTCCACGCGCAGGACCAACGTCTTTTCAAGACTAGGTTATCTGGGGAAGGTGGCGGTCATACGCTTTGAAACGCAAGGCTTTTTCGGCGAGCTTGAGGCTGTCCGGTGGCCCTCAAAGTTCAAACCGGTCACATGGAGAGGTACAATGGGACTCGAGAACCGGAGGAATTCCTTTCCATCTACGCCACGACCATCATGGCGGCGGGGTGACGAGCTCGTTATGGCTAATTACCTCCATTGTCCTTGAGGTCTTTGCTTTCGGACGTGGGTCATTCAATCGGCAGGAGGGTTCTATCAGCTCATGGAACCAGCTTTGTGGCGCCTCGATCGCTAATTTCCGGAGGCATTACGTGCGTCTGGGCAAGGAGGATGATCTGCACCGGATGATCCGGATGAGCGGGAGACCCTCATAACCGTGAAGCATTTCATTAAGATCCATAACATGATCCGAACATCTCGGATGAATCATTGTCCGCGCCTTCAAAAGCGGAGTCCGCGACGAAGCGCTCACCCAGATCTCGAGATCAACGAGACTGGACCGCCAACGACCTGTTCAAGGTGGTGATCGCTATGCCAACGCCGGCAGAGCGCGTTCGATATAAAAAGCGTTTGACAAGGCGGCCGCCCGACTGGTGTGGATGAGAAGAAGAAGAGCAAGTGACAACCACGGTGACAAGAAGTCCCGGAAGAAGAAGAACAAAGGTGATCACGAACAATACCGTCATTGGTATAGATCGCGACCCTCCCAAGGATGGGCGAAGAAGCCCAACAATAACTACAAGGGCAAAAGCTCTTTCAGGAGGCGGACAAGGCAAGAAAGGTCAAGCGACCGATTTTGCAAGTTCCATGACACTACGGGCATGATATCGCCATTGTAGAACATGGGCGCAAAGCTCGAAGATTTCTACAATGGCAAGGGCCCAATGCCCACCCTGCCGAACAAGGTGATGCCGGTAAGGCCAAGCGTAAACCGGCGATGATGATCGGAAGATGATGATGAATATCAAGAGCAGTGAACCATATCGCCGTCATCTTGGTGCTCCTCGGCTTACACCTCTCGACGCAGCCTCAAGGAAGCCGCTCGGGAGGTCCTAACGTTGAAAAGGCAAAACCTCGGTGCGAGTCGATGAAGTGGACCGAGGTCCCCATCTCCTTCTCTCGGGAGGATTGCCCCTTGGGATGACCAAGCCTCGTGGCTCCCTCGGTGGTCGCCCGACCATCGACAACGCAAGAGTTGGTCGTGTACTCAGAGACGGCGGGGCGCTTTGGACTTGCTCTGCTAAGGTCTTGGGCGAGATGCAAATTCCTCGTTCTAAGTGAAGGAAATCGCAAAGCCCTTCTACGGATTGTTCCGGAGAAGCCGTCAAGCCGTTAGGCGAGTTGTCTGCCGATTACCTTCGACAACCCAAGCAACTTCCGGACGAGTTGATCACTTTCGGCGTGGTCGACTTCCCATCGGCGTACAACGCAATCTTGGCGAGCCATCTCGGTAAGTTTATGGCGTGTCCCACTACGCTTACCATTGCGTGAAAATACGGGTCCTAACGGTGTGATCACGGTCAGGACAACTACAAAGTCGCTCACGGATTGTGACGAAGCGGTCCACAGCCTGGTCGACCCGGCTTCCGCCATGTGATCTGAATTCCATGAGACCAAGTCTGACGCCTAAGGTCTCCCTTCAGCGGGGAGAAACCAAGGAAGTTCGCGTAAACAGCGATACTTCCAAGGCGAGTTCACTTGGGGCCAATCTGGACCCCAAATAGAAAGCGAGCTCATTGCCTTCCTCAGAGCTAATGCGAGATGTGTTTGCACGGAGCCATCGACATGCCGGAGTCCCAAGAAGGTCATCGAGCACAAAGCGGGTGTCCGCCGGACAAAAAGCACATTCGCCGGAAGCTTCGTCGCTTTTGAATTCAAGCGGGGATCATCAAAGATCGACTTGACAAAGCGCTTTCATTGTCGGGTTCATCCGCGAGGTTGATCACACCAGTGGTTAGCCAACTGTCATTGTAAAGAAGAAAAGCGGCAAGTGTAGGATGTGTCGATCACACAGATCTGAGCATTGCTTGTCCTAAGGACAATTTCCAGCGCCTCGTATTGACCCGGTGGTCGATGCATTGCGGACGCCAGACTCTGAGTTTTTAGATGCTTACTCGGTTACCACAAAATAAGCATCTCCCAGAGGATAAAGAGAAGGCGCCTTCATCACCCCTTCGCACTTTACGCTGCTCGACCATGTCTTTCGGTCTGCGCAATCTTTGGTACCACGTTCGGTAGCTTAATGGAGAAGACCTTCCCGAGCAAAATGGAAAAAACACGGAGGTCTATGTCGGCGACATAGTTGTAAAAACAAGTATGCTCGGATCATGTAAAAGACACAGCGAGACTTTTAGCAATCTCACGAGCATCGAATAAAATTAAATCGAGAGAAGTGTACCTTTGGTGTTCGATCGGAATGTTGCTCGGTTATGTTATTGGTTACTTACGGTATCTCGCCAACCTTGAAAAATCGAGGCCATTGAAAATATCACGAGCTCCAACTACCGTAAAGGAAGTCTGAGCCTCATTTGGCGGATAATTTGCTTTAAGCGGGTTTATTTCCGTCAAGGTGAACGCAGGCTGCCCTTCTTTAAGGCCTGCGCCAAGCACAATGGTTTATTTGGACGGAAGAAGCGATAGATCCTTCCGAGGATCTGAGGCGATACTGTCCAATTCTCCCATCTTGACTACCCAGCGGCATGGTGGCGGCTCTGCTGTACCTAGGTTACTGCGCCACAAGCGGTGGTAGCGGTCTTGGCGGTCGAAAGGAAGGCATACTGGCGACCAATCTATTACGTGGCGAGGTACTTCACGGATCAAAGGCGTTACCACGAGGTCGAAGCTACTCTCGCCTTGCTCATGTCCTCGAGCTTCGCCACTACTTCGGCGCATCAAATCTTGGTCCCGACCACGTTCTGCGGGAGAAATCCTACGGAACAAGGAATCTAGCGGACGTATAGCTAAGTGGGCAATGGAGCTAGCGAGTTTGATCTGTTATTCTTTGCCCGAACTGCTACTAAGTCACGAGTCCTAGCTGACTTTGTCATTTGAATGGACTTGCCCGCCCAAGTCGAGAAGCTCGAGGAAACGATGAACCCTCTTGGACCATATTTTTCGATGGCTCGCGCCTTTGGAAACTTCGGGGCTGGTTTTGTTCTCATCTCCCCTCAAGGAGAGCAACTCGATATTCTATCCAACTACACTTTGCGGCGACTAACAACGCTGCGAGTCTGAAACCCTCCTCGCGGGACTAGGCGTGCAAGTCGCATGGTGTCCAGCGGCTAAGCGTGAAGGAGATTCACGGCTAGTCATCAATCGAGTTAACAAGGAGTATCGGTGTTGCGATGACTCAATGGCGCGATACGGTTGAGGTGAGGAAGTTGGGCGGCATTTTCGATTTTCGAGGTGCTCTTCGTGCCGGAAGGACAACTTCTGGCCGACCAGCTATCAAGTTTGGATCCTCACGCGAACTGCTCGGCAGGGTACTTTCGTCGAACACGTTTACAAGCCCTCAATCACGTCTCCGGACGAGGCATCGAAGCAGTGGTCTTTGTCTCCGTTATCGGCGAGCCGCGGATGGACAACGCCATTTGTCCGGTACCTTGCGAGATGGGACCACTGACGACAGCGAAGCGGCGTTCGACTTACAAGGCGTGCCGCTCCATCTGAGCTTGTGGGCGGCATCCTTTACCGTCAAGGTGCTCGGGAGTTCTCTCCAAGTGCATCTATAGCAGAGGTGTGTTCCTTCTCGGGGACATACGAGGGTGCTGTGTAACCACGCCTCCGCCGGGACTGCGGTCGGCAAGGCGTTTCGCATGGGCTATTATTGGCCCGCTGCGTTACAAGATGTCCGGGACATCGTGACTAAGTGCAAGGCTTGCCAATTTCACGCCGGAAGGCACACAAGCCCGCCAAGAGCTCCAAACAATTCCCCGTCTTGGCCTTTCTCCACATGGGTGCGGATGCTTTCGGCCCATTCCACGAGGGTACAAGGGCTATACACACTTGCTCGTTGCCATAGACACTTTTACAAAGTGGATTGAGGCGAGCTGTGTCGTCTCTTCACGCCAAAAGCGGCTGTTCGCTTTTTCAAAAGCGGCGTGGTCCGCGCTTTGGGGTCCCCATAAGCGATCACGGATAGCGGTACCGGTTAAAGCGAGCTATTCCGGGAATCTGCGAGCAATTTGGGCACCAAGGTCTGTTTCACCTCGTGGCACATCCACGAGCAATGGAGCAATGATCGGCGAGCTAGCGGACGAGATAGTCCGAGTATTAAGCGGCGGGTATTTGCTGCTCTCAATGAAAGCACAACAAGGCTGGGTTGGCGAAGTTCCTTCCGTCCTCTAGGCGATTCGCTACTCTGACGGTAGGCGGCAAAACTCCTTTCGAATTGGTCTATGGTGCGAAGCCATCACGCCCGCTGAAATCGTACTTTCGGTTAGCCTCGCCACGAACTCATCAACTTAGTTGACGATGAGCAAGCGCCTCCTCGATCTCGATCTCCTCGAAGGCACACGCGGCCGGGCACAAGTCGAGAATGGCGCGCTACGGCAAGATCTTCGCCGGCACGCTGCCGTCGATTCGGCGAAGGGCTTTGAAAGCGAGCGACCTCGTTACGCGATGTCGAGAACTTGTCCAATGCCAACAAGTTAACTCCTCGTTGGGAGGGCCCGTTCACGGTCGTTTCTTACGCTTTCGCCCGGAAATTTATTCGCTGGCTATGGAGGGCGGAGAAGTGACCAGCACTTGGAACATCGACCCGACCGTAAGTTCTTTGTGTAGGTCCTTCTGTTTTTCTTAACCTGCGCTTTTTGTAAACTTCGCGCCTTAGTTCGTCCAAGTCCCTCGGGCACCATGTAAAGTTCAATCCAATTCTCAGTGAATCCTCGCGGCCTCTGTGCCCCTTTTCACTACTTGTCTTCTCAGACTACTTTGTTCTGGTAATACTTGATGGCTGCCCGGCCTTGCGTACTCTTGGCTCCATAATCTTAAGGATTGTTCCCTACCGTATCTGGTTTGATAAGTTCCTAACTTCGGGGTTGCGTAACACGGCCTTTCCACCTTGCGGCTAAAGTCTGCTCTCGTAAGCCCTCATGGCGGAGGCACTTCTTGCTTAGCGCGACCACTTGGTAAAGCTTTGCTCGTAAGCCCCCATGGCGGAGGCACTTTCCTTGTTCGGTTACTCTCGGAGCGCCTAACTTACGTCAGCGAGCGGACTACGGGCGAATCGAGCAAGATGCGGGTGTCGCTCTTTCTCTCACGCATGTGCTCGAGTTCGCAAACTTAGGTTCTCGAGCATCGTCCGTCAGGGGGCTAGGGTGTCGCTCTTTCTCTTGTGCACTGTTAGGGTTATAAACTCGAGGTTTCGAGCGAGATACTGCACAACGGGCTAGGAGTTAAGCGAGCGCTCTCCGGTTTTCTTAAACTTCCTAGCTGTTCGCTTTTCTCTTAGTTTACATTCGTTCTTGTCTTTTGCTGCTCTTTTTGCGAGGAAAGAAGGTAAATACCTTATTACATTTACTCAAAAGTTTGGTACAAGGCCCTTTGAGATTCTGGCCGTGGTGCTACTTAGAGCAAGCTGCTCCTTGACTCCTCAACTTCTAACTTGAGGCGCACGACTTCATCTGAGCCTTGATTCCTTCCGGGCTTCGGCTCGGGCGTTCGATCTCCTCCTTGCTCCGGCAGCTTGCGCGCAGCCCTCTGCCGGATGGCCTCGACCTCATCGGTCTTGGCGCGCGGTGATCGGTCGAGCCTCGCTCTGGTGACTCATTGCTTTCGGCCGTCTTAATTGCTCGTCCGGCTCCTTGACCTTCTTCTGCGGTGATCGCCCTCACGTCATCCAGCGCATCTCCTCGATCTCTTCTGTGAAGCCCACAGGTCGAGATTTTGCTTGGAGACCCATGGAAGTGCGCTCTTCCTTGGCAAATTGGGCCTTGAGTCTCTTGGCTTCCTTGTGGCTGGTCCCGCCGTTGGGAAGCGTCGTGGCGCCCTTGAGCCACTTGGCGGCCCGGCTTCTCCTCCATGATGCTTCGCCTTAATGGTTTCTTGCTGGCTCCTCGGCCTCTCCTAGAGAGACTCGTAGGAATACCTCTCTTGACCGGTCGGACTTTGAGCCTCTTCACCTTTGCCTTCAGAAGCTTCGACTTTGGGCTGGTCGAGAGGGCCCGCCTCAGGCTCCCTCGTCCGGAGGTGCTCCGGAGGGGCCTTGATCTGGCGCTTCGCTCGATGGTGGCGCCGTCCTCGAGCTCCTCCATGGTGTCCTTCAAAACACGAGAGAAAACTAGTTAGCCGTTTTTTGGTGGCGCTTGGCCCAAAGCTAGGCGTGGTCTTGGTGTTTACCTTGCTAAGTCGGCGCTTCAGTCCGCGACGCAGGCGGTCCTCGAGGCCATGCGTCATGAAGCCCCGCTCGTGCGGGATGAGGCGGGCGTGTTCTCGCCGCCGCTGCCTTGTTCGCTCCTTCTTCTTGCGGGTGCGCATCTGCTCGGGAGCGGGAGCGACGGGCGAAGCGCTTTCGTCTCCGCGCTCCTTCTCCTCTTCCTTTTCCTCTTCCGCCCGAACGTCTTCGGGCGAGGCCGGAGCCACTCCGCTGGGTGGTGCCGTTGTTTCCACCGGCAGGACGACTTGCTCGACCTGCTCGGGGGCTTCTTCTTGTTCCCTGGCGGCTGGGGTTTCACCCTGCTCGCCGGAGAATCCCGTCGCCTCAGGGGTGAGCTGCCCTGCGGCGAAGTCTGGCGAGACCGGCTGCTCGGTCCATACTGGCGACTTCCGAGCCATCGCCTTGGCCCCGAAGTTAAATGGCGCCGCTTCGCCGCTACTTCGCCTCCAGTAGCTCCACGCGCCTTTGAGCGCGTCGTCTGACTCGCTAGAGCCGGCGGCAGCGAGCTCCACGCCGCCGGCTTGTCCTTGAGGCTCGCCGACCTCCTTTGCCGTGTGCGCCCGTGCGGATGCTCGGGCAGCAGCGACCGCTCGAGTGCCTCCTCGACGTCGTCTGTGGCGGTCTCTTCTTGGGCAGCTGATGAAAAAGAGATGATCGTCAAGTTTGACGCGGTTAGGAAAATGAAAGGTCAAAGGATCGATTTCTACATACCTGCTGTGGAAGGCTTGATCCTGATCTTCTTCGCCGGAACCTTCCGCCTCTTCCTCGGGGGCTCCTTGGCGGCTTCTCCGCCTTGGCCCTTGGGTGTTCGTGGCGACGAGCTCAGCTCCCTAGTAAGCTGAGCGCTCCTCTCGCGCAGCGCAAGAAGTTTTTCCTTGCGCGCGACTTCTTCTTCGAGCCTTCTCTGCTCGGCGACCTGTTGCAGCCGATCCATGCGGCCAGGGTGAGCTTGCGTGTAACGCCTAAGCCAGAGGGCCATGGTCTTTACCTCTTCGTCTCTACGCTTTCGGCGAGGAGGAAGGCTTGGTCTCTTCCATTTGGCTGACCGTCGCCCGCTTAGTGCGCTTTCGTGCGTTCCATCGCCCCTGGTGGTCTCTTCGGCAATTTGGCGGCCGCCGTGTCATGGCGAGCTCGCGTCGGCTCGGCCGCCTGCAGGCTTTGTGGCGCCTTGGCCTTGCCCTTCTTCGCCTTCTCCTTCTCGGACCGGAGAGTTCCTCTCGATCCTCAAGGATCAATTTGGTCCTCCTGCGTTTTCAGAAGTGAGCATTAGCACTAAACAACATTGCAAGTCTAGCAACACGGTGAGAGTAAGTAATTTACCGCAAATGCATGCGGGGCCAGCTGCGTTCTTGTGAGACAGTGTCGCCACCTGCGGTGACCTCCCGTCCTTCTTCGCCGCCTTGACATGGCGTCGACCCGCTTAGTCACCCATGCGTCGGTTGGCTTCTGCCGGGCGGATGGAGTCGTTAATTCTGTTCGGAGGAAATGACCAATGAAGAGGTTGAGTCTTAAAAGCACTTACCGTGCTCTCCCTTGTGATGTCTTCCCATCCTCTATCTTGTAGAAGGGATAGGACCTCCTCCATGAGCAGAGATCCTGCTCATTGTGAAGTCCCGAATGATCTCCACCGCGTGAGCGAGGCTCACGAGGAAGCGATCTTTCTTGTTAGAGTACCAATCCTCGGCGGACATCTTGGTAGAGGCATTGGGATTCCTTCTTGGCGCCTTCCGGTGAAAGCGAGCTTCTTTGTCGCCCGCTCCGCTTCTTTGTAGAACCACCTCACCCACGCGCCCATCGAGTCGAACAGCGGTGGGCGAGTGCAGTCTTGTCGTCGGTGGTGGCCGGAGCTTGAGGTAGTAGCACCCAGCGCCGAGCGGCGGGCTGCTCCTCGTCCTTTGTGTAATAGTGGAGAACAGCCCACCGGTGGATCGATGCCAGATAGCCCTCGCCGCGGTGTGCGAGGCAGCCATCTGGAGGATGGAGTTCGGATTGAGGTTCGCCACCTCCAATCCGCTAATGTTCAAGAGGCCTCGTGAAATCGCTCTCGGGAGACCTCAACCCGAGCAGTCTGGCTGTTGGTCGAGCGAACTCTCCCTCGGCGGCTCGGAGTATCCTCCTCTCCGGCGACCTCCGGCTACCGGTGTCTATGTGGCCCTCCTCCTCCCGGACCTTGGTCCTCTGAGTCAAGCTAGTGCCGGTGAATTTGGCCATGGCGGTTCAGTGGGCGAACAGGTTGGGTGTGGAGTTCGGCTCTTTGATCTTTGGCGAGGTTGGAATCGAGGCTTGGAGAGGAAAGGCGTGGCGAAGTGGCTGGCAGCGAGGCGGCTTAGGTGCTTTATAGTCCGTATAAGCAGCTACGCAGCGGTTTAGTCCCGAATGGCTAGTTTTTACTGCAGCGGCAAGGTAAAGCGGTCGCTTTGTTTTCTTCTTGGCAATGACGAGGAAGATTCCGTTGGATTACGCTAGCGGCTATTTTTTCGATGTCCGCCTTGAAATTTGAGTGCTTCTTTCGGACGAGATGTCGTTCCTGTTCGACGCCTGTGAGTTGCTTTCGATGCTTGGCGAGTTTGTTCGGACCGAACATGTCTTGTTCGTTGAAACTTAACTGTTGGTCGATCGTTACATATCTCTGGCGACAAAATTTCCCTCTTCGTGGTTTGGAGTCTCAAGAGGAAGACCCCCTTGTCGGGGATTAGATCACGGCCCATAGCCATGGCCCACTCCTGACGGCCCAATCGAAACGACCTACTAGGGCCCGGCTCACTGGAAGGTTCTATCGAGCCCATGTGCATCTGCCGAGAACGACCTCTTGAGTGCCTTGCGGTGCGTGTGACCTAGGATTCGTGTTTGAGTCTTACTCGAACAAGAGTTCTGTGACTACGTGAAGACCGGACGTTGGTTTCCCGGATTGGATTAGGAGTCGTGATCCCCAAGACTAGGAGTATGCCTTATCTGCCTCGGGATGTATTTAGCATGTATGAGTTCGTTGCGATCTCATAGTTAGCCCGGCCCGATATTCTCTCGGTAGGTCGGTTTGCTCTGCACTATATAAACAAGGCCCTACGGTATAGTGGGGCTGGATGCAGTTTTTCGTATTTGCTAGACACGACCTTCACTTGTACACCCATAATCTCTTGAGACTTGTTAGCCTCGCCGAACCACCTCTTGTATTCATCTTTGATATATAAGAAAGGTGGGCGTAGGGCTATTATCTCTCGAGAGGCTGAACCGGGATAAAACCCACATCTCTGTTCGTTCTTTGTTAAGTGGTTGTTCGGCGTGTCTCTATCTCACTTCTAAAGAACCTTAGCGACACGAGATCGATATCTCAACGTCGGCAATTGGCGCCGTCCGTGGGGACATGCGGATCGCGCATGTCGAACTCCGTCGGCGATCTGAAGATACTTCTTGAGGGCTATGACTTCGGGAAGGGCGGGATGTCTCATCCTGCCGATTCGGATCGATCTGTTCGGTCTCGAGCGCTTTCGCATCGAGGCGGATGTCTCGCTTACATGGCGAAGATAGCCTCGGATCGCACTCCGTCATCGGCAGCGACTATGGGCCCGATGATCTTTCTGACGGTTTATATTTGCCGATTCCAAGGCTATGTCGATAGATTCCACTGTGGAACACAGCGATGACACCGTCTAGCATACCTTCGCATGGCCCCCGCATTAACATGGCGATGTAGGAACCTCGAGGATCTGCGACGGGCCGTGGCGGCTGTCGGTCGAGCGGATTAACTCGCTCGGCATCAAGGCGAGGTGCGAGTGCTTTCGCGAGCAAGGCGTCATTCGCCGCAGCCACGGCGATTCCATCAATCGGACCTTAGCGCGGTTTCGCGACCGGTTATGGCGGCGGCGTCGCGACCCACCTCGCGTGCGGAGCTAAGTCTCCGCGAAGCTTCCTGTTGGGTCAATTCCTCGCGTGGCCGGACTCGATCGAGGCGAAGCAGCGGATGGTTCGAGATCCCGGACCCATAGATCAAAGTCGGGAGCGGCTCGAAGCTATAGCGGTCCTTAGATCCACCAATCAAGTGATCTCGCCCGCATGGGCGTCTTTGTGCGACTAACCTAGAAGCGGCGGGTGAAGGCTGAAGTCTCTAGGAGATGTCAACAACTCCTCGAGCGGTATGACCAAGCTGCCGGAATGATTCGGACAGCTCGATCGATCGCGTAACGCCCGTCACCATCGAAGGATCACTTGTCCATGGCGGGCTACCGTGGTCGCCGTCGCTCGCCAAGTCCTCGTAGTCATCGCGACCACGAGGGCAGCGCGCGCGCGATGATCACAGACGGTCCCCTCGTGAGGGCGCGTCGTCGCCACCACGAGGAAGGGCGTGGTGGATTGTCCCGGAGAGAGTTTCTCGGGCGAGTCATCCCGTTCAGCGAGGAGTTCCCGCGCAACAAGACCAACGTCTTCTCAAGACTAGGTTACGCCGGGGAAGGTGGCGGTCATATGCTGCTGGCTGCGGGGCTTTCTCCGACGAGCCGGGCTGTCCGGTGGCCCTCAAAATTCAAGCCCGGTCACATGGAGAGGTACAATGGGACTCGAACCCGGAGAATTCCTTTCCATCTACGCTCTGGCCATCATGGCGGCGGGGTGACGAGCTTCGTTATGACTAATTACCTCCGATCGTCCTTGAGGGTCTTTGCTCGGGACGTGGTCGTTCAATCGGCGGGAGGGTTCCATCGGCTCATGGAACCCGGCTTTGTGGCGCCTCGATCGCTAATTTCCGAGAGTCATTACGTGCGTCTGGGCAAGGAGGATGATCTGCACGGATGATCCGGATGAGCGGGAGACCCTCCGCAACCGTGAAGCGTTTCATTAAGATCCGCAACACAATCCGAACATCTCGGATGAATCATTGTCCGCGCCTTTAAAAAGCGGAGTCGCGACGTGCGGCTCACCCGGATCTCGAAATCAATGAGACTGGACGCCAACGACTGTTCAAAGGCGGTGACCGCTATGCCAGCGTGGCAAAAAGCGTTGATACAAAAAGGCGTTCGACAAAGGCGAGCCGCCCGACTGGTGTGGATGAGAAGAAGAAGAAGCAAAGACAATGTTCACGGTGACAAGAAGTCCCGGAAGAAGAAGAACAAAGGTGATCACGAACAATACCGTCGCGGTATGGATCGCGCACCTCCTCCCAAGGATGGGCGGAAGAAGCCCAACAATAACTACAAGGGCAAAAAGCACGCTCGGGGAGGCGGACAAGGCAAGAAAGGTCCGGCGACCGATTTTGCAAGTTCCACTAGCACTACTGGGCACGATATCGCCCTTTGTAGAACTTGGGCTGCAAAGCTCGAAGATTTCTACAGCGGCAAGGGCCCAATGCCCACCCTGTCCGAATAAGGTGATGCGGTAAGTGAATAGCGTAACCAAGCGATGGTGATCGGGAAGATGATGATGAATATCAAGAGCCCGTGAACCATATCGCCGTCATTTTGGCGGCTCCTCGGCTTACACCTCTCGGCGTGACCTCAAGGAAGCTGCGGGAGGTCCTAGCGTCAAAAGGCAAAACCTCGGCTGAATCGATGAAGTGGTGAGGTCCCCATCTCCTTCTCTCGGGAGGATTGCCCCTTTGGGATGACCAAGCCTCGGCGGCTCCCAGTTGGTGGTCGCCCGACCATCGAACGCGAAGTTGGGCGTGTCTTAGTGGACGGCGGGGCGCTTTGGACTTGCTTTACGCTAAAGTCTTGGGCGAGATGCAAATTCCTCGTTCCAAGTGAAGGAAATCGCAATGCCCTTCTACGGAATTGTTCCGGAGAAGGCATCAAGCCGTTAGGCGGGTTGTCCCGCCTGTCACCTTCGCAACCCAAGCAACTTCCGGACGAGTTGATCACTTTCGGCGTGGTCGACTTCCGTCGGCGTACAACGCAATCTTGGGCGAGCCATCTCTCGGTAAGTTTATGGTCGTGTCCCACCGCTTACCATTGCGTGAAGATACCGGGTCTAACGGTGTGATCACGGTCAAGGGCAACTACAAAGTTACCTTTGGATTGCGACAGCGATCCCTCGCCTGGTCGACCAACTTTCCGCTGATCTCAAGTTCATGAGACCAAGTCTACACGCCTAGGGTCTCCCTTCACCAGGGAGAAACCAAGGAAGTTCACTGCCGCAGCGATACTTCCAAGACAGTTCACTTGGGGCCAATCTAGACCCCAAATAGGAAAGCGAGCTCATTGCCTTCCTCCGAGCTAATGCGGATGTATTCGCCGAGAGCCATCGACATGCGAGTCCCAAGGAGGTGATCGAGCACAAAGCGTTGTCCGGCCGGACAAAAAGCACTGTTCGCCGAAGCTTCGTCGCTTTTGAATTCAAGCGGGGATCATCAAAGATCGACAGCAAGCGCTTTCATTCTTTGGGTTCATCCATGAGGTTGATCACACCAGTGGTTAGCCAACCTGTCATTGTAAAGAAGAAAGGCGGCAAGTGGAGGATGTGTGTCGATCACACGAGATCTGAGCATTTGCTTGTCCTAAGGACAATTTCCATTGCCTCGTATTGATCATTTGGTCGATCGATTGCGGACGCCCAGACTTCGAGTTTTTAGATGCTTACTCGGTTACCACCAAATAAGCATCTCCCGAGGATGAAGAGAAGGCGCCTTCATCACCCCTTTCGGCACTTTTCGCGCTATCGACCATGTCTTTCGGTCTGCGCAATCTTTGGTGCCACGTTCGGTAGCTTAATGGAGAAGACCTTCCGAGCAGCGTGGAAAAACACGGAGGTCTATGTCGGCGACATAGTGGTAAAAACAAGTATGCTCCAGATCATGTAAAAGACACTGGCGAGAGACTTTTCGTAATCTCACCGGGCATCGAATAAAATTAAATCCAGAGAAGTGTACCTTTGGTGTTCGATCCGGAATGTTGCTCGGTTATGTCATTGGCTGCAAGGTATTTACGCCAACCACGAAAAATCGAGGCCATTGAAAATATCGAGCTCAACTACCATAAAAGAAGTACAAAGCCTCTTTGGGCGGATGGCTGCTCTAGCGAGGTTTATTTCCGTCAAGGCGAACGCGGGCTGCCCTTCTTTAAGGCCCTGCGCAAGCACAATGGTTTCGAGTGGACGGAAGAAGCGATAGATCCTTCCAGGATCGAGCGATACCTATCCAATCCTCCGTCTTGACTACCCGCGGCATGGCGGCGTGTCTGCTTTGTACCTTGGTTGCACGCCTGGCGGTGGCGCGGTCTTGGCGGTTGAAAGGGAAAGCATACAAGCGACCAATCTATTACGTGGCGAGGTACTTCACGGATCAAAGGCGTTACCACGAGGTCGAAGCTACTCTACGCCTTGCTCATGTCCTCGAAGCTTCGCCACTACTTCCGGCGCACCAAATCTGGTCCCGACCACGTTCCTCCGGGAGAAATCCTACGAACAAGGAATCTAGCGGACGTATAGCTAAGTAGGCAATGGAACTAGCGAGTTTGATCTGTTATTTGCTGCCGAACCGCTATTAATTCACAGGTCCTAAATGACTTTGTCATTGAATGGACTGCCGCCTAAATCGAGGAAGCTCGAGCAACCCGATGAACCCTCTGGACCATGTTTTTCGATGGCTCGCGACTTTGAAACTCGGGGCTGGTTTTGTTCTCATCTCCCCTCAAGGAGAGCAACTCCAGTATTCTATCCAACTACACTTTGCGGCGACTAACAACGCTGCAGAGTACGAGGCCCTCCTCACCGGACTAAGAGCGTGCAAGTCGCTTGGTGTCCAACGGCTGACTGTGAAGGGAGATTCACAGCTGGACATCAATCAGGTTAACAAGGAGTATCAGTGCTGCGATGACTCAATGGCGCGATACCTGGTTGAAGTGAGGAAGTTGGAGCGGCATTTTCGATTTTTCGAAGTGCTCTTCGTGCCGGAAGGACAACTTCTGGCCGACCAGCTATCAAGTATGGATCCTCACGCGAACTCGCTTCCGCAGGGTGCTCGTCGAGCACCTTCACAAGCCCTCAATCACGTCTCGGGACGAAACGCGAGACAGTGGTCTTTGTCTCCGTTATCGAAAGGTGTCATGGATGGACAACGCCATTTGTCCGGTACCTTGCAGATGGGACCGCCGACGACGGCCGAAGCGTTCCGGCTTACAAGGCGTCTTTGCTCCATACAAGCTTGTGGGCGGCATCCTTACCGTCAAGGTGCTCGGGAGTTCTTTCCAAGTGCATCTCGCAGCGAGAGGTGTGTTCCTTCTTAGGGACATACGAGGGTGCTGTGGCAACCACGCCTCCTTGAACTACAGTCGGCAAGGCGTTCGCATGGGCTATTATTGGCCCATCAGGTTACAAGATGCGGGACATCGTGACTAAGTGCAAGGCTTGCCAATTTCACGCCGGAAGGCACACAAGCCCGCCTAAGAGCTCCAAACGATCCCCATCTTGGCCTTTTTCCACATGGGGTGCGGATCGCTCGGCCCATTCCCTAAGGGGTACAAGGGCTATACACACTTTCGTCGCCATAGACACTTTTACAAAGTGGATTGAGGCGAGCACGTGGTCGTCTCTTCACGCCAAAGCGGTTGTTCGCTTTTTCAAAAGCGGCGTGGTCACGCCGCTTTGGGATCCCCATAAGGCGATCACGGATAACGGTACCCGATTGAGCGAGCTATTCGAGAATATCGCGGCTGCCGGGCACCAAGTCTGTTCGCCTACGTGGCACATCCACGAGCAATGGAAGCGATCGGCGAGCTAGCAGACAGATAGTCCGAGGTATCAAGCGGCGGGTATTTGCTGCTCTCGGCCCGAGCACAGCAAGGCACTGGGTTGTGAAGTTCCTTCCGTCCTCCGGGCGATTCACACTACGGCCGGTAGGCGCGGCGGGAAACTCCTTTCCAATTGGTCTATAGTGCGAAGCCATCACGCGCACCGGTTGTACTCGGTTCGCCTCGACGAGCTCGGTCAACCTAGTTGGCGTCGAGCAAGCGCCTCCTCGATCTCGATCTCCTCGAAGGCACACGCGACCGGGCACAAGTCGAATGGCACGCTACCGGCAAGCTCTTCGCCGCAAGACGCGCCAAGTCGATTCGACCTAGGGCTTTGAAGGCAGGCGACCTCGTTACTGCGCCGTGTCGAGAACTTGTCCAATGCCAAGAAGTTAACCCCTCGTTGGGAGGGCCCGTTCACAGTCGTTTCTTACCTTTCGCCGGGCCGTTCGCTGGCTATGGAGGGCGGAGAGAGTTGACCAAACACTTGGAACATCGACCCTTCGTAAGTTCTTTGTGTAGGTCTTTTACGTGTTTGCTTAACTGCGCTTTTTGTAAACTTTGCGCCTTAGTTCGTCCAAGTCTCTCGGGCACCATGTAAAGTTCAATCCAATTCTCAGTGAATCCTCGCGCCTCTCGTGCCCCTTTTTTTGCTTGTCTTCTCAGACTACTTTCTTCTGGTAACACTTGATGGTTGCCCGGTCTTGCGAACTCTTGGCTCCGCAATCTTAAGGATTTTTTCCTACCCGTGTCTAGTCTCGATAGGTTCCTAAACTCAGGGTTGCGTAACACGGCCTTTCCACCTTGCGGCTAAGTCTGCTCTCGTAAGCCCTCCGCGGCAGAGGCACTTACTGCTTGGCGCGACCACTTGGCAAAGCCTGCTCTCGTAAGCCCCCCGCGGCAGAGGCACTTTCCTTGTTCGGTTACTCTCGGAACTGCCTAACTTACGTCAACGAGCAGACTGTGGAACAAATCGAGCAAGGTTCGGGTGTCGCTCTTTCTCTCTACGCACGTGCTCGAGTTCGCAAGCTTAGGTTCTCGAGCATCGTCCGTACCGGGGGCTAGGGCGTCGCTCTTTCTCTTGTGCACCTGTTCGAGTTCGCAAACTTCGTGGTTTCGATGCAGAACTGTGGCTGGGAGTTAGGCGAGCGCTCTAGGTTTTCTTAAACTTCCTAGCTACTGTTCGCTTTTCTCTTAGTTTCTGTTCGTTCTTGTCTTTTTGCTACTCTTTTTTGCAGGAATAAAGGTAAGTACTTTATTACGTTACTCAAAAGTCTCAGGTACAAGGCCCTTTCGGGTTACAATAGCGGTGCTACTTAGGAGCAAGCTGCTCCTTCAGCTCCTCAACTTCTAACTTGAGGCGCACGACTTCACCCTGAGCCTTGATTCCTTCCCGGGCTTCAGCTCGGAGGCGTTCGATCTCCTCCTTGTTCCGCTTGGCTTGCCCTGCAGCCTCTGCCCGGATGGCCTCGACCTCCTCGGTCTTGGCCTTGTTGATCGCTTGAGCCTCGCTCTGGCCGACTCATTGCTTTCGGTAGTCTTGAGTTGCTCGTCCGGCTCCTTGACCCTTTCTCTGCGGTGATCGCCCTCACCGTCATCCACGCATCTCCTCAATCTCTTCTGTGAAGCCCTGTGGTCGAGATCTTTGCACGAGACCCATGGAAGTCTGTTCTTCCTTGGCGGTGGGCCTTGAGTCCCTTGGCTTCCGGCCATGAGTTGGTCTCGCCGTTGGGAAAGCGTCGGAAGCCTCTTGAGCCACTTGAGCGGCCGGCTTCTCCTTGGCGGCACTTCGCCTTAATGGCTTATTGTGGCTCCTCGGCCTCTCCTAGGAGAGACTCGCAGAATGCCTCTCTTGACCAATTGGGCTTTGAGCTTCTTTACCTTCGCCTTGGTCACCGACCTTGAAATTTGGCGCAGAGAGGCCCTCCGCCGGACTCCCTCGTCTGAGGTGCTCCTGAGCGGCGCCAAGATCTGGCGCTCCGCTCAATGGTGACACCGCCTCGAGCTCCTCCATGGTGTCCTCGAAGACACGAGAGGAAGAACAAGTTAACTACTTTGCGATGATGTGGCTAAAATGAACAAAATTTGGTCTTGGTGTTTACCTTGCCAAGTCGGCGCTTGATCCCATGACGCAGGCGGTCCTCAAGGCCATGCGTCCACGGCCCCCTTCGTCAGGCGGGATGAGGCGGGCGCGTTCTTGGCGTCGCCGCCTTGTTCGCTCCTTCTTCTTGCGGGGCGCAGACGCTTTCGCCGGAGCGGGAGCGGCAGGCGGCGCTTTCGTCTCGCGCTCCTTCTCCTCTTCCTTTTCCTCTTCCGCCGAACGTCCTCGGGCGAGGCCGAGCCACTCCGCTCGGTGGCGCCGTTGTTTCCACCTGCAGGGCGACTTGCTCGACACGCTCGGGCTCTTCTTGCTCCTGGCGGCGGGATTTCACCTTTCGCGGAGAATCCGTCGCCTCGGGGTGAGCTGCCCTGCGACGAAGTGCGGCAGACCGGCTGCTCGGTCCCGCCTGGGCGCTCCGAGCCATCGCCTTGGCCCCGAAGTCCGTGGCGCCACCGCCGCTATTTTTGCCTCGGCCGCTCCACCGCGTCTTTGAGCGTCGTCGCTTCTCGAGTTCGCCGGCAGCGAGCTCCACGCCGCCGGCTTGTCCTTGAGGCTCGCCCGGCCTCATTTGCCGCGCTGCGCCGCAGATGTTTCGGCAAAGGCGATCGCTTCGAGCGCCTCGACGCGTCGTCGTGGCGGTCTCTTCTTGGGCGGTGATGAGCGAGAGTTGATCGTTAAGTCTAATGCGGTCGGAAGGTGGAAAGATCAAAGATCGATTTCTACATACCCGTAGTGGAGGCTTGATCTGATCTTCCTCGCGGAACTTTCCGCCTTTTCCTCGGGGGCTCCTTGGCGGCTTCTCGCTTTGGACCTTAGGCGTTGCGGCGATGAGCTCGGCTCCTGGTGGTGAGCACTCCTCTCGCAACGCAAGGAGTTTCTCCTTGCGCGACCTCCTCCTCGAGTCTCCTTTGCTCGGCGACCTCTTGAAGCGCGCCATATGGCCCAGTGAGCTTGCGTGTAACGCCTAAGCCGAGGGCCATGGTCTTTACTCTTCGTCGCTCTGCTCGGCGAGGAGGGAGGGCTTGGTCTCTTCTCATTGGGCTAACCACGCGCCCGCTTGGTCTGCTCGGTGCGCTCCGTCGCCGCAGCTGGTCTCTTCGACGGCTGGCGGCCGCCATGGCGCGGCGAGCTCCGCGTTGGCTCAGCCGCCACCTTGGGCTTTGTGGCCGACTTGGCCTTGCCCTTCTTCGGCTTCTCCTTCTCAGACCCAGAGAGACCCTCGACGATCCCTCCGAGGATGGTCCTCTGCAGCGTTCGAGAAGTGAGCGTCGACATTAAAACCAACAGTGTAAATCTAGCAACACGGGCTGGGTATAAGTGATTTACCTCGTCTGTGCGGACGAGCACGTTCCTCGGACAAGTGTAGGCCACCTCGCCGGTGACCTCGCTGTCCTTCTTCGCCGCCTTCAGCATGGCGTCGACCCGCTCGGTCACCCATGCGTCGGTTGGCTTCTTTGCGGCAGATGGAATCATTAAATTCTGTCGGAGAGGGCGATCATTGAAGAGGTTGAGTCTTAAAGGCACTTACCGTGCTCTCCCTTGTGATGTCTTCCCATCCTCTATCTTGTAGAAGGGATAGGACCTTCTCCGTAGCGGATGATTACATCATTTGTGAAGTCCCGGATGATCTCCTCGCTGTGAGCCCGAGGCTCACGAGGAAGCGATCTTCCTTGTCGAGTACCAATCCTCGGCGGACATCTCCGGCCGAGGCATTGAGGTTCCCTCATGGCGCCTTCCGGTGAAGACGAGTTTCTTTGTCGCCGCCCGCTTGTCAGAACCACCTCACCCACCACACGCCCATCGAGTGGAGGGGTGGGCGAGGATCTGGCGATCGTCGGCGGTGGCGAGCTTGAGGTAGTAGCACCCAATGCCGAAGCGGCGGAGCTGCTCCTCATCCGTGTAATAGTGGAGGAACATTTCACCGGTGGATCGATTCTCAGATAGCCTTCGCACGGGTGTGCGAAGACGGCCATCTGGAGGATCTTCGTTCGGATTGAGGTTCGCCACCTCCAATCCGCTAATGTTTAGAAGGCCTCGGCGGTCGCTGGAGATCAGAATAAATAACGGCGAGTCGCTGTTGGTGCGAACTCTCCCCGGCGGCCCGAGTATCCTCCTCTTCGGCGACCTCCACCTACGGTGTCGATGTGGCCCTCTTCCTCCCAGATCCTAAGGTCCTCCTCGGTCGCTAGTCTTGGGTGAACTTAGCCATAGCGTTTCCAGATCGGACGAGCAAAGTGGTGGTGGAGCATGGGTGCTTGATCTTCGAAGCGGTTGGAATTAGGGCCTAGAGAGGAAAGGCGTGAGAACAGTGGGTGGCATGGCGCGGCTTGGGTACTTTTATAGTCCCGTATAAGCAGCTCCGCCAGCGGTTTTGTCCCGAGCGGCTAGTTTTTACTACAACGGCTAGGTAAAGCGGTGCTTTGTTTTTCTTCAAGCAATGACGGGAAGTTACTGTTGGAGTCGATAACGACTACTTTTTTCCGTGTTTGCACCAAGGTGAGTGTTACGCTTTCGGACAGATGTCGTTCCTGCTCGACGAAGCGGAGTTGCTTCGGCCTTTGGTCGGGTTTGTTCGGTCCCGAACAAGTCTTGTTCGGTTGAACCATAACCTGTTCGGTCGTTTGTTACATGCCTTTGTAGCAGGGAAAAATACCCTCTTCGTGACTTTGAGTCTCAAGGGGATGACCCCACTCTAGTGAGTTCTTCCACTTGAGTCTCGGGGGCTAGCTGTTGGGGATTAGATCACGGCCCATAGCCATGGCCCACTCCCCGACGGCCCAATCGATCGACCTACTAGGGCCCGGCTCCTGGAAGGTTCTATCAGCCCATGTGCATCTGCCGAACGGCCTCTTGGTCGACGCGGTGCGAACGACCTAGGATTCGTGTTTGAGTCTTACTCGAACAAGAGTTCTGCGCGGCTACGTGAAGACCCGGACGTTGGTTTCCCGGATTGGATTAGGAGTCGTGATCCCCAAGACTAGGAGTATGCCTTATCTGTCTCGGGATGTATTTGGCATGTATGAGTTCGTTGCGATCTCATAGTTAGCCCAGCCCGATATTCCCTCGGTAGGTCGGTTTGCTCTGCACTATATAAACAAGGCCCCTACGGCGTATAGTGGGAACTGGATCTGGTTTTTCGTATTTGCTAGACACCTGACCTTCACTTGTACACCCATAATCTCGCCGAGACTTGTTCGCCTCGCCGAGCCACCTCTTGTATTCATCTTTGATATATAAGAAAGGTTGGACGTAGGGCTATTATCTCTCCCGAGAGGCCTGAACCAGGATAAAAACCCCTGTCTCCTGTTCGTTGCTGTTCGTGGTTGTTCGGCGTGTCTCCTATCTCACTTCTAAAGAACCTTAGCGACCTGAGATCGATATCTCAACCGTCGACAGCCTAGTGAGTCCTCCCACTTGAGTCTCGGGGCTAGGCGCCGGGATTAGATTACTGACCCATTGCCATGGCCCACTCCTGACGGCCCAATCGAGCGACCTACAGGGCGAGCTCCTGGAAGGTTCTATCCGCCCATGTGTGTCTTTCTTAGAAACGACTTCTGGTGGTGAGATGCGTAATGGCCAAGGCTTCTGCTTGAGTCCGACTCGAGCGAGTTCTGACGGCCACGAGAAGACCGGACGTGGTTTCCGGATTGATTAGGAGTCGTGATCCCCAAGATTAGGGCTTACCTTATCTACCGAGGTTATATTTGGCATGTCTTGAGTTCGTTATTTATCTCGTAGTTAGCCCTACCGATATTCCTCGGTTGGTCGGTTCAAGACTATATAAACAGGGCCCTACGGCGTTTAGAGGACCACGGCATTGAGTTTTACATCTCAAAGATCTAGCTTAGATCCTGGACTTTAGATTTTCAGATACTACTCGTCGAGACCTCGCCGATCTCGCCGAAGTTCCCTTTGTATTCTCTTTGATATAAAGAAAGGTTGGACGAGGGCTATTATCTCCCGAGAGGCTGAACCAGATAAAACCCCATCTCCTGCTCGTTCTTTGTTCGTGGATGTTCGGCGTGTCTCCTATCTCCTCTTTGAAGAACCTTGGTTGACTTGGGTCAATATCCCAACCGTCGACAGCGCCGATGCAAGATCATGAACGACACCAGAAGACACGATGTTTGATAACGCAGTTCGGCTTTCGCCTACATCTGCGGGGCTCTGATTATGGGCGCTCCTCCCCAATCCATAATACCGCAGCACACCGGCTAACCAGGTCTCAGCCACATGCCGGCCGCTAACCTCCTCTTGCCTATGCTACTATTATGAGGTCGTTGTCTTGGTTACACTAGGGCTGCATCCCTTTATATAGTGGAGGTCTGGATAGAGTCCGACTCTAACACTAACCAACCCTGCCTATTATAACACAGTGTTCTTGTAACCTACTCGTCCGAATATTCAACACAATACCTAACAAGCTCCACCTTGGAGAATATGGTCTCTTCACCTTGAAGTCGTTCCAGCGTCTTGCGCAAACCTTGTACCCGACCTCTAGTTGCTTCCTTCTTTGGATATTTGTTTAACTCCCATTGAATCTGCACCTTTAGGTCCAATCTTTGAGTCCTCGAGCAGGCTTCCCAGCCCGCCACCGTGCACCACTTTCGTGCACGGCAAAACACGTCGCACCCTGGCTATCCGCATCCACTCCACAGCTTCACCTCCAGTGTCGTGATGCAGCGCCTCCTGTGCAACATCCGGTCGCATCACTGCTCCCGCCATTTCGATCTATCTAGCATCCATCCGCGCTTGCCGGTCTGATCGCGAACGCCGAGGTCGTCGTCGTCGCCTACCGACCTTACCGGCTACTTTGTCAGCCCGATCGCCACGTCTGGTCAATCCTTGCCAACGGTAGCCCATCGAACGGTTCGAGCCTCCTGCCCGAAGTGTCCGACACCACCGATCAAATCGTCGATCGCCGTCATGCTCCACCTTGCGCCGATGAGGTGTTTTTTGCAGCGCCCGTGTATGCATAAACCTCATGTCTCCCCCTAGATCTTCCACATGGCCAACCTCACCAACCAAGCTCTGATACCACTTGTTAGAGCCCGCTGCAATCTGGCCCATCTCATGGCCCACAGCGATCCGGCTCCCCCCGAGACCAACACCTACTGGAAGCACAACCCAGGTCCTGGCCCAACTTATCCCAAAAGACTAGCCTGGTGGGAGAGGGGTGCCTCCACCTTTTAAGTTGTGCTCCCCATCACCAATAACTGATGTGGAACTAAACCGAACAATCTCCCCCATCACACATCGGATCATCTGTCCTACACCGTGCGATCTCCTGGAGACGCTCAGGGTTACCGACCATGGCTCTGATACCACTTGTTAGGAATATGCGCCGATGCAAGATCATGAACGACACCAGAAGACACGATGTTTGGTAACGCAGTTCAGCTTTCGCCTACATCTGCGGGGCTCTGATTATGGGCGCTCCTCCCCAATCCATAATACCGCAGCACACCGGCTAACCAGGTCTCGGCCACATGCCGGCCGCTAACCTCCTCTTGCCTATGCTACTATTATGAGGTCGTTGTCTTGGTTACACTAGGGCTGCATCCCTTTATATAGTGGAGGTCTGGATAGAGTCCGACTCTAACACTAACCAACCCTGCCTATTACAACACAGTGTTCTTGTAACCTACTCGTACGAATATTCGACACAGTACCTAACAGTAGAGGCAGAACTAGTAGTAATTCAAATTTTGTTTTGTTACTTGAGTTCAGGTTTGGATGGATAATGTTTTCTTCCATAGTAACAATAGTTCTGTTTGCTGCGCAAGTATGGTCCAATGTAGAGGCTCGATCGCTGCAAGTTCTTAATAGGCTTTTGTTTTCTAATCCAACCTCTTCACTACGCATCATGTGCAATACAGTTTCGAGTCTGTTGTGTCGTTTGTTAGAGCATTCAAAGCAGTCACTCTAAAATAATGTATCTTTGGATAGAGTAGCTGATGAAGGGAAAGAATCTTTTAATGCATAGTGTAAAATGTTAATGAAACTTAGGTCAAAGAATAGAGGTAGTAGCTAACAGTGAAATGAAGGATGAGCACAGAGATCCATAGTGAATGCTCATATGCTCCTCCATGATTTATGTGTTTGGCTACTCAAATAGACTCACCAACATCATTTGTTGTGATGCTTGGGAGACTTGTGAGCTTAATAAAATCGAAGTTGAAGTTGGAGTTACCAAAGTTTGTGGAGTCTATTTCGATTGACGTATGAATACTCTACGGATAGTTTTTTAAACCGCAGTTGTAAACGACCAAGAGCCAGTCCGAATTAATCTTGTAACAGCCGAAAGAATATGTTTATTTTTTAAGTGATTCATATCGTCATCATCAAGTATACCCATTTCAAATTTCATTCCAATCAAATGATCCATAGCAGTAAATACATCTCGTGGTAACAAGAATGTATTGTTCTGAGATATATCAAGCTTTAGTGTCCGATTCATATTTCGTCGATCTCCGATTAATTAGATCTCCAATGGGACCTCATTGTCGCTTCGGGGCAACACAGGATCTATCAGCCGTGCATTCTACTTTTTGCGAGGTCGGGGACTTGTAGAGATGGTAATGGGGCCCCGATCCCTGATTCCTCGCGGGGAATTCCCCTATTAGGGGACGGGGACGGGGAGCTTTCTTCCCCGCGGGGATGTAAACAGGGAAAATTCTTTCCCTGTCGGGTAAACGGGAACGGGGATGGGGAAGCATCCCCCATCCCCATTCCTCACGGGGCCGTTAATCTTGCATGTGATGATGTTTTCATGTAATAGTTAATGATAAAAATAAATAATGACTTTGTCAAGTGATCATCCAATGTATATATGTGATCATTTTGATACATATATGATAATTTATTAACTATGAGAACACATATATGACAATGTTTTATACTAATAGCAAATACATACATATTAGATACAATTTAAGCGGGGATGGGGATCCCCGTCGGGAATTTATTCTCCGCGGGGACGGGGATGGGGAGAAAATGTCCCTCGGAGCGTTAGTGGGGATGGGGATGGGGAATTTTCCCCCACGTGGGGATGGGGATGGAGAGCCATTCCCCGACGGGGAATTCCCCGTTGCCATCCCTGGGGACTTGCCGATGCCTTCCATGCCTAGCTAGTGAAATGAAGAGTAGTAGCTGACCAGAGAGGCGAACGATGGAGGAGGAGCTCTGGATGCTGTTTGTTTAGCTTAGGCCTCAGGGTGAGGGGAGAGAAAGACAGCAGAGCAGCAAGTTATAGTGGCAGCGTAGCAGGAAGTTGTGGAAGCAAGCTGTTTTTTCTTTTCTTTTCTTTTCTGGGTGAAAGCTGCCTGCATTGGTATAGCGACGTTAATTGTGTGTCAAGATTTCTAGCTATCTCGTCTCGTCTGACGCAGAGGTCAGAAAATCATCCTATTATCTTAATAATCGAAGGTCGGGTTGGTGGTGTGTATAAATTTTGACATGCCGGATTTTCAATTGCTGATGGAGAACGCATGACCAAATGTTTTTTTGGTGGGTGGGGTGGTGGTGGTGGTGTGTGTGTGTGGGGTGGGACAATCGGGATAGAAAATGGAAGCATGCGAAGTTAAACATCCGTTTTGATTAGGCTATTGTATTCATGTTTTATGACAGGGCAAAACGATTCAGCGCATAACCAGTGCTTACCCTATTTATAAATTATTATATCACCTTTCATCCATTTTTCAATACTATCCTATTTCTTCCCATTTTTGATTTGTTTATATTTTAGTCCCTACCCTATTGTTACATTGTTACGAATTTTAAATGGACAACTTTTGAGAACACCAATTGACATACCCTCTATGATGAGAAAATTTGATAAACAACGAGAGCCTAAAATAGTTCAGGACATCAAAAAGTGGTTGTGGGTATAAATGTGTCTTTTAGCAATGTCGAGGATTAATTTGACAATCCTCCCGGCAAAAGCTAAACCGTTAAGAAATTACATCATAAAAACAAATCCCATCATCCTAAAAATTTCATAATAATAAAATAATGACCTATTTTTTGCTCCGTCATAGCCTCGGCTATCTTCTCTAAGCGAGTGCGCCACCGGCCAAGCATAGGTGGGGTAGCGGGGGCGACGATCGTGGTGGAACCCACTCAAATACTGAACCAAGCTACCGTTGAAGCATATTTACAGAACCCTCCTGAATATTTCTCAAATTTCCAACCAAGCTCCCTGATCAAAATCGCCAACAGGAATACATGCAAACTTCATCTTCAGAAATAAGCAGCAGAGGTGACCTGCCTCCTCCTGAGGAATCCATCCTTGAAGCTACAATTTGCCGTTCCACAACACCTTTTTTTAGTACGGAAACGCTTTGAGCCGGGAGTCCGGCGCATCCGGACTCCCCCGCGCGTGCGGAGAAGGTGCATGCAACGGACTGTGCCGGCATGCAGTGGGCCCCATAGTATTTTTTTTTGAATGGCCATATTTTTTAACTGGGTGTTACAATCCACAAACCGTTTGCGCCAACGTGTTCCTCGTATTTTTTCGAACAAAACAAAATATATGTTGCCATATAACTTTTCAAACTTATCTGGTGAAACTTGGGGTTCACCTACTGAAACTTGTGTTTCGCCTAGCAAAACTTGGGTCTCATACTTGTAAAACTTTGCCGAACTGTCAAGTTTCATCAGGTTTCATGCAAGTTTTTTTCAAGTTTCATCAAGTTTCGTCAAGTCAAGTCAAGTTTCATCAAGTTTCAACAGGTTTCACCCAAGTTTCATCAGGTTACATCGAAGTTTCATCACGTTTCATCAGCACACAGCCAAGTTTTATCAACACACGGCCAAGTTTCGCTAGTATAGATGTAAGTTTTCTAAGTACCTTCTTCTAGTTCACATCAAAAAAATTGAAAAAGTGAAAAATTCAAAAAGTATTTAAAATGTGTTGCTCTCGATTTTAGAAGAATTATGAAATTTATTTCACGCATTTTGAACACTGTTTGAAATTTGTACAAAAATCAGAAGTTTAATTCGAATTTTAATCAATCGACGACTAGCTAGTTTTGGCGCTGTCAACGTCGTGGCGATGGTATGCTGGAGCGCATATCGTCGTTAGATCGGCGCTGGGCGCATGCGCGCGTTGATCGGCGTGATGGCCGCCATCCGACATCAAGGAAGTAGTCCGGCGCCCAATGTCTGGACGGACGTCCGGACATTGGGCCGCTTTTTAGTAACAACTTCGTCTCTTCGAAATACAAAGTTAACCATAACGCAGAGAGCACATACAAAATGTAGCATAATAAATTAAATATTATTGATTACTAGATATATAGTACCAACCATTCAGATGTTGTGTTCATCGTGTCAACAGACTTACCTCTTTTATATCAAACATGTCTAGTACCAACCATTCAGATGTTGTGTTCATCGTGTCAACAGACTTACCTCTTTTATATCAAACATGTCCACGTGTTAGACTTACATTAGAGCTACGATTTAGTTATATCATCTAGACATCTACTATAAATGTACGGCACTGTGGCTGAAACCAAAGTTACAATGACACATCTTTTCCTAGTGTATCTACCACAGGTGGGATATCTCATGGCCGCTGTAGTGATGATCGAGTTGATCGAGGTGTAGCCACTGCACACATTGTCATTGCAAATTTACTGATGCCTTCCATGCATACGGGTGGAGCGATGTCAAAGAGAACGTGAGGCTGAGACGAGATATGGAAATATTGTGTTTTGGAGAGATGAAAAGAGCAGCAGTGTCTCTGTGGGTAGAGGACTAGAGGGGAGGAAGCCCCATCACTATATATTTAAACGGCGTCGCTATTTCGCAGGCGCCTGTGCGCCGGCCAAAGGCGCAAGCGCCGCGATCAGCCGTTGGATCTTGGGTGCTCGCGCGGTCGGCTGTTGGATCGTGGGTGCGTCTGGATTAATCCAATAGTTAGCACTCAACTAGTGAAAATTCCACAAAATTTCTACTGTTTTTCATTTACTAAAAAAATGTTGCGATAGTGGAATTTTTTGCGCGAGGTCTGATCTATTATAGATTTATTTTGTTTTCTGTTTATTATAGATTTCTTTTGTTTTCTATTTATTATAAATTTTATTTTGTTTCCTATTTTTCATGTCGAGAGATTTTTTGCTCGTATAATTTGCGAAATCGTGCGGGCGCAAAAAATTCCACTAAATTTCTAATGTTTTCCCATATTTCCATTTATTGAAAAAAAATATTTTGCGATAGTAGAATTTTTTTGCGCGAGGTGTGCATGCATGTACGTGGCATGTGTCTGCACAAATACTGAAATTATAGGCGCCTGCCTAATAGTGCCTCCCATATTTAAAACATCAGGGGAAGGAATTGAGACTTAATTATTAGAGGGCAAAAATTTAAAGTAGGGTGGGTGGATTGGATACCGGCAGTCGGCAGAGATCACCCTATAATTTATCATCCTCACACACTTCATTAAAGAAACACAAAGCAAAGCAGGCAAAAAAATCACATTGCCTCATCCTAAGTACTACGAGTTCAGCACTGAAAATAAAAGAGAGAAAAGAACAGCGCAGAGTAATTAGTGCATTCTCCTGGTGTCAACCCCTCGAGTTTTTGAAAGCATGATGTTTTACACGTGTGCTAAAACGAAAATTTAAAATTATATCTATAAAAATCTTTTTAACTATTTGAATTGGGCACATAAAAATCATACATATGGATTCGTTTCAAAAAATACTTCCATGATATCATAATTTTTATGAGTTTTATAATTAAATCGCAATGATAATATGTAATTAAAGTCATAATTTTTGTTGAGCCAAATCTGCCCTGGCGGTTAGGTTAGTTGTGACTGACAAGTCGATGAGTAATTAACAGACACCAAAAGTCGTGGCCTGATTAAGTAACAATGGAATATATATGGAATACATGATTACATGGTATGCCGATGTTGGCGCGCCTGGTCAAGATACAACTTTAACTTTAAGCGTTAATTATTTTATTTCTTTATAGAAATGTCCGGAAAAATTTAAATCGGTCAGAAGCAAGTGCATCTATCTATTATTAAAAATACAAGAGTGGGTTTAGGCTCTCTTCCGTAGCCACGTGGCATTCTTCAGGTTTCTCCTTGCGTTTTTTCCTCGCCTTGCGTTCAGCCCGTTCGCCCGTTCGATCAACCGAGTTGCGTCGTTTTTGTCCCGCCACGTGGTACGGCTCTCCATCCGGTACAGAGCCAAGCTGCATCATTTGGACACACCGCGTGGCACAACTCTGCATTCTCCTCGCCGCTCACTCATCGCGCAGCGGCCATCGACACTGTAGGTCATGGATCCCCGCTCACCTCCTCCAGTGCGCTGAGCATTTTCCGCGGAATCGACACTGTAGGTCACATTATTTACGGATTTGCCACTTTCTCACCATCGTCCGATCACTCTCCTTCCGTCCAGATTAAGCGGCAGAGGCACCGAGCAGAAGGCTGTGCGGTCAGAGAGGGGGCATAGCCCTCCGCCGCTGGCCAGTTCCTTTTCCTCCTCTCTCTCTCTTTCTCCACGCAGCCGCACTCTCCTCCCTCCCCTGGCATTGTTTCTGCTCTCACCGGCCGGCGGCCGCGGACTGCGTCGTTCCCCCGCTCCGGCATCTCCGCCTCTTCTCTCTTGGCCCCTCTCCCCTTCTCCCGTTGTCGTCTCCTTCTCCCCCCCTTTCTCCGCCGCTCACGGGATCTGGGGACGGCGGTCCTCCCGCAGCCGTGAACCTTAGCCGGCGTACTCTCTGCGCGGTCGGCCGCCGCCACCACGTTCCCTGGGTTCCGGCGCCGGCCTCCCCTTGGTTCCTGTCGCCCGACGTCGGCCGCCACAACGCCGCCTCCACGCCGACGCGCCGGTTCCAAACGAGGACACTCACATTTTCTTCCTTTTTTTGGCTGCGCAGGTGAGCCCTTTTCCTCTCCTTCCACAACGCGCATCCTATGTTTGGTCGCCTTGCTCTCTTCGTTCCTGCAATCGACTTCAAGGTCTTGATGCTCTTGTGCAGATATCAAGAAGGGGATAAGCCAAGAATGCCACTTGCGGAGTGCTCGCTCAGACGCGAACCGCCACTGCGTACAAGACGCCGACGCCTCATGCTCACACCATATTTGGGCGTCGTCATGGACCCAACCCAAATGATTGTCACTTCTCTCCGGCTCTTCCTCTTCCAAAGATCGACCCATAACTGTGTCCGCCGCCTCTTCCACGTTGTGCGCCACCTAGTGCCTTACCCTAGGTATGTTCCTCCAAACTCTCCTTTCGCCTTCCTTTATACTTCCCTACCAGGTCTTGGTTGTCCCTCCTCTTCCTCCTGGCCACTGGGTTGCCGCCCGTGTGGCTACCGACGCAACACATCGCAGCAATGCCATCAACTGACATGGTGGCGCGTACTTGCTACCCATGGCTATGGGCTGCTCATCCCAGCTCTACCATTGTACATCGTCTCAAACAAAAGCCCCAAATGGGAAAACTATTAGTAAACATATATTGCTAATCAATATATGTTCTTTTGAATTGAGGACAAGTCATGAGACATGTATACTTCCCTGCATATTGATGTCACAGTTTAACATTTGCGTTGCTATGGTTAGGCATGTTCTAATTGTAGTTTGATTATTGTTTCTCTATCCTTGCAGGTATATAACACTGCATTTGTTGATATAATTTTTACGAAGGAAGCAACATAGGTATTGTTATTTATATTCTCTAGCTTTCTTTGCAATATCCTCTTTCATTAGGTTTTGCTTTAGGATAAAAAGAACTTCCATTCGAACTCTCATGTACCTTTCATTACCTATTCCAGTATACTGCTCTGTTGTTCAGCCCATCTTGCTTACGTGCTGCGTCCTTATTCGATTTCAATGTTATTTTTGTTCTATAGATTTTTTGTATGGTATAAAGCCATATAGAAGAATATATCTACGATGGTGCAAATTATTGATCCAGGTTATTTTTGTTTTCACTTTTCAGTGTCTCAACCACAAGCTCTTCTATAACACGTTTTCAGTTCTATCTTCAGCCTCTTTATTTTCATGTAGATAATAAATGTTGGACCTTCCTTTAAACTAAAATGAATTTTGCTCTAGATTTTGTGGCTAAATCATGCTTCAGATTTACTACTAATAAATTGGATGCATAGCATTCATTTTCCTGGCTATTTGTTTGGTGGGTTGTGTGGGTATGCAATAGAATAGTTTTTCAGGTGTTCAGAAATTTTAGATGATTTCATTGTATGGCTGCAAAGTTTTAGTATGACTAGAGCTTTTCTAATTATTTCCATTAATTATAAAAAATCTTGATTTATAGAAACAAGATACTTTCATCATCAGTGTAGTACACTGAATATATAAAATAAAAATTAGCTCTGTATTCAGACTTCTTCCTCCCTTATATATGAAATGCTTGATTTATTTGTCTTATTTGATTTTATGATATTTTAATGTGGAAAAATACCCCAAATAATCAACAGCTAAATAGAAAATTAATAAAATAATCCACTGAAAAAGAAAATTACAAAATTATCCCCGGGTCCCGCCATTTCGGTGGGTGCCCACCAAGGCATGGCAAGACAGTAGAGTTGCCTGCCACCGCAGGGCGCCATGTCACAACAGTAGCCAAATGTATGCGTACCCACCCTGAGATTGCATGTGCATGTGCGTAATTATAAGTATATGTATATAAATGTGTATATTGCATGTGACGCCATTTTACTAATATTATATTGCATGTACGTGGCGTATACATATATTATAATATTATATTGCATGTGACGCCATTCTCTCAAGCCACGTTGCATGTACGTGGCGTATATATACACATGTGGCTTCAGATTGCATATGGCATATATACATTATAATATATGTATAATATAGATATATCATAAATTAAAAATATATATGCATGGGATATTTTGTAAAATTTGATACATGTATAAGCATGTGAATATACATTTTAAAACTCAAAATTGTATCTAATTTTACAAAATTGCAAATTTAAAATTGTAGGAAGTGTTAATAGTCGTTTGTGCGGCAAACTAAAATTTGTAAAGTTAGAAACTATGAGATAAATAAAAACATTAAATACACGTAAAGTGAATCTCGGCATGTAAAGTGAATTAGAGAATGTAGCAGAGTTCAAACCATACAATACAACACAAACATCAATACGAAAGTAGCAGAGTTCGTTTCTTAGGGAATTGAAAAGTACGACGTAACATTTGGGTGGCGACTAGCTACAGCGTCGCCTCCCATCTGTGGGCATAAGCGTTGCCTGCAAGCGGACGTGCATCTCTAGGGTACGCCTTGTCATTTCGAGACTATTTTCCAGATCTCGCGATCCTTGCGTGGAGAACCATCATGTATGCATCTGCGCCATTGAAAAGGATCATCCATCCACGATGCCATACGACAATCATTTATCTGTTTTGCACAGGATATGTAGTTAGGTTACATCGTAAAATAAATTCGATCTATACGAAGGTAAGTAAACTCACGACGTATACAGGACATCGATAGAATCTCCGTCCGGTCCAACCAGACACAGGCCTATCGTAGGTCTGCACTACTGCATCCATTTCACAAGCACACCTGGGCTAGTCCCGAAGATAGTGAGGGCCGGGCCGTAACATGATTGACTCTGTGCGGTAGTTCTGTTTCATTTTGTTGGGCAGGTCCTCCGATGGGTAATGGATGTGGCCTTTTAGGCCAGACAATTCCCACCAGCTTGGCCTTTTCCATGCGTTGGTGGACCTTTGTTCGGCCATCCTACTATGATGACGGCAGACAGTATCACATGTCGTGCATAGACGTGTTAACGGTAAGTGGTAAGTGCGAAGTAGTAGTAAATGCAACGTCACTAATCGCCATAATGGTAAATACAATGTCAATAATTGTATGTAGAACAATTTTCTGGTCAAACCGCCGAATGCACATAATAACACAAGTCCATAAATTACATTATTACACTTAGAGCCGACGACCCCTTGTCGTGTATGCACTTGGGGTGTAATGGTCAGGTGGATGCGTCGTACGCTGTCCTGCAGCCTGAGAAGGTCCAAACCGAATTTGATCATCAGTTTGGTCCGCGGTTGGGATATACCCAGGCTGTGAACTTATGGCGTACGCAGACCCACCAAAGTGTGGAAAACCCCCCATCATGCTTTGTTCATAAGGGGTCGCATGGCCATGCACAACCTGTGAAGGGCCCGCATAGGGGGTTTGCTCCCCGTGTTGCAAATTTGAAGGACCCCATGGGGAGTTTGCCGATTAGACCCCTGTGTCTTGCCGGATCTCAGTATAGGAATGTTGCATCCGCCCAAGATATCTTGAAAGCTAAGGTTGGATGCAAATGTACTATCCAAAGATAGATGCTCCATGTTTGCCCAATTTGCATCAAATTGGGTATCTTGTGTGTCTTGCGATAGTCATCGAGGTTTCAAGACGGCGCTTACGTTAATATCAATCCTCCTCGTGACTTGGCCCGGTGGAGTTGAAGAATGGTGGCGTATTGTATTGGAAGGGTGTCCATGTAGAGGCTCGGGGAGGTTGAGATTGTTGGCGGGGAACCGAACCCGGTGGTGTACGCCTGTCTATGGACTGTGATCTCGCAGGAGCAGCAGATACTGGAGGAGGTGGTGAATCGGTTATGCGGTGCACAGATTCTTCTCGGATCGGGCTATCCCTTTCGCGATGTGTGCGCGATCTATGCCCACCGACCCCCCTAATCGCTCCCGTAAGCCAAGATCCCGCCCTTCTAATGAGGGCCCTCAATGAATTTGAAGAAGATTGGTCGGTCCATTGTGTTTGCGATAGAAGCTCGTTGCATGGCCATGCAGCGAATCGACCTCAGGTTCCGAGATCAACCATGTCGTATGGTGTTCAGAAAGAGCTATGAAGTATGCAATATAGATGAAACTATCGGAGAGGGCACGTCATACCAGAACATGGACTCGTTGGGCAATATCTGGTTGTTCCCGTCAACTCCAAGTGCCGTCAGTAGAGCACCATAGTACCTACCGGTGAGGAATGTCCCATCCACACATATGACAGACGACAAAGGTTTAAGGCCTCTATGCACTGTCCAAAAGACCAAAACAGACGCAGAAGGTAGAAGTGGTTCGGTGCGACACTTCCATCGGGGAGGTATACTGGCTCATGGACAGAATCATATGATGTCCCGGGATTGCTCTCCTGTATTGCGGAGGAGACGGGGAGCCCAGTTGTATGACTCCTTATAATCCCCGAACAATATTTTGAGTGCCTTTTGTTTGGCTCACCATGCTTGGTGATATGTAATCGACATGCCAGTGCGGTTCTGCACCTCGGCCATTAAGGAGTGTGGTTTTATGGAGATATCGGCTTGAATAGCAGTTAGCAACATCTGCGTTATGAACTTCGAATCCACGTTACTGCTAATATTGCGTACCAACTCCTCCGTACAAGTGTGCGGCTCGTACCTACTGATTATGAAGTGGTGCTCATGTTTTGGGCGATGTGCCCTAACATGGAATGAGCACTCCGGTTTCTTTACGACTTCTTTCGTACGTACCGCCCGGACCGTGCCACAGAGTGCTCGCGCCGTGTTGTGAGACCAAAATTGCTGATGAAGTGTATTACCTTATCCTTCGTGCTAAACTCTTGACCCACTTTTATGTCATTGTGCATATACCCCCATCTGGAAATATTCGAGTGATCCCCGATCACCCAATTCGAAGCATCCAGAGCGCGATAATACGCTATGGCAGGCATCGGGTCGTCCTCTTCTTCGACATCATGCTCACCCCTTCATCGAAATCATCCCCTGTGGCATGTGCATCTATCTCTCCCTCCTCCATTGAGATATCCGGATCCGTGCTCATGCCTAATGCCTCGACACCGGTCATGATACTACCAATTGGGTCCTCCCATACCCTTCCGCACTTCCTCATGTGCACTCTCTTCTACGTTGTTGTTAGGCCCCGCCCGATTGTCTTGCCTCAGCAAAGACGTGCACACCTAAGTGGTACCCTCTTCACTCGCTTTATTAACATAGTACGCCCAAGCAGATTTATTTCTCGGTGGCCACAGATTGTATACGACATCGTACTATTTGGAGCCCCGACATGGCCTAACACCGTAGAACAAGTTTGTATTCATGACGGTTTATACGGAGATTTCGAGCTACAACCTCGCCAAAGATTGGCAAATTCTATTGGCAATGTGATTGTAGTTCGCAAATGGTCGCATGTGTGCATGCTTACAAAATTTCTTTGCATTGGCGTGGGTGCATCTCCGTAAAAATAGTCATTGGTGTCTCCATTTACGCCTCAGAATATACACGTGCTCATTCATATTAATATTAAATTTACGTTTGTTTATAATTAACTATTATTTCATACATTACATAAAATGTTAGCTTACGTGTTTAATACATAATACGTGTAAATATAGCGCACGTGTTTAATACATAAATACGCATAATTATTAGCTTACGTGTTTAATACATAAAATGTTAGCTTACGTGTTTAATACATAAAATGTTAGCTTACGTGTTTAATACATAAATATTAACTAAAATGTCACTAAAATACGTACAATTATATTACTATTTTGCATGCTAAATATACATTAATTTCTCTATTATGTTTAATTAAGCTAACAAGAAAATTACTATATGAAAAAAATATAGTCACTCTTTTTAACTACACACACTAGCGTTAATTTATCGCTAATTATATATAATTTTGCGCGGTACGTGCAATTAAAATTTAAACATTCATATATTACATGCTATAAAAATTCACTAATTTCCATTATATTTGTAGACCATTTTCTCTCCTTACATAACTAATTAATCACTAATCATAATTTAAGTTAACCTAACACAACAAGTTTTTGTTAACTATAAAATGCGTACCTGACGGTTATAAGATCGATCGGTTCAAAGTTCCTGAAAAAATTAAAACAAGCGTAAATTAGACAGAATATACGAAACTAGTGGTCATATTAAATCATCACCGTATGTGCTGCTGACCTTCGTAAATCTGGTGCATGCGCTACTGCTATATAGTGCTGGTGCGTGCTATGATGCGGTGCACAATTGACAACAAAATAGAAGCAAGACCTAGCTGCTAGTGCTTAGTTTAATTAATTAATTACGTGATGGTGATTAGTTTAATTAGCATTAACAATATACTATGCCAACATCAGTATAGTCAAATAGCCCTCACAAGATTATCATACTGTGTATCTATTCTATATATTAAACTTGCTAAGGAATCCTACCCTCACGTGCGTCCACGTTCGCGCCTCCCCTGCCCGCCAAGTCCACGCACAGTTCCCATACAGTTTTGCAAAAAAACCCACAAAGTATTACCTTTTCCGCATTCGTCCCTACGTCTTCGCAGCTGTGCCCTTGTGTTTTGTATTCATGTCTATACGATTTTGCGTTTGAGTCCTCCATCTTTTCCGTTCTCAGCCCGCCGTCCCTCCACCTATCTGCACGAAACCCTAGCCCCTGCCCCCGCCCCCGCACCCCTACCCCGTCGTCTCCCCTTCCCCGCTCTCGCCCGGTCGCCCCCTCCTCATCTCATGCGCTGCAAGGACAGGGAGAACTCTAGCCGCTCTACCGCAGCCGCCGCAGCATCCTCCTTCCTCAAGTGTCAGGTCGGTGCCTTCTCTGCCTTTTCCCTCACCGCCGTCGCCGGCGCCCCCCGTTGCCTCGAGATCCGTTCACGCCCCTCTCCTCTTCTTTGGCACACCGCCGAGCGGGTCGGCCCTACGCCACGCCGTTGCCTCTGTCCTCTCCGTCGCCCCGGCCCGGCCGTGCTCCAGATCTGGTGCGGCGAACGGCGTCGGACTCCCACGGCCACGGCGGTGCTCGCGGCGGCACGATGTCCTCGCAGTGTTCCCCATCTCCAGAGCGGCGACTCGTCGTTTCTGTTGACGGCGCCAGCCCCTGGTCTACGGCAGCGGCACCATTTTCTCCTCGGCGGTTCCATCGACGCCCAAGGTGCCCGGCATGGTCTCTTCGTTCGGAGCGTCAGCAGCGGCCTTTCCTCCCCCCACCTCGGCGCGGACCGTCGCCGGTTTTCTTCCTTGCCTTTTTCCATAGAGCCCCGCTGCTTCCCCTCCGAGTTTTATTTATAGTCTGCTGATTATCCGTGCTTGATTTGTTTCATGCCTGCTCAACGGATTAGCCATGGGATGATGATTTTTGGGTTGAAGATGTCATCCGCTCTACGAATTAATACAGTCTCGACTCGATTTTGGGTGTGATGGAGTTACTACTGTGCTGGGGTGTCATTACATGGTACTCAATACCTGCACCCATGAACCAAACAATGATTAACACCATTTGCTTGCGTTGTGATCTGATTACAGTGTGGAATCACTCAACCAAACACCTCCTAGGTTATTTCCTGCACTATATTTGCACATTTGGCATCATCTTCTTGTTTGAATCTCGAATTCAGGGTATAAAAGAACAGGTCGCAGGAATGGCGTTTACGCTTCTCTATTTGGCGTTGGAGCTCCCGAAGCCCTGGTCGTTGGGGTGGTTGCTCTGCTAGTTTTTGGTCCCAAGGGTCTAGCAGAGGTAAATTGTTATTCTACACCTTCTAGGTAATTCTTCGGTAAACTCAGCATTATCATCATCCTCTATGCGCATATAAGCTTTTCATCATGTATTTTGCATGTATTTTCTTTGAATTTGCCATAGTACAATCTGTGAACTACCATGGAAAGCTATTTCTGCAACCTGACTAATACAATCTAAGAACAATTTTTATTGGATTCATTTTTTGGCAGCGTGCTAGATGTCAATTCCCATCTTATTGTCCTATATAGCTAATTAGATCCGATTTAGTTGAACATGTGCATTGTACTTTGTGCTACTATTTTTAGCCGTTGATTTTGTGTCCTTTCGGAACATGCTGATTAAGCTTGGATGTAAAAGCTTGATGTGCATTAGTCACTTTTGTTATCTCTTATTTGATCTGTTGGACGTTTATTTTTAAAGCACTTATATGTACTGTAAGCATATTCTACTATGTTGTCTTGCTGAAATTTTAGTAGAACGTTAATATGTGAGCTAATCCTCATTTAATAAATTGGAAATAATCTATTTAGCATTTGTATATTCTGTGAATTTACTATAGTACACTCTGTAATCATATTTTCCTAATATCATGGAGGATTTTATTAGCAGCCTGACTAATAAAATATGAGAGCAATCCTCCAATTCTTTTCGGTTAAGTTCCTACTGTCCTATTCTAGCATGAGAGGAAAAGACTCCTTAGGTAAAAATAAAATACTTACTATTTTGCTTCTGTAGTTCTATTTGTGTGTGTTTCCATGAGGAGATTGAACGTCATAGCAAGTTTGAGATAAAATGGTCACCTTTTACATTTGGTATTTATGCTTGTGTGTCTCTATGAGGGAAGTAAACATTGTTTCAGTCTGCTAGCTGTTCTATAGATCTTCATAAGTTTTGACTCTGCTTTCTTGCATATGGCATGAGACAATATATTTGTATGTTTATTACGCTTTGATTTTTTGTGCCCATACCTGGGTATCGTGTTTTCTGATTAGCTAATTAATCTGCAATTTTTTTTGGTGTGCTTTTCACTGCGCCATATAGAGGAGATCCTTCTTATGTGTCATGCACTCTTTCGTTTGTTTCTAATAAGGGATCATGCTGATTGGTTTTTGTTTTGCATGATAGAGCTCCATTAGCTTTGTTGATTGTTTTTTGTTCTACAGGATATGGCTCCATTAGGTCATTTTTTTTGTTTAGTGTGCAGTCCTGTTTGAATCTAGACAATGCAGCTCACCTCATTTGTGTAATTTTCTTACATTGTTTAATATCTGTAGTA
Source organism: Raddia guianensis (assembly GCA_036346415.1). Classification (NCBI taxonomy): domain Eukaryota; kingdom Viridiplantae; phylum Streptophyta; class Magnoliopsida; order Poales; family Poaceae; genus Raddia; species Raddia guianensis. The sequence goes on along the minus strand of CM070543.1, from coordinate 23,649,754 downwards.
TAGTGCTTTATATAACCTTTTAAGTGGAGTTAACCTTTCCCTATCACTAGGAATGAAATACCTAAATTACTGGCAACTACCTAAACCATCTATTCTACTAAATATTTATTATCATCCTGTTTAATGCAGCCCATCAATCCCTTGCTAACTCATTCATCATTATTAACATTGTCAATTCAGACAAAGATTAAAGCCAAGCAGAAATTTTCACCTTAAATTCCTTTAAACAGAAAAAGGACGCACCGTAGGTGCGTTGACCTCGCTAGTGTAGATACATCGAACTATTGCATGCACAATTATGAGGCCTCAAGCCACCTGATCTCAATGGGATGGCACCTGTGGTGGCTACTGTATTTTTGCACTTCGATATTGGTGTATTATTCCTTTAATTGGTCTGATTAGATGGCCTCTTAGTCCACATCGAACTATTGCATGCATCGATTATGTCATTATATGCATTTGCTATTTTTAATTGTTACCACCATGGTCTTTCGCCCTGTTTCACTGGGAGATTTTTTGCAGCTATTACATATGCTCCTGTTGATTGCTTAAAAAAGGGAGCTTCGAAACTGATCAATTGTTTGGTGCGGTTTGTTCCAAGGTAAGCCAGTGCTTACCTAAAATGGTATGTTTATTATGGGTTGGATTAGAAATAAATCATAGATGGTTCTCATATTGTTCCCCCCATGTTAGATATTTCAGGTCTATATGGATAGCGGATGATTCAACCTTGCCAGCCCCATGTTTAGATATTTCAGGTTTATATGGATAGCGGATGATTCAACCTTGCCAGGAGTTTCTTAGCAAATTAATTCATCTTCCATTTGAGGGTTTACCATTAGTGCTCTCATCTCAAACAATAGGTGTCACTAATCACTTTTAACTTGCCATTTGGTATGATTATTTATTGATGTCATGTCCTATGTTTAATCCTCTTGATTCTTGCAAGGATAGTGTCAAGGGCGTCGAACCCCCGACTGGCCGGACCGCGGCTACGCAGCTCGTAGCCGTCGGCCGTCTTCTCCGGTGAGGTTATTCCCCTCCACCGCAGGCTTAACAGAGAGAGAGAGATTAGGGATATAATTCCTCCTTTTTTTTTGATTGTCCAACGATTCCAGTATACATGGCCAATGGCCCAACCGAAATGGAGAAGGCTCTCCTTGATTCTAGGAATTTCCAAAACAACTTACTAATCTAAGTTTCTATCTTTAGCCACTAGAGGCTAACCCATGCAGCGCTTTGCCCGTGATGCTCAGTGGCTTTCGGCCCTTGGCGCAAGACGTCATGGCGCGTGCTCAAGGGCATATATGCGGCCCGCGACATGACATCTCTCCCCGCCTCGAAGTCCAGCTCGTCCTCGAGCTGAAAGGAAGGGAACCGAGCACGGAGGTCGTCCAGATCCTCCCATGTAGCCGAAGCAGGTGGTTCTCCCTGCCATTCAACGAGCACCTGGCGCACTCCCCGGGCCAGCCGAGCTCGAGTCACCCGGGCAGGTGCAGGCACCACAGCACCGTGCAGGAGCGGAGGCAGCAGCGGTGGAACGGCCGGCGGGTTACCGCCAAACTTCTTGAGGACGCCGACATGGAACACATCATGAAGGCGAGCGCCGGGAGGGAGTTGTAGCCGCACAGCCACCTCGTTGATGAGCTCCGCCACCTGGTACGGCCCGACGTATCGCGGCTTGAGCTTCCCTGTTGCCGAGCGTGGGAGGGACGCTGCTGCCCGCTGCCGAAGGCGAAGAAGAGCCCAATCGCCGACCTGGAAGGACACCGGCCTGTGGTGCTGGTCGTAGATGCGCTTCTGGACCGCCTGTGCCTGTTCAAGGCGATAGCGGATGTCGTCGAGGAAGGCAGCGCGCTCCGCCATCTCCTGGGCGACCGCTGCGACGCGGGTCTCGCCGGGCTCATAGGAGCGGATGGTCGGGGGGTCCCGGCCATAGACCACACGAAACGGAGTTTCGCGGAGCGATGACTGATAGGCGGTGTTGTAGGTGTACTCCGCCCATGGCAGCCAACGGAGCCACTGCCGGGGACGGTCGCCGGTGAAGCAGCGCAAGTACATGACGATGACCCGGTTGGCGGCCTCGGTCTGGCCGTCCGTCTGCGGGTGAAAAGCGGACGACATGTAGAGCTTCGTCCCAGTGAGCCGCATGAGCTCCTGCCAGAACGCCGAGGTGAACACTGGATCGCGGTCCGAGACGATGGACTGCGGAACGCCATGGAGGCGAACGATGTCGGCGAAGAAGGCGTGAGCGACGAACTCGGCGGTGTAGGGGTGCGCCAGGGGGATGAAATGGCAGTACTTGCTGAAGCGATCCACGACGGAGAGGATGACCGTTTTGCCTTGCACCTTGGGCAACGCCTCGACGAAGTCGATGCCGATGTCAGCCCACACAGCAGACGGAACCGGCAGGGGCTGCAGCAGACCGGCCGGCCTGAGGTGGTCGGACTTGTACTGCTGACAGGTGACGCAGGCCTTCACGAAATCCTGCACCAAGCGACGCATGTTGGGAAAATGAAAATCCCGCCGGAGCCTGTGGAGGGTGCGGTGGATGCCCTCATGGCCGTCGTTGTGGACCGCGGCCAAGATCTCCTGTAGCAGCGGCGACGCCGGGGGAATGTACAGGCGGCCGTCGAAGGCGACCATGCCGTCCATGAGCGCCCACGGAGCGGTGTGGGTGCCAGCCCGGACCTCATCGTGGATGGCGACGAGGCGATCGATGCTTTGGCGTGGCGGAGGCGCTCGATGAAGTCAAAGCGGGGCGCCGAAATAGCCATCACCTCCCCTTCGTCATTGTCGCGACGGGAGAGGGCGTCGGCGACGACGTTCGTGGCGCCCGACCGGTACTCCACCGAGAAATCGAAGCCCAGGAGCTTGCCGACCAGTGGTCTTGAGGATCGTGGCGGCGCCGATCGAGGAGGTACTTCAGCTGTAGTGGTCGGTCTTGCGATGAAGCGCCGCCCGAGATACGGGCGCCCGATGCCGTACCGCTGAGCGAGGCCGATGAGCTTTCGCGCTTCGAGGCGGTTAGCGAAGCGTGGCGGCGCCCTGATCTCTTGAAAAAGCGACCGGATAGCCTCACGGGCGAGACCGCGCCGAAGCCGAACATCGACGCGTCGCACTCGACGGTGAACAGCTTGGCGAAGTCGGGCATGGCGAGGACGGGGGCGGACGTGACGGCGGCCTTGAGCGCTGTGAATGCCGCGGCCGCCGCGTCGTCCCAGGAGAAACCCTCCTTCTTGAGTAGGCCCGTCAGTGGTGCAGCGATCGCCCCGTAGTTGTGGACGAACTTGCGGTAGTACCCGGCGAGGCCGAGGAAACCGCGCACAGCCCGGGGTGAACGTGGAGCCGGCCAATCATGGATCGCCTGCACCTTGGCCGGGTCCATGGCCACACCTGCCGCGGATATGACATGGCCGAGGTAGGCGACGGAGGAAGTACCAAAAGAGCACTTGGTGCGCTTGACGAAGAGTTGGTGGTGGCTTAGTTCGTCGAGGACGGCCCGGAGGTGGCGAAGATGATCAGCCCACGTCTTGCTGTAAATCAGAATATCGTCAAAGAATACCAGGACGAAGCGGCGCAGGAACGGGCTAACCCATGCAGCGCCTGCCCAGCGTGCTCAGCGCGCTCAGCCGCGCGGCGCACGTCGCGGGCGCGTCTGCGCCTGGCATATGTGCGTCCGCACATGACAGATAGGCAGAATCTAAGTGGCGTTGGGCCATTTTTACATTGTGAGCAACACTGTTTGAGCATCTCTCTCTCTATTTATTCCAGTTCTTACTTCTTCTATAGCTTTGCTACCTGCTACACAAATTCAGAATAGAAGTGCAAGGACAGATAGCTGTCACTGTTAAAATTTGGATTTGGAAGATTCAATGAGAAACATAAAGATCATTAACAAAGTTCCTATAAAGTGCCAAGGTGCCGGCCGTGCCCCGAGTTGCTTACCGTTAGTTTTATTCAGCTAAACGAATACCAGATAAGAAGGCAAGGCTGATCAATAGTGCACTTTGGTTTGTTTGGTTGGCGTACCTTGGAGTTATATAGGGATAAACTTTCAGTGTAATTGTGTAAACATTATCTCAGGATAAAGGAACATGCCGTGACTAGATATTTGTGTGACGTCTTCTATGTGACAAATTTACTAATTTATTTTAGTATATGAGCTTCTCTTTACATTACAGCATACTGAAAAATCTTTATTTTTTAGTTTCGAAGTCAGCAGAAGGTACTTATGATTGGAGGCATATTTTTCGGCCTCTTTCTATACTGACATTCTGATATTTTTAGAGACCGTACTGATTTTTTTGGAAGACTGCGTAGTACATATACATGAATGAAAGATCTCACAAAATGTGGCTTCCTTTTCATAGTGGCGTAATACAAAATGTTTAAGCTGTTTGCTGAATCTTAACAGGGCAAAATTCCCATAAGATAGTTTTTCGTCAAATGGGAAAATATAGGTTTTCCGAAATGCTGCATGCATCCACATCAGGTATGCACTATCCTTCTACATGCACCTGCGCAACCCATTTTTCTATACTGTGTAGGATACCACACAACCTAGCACATTGTCTTATTTTTTTGTTGAATTCCAACAAACTTCATGTTTTAGCCTTACAGGTTTGAGGTATTGATTGATTATACGGTAAATGCTTAGTTCTTACACAATTGCGTTACTATTGTTAGTATGTGCTGAACCATATATTATTTTCAGTTTGATTACCTGTTTCCCCTGATTTATGTTGTATTCATGTTTTTCTATTCTGTTTTCATCAAAACACTACAAAGGGTCAGCTTCTGAGAAAAATTCCTTTGTTTAGCCTTGGAAAAATACATAGTCGATCCATCTTAATGTAGCAAGCTCAAAAAAAATCTCATGGCCACTGGAAACCTTAGATGCTCTGAACCAGTAATGGTTGATTTCCATTCTGAAATGCTATGTCATTTTTTATGTTTATCGATTGTCGTGGATTTAACCCAGAAATATTTTATAACTGTAGACTAAAACATGTCTGAATAAAAAAAACTCAGGTAGTAGGTTATATGTCTGAAATGAAGCTTGCTTGAGGATTGTTGCAAAAACGGGTCTTATTTGTTTTCCTAGGTAATGAGATCAGCAGGTAGATATCATCATCTTTCGTTTTGTATTTTCTACTAAAAACTTTCTGTTTTGATGCTTATTCCTTCTTACACCAATCTGAGTACAGGAGCATGGTATATTAATCCGTCTTATCCCTTCTCTTTTTATATAGTCAGCTTTTCCTTTAGCAGGCTCCTTACCAATATAATTAGTGTCCTTCAATTTAAAACTGTTTGATTTAAACCAACTTCTTGTTCCACTGTTTCTTCCATACAACGTCATCTATGAAGGTTTATATTGAAATCACCTTTTTTATATATATATAACCTGTCATATTTCCCATGGGAGGATCCACATAGGTAAATCACGCATGCGAACCACATTTTTATTATTTTTTCCTAAGATATAGCTTTCCTTGCTTAACCATCCGGATAATCACATCTCCTGGTTAGTTCCCGTCTTTCTGTCATTCTCGTTTTTTCTTGCTGCTTTTTCCCCTCAATTCAAGTTACCAAACACATACTGAATAGCAACTCCATTCAGCTGCCGCTAATCGTCTCTGCCGAAATTACAGCTGGCTTCCCTCGTCTGCTCACAGGCTCACAGCAGTGCCACACCACATTCTGAAATTCTAGATCATTTTTTATGTTTAACAATTGGCATGGATTAGCCCAGAAGTATTTTAGAAGTATAGACAAAAACATGTCTAAAAAAACTCATGTGCTAGGCTATATGATCACTTCTCCATGTATGTGATCTGGAGTCCATAAAGGAGGGTTATATTCAGCACTGGTGAACGCTGGCTTTGTAGCTACAAGAATTTCAGTGAGGCCAATTTTTTATTCCCAATCATATGGATATAGTAACTTTCAGACATTGCTCTTCCATATCTTATTGATGTATGTAGCGCTTCTTTGATGCACAAGCTTCAACAGTGTTCTAATGAAATATATGCTACAATTTAGGTGACTTCTCTCAACCAAGAAATTGTTAGAGCCATGGCAAGAGGTATGCTACATAAAAATGATGAACAAACCTTTATTTTTCATAAATAAGCTATGTCCTGAATATGGGAGCCTGTTATTGTGGTCGACAAATTATGTTATTACCAATGGCTGTCTTTTATCTACATTCACAATTATAATTTTTTTTTCTTCTTTGTACTATAAGATTTTGATTTGTTCCTCGTGTGTTGTTTTGTCGCAATTGCATGCTCCATCATGATCTATATGTGGCATCGTTGGCTTTTCATACTGTCTTTACATAACACATGGTGCTGTAAGGATCCAAGGCTTAGGAGGGAGAGGGTGAATCGGCTCTTTTTAAATTTTATTTCTTTCAATTAGCTTGATTAATTAGTCAAATTAGGAACCCAAGCTATCGATAGATTTATAGCCTAGTTGCGGAAGCGATCACAATAAGCACGACCGACTACAAGGACGCTCGATGGCACTCACACGCAAGCGATTAATCCAATGTGTGGAAGTAAACGAGTGAGATGAGAAGCATAAACCGAGTTGTTTATCGAAGTTCGATTACTCAACACACGAGCACCTACTCGTCTCCGTTCAGGAAACTTCTCACACAGAGAAGTCGGGACCCTTTCGTCCCTAGCCCTCAATCCACTCGTGGTAGCTCTTCACCAACACATGGTAGGTGAGCTCCAAACCTTCACACGGAGGTGAGTTCCCTCACACACGAGAGTTCTCACACCCACGGCACCGACCACCGACACACGGTCGATTTCACCTCAACACATGAGGTACCCCCAACACATGGAGGATTTGGATCCGACACACGGATACCTTGGCACCCCCGTCACACGGAGATGGCCCCCGACACACGGCGGACTTGAGGGCTCCAACGGATGGAGAGGATGCACCCCTACACAAGGCGGTGACCACCAACGAATGGTGGGTTTGCGGCATGGTCGATGTAGTCGTACGGTCGATGAAGCTCGTGGCGTGACGACGATCTCTTCGGCGACGGAATCCCAAGAGCACTTGGAGATGGATGAGAGGAGGTAGGGTCACCTTCTTCTTCTTCTTCCTCTCTTCTCCCTCTCAATATCTCAAGCACATGGAACCCTAGGTGGAAATGGGAACCATGGGAGGAGCTCTCTTGGTGGCTAAGACAAGAGGTGGCGGCTTAATGGTGGCTCTCTCAAGTTTCTCCCGTGCTCCTATCCCCTATTTATAGGCCCAAAGCGAAACCCTAGAAATGAACGGTTCAGATTAAACCGCGAGATTCAGATCGCCCGACGGACGTCTTTGGGTGGCCGATTTCGAGCTTGATCGGACGCCGTCCGATGGGTTTTGACGTCGTCCAGCGAGGGACGGTGTCGTCTCAGGACTTAGTCGATTTTGAGCTTCTCCAAAATGGTACTGTCGGACCTGTCCGGCGTTGACGCCGTCCGACGATGGTGGTCTGAGCGACCTCTCCGTCACAGGCGACCCTAAGCGAAAGCACCGGCGACCTCTCGGCGAAAGCACAGGCGACCTCGGTGAAAGCACGGCGACCTCACGGCGAGCCGGGCGACCTCGCCCTAAGCACGGCGATCGCTCGCGAAAGAGCTGGCGACCTCTACGAGCCGGCGACCTCACCCCAAGGACCCACTACCGATGTTTACGGACTGTGCTCGATGGGACACCGCAACTGAGAGATGTAGTCGATCTGCAGAGTTGGGCCGAAGACGCACACAAGGAAATCAGAGAAACTAGGAAACACAAAGTCCTTATCCTTGGCGTTCCAGCTGTACGGCCTAGTTGCCATCAATTAACAAAATCAATTAGCCCATGGGAGGCTTGATCTTACAATCTCCCCCTTTTTGGTAATTGATGACAACTCCTGCAAATCCAATATGACAGGGCACAAATACAATCTCTGGTGCAATGGGTTAGCTCAGAAGCATTGCATCCTAGCAAAACACAATATCAAAGACTAGGCCAAAGAATAAAACACAATGTACACATAAACATGAACTCCCCCTAAATCAATGCATACCACTTGTAAGGCACGATAGTACCATCACATCACATGGAGCAAAGCATCTCCATCCTAATTTTTCATCCTAGGAGCAAAGCATCTCCTAACTCTATCACTTGTAACCTAACACATCTTCATTCTAGGAGCAAAACATCTCCTAAATCTACCACTTGTAAACACCCCAAATTCCATTCTCCCACCTCCCACCTTTGCATCCCAAAACATGATAATGCCCAAAACATGGATTTGCACTGCACTAATTTCTCCCCTTTGGCATCAATAACCAGAAAGTTGTAAATTATGGGATTAGCAAATGAAGCGCTTTGGAAGTTATACTAAAAAACACGCCCATAAGTCCACCACACTCAAAAACTAGCCATCTCAAGGTCACAATGTCACAAGATCAATTAGAGCAAAATTAATAGATGTGTAATTCAAATTATTATGACCTAGAGCAAATATAAGGTGAACTACAGTTAGAAGTATCAGGAGTTGCTCCAAAACTCAAAAGGGACACATGATGCTCCATAGCACTAGAAGATGCATTACAAACTACACATGCCATTACCAAACCTATTTGAGACTAAAACATTTTAGTTAGTTCATTTTGAAATATTTCACATTTTGCACTTTGAATTTTCTCAAATTTGCCATGTCTCAAACCATAGGCGACGCCACCCAGCATGACACTGAAGATGAACGTCTCGGTCATCTAAGGCTCCACCTAAGTTCATGCCTAGTGCCATGGTAAGCTATCTCATCGAGGACGAGGAGGCATTGGTGAGACATGTATGGTCAATTGCGGCCTTATTCACAATTTTTTTTTTACATTTTGCAAATTTTCGCTCAACTTTTTCTCAAAATTACTCAATTTAGCGAAGTAAAGACATGTGCAAAATGGAAGAACATAATCAAGACTTAGAAGCACATGGTCAACCAAAGAATTTAGAGCAATCAAATGAGACTAGACGCTATAGCCCTCCTAACACATGCTCATGTCTTCCAATTGCATGATATATTGAGTTAAGCACAAGTTGAGCTAGTGACAAGGTGAACTCATGCTATAGCTATCAGAATCATGTGATAAACATCTAGACAATGACTAACATCAAGTATAACAGGCAAAACACCTAAATGTTCACACAAGCTCCAAAAGATTTGCAATGAATGACATAGCCACACGACCAACTCAGGCAATGTTTGACTTATCTAAAATGTTCAACTCATTCCTCAATTTGCAGAATCGTGCCTCATCGAGTGGCTTGGTGAATATGTCGGCAAGTGGTCCTCTGTCATGACGTGCTCAAGCACAATGTCGCCTTCGCCACATGATCCCTAAGGAAATGATGACGGACATCAATGTGCTTGGTCCGTGAGTGTTGGACCGGGTTGCACGCTATCTTCACCAAGGCCTCATTGTTGCATTGGAGAGGCGCATGGTCATGTTTAAGCCCAAAATCAAGCAATGGTATGTCAAGTCATGAAGTTGTGACAAGAACTCCCCGCCGCTATATACTCGGCCTCGGCAGAGATAGCGCCACGAATCTTGTTTCTTTGACGCCCATGACACAAGACACCTACCCAAAAGTGACATGCCGGAAGTGCTCTTGCGATCGATCTTGCACCGACATAATCTGAGTCGAATAGCCTAGAGCTCAAACTGCAAGACCTTCGGGAACCAAAGACCTATGCTAGGTGTGTGTTTTAGGTATCTAAGTATTCGTTTCACAAAGATCATATGCATTTCTTTAGGGGAGGCTTGAAATCTAGCGCACATGCACACACTAAACATGATATTCGGCCTAGATGCAGTCAAGTAGAGCAAAGCACCAATCATGGAACGGTAAAGCTTTTGGTCGACATATCTACCTTCTTTGTCGAGGTCGAGGTGGCGATTCGTCCCATTGGTGTCCGGATAAACTTGCGATCACTCATGTCGAAGCGCTGGCGAGGTCATGGATGTACTTCTCTTGACATATGAATGTCCCGGTCTTGAGTTGCTTGATTTGAAATCCTAAGAAGAAGTTCAACTCGCCCATCATCGACATCTCGAATTCCTTGCTCATCATGTCGCTAAACTCTGTGACCAGGGATTCATTTGTGCTACCGAAGATTATGTCATCCACATAGACCTGGCACAGGAACAGATCTCCATCCACCATCTTAGTGAATAGAGTCGTGTCGACCCTTCCCACTGAGAATCCCTTTCCAATAACAAAGTCTCTTAGCCTTTCATACCATGCCCTAGGTGCTTGCTTGAGACCATACAAAGCTTTCGACAGTTTGTACACATGATCGGGGTGCTGTGGATCCTCAAAGCCTGGAGGTTGCTCAACGTACACTAGCTCTCCAATGAACCCATTGAGGAATGCACTTTTCACATCCATTTGCTTGAGAACGATGTTGTGGCATGTAGAGAACGCCACAAGCAATCTGATAGCGTCCAGACGGGCCACAGGAGCATAGGTGTCTCCACAATCTACACCCTCGATCTGTGTGAAGCTCTGAGCTACAAGTCTCGCCTTGTTGCGCACCACCACTCCAAGCTCATCTTGCTTGTTCTTCTAAACCCACTTGGTGCCTATCACATTGTGGTCCTTTGGCCTCTCAACCAGCGTCCAGACTTGGTTCCTCTCAAAATTATTCATCTCCTCATGCATCGCATTGATCCAGTCTGGGTCATTCAGAGCCTCTTCCACTTTCTTTGGCTCAAGCTCAGACACAAACGCTGTGTGCTCACAGAAGCTTGTCAAAGCACTGACCTCACTGACGTTGGCTGTCCTTGACCTTGTTTGCACGCCTTGAGTCAAGTCCCCAATCACTTGATCAGCTGGATGATCACGAGGTATGGTGTGATGGGTCTTGATCAGCTGAGGTGGTATCTCGGCTGACTCTGCATCTGGCTCACAAGCTGTCTCTGCCTCTGGAATTGGCTCCACACTTGAGCTATCTTGAGACAATGCTCCCCCTGAGTCTGGCACTGGTTCAGGTGTGAGAGGTGGTGGAAATGTCTCGGTCTCCTTCTGAACCTCTACTGGTCTCACATCACCAGCTGGCATCTCCTCCACTGCTCTTGCCAACTGCTCACCATCCACATCATCCAGATTCTCATGCTCCTCTTGACTTCAATTCGACTCGTCGAACTTCACATCACAGGTCTCTTCAATCTGACCACTGCTCTCATTGTACACCCTGAAGGAAGACCCTCTGGCTGAGTAACCCAAGAAGACCCCTGTGTCCACTCTGCTATGGAACTTGCCCAAGTGCTCCCGCTTCTTCTTGATGTAGACCTTGCAGCCAAAAACCCTGAAGTAGGAGACATTGGGTCGTCTTCCCACAAGCAGCTCGTAGGACGTCTTCTTGAAGCTTGTGAAGGTCTGACTGTTGATGCGATGACAAAGTCAGTATTGATTGCTTCACCCGAGCATGATGTGAAGTCTTGTACTCATCTAACATTGTCCTTGCCATCTCAATGAGCGTCCTGTTCTTCCTCTCAACCACCCCATTTTGTTGAGGGGTGTAGGTAGCTGAGAACTGGTGATCAATCCCTAACTCATCACAGAACAGCTCAACAGAAGTGTTTCGTGAACTCCGTTCCATTGTCACTTCTCACCTTCTTGAGGGTACACTCAAAAACATTTTGGGCTTTCTTTATAAACTTTTTGAAAACATCTCCAGTTGGAGTTTTATCAGGTAAAAAGAAAATCCAAGTGTATCGGGAGAAGTCATCAACAATGACCAGGCAATAAAGATTTCCCCCGATACTCACATATGTTGTTGGCCCAAAAAGATCCATGTGTATAAGCTCGAGAGGTCGAGATGTAGACATGACATTCTTGGCAGGATGTGAGCTTGCCACTTGCTTGCCTACCGATAAAATCGTGATAGCTTGTCTTTCTCGAATGTCACATCTTGCACCCCGAGAATCAACTCGTTTTTGAAAAGTTTCTTCAAATTTGCCATGTCGACATGCCCAAGACGCCTATGAAAAAGCCAATCAAGAGAGACTTTGGCGACAAGGCAAGTCGAGACGGATGCGGCAGGTTCATTAAAGTTCACAAGAAACAAGTTTTCAAACCGAAAGCCTTTAAACACAAGATTTTCATTTTTGTCCAAAACCAACAAGCCCTCTGGTGAGAAATTACAATGGAACCCCAAATCACATATTTGGGCAACAGAGAGAAAATTATAACTCAAAGTTTTTACTAGCAGCACATTGTCAATTGAAAGATCTGAAGAAATTGCTAACTTTCCAACTCCAAGTACCTTGCTCTTACTTCCATCTCCAAAAGTGACCTTGGGGGGAATCTTGCCTTCCTCCCCTATTGAGGTGAACAATAGGGGTTGCGGTCATGTGTTGGGTGCACCATTGTCGATAATCCAATGGCACCTCCACTCCTAGTTCACTGTCATGAAAGAAGATCACTTATGTGACTCAGGGACCCACACAGGAGGTCCCCGAGGGTTAGCCTTCAAATCAGAAGCAACACGAGCAAAGCGACCAATCAATGACTTGGGCACCCAAACATATGCCTTGTGCTCATTCTCAGTCTTGAGCCCAACAAATGTAGCAGTCATCCTTCCTTGATCATTTTCCTTGAGCAAATATTGACCATACAACTCAGTATGTGCTCTAGGGAATCTTGGCTGTGTGTGGTTGGGAGTGTTACGGTTTTGGTTCCTAGGAGGATGTGTCCTACCAATGTTGTGCCTAGGAGGACCATTCCAGAAATTTTGCCTAGGGGATTGCCAAGTGTTTCGGTACCTAGGACCTTACTAGTTGTTGTAGGATCTAGGACCATATTTCCAAGCACTATTGTTTCTTTACTGCCATGTAGAGTTATAGTGCCTCAAAGGTCCTTGCCAAATGTCGTGCCCATTGTGCATCCTAAAATCATTGTTGCTAGTGTGCAAGTTATTACCATGCCTCTTCTTGGAATCAGTCTGATAGTAACCCTGCCTACGGGTAGATGCTCGAGGAACACTTGATTTCTTCCTTCCCTTTGGCTTCTCAGGGGTAAAACCCAAGCCACCCTTTAGGGAAGGTTTTCGTTGTTCCTTGAGCATCTTATCCAAGGCCAAGCTACCCTCATAGCACTTTCCAAGCCCCTTATCAAATTTCTCAAGTTTAGACTTCAACTCAGCATTTTCAATAGCGAGCTCCCTAGCAGCTAGTGCAAACTTGCAGTTATCAGGTGTGCACACTAAAGCATTCTTTGGAGGAACCGCTAGAGGTAGAAGCCAACACGAGCAATCATGCGAGTTCGGGACAAGCAAGAGTCAAATCAATAACAGGTGCAATAGTAACAGAACTAACAGGCATAGCACAAGCAACATCCACATCATCAACAGGTGTATCAACTAGCTGTGCGAGAGGCAAAGCAACCAACTTATCATTCTTAGCCAGTAGCGTCTCATGGTTCTCCCTAAGTGCATGATAAGTAGTCATGAGATCATCTAGGGATTCATTCAAAGCATCGCGCTCTTGTTCTAGCACATTGCACCTAGATGACTGATTTTTGTTAGAGCCTAGCAAAGTATCATGCTCAGATTCTAAGCTATCGCATCTAGTGGCAAGATTTTTGCACTTGGTTTGTAATGCAATCAAGTTTTTACCAAGCTCTAGATTCTTTAGTGTCTCATGCTTATAACGCTCACAAGCTTCCCTAAGACAATCACGCATGCCTTCTACATCCACATCAGAGTCGGAACCAGAGTCGCTCACCTCGCCGCTAGGTCGAGCCATCAGGCACTTGGAAGTGCCAGGAGAAGTCGGTGAAGCCTTTGCCGATGTAGTGGAAGTAGTGGAGGAAGATCCATCGTCATCTAAATACCACTCTCTAGGCTCAGCAACCACCGTGAGGCATCTTGGAGAGAAAACAGGATAAGGCGGCACAGACTCAGCTATCGCCATGGTGGCCAGCTCCTGATCAGCTGATTCCTCATCTCCTGAAGCTGATGTATCGCTGGAGCTGTCATCGGTCACCCACTCTCCCACAAATGCTAGCCTCTTGTCTTGTGAGGAGCGACCCTTGAACCCTGATTTCTGGGGATTCTTCTTCTTGTTGTCATTGTACCCCGGCCTCTCGCCATCACCCTTCACTTTTCCTTTGTCCTTGTACTTGGTGTTTCCCTTCTGGGGACACATTGAAGCGATGTGCCCCTTCTCCTGACACTCATAGCATCGGTATGACGCATAAGTGTTTCGGCTCATTCTCTTCTTGCCTCCATAGCCATTTCTGCTCATGAATTGGCCAGCCTGCTTCATGAACAGGCCGAAGTGTTGGAAGCCCTCCTCGAGCTCATTCCAACTCATCTCTCCACCATCCTCAGCTTGGCTTGACATGAAACCACTTTGCTTGGATCCACTGGCCTTTAGGGCGATCATTTGATTCTTTGCAGGGGCAGGAGAGTCCTCATGATTATTGAGGAGCATCATCTCGTGTGCGGTGATCTTGCTAAGCAAAGCTGTCGGAGCCAGTTTCTCCACATCACTGTTGGTGAGGTAAGTGATGATGTCCCGGTAGTCCTTCTTGGGGAGGATCCGCAGCATTTTCCTGCACACTTCATCATTGGTAACAGTGTGACCGAGCCCCGTAAGCTCGTTAAGGATGGGGTTAATCCGAGTAAACATAGCATTGACATTTTCATTTGGAAGCATTCTAAATTGATCATAACGCTCCTTGACAACCACTAGTCTATCCTCCTTAACAGCTGAAGTGCCCTCGTAAATCTCAATGAGTGTGATCCATATGTCGTGTGCACTAGTAAGATTACTAACTCTATCGAAGACCTCCATGCTCAAACCACAAAACAAAGCGTTCATAGCCTTAGCATCGGTCTCTAAGAGTTTGTTTTGTGCGGGTGTGGCAGGTATGTTGTTAGTGAGTGTGACACCATGAGGAGACTACAACCCTCCAAACATCCATTCCCATGGCCTGGAGAAATACTTTCATGCGCAACTTCCAAAAACCAAAATTAGTGCCACTAAACAGAGGAATCCTATTGGTAGCTACACTACCCCCGTCAGCCATCTCTATGCGGTTAAGCAACTAGAGACCCGTGTTCTGATACCACTTGTAAGGATCCTAGGCCGAGGGGGGGTGGTGAATCGGCTCTTTTCAAATTTTATTTCTTTCAATTAGCTTGATTAATTAGTCAAATTAGGAACCCAAGCTATCGATAGATTTATAGTCTAGTTGCGGAAGCGATCACAATAAGCACGACCGACTACAAGGAGGCTCGATGGCACTCACACGCAAGCGATCAATCCAATGTGTGGAAGTAAGCGAGTGAGATGAGAAGACGCAAACCGAGTTGTTTACCGAAGTTCAGTGCTCAACACATGAGCACCTACGTCTCCGTTGAGGAAACTTCTCACAGAGAAGTCAGGACCCTTTCGTCCCTAGCCCTCAATCCACTCGTGGTAGCTCTTCACCAACACATGGTAGGCGAGCTCCAAACCTTCACACGGAGGTGAGTTCCCTCACACACGAGAGTTCTCACACCCACGGCACCGACACACGGCACCGACCACCGACACACGGTGGATTTCACCTCAACACATGAGGTACCCCCAACACATGGAGGATTTGGATCCGACACACGGATACCTTAGCACCCCCGTCACACGGAGATGGCCCCCGACAAACGGCGGACTTGAGGGCTCCAACGGATGGAGAGGATGCACCCCTACACAAGGCGGTGACCACCAACGAATGGTGGGTTTGCGACACGGTCGATGTAGTCGTACGGTCGATGAAGCTCGTGGCGTGACGACGATCTCTTCGGCGACGGAATCCCAAGAGCACTTGGAGATGGATGAGAGGAGGTAGGGTCACCTTCTTCTTCTTCTTCTTCCTCTCTTCTTCTCCCTCTCAATCTCTCAAGCACATGGAACCCTAGGTGGAGATGGGAACCATGGGAGGAGCTCTCTTGGTGGCTAAGACAAGAGGTGGCGGCTTAATGGTGGCTCTCTCAAGTTTCTCCCGTGCTCCTAGCCCCTATTTATAGGCCCAAAGCGAAACCCTAGAAATGAACGACTCAGATTAAACCGCGAGATTCAGATCGCCCGATCGGACGCTGCTGGGTGGCCGATTTCGAGCTTGATCGGACGCCGTCCGATGGGCTTCGGACGCCGTCCAACAGGGACGGTGTCGTCTGGGACTTAGTCGATTTTGAGCTTGCCTCCGGGAAATCGGCGCTGTTGGACCCTGTCTGAAAAGCGTCGGACGTCGTCCGACAGTGGTGGTGCACAGGCGACCTCTCCCCGTCACGGGCGACCCCTAGGCGAGCACCGGCGACCTCTCGGCGAGCACGGGCGACCCCTCGACGAGCACGGGCGACCTCACAGCGAGCCGGGCGACCTCACCCCAAGCACGGGCGATCACTCGCCGAGCACTGGCGACCCCTCGGCGAGCCGGGCGACCTCACCCCAAGCACGGGCGATCACTTGCCGAGCACTGGCGACCCCTCGGCGAGCCGGGCGACCTCACCCCAAGGGACCCACGGCTGATGTTTCTGGACCTGTGCTCAGTGGGACACTGCAACCAGAGAGATGTAGTCGATCTGCAGAGTTGGGCCGAAGACGCACACAAGGAAATCAGAGAAACTAGGAAACACAAAGTCCTTATCCTTGGCGTTCCAGCTGTACGGCCTAATTGCCATCAATCACCAAAATCAATTAGCCCATGGGAGGCTTGATCTTACAGGTGCCATGCAAGGATGCATTGCATCTGTCAAGAACATTTCTGTTCATGTCTTAAATCTTGTTTATTTAATGGATTGTCTAGCATAATTATGTCCTAGATCTTATAAACACATTTATGGATCCATTTTTAGTTGATTTTGAATCTCTCATTGTAAGTTTGTCGGTGAGAATTGGTAGTAACTGTTAAAGTAAATGACCTGTGGAACTGTATATGCCTCCGCAGAAGGAATACCATCTGTTGGAATGTCGCCATTTTCTTGTGGATGGTCTACTCGGCAAAGAAATGTGAGCAAACTAGAGGATGTTGGATTTCCTGTGTATCTTTAAACATGCACTTGGCATTGCCCTGTTCTTCTAGATCTATGTCTAATCATGTTAACAAAATTTCTTCTGATTATTATTTGAGATGTTTGCACTTTCAGCTTGCATCAGCCAGTGCTTCTCAAATCATTCAGTCGCTCCATGCTGGCTTTATCCCTGTAAGAAGTTGTACCTAATGATTTAATAATTATTTCTATAGGAATTCACATTGATCTAAGTTGTGAATTTAATAAATTTTAGCTATGTGGATCACATGGAACTGGAAAGATTTAAAATATAAATAAAAAACTGTTGCTGGGATATTTATGCAGCATATTGGTTATATATGTGCTATGATTAATGAGCTTTTTACATCTAGGTTTAACTGGTATGTATGCTAAGCTGCATCCCGTTTTGCAATACTTATGTGATGTCAACATAACTCTGGCATGTATTTATAAATTATAGTAATGGATTATTCAAATCTAAATCTTTCATTGTGGACTTTGGAGGGGGACAGGCTAGTGGTAGGGAGGCTATTTATACTCCCCGCCTGCCCGAGTTCAAGACCTAGGACTGGCTCGGGTGCCCAACTAATATTCAAAAAAAAAAACTTACTGGAATATGCTAATATTCCAGTATTGCACAACTTTTACCTGTTTTTCCTTCAGCTGGAATATTTTCTGCTTCTTAAGTTTAATGTATAGTATAATGGTTAATAACCCATGTACCTCACAGGTTTTGCATGGAGATGCCGTTCTTGATGAATTGCTGGTGAGTATTCAAAACGAATTATGCCCACATTCTTGTTTACAGTTGTATAGAGGTTTGCCAGGTCTAAGACTGATGTTAGGATTAAATGACCAGGACTGCACTATATTAAGTGGGGATGTCATTATACGCCATCTTGCACAGCTTCTGAGTCCAAAATATGTTGTATTTCTGGTACTGTATTTCTTCCTCATTTGCCATGACTTGGATGTGTTCTTTCTTTTAATAGTTGAAGCTCATTTTGTTCTTGTTAGATGGGCTCCTTTTTTTTTTGCATTTTTTACATCATACTACATATAGTTTATTCATTTTTTTGTTTTAGTTGTACTGTTACATAGCAGTATAGCACTGCAATTTTATATGTAGACAGATGTTCATGGAGTATATGAGCGTCCTCCAAGTGACCCAAATGCAGTGCTTCTTGGAGAGAGGTTATTGTTTCATTCTTCACCTATAATATATCCATACCATCTAGTGTTTTCTATTTGAATTTGATACATATCTGTAGTTATAGCCTGTTGGGAAAATAGAAAAAGGAAAACAAGACACATGCAAATAACAATTATTCTGAAGCCTTAGATGTGTAACAGAAATATATGAATGGAAATAAATATCAAAGATGATCTATTAACAATTACAGAGGTAGATGACAGTGGAAGCTGGTCGATTGTAAAATCCGCATTACAAGGCAACAAGAAAGGAGGTATCATGATGTCTTCCTTCCATGTGTACAGTGATAGTCAAATGATTTATGTAACTTGTGTATAGTTACTTTAATGAAAAATTGATAGAGCTTCAGAATTTGATCCTAGCAACTTCAAGTTGATCGCACTTTCAAATTGACTAAACTCTACCTTATTCAAGTAGTTACTAATGACTTCCACACTGCCTACTTTTATGATCACCAAATGCATTACCTGCTTTATCTGTTGTTTGAAAAAGAAAATTGCTGCCTCTTCAGTGCTTTGCAGTGTGAGTTGCTGAGTTCAAAAATATATTATATTAGGTTAAGAACTAAAGTATTCATGATCCAGATATACTTCTTCTAAACTGTTTTTTGTAGCTTGTGTAAACCTAAGATAGTCTGCTATGGGTTGCAGTGGAGACCTCAGTAGCTGCTCATGACAGCAATGGTGGAATGGAGACCAAAATATTGGAAGCTGCCACAATAGCTAGGCTTGGAGTTGATGTGTACATTACAAAGGTATCTCCTCCCCGCATGCCTTAAAACAAAATTCTCTACAACGTTGCATTTTTGTGTCATTTGTGACAAAAAAATTTGATTTGTGATACATTTTTTGTCAAATTGATTTGCGATACAGGTTGGTACAGAGCTCCCCTTGAGAGCCTTGAAGGGGGATGTGGACACAAACTCAGATGATTGGCTTGGAACGGTTATACGCTCTTCCAAATAGATTTCTTGGCACAAAGCACTGTACGGTTTCAAATAGCAAGCATTTTTTATGTGGTAATATCGCTGATAAGCTTCGAGTTTGTCATAGGAATAATAATTCAGGGGGCTATTCCTACTGTGATCATGTCTCACCTCCAAGGAAATAAAACAATTGCTTGGTACAAAATGGGTCCAAACAATTCATGCTTCATCCAATGGTGTAAACTTCTCTTATTTGTAGTGTGTTAAAAACAAAACTTAAAAGGCAACTAACGCAAATATGGCAATAGTATCCATGTTACGGACCCATGCGCGCATGGGCGCGCAATTACTGCTAGTATAATATATACATACAATATATACATACAATATTAAGTACTAATATATATATACATACAATATTGCCATACAATATTAAGTACTAATATATACATACAATATTAAGTACTATATATATATATATATATATATATATATATATATATATATATATATATACAAGATTAGCATAGAATATTATTATGTCAAAATTAACTCTTGCATATACGCATCTGCAATAACACTATTTATTAGCAAGTAGATCAAACTTAAATTCCAAAATATTCCCTCACGCTGAAAGCGAAAAATATCAGCGAACTGACACTCCTCGTGAATCCCCAATTGAGGTATCAGCAAATAATATACCGAATCGAACGAATCGAAAAGAACTGAAAGCGAGAGTGAGTGTGTGAAAGTCGCTCTGCGTGTGAAGCTCGCGATGTGTGAAATGAACTGAAAGCGAGAGTGCTGCGTGTGTGAAGGCGAACGAAAGCCAGAACGCGATATATATACACTAAATTTTTTGATCACTGTGACCTCTAATTGGTATTAATTAGCGTAAATCATGCAATTACTGTTTGCTTAATTAAAAAGTTAGCACTATTTTGTCGGTGGAGATTATTTTATTATTTTTTTCTACACTGTTTTGTCGGTGGATATTATTTTATTATTTTTTCCTGCACTATTTTGTCGGCACGACGTTTTTTAATATTTTTTTTGCCGCATGCGATAACGGGACGCGGGGAATTAGGGGCCGGTGGGGTCAGCCGAGCTGCCGCCATTCGGACGGCAGCAAGAATGCCGCCATCGGACGGCCGCAATGAGCGCCGCCACACTGGTGGCGGCAGCTCTGCTACTGGCCGCCGGCGGCGGCAGCCACCCGGGGTGGCGGGACCCAGTGCTAGTTTTGTAATTTTTTCCCCTGTGGATTATTTTATTAATTTTCTATTAACTGTTGATTATTTGGGGTATTTTTCCTTTTAATGTTAACTTCCTTTTCCCCATTTCTGTTTTTTTTGCTTATGTAGTTAATTGGTTGATTCCCATGTGGCATGATCTCTTTTGCATATACTGCCATGGGCTAATCCCAAGTGAGAATAGGTTTCAAGTGCTTCATTCTTGCTCATCTTTTATCTCAACAATTAAGATTGATCTTTATTTGTTAGAAGAGCTAAGGTTAATCTAACAGTCGGATTATGGGGTTTGACTAAACAGAAGGCATAGGTTTTCGTTCTTCTATCAAAATTGTTTTAGCCTCCTATGTTATAATTTGGTGTACTTTTAACATATTCTCTATATTTAGATTATTGTCCTCATCGTGTTTACTTATATCTAAATTGTTTGCTTCTAAATATATAGATGATTTTGTAATGGCCTTGAGGAATGCAAGTCAAGCATATTATTGTTTAGGCTTAACATATATATTGCCTTTTTTAAATTATACATGCCCTTACATTCTGTTTCACTTGAAATTGGCAGGATGGGCCTGCTCTTTACTGCCATTGTATAGCATGCTCAATTCTTGGGAAGTGCATTGACGGAGACTCTATGAGTAGCTATCTATATGAATCAGCTGCTGGTTCACTGTTTACAACGGTTGCAAACTGCATCATTAGTACGAAAAAAAGGCTACACCTCATCTGTATCGATGGTTGAAATCCAGGTTGCTTCTATTATGCTCATTTTCGCCTTCTCAGTTAGTGATTCAACTTCAGATTGGTGTTGTATGTGGCATCTTACAAATTTTCTTGCAAGCTGTATATGTGTCAATGTTCACCTGGAGCAAATGCTTTAGGCTATATTCTCTCAGTGCCATTGATAGCATTAAATGCTATTTGTTCAATATTTGGTGGTTACCCATTGACGCCATATGTGTAGCATTATCATGATTATCTTTTGCTTACATTGTCCACATCCATTACTTATATACATGGCTTCTATATTTCCTATCCTATTAACCATAAAGGTCCTTGAACAACAGGCATTGACATTGCTAAAGCAGCTCCCCCATAGGCCTATTTTATAGGCATATATATTGATGTGTCCTATTGTTCAGTTTCAATATACATTTGTTCAAAACAGCCATGAATTTATACAGGGAAAAGAATATTGCTGTGCTTGAGAAAACATTCCAGGTTAGTCATCTTGTCGCTTTGTCATAAAAATCAATCCACACTCACTACAAGAAGACTAGCCTATAGCAACACACCCTTTGCATCATATGTGGGTTGTGTTGCTGGAAAACACATGATGACTATTTACTCCAACACACATCTGCATCACATAAAAGTTGTGCTGCAGGGAGACTATACAACATCATATATTATGTGTTGCTGACACTTATGTACAAAAACATAGTCTTAAACATAAGCCAACAGCACTTAATGTACATGTTGCTAATATGACAATGCTAATATATATGAACAAACATTGACCAAGGCAAACTTTAGTGATTAAAATTTGCATAGAGAAGAAGCTGATAAGACCAAAAATCAATACATGTATGTTATTTCCAATTATCAAAGCAAACAATTTTAAAAAAAATCAATTATTTTTACATAAAAAAATCAAGTATTTTTAGGATGACTCATCAGGTAAAAAAAATTTATGGTTACCATTTTTTAAAAATAGTTGAGAAAAATCGACGGAAGACGATTTCCCGCAGAAAATCGAGAAATCGAGAGGAAACGAGATTGAAATATCGTTCGTGATATTTTGCAATTTAAATTTGAAAAATTGAAAAAAATGGAATAAAAATTGAGATCGAATACATATCTCTTATTACTCTCCCCCATATATTTAATCCATTTTCTTTAATGGGCGGAAAATAATTTGCTTCCAACTAGGTGTTTAAAGTAGGATTGTACTTTTATGTTGTTACTTAGATTTTTTTTGTAAAATTAATATTAAGATTTTTTTTGTAAAATTAATATGAAGATTTTTTTATTGCATAATCTTTACATGTTGATTACTTGACTTGAAAAAATATAATTGTTGGCGAGCAGCGACTCCCAACTACAAAGAAGTGTTTCCAGATTCCGCTAAAAAAAGTGTTTCCTGATAATGTATTTTTTTCCTATGTCGTTGTTGTAACATAAGGTAGCGATACCCCATCTTTTGGGCTGCCCGGAGCAATGAGATAGGATCGAGTAGGCCACATGTATAGGAAGGCCCGTGGCCCATCATGTAAGTGACAAATCTCTATCTCTACTACTTTAGCATCTAATGGTCGTGGTGGTGGTACTGCCAACTTAGAATCCAGACCATCCATCTCGCCTCGCGCCATCTGCTCCATCCGATCTGTACTGCAGATCCACCGATCGCCCCCCTGGCCTAGGGATCCCAATTGTTGGCCAGACCGAAGGTCCCTTCTGCCCTGTGATTACCCGCCGCACGACGACGCCCACCGCCGCCCTCCCCTTCTCCCTCGCCCGCTTCCTCAACCCGCCGCCGAGCCTCCGCGCCGCTGCGGCTCCAATGCGACCACCGCCACCGCCACCGCCGCTCCCGCGGATCTCCGCCTCACCGCCGTGGGTTCGTCCCCTCCCATCGGCTCCCGTTCCCTGCGGCCGCTTTTTCTGTCTTTGCCATTGCCGCCGACGGCTCGCTGCGCCGCCTGCCACGCAGCCGCCGCGACCATTGCTCCCGCCGGATCTCCACTCGCCGCCGGGCCTCCGTCTCCCCACCGGCCGCCGTTTCGCCAAGCCGCCACCATCGCCGCCCTTCTTTGTCGCCGCTGTCATCGCAGGCTCTCTTCGCCGCTGCCTCTTCTCCAACCGACGCAACCACGTCAGTTGATTCATTCTTTCAATTCCGTGCGACTGTGGGATTGCGCTCTGACCTGATTTTGCAATGTCCTCACCAATCAGAAAATATAAAAACTAAGAAGGTTTGTCATCGCCTTGTGGCATATTCAGAAATAGGTCTGCCGGTTTTGGCTGCCATGGATACATGCCTCTACTCATTCATGCTTCCCGTTTGAGGAGATTGTGGGATTAGGTTTACCCGATTTTACAAAGTGATGGATCACATATTTTGATAAGTATAGGTATGCAGGTTTGCCAGAGCTATACTCACCTTGATAGGATAGACTGCCATGAGTGAGTATTATCCACTTAATAATGATACATTCACTTAATGATGCCTGTTTTATGTATTGATTTTTACTCTATTTATGGTTTGAATGAATAGGTGGAGTTGTTGGCTGTTGTTTTGTAAAACTGCTTAGTGTATGGGTAAGGTATGTTTTGCTAATCTTATACAGGCATGGCCACTACATGCTTTAGAAGCACTTCCGTATAACACATTTTCGCATCTACCAAATACATTATAGAAGTAGTAAGTCTGAAAGTGTATGTTGGATTAGCAGTGTGGTATGTTACCTTTCACTTGCATTTCTTATTCTAACATGTTTCTTGCTGCTTATAAAGGGCCACAAACTTATAATTCACGGTTCGGGGTATTCTAGACACGTGTTAAGCTTCTTCCTATAGTAAATAGAGTAAATATAGGTTTATAATCTGGTACGGGTTTGGTATTCTAGACCTTATAATATGTTAAGCTTCTTTCTATAGTAAATTTATAATCTGGCAAGAGTTTCTTGTACTTCATGTAGGGGATTTGGTGGCATAAACTAGACAATAATATTTACTCACCCCATAAAGTGTTCAAAGGGCATACTTATGTTACCACCAAATCTTGATTTTAACTGAACTTGTTCCCTACTCTACTTTTCACCTTTTCCCATTGGTAAGAAACTTATATATGATTTCAGCTATTTCTTGACAAGGACTCTACATAATATCTGCTTGTCTTTCTTTCGTAGTTTCGACTATAGCCTACGTTACCAGTTTACACAGCTCATCTCCAAGGAAGGCAAAGAAGAAATTGTCGATGATTGGTTCGATCTTATCAAAGTCAAGGATTTCCCATAGGCGGTGGTGAAGACGGCGCACGGTAGCGACAAGGACAATTTACTGACATTTTTAGGTAAGTGTATTTGTGCAATCAAATAGGTGTAGCATTTATGCTATTTTTTTGGAGCCCGCTGTTACAGTAAATATATAATTTATAGCTGACTTCTATTTATTGTTAGTGTAAATTTTTTTGCTTGATGAATTTTAATCTACTTTAGCTTTTGACAATTGCCTGAAGTTAGTGAGCTCACAGTAAATTATGAAATTGTTCTAGAAAATAATCTCTATAAAGTCCAATAGCTAGTAAAAATTTACTTATAATTAGATAATTTGAATAGTTGTACTTCCATCATAATTTAATTGCATACTTAAAGTTGCATGTTTATTGCATTACAGTAGATGTCGCTACTAGTCACTACTATTTTTTTTTTACAAATTCCCCATTTATAACATCGTTGCTGTATTTTGGCAGAGGAAAATATGGTATTGAAGAAATATACGACCATAGCTCGTGTCATGAGATGTGATGCGCCATGGGCACGGAGACTCGGCTAATTTCATTACATATTTTCCAATGCATTGAAGGGTTATTAGGTCCCTATGTTCCCATGTTGGGAAGCTTTGTATATGTTGATATTGATGTGTGTTTTTAGCTTGTAGTTATAAGCTTGTGCAGTTTAGTGTTTGTATGGACAATATTGTACAATAACTTATTTTAAATGCAATGAAATATTTCTTTTTGAATTATTGTTCATATTTAATTGTATTATATTATTGAATAAAAATTATATTTATATTTAAGTCAAATATATCCAACAAATAAATAGAAAATAATAATTTGCATTGACATTTAGTTGTGTTGCAATAGGTCATATATGTGATGCTGAGAGATGTTCCACATGCTCTGCATGACTGCATACGTGTGATGCTAAATTTGTGTTGCTGCTTTGCAACACATATACATATGTACAACATCATATGGTTTGTGTTGCAGTGTAGAGCTCAGCAACACCACATATAACATCACCTACACTATGTGATGCTAAAAATGACTGCAACACATATACGTACATATAACAACATATGGGCATGTTGCTATATGTCAGTCTTGTAGTAGTGACTATACCTTTTTTTTGTGTTATGGTTGTTTCAGCAGGAATACCTCCCACCCCATTTACATTGTCTCTTCTATCTACTACTTTTTATTGCAAACTCTATTTTCCACTTACAACGTGCTTTGTTTACCCAATAGCATATGATTTTCATAACAATATCCCTTTACTATTTTCTTTAACTACACTGATGTTGTCCTTCTCTTTGCAGGATATCGATTTTGGTGATGTGCATAACTCAAAAATACATCCCGTTTTTCATCACCGTCATGGGTCTATTACATATAGTACCAGCTTACAAAAGTCACCTCTGTTTTTTTGCAGGTTTAGTATAACCAGTATGGTGGGTGCCCCTTTGTGAAACAAATCTCAGGCTCCAGAACTCTTATAAGCTACTTAGGAATAACCCTTTGTTACTGCATTATTTGCATTATATATTATTATGGCAGAACACATACTAATCCGTCACCATGCATCTTTGCCTATTGGTATGCATGTCAAGCTTTTGTACTTGCCATGCTTGCGGCATATTATCCATCGCTGATGTAATTTCAACGTCCTGAATTTTCTTTTATCCTTATCTACCACAGTGTGAATTCCTTATGTGAGTTGCCTGTGCCTATTGGTATGCATGTAAAGCTTTTGTACTTGCCATGCTTGCGGCATATTATCCATCGCTGATGTAATTTCAACGTCTTGAATTTTCTTTTATCCTTATCTACCACAGTGTGAATTCCTTATGTGAGTTGCCTATCCTGTACGAAAGAGACCAGGCCCTTTGTTCACGGCAAGCAGTCTACGTGCTGACCACATTAACCACTTATGTACCATAGACTGACCTTGGCGCGCCACGGGCGCGCAGTCTCATCTAGTCCACTTTAAAACATAACATTGTAACTCTGGATATAATAGCTGATGTGGGAAGAAATATTTAAAATCCATGTAAAGTGTGGTAGAAATTTAAAGAAAAGGATCATGCGGGCAGGTCAGCACACCTCTCCTGCGACCTCGTCGGCGCTTCGGTGCCAAGCAAGTTCTGCCATCATGTACCACAGCATGCTGAGACTTGCCACGGGGACCCAGACCACTGCATGAGCTAAATCTGATGGTCAGTCCGTGATTGTTGCTGTAATAAGCATCCCGATGCCTTACATGCTTTACAAGTAGAGCAATTGATGCGATGTTTCACAATGCATAGGGCAGCTAGCAGGCTCAAGTGTGTGAGCAGGGGAGGAGGAAGTCCAAATATCTATGTATCTATTAAAGCACTAGCGCTGAAACCACCTCGCAACACGTGTCTTTGCTGCCGTGTCACCTGTGTTGCGTCCACGTCATTGTGTTCAACCACAGCCGTTTGATCGTGCCTGATGTGCAAATCTGACCATTCAATTATGCTTTATATATAAAAGAATTTTTTCGTCAAAAAAAATCAACAAAGTGGGATGATTGCTCCGTTGGTCACCGGCGCCATCTTTCAGGGCGTAGCGCAGGGTTCCAATCCCAGCCGATCCACCCTTTTTTCCATTTTCTTCTCTCCCACTTCTGCCTTCTGTTTTGTAGCATTTTTCTCCACATAAAGATACCACCAGCCTATAGCTCAGCTGGTTTTCCCACGCCATGTCTAAGCAGTAGGAGCCAGGTTCAAATATCTCCACTTCGTTGTTTTTTCCATCTTCTTTTAAGATGCGAAAAAGCAATCAAAACACAGAAAAATGGGCCAATCATTTCTTTCGTTTCCTTTTCAATTTTTTAGAATGCAAAAAATTCAAAACACCATAAAAAATAAAAAAAATCTATCTAAAATTGTTATTTTAGGATGACAGAACTTAAAATGGAAACTATGGATGCTATTTTTCTCTAGATACAAATCTTACATGTTGGTGCAGATTATCATCTAAGAAATGGTAAGATGGTTCTTTTTTATTGTTAGTTTTGTTAGACTATCTTCATTAAAGCCCTATGCAAATGTTTCAAAAATTTGAGCTAGACTAAAAGTATTTGAAATTGAATATAAATATTGTTAATGCTTCATATTTTGTATCTTCATATTGTGTCATTACTCATTATTGCCATCCCTAGGCCAGAAAAATAATTAGCTTAGTGTAATTACTCTATCTTCATCGCTAGCTTATTTTATACCGTCTTCGCTCATATGGTGTAGGTCTTCATGTAACTATGTGTCAACGTCAACAATAGCCATTTGTAACGATCTACTGAGGAAAAAAACTGTTGTATAATTCCAGATAGTATTGGATTTCACAACTCCCTCCTTTTCTTTTCTTTTCTTTTCTTTTCTTTTCTTTTCACACAACATTAACCACGGCGCGTCGGGCCCCGCCTACCGTATAATTCCAGATAGTATAGAACAATGGGAGAAGGATTTAGGATTATCGGATATGAGTGTGAAAAAACTTGAAAGTAATTATGTTTGGTCAATTGGATAATTGCAGAGATCAAATAGCACCGTCTTACACCTCAGTGGGACAGAGAGCAAACTAGACTAAGGCCTTGCTTGTTTCAGACTAGATTAAATTAAATTAAATTAAATGAGAATTTGTTATTTTTGTATAGGCCAAATGTTGTAATATTTAGTAGTTATTTTTATGGGATTTTAAATAGTTCTTCTTAGAGTTCGCAAAATAATTTTTTCATTTTTTTAAAATGTATTTCAAGTGGGTCACAAATTTGCTACAGTAAAACACAACTCAACATTAATTTGAAACAAAAGGTTGAGTTGTGTTTTACTGTACCAAATTTATGAGCCCTCGAAAGACGTTTTAAAAAATTTATAAAATTATGAAAAAATTATTTTACGAACTTTAAGGAGAACTATTTAAAACACCACAAAAATAAATGCAAATAATTACATCGTTTGGCTTATACAAAAATAATAAATTCTCATTTAATTTAATTTAATTTAATCTAATCTAAAACAAACAAGGCCTAAATTGCATTGCCTATTCAAGGCAAGTACTGTTATATCAATAGCGAAAGAAAAAGTGAGCAACATAAAGTAATAAGTGCTTCCCATGTTGCAGGCCACTTCGTGGTTAGTAAATTCGGTAGGTAGTCTATGCTGCAAAATCCGCGCCATGGCCGTGATTAATTAATTTGCATGGCCGTGATTAATTAGCATGGCCGTGATTCCACGTCAATATATATATAGCCGTGATTAATTAATTAGCCATGCATGGCCGTGATTAGTACTAATTAGCATGTAATTTGCAGATAATTAGCACGTCATTGGCATGTATTTAGCAAGTAATTAGCACGTATAATTGACATGTAATTGGCACGTAAAATTAGCACGTAATTAGCACCATGAATTAGCATGTAATTAGCACCATGAATTAGCGTGTAATTAGCCAATTGTAAAAATTTCCTAGGCGCCCTCGAGGAGAGCGGTATTTAGAGGTTGCCGCCCTCGTCAAGGGCGGCTAGGTCGTCAAGGGCGGCTAGGTGAGTACTACGCGTTTCTGGGAAACAAGAAGCTAGCTAATTAATCTTTCAGATGGAATGTATTCTATTATTGCTAATTAATTACTAGCTGGCTCACGTGGCATGCATATATGCATGCACGCCCTTGCTGTACTCGCGCAAAACCTAGGCCTTGTTTGTTTCAGATTAATGTTCAGTTGTGTTTTACTGTAGCAAATTTGTGATCCACTCGAAAGACGTTTTACTCGATCACATGGCTGCTCATCCCATGCATCAATCCATCATATACGGCGCCGCACGTTGTTCACGCTCCCTACAGATCTGGGACAAGCAGTGAGCACTGGGACCGTGTAAACAATAACATAATTATTTACTAATATATAAAAAATACATAAATTATGTATGTAAAAAATATATAAAATATGCTACCATAGAACATAATTATTTACAACCGTGTAAAATATCCGAATCATGCAATATATATATAAATATTGCATGATTCGGATTATATATATTTTTTGACGTGGAATCCTAGAATTAATTAATCACGGCCATGCTAATTAAGCACGGCCATGCTAATCAAGGCCATGGCGCTCTCGCCGGGGGCGCCCTGCCCATGGCGCTCTCGCCGGGAGCGCCCTGACCCTTGGCGCCCTGGGCAGGGGCGCCTACCCCTTCCTCTTATGCCGCCCTCGCCTGGAGCGTCTAGGGGTATTTTTCAAATTGCGCGTAAGGCTTGGGCATTTTTTCATTTGCGGAATTTTTTATGGGCAAACAGTAAAAATTTTCATGACGGTTTTTGTCGACTCATTTTGTTCGATCAGGCTATTGATTGGGAGGGACAAATAGAAGAATGATTACCTGCTTCAACCAACCATATAAGCGAGGCATACCAATGTGGTGACCATGGAAACACAACTTAGAACTAAGTATCACTGCAATTGCTCACCAAAGCCATAATATTATTGGAAG
Organism: Raddia guianensis; assembly: GCA_036346415.1. Lineage (NCBI taxonomy): Eukaryota > Viridiplantae > Streptophyta > Magnoliopsida > Poales > Poaceae > Raddia > Raddia guianensis. The sequence continues at coordinate 23,619,756 of CM070543.1, read as the reverse complement.
CAATTGGAGTAACCATTAAGAAACAATTATTTAAGGCAAGCGCCTTGGATCAGATGTCCGATGAGAGGGATTTTATCGAACATTGGCTTGGACCGTGGAATCATAGCGGGTCAATCTCGGTCTTTCGCTGTGTTTAACCAGTTGAAATATCAAGGTTGTCTGATGAAACATGTAAAGTACTAATGACACATGATAAAAATGCTGATGAAAGATGGCGATGTTGAAGGATCAATATGTATCCTAGAGAGGGTGAATAGGCTTTACAAATTTTCAACAAATAATAAGCATAGTATAAAACAATATCGAATGTTCCTATGTTTATATCGGATAGTCCGCTATGTATCGGACTATCTTATATGTAATCAGATTATCCGATATTGTTGGAACTAGAATTTGAAGCCCTTTAGCAATTTCAATGATACCACCTGCATCAAAAGGGGTTAGACAACAATAAACAAGTAAATCAAGAGAAATAGACTCAAATCCACAAGGAGGCTCTAAAAAGTTATTCCCGAAGTTTGGACCTTTGAAGAGATCCTACGTCTCCGTTGAGGTGGCTCGGTCACACTTGAGCCGGATCCCTCTTGACCCTTTGCCTCCCGGGTTGCACTAAGCACTCTCAGTTTCAATCTCCAAAAAACTTCCCTTTCGAAGGCGAATCCGGCCTTCACAAACGGTCCCCGGCCACCACATCAAGTCCCAGTGGCTCTAAGGTGACTCCTAGCTGTATAGAAGCCCTCAAACTCTAAGAATAACAAATCTTGTGAAAAATTTAACTTGGAGATGGGACCAAGTGCTTAATGATGAAGCTTGATCAACACAAAGCACTCAGATCTACCTTCTCCACTCTCACAAGGATGCAATCAATGAGATTTGAAGTGGGAGAGAGGGGAAGGTGAGGAACTAGGGCTACAATAAGTGCTCAACTGAAGTGAATGTGAAAGGCAACCCTAGCTCGTGGGGGAAGGAATAAATACTCCCACCCACCAACTAACCATTTGCTGCTGACAGATATTGGATAGTCTGATGCTACACATCGGATAGTCCGATATAAAAGTGAGTGAAACTCGTCGCAATGGCTATTTTTATGGTTCTGTAATGTTTCTAAAGATATTCAAATAGAAATCAATCAATAAGAAGTCAAGTCATATCAGATAGTTTGATAATATTATTGGATAGTCCGATATTTTTTGGTCCGAAGACAGAGAGGGGTCAATCGGACCAAGTATCGGATAGTTCGATACACATCGGAACATTCCGTAGAAATTATTGGGTAGTCCAATATTTTTGCGAGTTTGAGACAGAGAGAGGTCGATCGGACCAAACATCGGATAGTTCGATTCACTTCGGAACATTCCGAGGAAAATATCGGATAGTCCGATATTTTTGCGAGTTCGAGATAGCGGACCTCGGAGCAGGGATCGGAACATTCCGATATACATTGGATATTCCGGTTTAACATCGGATAGTCCGATATGTTTTTATTTAAAACACACTCAAATTTGATTGGTGGATAGAATATGACAAGATTCATTTACCATGAGCACTTAGATCATTTAGAAATGGTTTTCCATCGCATCTCTTTTAATAATACGGCATGTCCTTAGACTCAAATTAAAATAAAAAGATCTAGGTCTAAGCATCACACACCGTCTTCTCCTTCTGTCTGTTAGTGTCCCACATTCTTCTTTGTAAAAGTCCATTTTAGGTACTTCAACTATCACAAATGTCCGAAAAACCCCATAAACTATGATTTGGTCTGTTTTACATAGCTGAACTTTCAATACCGGCTCAAAACCCACCACAACCTGGTTTTACTTATTCATGAATTGAAGGGTAACAAAAATTGGAGCATGAACCTAAATTCGTAAGTTTTATTTATGAAATGAACAGTAACCTAGACTTTGGGTCTTGTCCTCAATTCGACCTGTAATCTTGGCATATCTCTGCATAAGTCTCAAGAATAAGGAGATTGAACAGTGGCATACCTTTACCGGCACATGGTTCCTGAAAGCTAGATAAGGATGGCATGCAAATGAATCTAACAATAGAGAGATCTCACAGCCACTACGCAATGTGTGACCAACACAGGTAAGAAGTATTAATTGTTGCGGTAAACTTGTAACACCCCAATTTGGGGAGTTTTCTAAATTTTTGTCAAATCCGAAATTAGTTTGAATTTGTGCTTGATCTGGCATGTGGGTCCCACTATTTTGACTCTGTAGTCTCTCTCTTCTCCTCTCTCTTCCCCCGTACCTCCACTGTACACTACGTCACCGCTGTGTAGCCGTCCCATAGCCACGACCCTACTCTATTCCTTTGCAGCGTCGTGCTGGCCGCGCTGCGCGCCGACTCCATCATGGTCGCGACCGCGCGTGCGTCCTTCCGCCGTGCAGCGCCATGCCCTGCAGCCCCGCCGCCTGCAGCTCTGCCCAGCCCGCGCCGTCCTGTCACTTCTTCGCCCCTTTTTCCATGCGTCACCGAGCGCGTCTTCGGGCCCTAAACTCGCCCCGTGACCATTTAAGCACCACCAAGTGCCGCCGAAGTCACCGGAGCCCTCGTCGTATTGCCGGAATTTCTCGCCGACCGAAACCCTTGGCGAGCATCTCTCCGTCGATATCTTCTTCCTCGGTTCGCTACTTTTCAATTCCTTCTGTCCTGAGTAGGGATGAAAATGGTACGGATAATTTCCGACCGTCCGACCGACCGAGGCATAATAATATCCAAAAATATAGAGCTGGATAATTTTATGGATATCCGAATCCGACAAGGCGGATACGGTACAGATACAAATAATATCCGATGAATATTATCCAAGCTTTTCTTGGATAATATCCATCCGATTAGCTAAATCCATCTATAAACTATCTCTATTATATTTCTATAGGATGAATGACTAACACATATAACAACTAGATGCATGTGATTTTATATTTTTTTTTGCTTTATCGGGTATGATATTTACACACCATCATTTTCATGACTATGAGCCATAAAGTTGTGTCACAAAGAGATAACTATATGTATTTGGATATACTTATTTCCTTAGTATATGTTTTCGCATATTATCCGAGAGAGTATCCTTGTCTGATCCGTATTTGTATCCGATATTATTCGTATCCGTATTTGTATCCGGTACTATCCGTATCCGAATCCGTATCCGATCAAACTAAATGGATCAAATACAATATGAGTGGTTTCCGATCCGTATCCGATCCGTTTCATCCCTAGTCCTGAGAATACTTAAGGCCTCACGAGTTTTTCCCCTTATCTAATTTGGCTAGTGTGTGGCTGGAGATCGTCGCCGTTGTTGGCCTATTTCGGTGCCGCCGTGGAGCTCGCGTCGACATGCCGTTTCGAGCCTTATTCGAGCTCTTGCGTCCCTCGGTAAGCACCCACTTCCCTCCGCGATGCTCTCCCACCGTCCAATTCGGTCGTAGCCTTACCGTAGCGCCGCTGCCGTGCACCCCATGTATCGCCGCCTCTGTAGCTCGCCGTGCCGCCGTGTCCGACCACCGCAGACCATGTAACTAGCACCGTTAGAAGCGCGCCTTTGATACGAACCCGTAGAGCCCAAGAACGCCCAAAACGGTGGTCCGTAGCACCCGCAATCGCCGTCTCTCTCCACGGGCTGTGTGCTGGTCGGAGGTTGAAGACGGCTGACGTCATCATGACGTCAGCATGATGCCAGCAGTTAGAGTGCAGCAATTCACAGGTTTTGATTATGGTTTCTATTTATTAAAAAATAGAAGGAGACGTCCAAAAAATAAGGAAAAATTATGTAAGATACTAGATGTTGTATAGAGACTAATAAAAATATAACTTGGTATAATTCACTAATACATTTTTATATAAAATTAATAACATAATCACTTTAGTATTTATTAATTAAAATAGGAAAATAGCTCCGAAATTCCTTAAAAAATTTAGATAAATAGTAGAGACCATTTTTGATTTTATAAAAATATGACCGTGGCCACTGTATAAAGGATATTGGCACTGTTTGTTGAAAATGAGAAACTTCATATATAGAAATGATTAAGTTAACTCTAGGGAAGTGCTTGTTTATTAATTAATGACCTAGACTTCAAATAATCTTCAGAAAAGATATTGAATAAATATGTTCCTTAACAATTTTTAGGACACCCTAAAATGCCTTTAGTACTCTAGTTAATCCCTAGAATCATTTAATTGGCACTGATAGTTAAATTTGTAGGTTTTCTTATATTTAAATAGTTAATTTAACTCTAGGTTATTTGTTGGTTATTTCCAATTATTGATTTTTACACCAACTGACCGCTAGAAAATCTGGATGGATAAATGCATTAATATTTCTAGAATAGTTTACTTTTACGCATTAATTTAAATATAAATCTAAGGGAAGTTTATTAGTAAACAATCAATACATAGCTAGCTTTTCTTTATTAACAATTACCCAAGAGAGGATTTTTGGATAAAATTTAATAAAGAAATATAACATAGGTTTATCCCATGAACCTTTAGTTTATTGCCAACTCTGACGAACCTTATCCCGTACGTAGGTGGAATTTCCGATATTTGTCATGCCTATGAACCCTAATAACTCTTTTGCGACCTTATCGTACGAACTCGTATTTTCGGATTTAGTATACTATTATATACTCTTAGTATTATTTATTAATGCACCGTGCCATGCATAGCATATCATGCGCAAAGTAGATTCGCTAGTCAAGCTTGGTACATATGCCGAGGATTTAACCTAGATCGTGCATGCATCATGTTTTCCATTGCATTAGTAGGTAAATATTTGTTTGTTGGTTTGATTAGACATAGGCGATCCCGAAGGGAGATTTGGGGACGCTAAGGAGAACCACCTACAAGATCAAGGCGAGTTAACACTTACTCTTTAGATGTGATCCGTATTAGGAAGAGACAGCGATTTTCCTTAGTGCGGATTAACATCATTAATATCATGTTCATTACCCAGTTTTCCTTAAACTATATTGTTTAACTACTAAAAATGCCTGCTTATTAGATTGCCTAATTCTTAATCATGTTATACTTATACATGCCTGCCTGTCATTACTCTTGTTAGCCTATGATTAGTCTGGTAACCACTTTAACCCTACCTAATGGGTAAAACTTGCTTAGACCGGTTTAGGCTTAACAAATCTTCTGGCTAATCGCCACGGAACGGTGAACCGATATTCACCGGACATTCATGATACTCATTCATTATGATTTGACATGTGACAGTTAGGGCTGGTAGATGCATGCTGGGCTGATTGTGTTTATGGGTATGGATATGTGGGGACTTGGTCGGTTTGGGTCGGTCGGTTGGGAAAGTCCAAGTGTGTGGTGTGGTGTGTTCAATGACCGTGGAAGTAGAGAAAGAATGGTGGGTTGCCCCTAGTTGGATTTGGACATCCTGAGGGATGATTAAGGAAGGAATTGCCTAGTGCTGGGTTTAGCCAGAGCTTACCCAGGAGGAGCGCGGAAAAACACGCGTAGCGGAAAGATCGCTGGCCAGGATTGGTTTCCAACACAACGCGTGGCCATCGCGCGGAGCACGGGACGTGGATCGCCAGTTGGGTGCGCTCTGCGGAGACCCTCTGGGACCAGTCTCGGTAGGGGCAGGTATTGGCCCTCGCTGGATAGTGGTTAAGGCTACACATCCTCAGGGTGACAGTCGGCTAGGGAGGGCTGGCAACCCTACTAGGTCGGGGTGATCACGCCATGGCATGTGTGGTCCGCAACAGGATTCGTCAAATCCTGGAATGATGGCAGAACTAGGATTGGTTGGGGCAACCAGGAGAAAGTCTGGTTGGGAGCAACCAGGAGAAAGTTCCCAGGGAACTGATAAGCTGGTAGAAAGTCTGGTTGGGAGCAACCAGGAGAAAATACTGGAAGGTATTGGCTGGAATGGTGATTGTGTAAGCTGGATGAGCTGACGATCAATGGTTGGTCAATTTGTGTATACGCTGGTATGGTTTGAGGTGATTGAGTAAGTTGGTTGGGTTTATGGTTGAGGGTTGGTTGTTTGTGTGTTGATTGTCGTATATGGCTGATAGTTGGCTTCGGGTTGCTTGATTAAGATGGAAACCTCTGATTTATTCATAACAATACAAGTGATAGTTAATTGCTAGTTAGGTTGATTTCAAAAGTCTTACAAACATGGCTTTACGCAAACAAAATAACCCTCTCCTCCAAATAATACCTTGTACACTAAATGCATTAAGGGAAGTGTTAACTAGTCAGCGTTTGGATGACGCTGACCTCGTCTACTTATCTTCTTTAGTCAATGGAGTCGAAGACGACTCTTACGCGTGTCTTGAAGACAACGAACAGGACCATGGTGGATCCGAGGAGTCTTATGGGCCGCTCCAGTCGCTGTTGGACCTTAGTCGATAGGAAATCTTTTGGGTAGATATTTTGGTATCCGCTGTACTCTGACCTATCCTTTGTAATTAAGGCTTGTATGGGCCGCTTTACTAAAGTCGCCTAAGGGCGCGACTCTGTGATGTAATATTCAGGAATTTATATTATCGATGTATGCTTGTATCGGCTATTTGCTCTTTCACGCTAGCGTACTGATCCAGGGACTAGTGCATGGGATCGTCGACCCTCAAGGTAAGTTAAAATGGGGGTGACAAAACTTCCCAATGCCTTCCACTCCTACGATAGAGGCGTTGAGTCATAAAGCAATTGAGGGAGGAGAAGGGGAGAAGATGCATAGACTAGTAGCAGTGTGGGAAAACTCTTAAGTCTGAAATACTACTAACACCCTAAACACACAAAAAAAAAATCGACAGTCCATAAATTGAACATCTACTCTGCAGGCAATAGAAGCATATAACATTCACAAGCACAATCATAAGCAACATAATTTAACCAGGTTCAACCACAACCACTTATCCTCACCCATAAATAGCTCCATTACATTGGAACCATCGTAAGCATTCTTTTTAAAACTCTCGAAACATTTTAAATAATTTTTAGACTCCCCAAGCCTTATATGAAGAGCCTACAAATTTTTAATCATAACATACCGCTGGTTTCAGCTTTAAAAAACAATGTCACAGCTGAGAATTGTGATTGTACAGTGCAAAATAATTGGTATGCGTACTGTGATATACATGCTGCGCGCAGTCGGAATCTTATGCTCAGGAATCATAACCTCTTAGCTGTTCAAGAAGCAGGAAAGCATGGTGCAATTATACGACCACAATAGTTGATACAAGTGTTGGTTTAATGGCATCCAACACCAACTTAACAGGCGACAGCAGAGATCCCGAACACTGCTACTTACACAAGGAAAGTGAGATTTGTACACTGGACTCGTGCCAATGGATGCGTCATAGCTTAATCATGCTTTAATTTTTCATCGCACTAAATATCTTGAATAAAAAAAAGACTTACTTTATTTTAGGATTCTATAATGAAATCCTATACTACGAAACTACGAAACAAAAAAGAACCATCAAATTCATTTTTAATTATTAAATTTAACTAAGCGCGCTATTCTAAATCGAACCAAAGACAAACTTTCTTTTTTGAGCAAATTGCTGTAAACTTCCTGATGCCTTCCTGATGCAAGTTGCAATTGAACAGAATAGTGAACCACAGAAGGGAGGTGCCCAGATCCATATGACCAGCAGTTCAGAATTTCATATGCTCTTCTTAAGTGGTTGATGGAGGGCGCACAATTGAAAGTAGGGTGGGTGGATTGGATGATGGCGGAGATCGCATAGCAATTTTTTTTTTCACACACGTACATGGAGCACAGAGCAAATTAACAATGCAATGAATTGCATTACCTACTTTTTTTTTCATGGTGTTCCCAAAATGCCATTCCGCTCCTTCATTAAATTCCATAGGGTCATCCTATGCTCCTGAGTCTTCAATCCATGCATCATGATGCATTTGCTGAGTGATATTTAGCTCTGATTGTTAGGCCTGTTATGTTGGAAGGGACAAAAAGAATAGTGAGCGCCTGCTTCAAACAACTATGCATGCTTGAAGGCATGCCAATGTGTTGCTTACTAAATATACTTAAATGATACTCCCTCCGATATAAAATAGTAGTCGTTTTAGATATTAAAACAGTCTTAAAAATATAAGTTTGACCATAAAAAACTTCTAAATAATTATTTATAATGCATTAAAAATTATAATATTATGAAAGTTATTTTTAAGACGAATCTATCTATATGATTTTTATGTTCTCGATCTAAATAGTTTAAATGTTTTGTATGGATAAAGTTTTAAAGTTTTGACTTAGGACAAACTAAGTTTTCGACAACTACTATTTCATAACGGAGGGAGTAATAACTAAGTAGCAATACAATTTATAAAACTCACTAGAATTATAATATTATTGGGGGATCAGAGTAACCATTACAAAAACACAGATATTTTAGCCAAGACATACAAATTAAATTACAAAACACTATCCTACCTGAACCATGAGAGAAGAATAGTTTTGTCTCAGCAGTCACCTAGACAAACAAGTCATGTGATCCACTACACAGAGATCCATCCTCTATGCAATACACACCATTCCTACATATAAATCCATGATCATTAGTCAACATTGTAATCCTCTTAAAGGACTTGCTTGAATCGGTATCGATCCAGCTAGACAAAGTGAACTGTCCACACTAATGCACACCTCAAACTAGCTGGATCACCAACAATGGTACATGCTTTAGACACGAGTGTACTGATGAGTGAGGCGAACTGTCAACCCTTATGATTGGTTGGGTGCTCATGGAATTTAAGCTAGAGCGCCGTATATCTTGATTTAAAGTCTAAAGTTTTATAGAAAAAACTTTGAATATAGGTCAACCAAAACATGAAGCAGTCACTACAAAGACTCGCAGTTGTGGTATACTTCCTGATAAATGTCTATGCATGTGAGGACAAGAGGTTGGCATATAAAATGCTAAGTAGGGATGGATTCAGAATTTCATATTCCCTTGGCCAAGTGGCAGTTAGATTGGACTTATGAGAGGGCAAAATAGGGACATATGGTGGATGGATTGCATATAAATGTCAAACAAAACATATGTAGCATTTCTACTCACCCCAAATGTAAAAAAACAAACTAGGCAATAAATTTCAATGTAACGAACGAATGTTAATCGATCAAACACCTAGATGCTAATTTGATCTGCTGCTAAGACCATTTCTTGTTCAGTAAGAACTGTAAGGACCGATAGCAGAGTATGGGGGAGCGAGTTATAGTGGCATGGATCAACCACATATGAATTGCTTGATATGTTAACCGGAATTGTTAGAACTTTTAGTATAACAAATAAAAATTTGAATTCTAAAACTCATATTGTCCAAATCTTTCCTGGATCAGCTGTCTAAGTGGGCATGCGTGGTCGGAGATTTGCCGAGGCCTTCCATGCCTAGAAAATCAAATAGCAGCTGAGCAGAGAGGCAAATTAACAGGGAGGTATTCGAGGAGCTAGGCACTGATTTAGTTGATTTAGTGTTAAAATGACCCCGACGACCCCAACGACTTATTTTTCTGTATCCGCCCCTGCATAGGGTTATCCTATGCTACTGAGTTCCTGAATCCATGCATCATGATGCATTTGCTCAGTGATATTTAGCTTTGATTGTTAGGCATGTTATATTGGAAGGGATAAAAGGAATAGCGACCACCAGCGTCAAAGTATGCATGCTTGAAGGCATGCCAATGTGGTGTTCATTAAATATAATGTTAATAACTAAATAGCAATACAATTTACAAAAATCACTAGAACTATAATATTATTGGGGGATCAGAGTAACCATTACAAAAAAAACACATTTATTTAACCTACACATACATAATTAAATTACCAAACTCTATCCTACTTGAACCACGCGAGAATAATAGTTTTGGCTCAGCAATCACCTATTAAACAAGTCATGTGATCCACTACACAGAGATCCATCCTCTATACAATACACTCCATTCCTTCATATAAATCCACGATCGTTAGTCCACATTGTAATCCTCTAGCCAGACAAGGCGGACTTGTCCACTCTAATGCACACCTCAAAAAGCTCGATCACCAACAATGGTACGTGCTTTAGACACAAGTACATTGATGAGTGAGGCGGACTGTCCACCCTTATGATTGGTTGGGTGCTCATGGAATTTAAGATAGAGCGCAATATATCTTGATTTAACTCATAAGTCTAAAGTTTTATTAAAAAAACATTGAATATAGGTCTATCAAAACATGAAGCGGTCACTACAAAGACTTGCAGTTGTGGTTTCCTTCCTGATAATGGTTCATGCATGTGAGGACAAGAGGTTGGCGTATAAAACGTTAAGTAGGGATGGATTCAAAATTTCATATTCCCTTTGCCAAGTGGTAGCTACATTGGACTTATGAGAGGGTAAAATCAGGAAATATTGTGGATGGGTTGCATATAAATGTCAAAGAAAACATATGCAGTATCTTTACGCACCTCAAATGAAAAAAGAACAAACAAACTAGGCAACAAATTTCATTGCAACAAACGGATGTTAATTGATCAAACGCCTAGATATTAATTTGATGCTGCTATGACCACATCTTGTCCTCAGTAAGAGCTGGGATGAGTGCACCAACAGCAGAGTATGGGGGAGCGAGTTATAGTGGCATGGATCAACCGCAAATGAATCACATGATACGTTAACCTGAATTGTTAGAGCTTTTAGTAAAACAAATAAAAATTTGAACTATAAGACTCATATTGTCCAATTGTCTTTCTTGACCAGCTATAATTAGTGGGCATGCGTGGTCGGAGATTCCCTGATGCCTTCCATGCCTAGAAAATCAAAGAGCAGCTGAGCAGAGAGGCAAATTAACGGGGAGGTAATCGAGGAGCTAGACACTGGTTTAGCCGGGGATGAGGAGGGCAGAAAAAGGAGTACGCAACAGAGATTGGAGTGGCAAGTTTCAGGGGAAGACGGTGTAAAAGGACCGGGGCCGGTCCGGGCCTCCGGGGACATGTGTGGAAGGTGCGATCGCATAGGGCACTTAAATTAAAAGCATCTATTAATACCATCTCATGGACACAATCGAAATGTTTTTGATCGATCTCCTATGATCCAAATGTAAAGCTAGATGTTCAAATCTCCTATGATCCAAATTTATTTTACTTTCAAACTATTTTTTCTCTATTACACGTACTTACGTGTCTCCTGCTACGTTATACTCCCTCCATCCTAGAATACAAGGCGCAACTGCTTTTTTCCTACGTCCCGAAATACACGGCGCCTTCCTCGCGTAACGGCGCAAGCTCCTCGTCTCCTGCCCATTCACATGCACGCGGGCATGCAAAATTAATTAGCAGATGCATCACGGGGGCTGCATGCACGGGCGTGGAATTAGTATATGAATGCTTGGAATCAGCAGATGGCTAGCTGGGTGCGGGCGGGGGCTGCATGGCGAACGCGAAATTAGCGAATGCAAAACGTCAGGCGCGTCGGGGTGAGCGATAACTAAATCATCGCGCGTGTCTAATTAGTGAAATAAAACTGTTTCTTGGTTTCTGCATTGCTATCAGTTGCGCCTTATATTCTAGGATGGAGGGAGTATGTTTTAACTAAACTTTAAAGTTAGTTCCAATGCACTGGGACCTCAAAATTCTAGGACCGGCCATGGGAAGGACAGTGATTTATCTTAAATTTTGTTATTAAGGTCGTGTTCTATATAGTTTTGTAATCACATGCACATGCCCGATTTTAAAATGCTAATGGAGAACACACAGACAAATTAATGTTTCCAAGCAATCCGGACAGAAACGCATGTTACAAGGCAATTCTGCATTCCAAAAACTAAGAAATGGTTTAACTTGGAACAGTCTTCAAAACTAGTCTCTTCGTCCCAAAAATAATGTCATTCTATCATTCAAATAGAAAGACTAATATCGAAGCCAAATGACGCATGTGCCCCTGGTTATTTGGAATAAAGTTAATTAATGCTCATGCAAATTTGGTTAACAATTGGCCATTGAGAGTGGTAAGTGCCTAGGTGAGAGTGGAGTAATAAAAGAAGTAGGACCCATAGCTCGGGATGACATTCTTTTTGGTACAAATTTTGAAAGATAGAATAACATTCTTTTTTAGATGAAGAGAGTATGCTTTAACACTTAATTTCTCTTATAATATTGTTCATAATGATGAAATTATGGCCATTAATTAGAAAATAATTTTAAATATGAATTCATCGATATTATTTGTGTATCACAAAATCTATATATTATTACATAAATTATTGGTCAAAGATTAAGACGACTGAATCTTAAAATGTGTGTGTCTTGTATTTTGGGACGAACGGAATAATTTTTTTTACACCAGTTAAACATCTTAATTGCGCTCTTGATTTTGGTACCACCGATTGTTCACGTCCTTCTCCTTGATGACTTGACTCTGTTCATGTTCATGCGTCACCATCTTCTTCTTGGCAGATATTTATACCCTGACTCCCTATGCAATACCTCAATATTGGCTCTCCGACATATCTCACTCCTCTCCCCACAGGCTACAACCTCAATCACCTTGCTCTATCCAACCTCACCATCTACATTAAGGCGTTACTACAACAAAAACGGCTAATCTGGCTACCTCTATTAACACTACTGGAATCTCCCAATTTCATGAGGGCCAAAAAATATACACGAGGGCTAAAGCAATACCCTCGATATAAAACATGAAATCACGAGGGCAATCTACAACCCTCGTTAACAAGCATATATATAAGAGCCAAACAGAAGCCGTCGCTAAAAACAGTAGCCGCAGGTTACTCACGAGGGCCTACTGTTGGCCCTCGCAAATAATGGCCCAATAATTGCTAATTCGCGAGGGCTCCCAGATGACCCTCGCGAATAAGGCTGCCTCAGCAATTACTAGCGAGGGTCCTATTCCAGCCCTCGCGACTAAAAGGCCGATAAATTGAAAACCAAATACCTCTGTTAGCCTTAAATCTCCCACACATTTTGGTCTTACCTCGTTCTTCCGCAGGAACTTGGTTAACTCCTATATATTGTGAAGGATTCTCCCCCCGAATTCGACTCCGACAGAGAAACGACGGAGTCATCATCGGTCCCCGGAGGAGACAAGTGTTAAATAGTGTGTAACGGGTAATGCGTAATGTGTGTAATTCATAAATAGTTTATAGGGGAAGACGGTGTAAGGACCGGGGCCGGTCCGGGCCTCCGGGGACATGTGTGGAAGGTGCGATCGCATAGGGCACTTAAATTAAAAGCATGTATTAATACCATCTCATGTTTTAACTAAACTTTAAAGTTAGTTTCAATGCACTGGGACCTCAAAATTCTAGGACCGGCCTTGGGAAGGACAGTGATTTCTCTTAAATTTTGTTATTAAGGTCGTGTTCTATATAGTTTTGAAATCACATGCACATGCCCGATTTTAAAATGCTAATGGAGAACACACAGACAATTTAATGTTTTCGTGCAATCCGGACAGAAACGCATATTACAAGGCAATTCTGCATTCCAAAATCTAAAAAATGGTTTAACTTGGCACAGTCTTCAAAACTACTCTCTCCGTTCCAAAAAGATTGTCATTCTATCATTCAAATAGAAAGAATAATATTGAAACCAAATGACGCATGTGCCCCTGGTTATTTGGAATAAAGTTAATTAATGCTCATGCAAATTTGGCTAACAATTGGCCATCGAGGGTGGTGGGTGCCTGGTGGGAGTGGAGTAATAAAAGGAGCGGGACCCAAAGCCCAGGATAACATTCTTTTTTATACAAATTTTGAAAGATAGAATAACATTCTTTTTGAGACGGAGGGAGTATACTTTAACACTTAATTTCTCTTATAATATTGTTCATAATGACGAAATTATGACCATTAATTAGAAAATAATTTTAAATATGAATTCATCGATATTATTTGTGTATCACAAAATCTATATAATATTATATAAATTATTGGTCAAAGATTAAGACGACTGGATCTTAAAATATGTGTGTCGACTTGTACTTTGAGATGAAGGGAACAATTTTTTTACACCAGTTAAACATCTTAGTTGCGCACTTGATTTTGGTACAACCGATTGTTCACGTCCTTCTCCTTGATGACTTGACTTTGTTCATGTCATCATCTTCTTCTTGGCAGATATTTTTACCCTGTGACTCCCTATGTGTAAAACCCCAATTTGGAGATAATTCAAAATTTTCAGCCAATTTCAAATTGTATTTGAGTTTGAACCGAGCTAACACGTGGACCCCACCCTACTCTCTCTCTCTCTCCCTCTCTCTCACTACCTGGTGGCCCGCGCGCGCTCATTGTCTCCTCGGCCATGGCGCTGCTGCCTGCTACTTCTGCTCAGACTGCGCGCACAAGACCGTGATCGGTCGCATCCGCGCCGACCGCGTCATCATCACTACCTCGCTGCCCTGCTACTCCGCGCCGGCCCGTCGCATCGTTGCGCCTCTTCCGCGCCGTTATGCGCGCCCTGGACCAGCCGCACCCGCCCGTCCTCTATAAAGCCAAGGGCTACCCCGCCGGTGACCCTTTCCCTATTTTTCCCCAAATCGACCCTCGCTGGCACCAAAGCGATTCAAGGCGATTCCGTGAGCCACGATTCAATTCTTCCCCCCTCCAAACTTCTTGGCAATGCCCTAACCATTTCGCCCCGGTCAATTTCAACGGAGGCGCTCGGAGTTGCTGGGTCGCCGCTGTCCCTGTCTCGGCCGTCGACGAGCTCTTCGTCACCAGCCGCCTCCATCCTTCCGAGTGTCTGCCTTTGAGCTCCGTAAGCATCCACAACTGCCCCTTATGCACCCCGTGTAGCATCTAGCCTGTAGATCGATAGAGTTCGCGTGCGTCGCCGACGAACTCTTGGCTCCGCCGCCGTCACCGCGCTGCCGTGTCCGGCCACCCCTGGCCTCAGCGCGTGCATCGTAGGGAACCTTAGGGGCCGTAGGTGTCGGTGCGCGCACTCACATGACCGGAGGAAGGCCGTAACGCCGCGTCGTTCGCCGTTGGGAGGAAGACGATGAACGGTAGCCATCAGATCCTACGCCAAGATTAGTGTAGACTGAGGGGCATCGAGTCAATGACATGTGGGCCCCACAGGTCAGGGCACCCCTTCATTCGCTGGCTCAATGACTCGGCGCTGAGTCACTGTCTCGTTTGCCCCGGCCCCACCAGTCAGATTAAGTGGAGACGCCAGGAACGTGGGCGCCTTCTCCAAGCGGTAGCACTATCCGAAAAGACGCTTTCGATGTTCCCCTTTCGGCCGTGCTGGCGTGCGTTAGTGGGCCTTGGGCCGTTTCTGCCGCTGGGGCGTGGTGTCAGTTGGCTCGGCCCAGAAAGTTTTACCAGTTAAAAACATTTAATCATTTACTTAATTCCAGATATAGCTAAAGGATTTATTTAAAATAGCTAGGAACCCCCAAAAATTCTAGAAAAATTCAGATAAATACTACAGACCATTTTTGATTTAATAAAAATATAAAATCATCCACTGTAAAGGGAAATTTGCACTATTGTTGTAATAGTAGTCTCCCCTATATATAAATAGTTAAATTGATTCTAGGGTATTTGTTGGTTATTTTTAATTAAAGATTTTGTCACCAAATGTCGTTTAGAAAATATTGGTTTGATAAATTCCTTAATAATTATGGAATAATTAAAATTAGCTTTTCAACTTAAATATAATCATAGGGGTATTTTATTACTAAACACCAACAAATAGCTAGCTCTTTCTTTATTAAATTAACCATGAGATGATTTTAGAAAATAATTCAATAAAAAATTATAACCTAGGTTTATCTCTTTTTATTTAGGAGCACTTAGTATAACGTCAAATCCGATAAACATTACCTCGTACGTAGGTTGATTTTCAAAAAGTTGTCATTTTACGTCGCTTAGAAACCCTAATCACCCTGTTACGACCTTATCGTACGAAATCGTATTTTGGGGTTTAGTAGACTGTTATATACTGATAATATTATTTTTAATACACTTGGTCATGCACAGCATATCATACGAAAAGTAGGTTCGCTAATTAATCTTAGGCATTAATGCCGAGGGTATGACCTAGGTCGTGCATGCATCATGTTTTCTGTTGCATTAGTAAGTAATTGTTAGTTTGATTGTATGATTAGACGTAGGCGATTCTGAAGGAAGGTTTGGGGACACTGACAAGGATCACCCACCTGATCAAGGCGAGTTAACACTCACTCTTTAGATGCAGTCCGTATTAGGGAGAGATTGCGACTTTCCCTAGTGCGGATTAACATCACTAAATATCATGTTCATTACCCAGTTTTCTATTAATTATTTTGTTTATTAATTAAATGCATGCTTAGTAAACTACCTAATTGTTAATCATGCAATATTCATACATGCCTGCCTTTGAACTGTTTAGCATTAATGACTGCCTTAATTGTCATTATTCTTGATAGCTTATGATTATACTGGTAACCACTTTAACCCTACCTAATGGGTAAAACATGCATAGACTGGCTTAGGCATAAACAAATCGTCTGGCTAATCGTCACAGAACGGTGAACCGATATTCACCGGTCATTCATTCTTCTCATTTAATATGATACGACACATGATAGTTAGGGCTGTTAGTTGCATGTTGGGCTGATTGTGTTTAGGGTAAGGTTATGTGGGAAGTTGGTCTGGTTGATCGGGTTGTTGGGATAGTCCAAGTGTGGTGTGGTCGATGACCGTGGAAGTAGAGACTACCGGTGGGTTGCCCCAAAGAGGACATCCTGATGGATGATTAAGGCACAGGGTGCCTAGGTGCTGGGTTTAGCCAGGGCTTACCTAGGAGGAGCGCGGAGTAACACGCGTTGCGTGGAGATCGCTGCCATCTGAGAGATGGTTCCAACACAACACGTGGCCATCGCGGGGAGTGCGGGTCTTGGATCGCCAGCTATGAGCGCTATGCGGAGGTCCTCTGGGACCATTCTCGATAGGGACCGACATTGGTCATCACCGAGGGTGATATTGGCCACATATCCCTAAGATGACGGCCGGCTAGTGAGGGCTGGCAACCACCTAGGCTGAGGCGGGCATGCCATGGCATGTGTGGTCCATAACAGGATTGCCAAGTCCTGTAATGATGGCGAAACTAGGAAAGGTTGGGGGCAACCGGAAGAAAGTCCGGAGGAACGGACAAGCTGGTATGGTGATCGGTTAAGTTGGGTTTTGTATTTAGTTGAGAGTTGGTTGATTGTCGGATGGTTGGTATGTTTGGTTGGTTAGTTGGTTTTTGGTGCATTGGTAAGATGGAAAACACCTGATTTATAATAACAAGACAAATTCTAGTTGATGCTAGATAGGATGTTTTCAAAGTCTTATTAAATTTGGCTTTACGCAAATAAAATAAACCTTCCCTCAAATAAAAGCCTTCTTAGCACTATTTGCATTAAGGGAAGTGTTAACTAGCCAGCGTTTGGCTGACGCTGACCTCACCTTCTTACCCTCTTTAGTAGATGGAGCCGAGGATGACCCTTATGTTAGAATTATTGGGCCAGGCCCATTTAATATCTAAATAATTCCTGGAAAATCTCAAAGGCCCATGTATGCATGAGGCATGTGAAATTTCTTTAGTACCATATTGCTAGTGGGAGGAGTGGAGGACATGCTTAAATAGTGGAGCTTGCTCCCTTCCACTAGAGAATGTGATGGGAGAGAGAAATAGAGAATCACACGCGCGCGCTTGCCTCGCCTCCCCGGGCAGGGGCCGGGGCGGCGCGTGCGCACGGCACCTGCGTGAATGGTCCGCCGAAACCGGACCCTCGTGCTTGCGCAGACGCAGCCTCCTTTTGCAGTTTTATTTCTTTTGCTCTCCGGATTTTGCGGGACAGATATGGTTGGACTCGGTCGCGGCCCGTTTCGCGATCCGTTTGCCTCACGTATTTTGCTATATAAATCTGCCGTCCAGAGGGAGAAGATCAGATCGACCTAGGGTTTGCCACCTCCCTCTGCTGCGCCGCCGCTTCGGTTCTTCCCCATCCCGTGCGCCGGCGTGCACCGCCGTTCGGGAGAGCAGGTCTCCGGAACCGATCGCCCTCGACCTCCTGCACCGGGTAGGGCGAATCAGGTTTTTGGGAAGCGCTCGGCGATCGCTCACGCTTCTTCTTCTTCGCTTCGCGAGGACTTCTTCCACTACGCCGTCGCGATCTGCGTCGGCATCACCTTCTCCAACACGGCGTCAGATTCGGAGAACCAGAACCAGACCTCGCCGCAACTCGTACCGTACGGCGACGACGACCAAGTCCAGTAAGTCATCTCCTTCGCAAGTTCACCAGAGAGATATACGTGTATTTCTTCTGCACGTGTATCTAGGTTGTGCTTCTGTGGTTTCAACCTGTTTTATCTATCACTCAGACGTTGTGCGTGTTATATCTCTTGATTAAAATAAACCTGAAAGTGCTAATTATTCCAACAATCCAAAAACCTGATTTATTTAGGCACTTTGGTTTATCGATGGCTCGTTTTGCTGATGCTCTGAAACCGGAGAAATTTGGTGGAGTAAATTTCAAGAGATGGCAAGTAAAGGTGCAGCTGTGGCTGACAGCTATGAACGTGTACTGGGTAAAGGATGACAAACCAAAGGGAACCCTAACTCCTGAAAAGGAGAAAGAGTTTCAGGAAGCCACCACTCTTTTCCGGGGTGCAGTTCTTAGTGTGCTCTCAGACCGTCTGTGTGATGTGTATATGAACATCACAGATGCGAAAGAGATCTGGGATGCGCTGAGTAATAAATTTGGTGCATCTGACGCTAGCAGTGAACTGTATGTCATGGAGCAGTACCACGACTTCAAGATGGTTGATCACCGTTCTGTTGTCGAACAGGCTCATGAGATACTGGTCATTGTGAGGGAACTCGAACTCCTTAAGTGCAAGTTACCCGATAAGTTTGTGGCTGGGGGCATTATTGCCAAGTTACCTCCTTCGTGGAGAAACTTTGTCACATCTCTAAAACATAAGAGACAAGAGATCTCCGTTGAGGGGTTGATCGTGTCTCAAGATGATGAAGAGAAAGCTCGGGCTAAAGATGCATCTGGGAAAGGAGTCGAGGGACAGTCCAGCGCCAATGTTGTCCAGCAGCATGGCAAGAACAAAGGGAAGAATAAAGTCAAGCAAACCACTGCATTCAAGAAGAAGAAGTTGAACAAGGATGAGATGCCTTGCTGGATTTGCGGTGAGGTTGGGCACTGGGCTAAGAAGTGTCCAAACCGCAAAGACAAAAAGGGTAATCTGGGCAGACTTCAAAGTCATCAATGTGACCATTGGCGACTTGGTGAGGGAACCGATGGGTATGTTTTACCTCATTGTTCTTTCGGTGAATCAGTCCACCGATTGGTGGATTGATCTTGGGGCTAATGTGCATGTGTGTTACGGCGTTTCAATGTTCACTTCTTATCGAGGCGTACCACGGTTCAGCCGTTTTGATGGAACGGGTCCAATGCTTCATTCTTGGTGTTGGTACGGTAGATCTGAAGTTTACTTCGGGAAGATCGTGCAATCGAAGAACGTGCAGCATGTCCCTCAATCAATAAGAACACGGTCGCGGGTCCCTTCTCTGCAGAGATGGGTTTAAAGTGGTGTTTGAGTCCAATAAGGTAGTCTTGTCGAAACATGGTTTGTTTATTGGAAAAGGCTATGAGTGCGGAGGCTTGTTCCGCTTTTCCCTTTCTGATGATTGTCATAAAGTTGTGAACCATATTTGTGATCATGCTATTGAGAGTGAGGCTGATGTTTGGCACTCACGTTTATGTCATGTTAATTTTGGTTCTATGTCTCGGCTTGCGAGTATGGGTTTAATCCCTAAATTTCCCACTGTTAAAGGTTCTAAGTGCCAGACTTGTGTGCAATCAAAACAACCTCGTAAGCCTCATAAGGCCGCCGAGGAGAGAAATTTGGCACCTCTAGAGCTTATACATTCAGATATTTGTGAGATGAATGGTGTGCTGACAAAGGGTGGAAAGAGATATTTCATGACTCTGATTGATGATGCTTCTAGATATTGCTATGTGTATCTGTTGAAAACTAAAGACGAGGCTCTAGACTTCTTTAAAATCTATAAGGCTGAGGTTGAAAACCAGTTAGACAGGAAAATTAAGAGACTTAGGTCGGATCGTGGTGGAGAGTATTTCTCTAGTGAGTTCGACTTATTCTGTACGGAAAATGGAATTATTCATGAGAGGACGCCTCCCTATTCGCCCCAATCAAACGGGGTGGCTAAAAGAAAGAACCATACTCTAACTGATTTGGTGAATGCCATGTTAGACACTGCGCGCGGGTTTATCTAAGGCATGGTGGGGGGAGGCCGTGTTGACCGCATGTCATGTCCTGAATAAAGTCCCTGCAAAGAATAAGGAGAAAACCCCATATGAAATATGGAAGGGAAGAAAGCCATCACTTTCTTATCTGCATACTTGGGGTTGTTTGGCGAAAGTCAATGTGCCAATCACAAAGAAGCGCAAGCTTGGGCCTAAGACAGTAGATTGTGTCCATCTGGGTTATGCTCCTCGTAGCGTTAGCGATAGATTTTGGTGATAAGATCGAGGTGTCGACATGTGCATTGGCACGATCATGGAGTCTAATGATGCTACTTTCTTTGAGAACATCTTTCCTATGAAAATTGAGCATAGCAGTTCTGGTAAAACTAGTGAGATAATTCTCGAACCTTCTACTCAAATTGAATATCCTGAACCAACACCTGAGGAAAATCCTGAGGAGGATGACGGTGAGGCTCCGAGGAGGAGCAAGAGACAGAGGATTGCAAAATCCTTTGGTGATGACTTCACTGTGTACCTCGTGGATGACACTCCCACGTCGATTTCAGAAGCGTTTGCATCCCCTGATGCAGACTACTGGAAAGAGGCGGTTCGTAGTGAGATGGATTCCATTCTTGCGAATCAGACTTGGGAACTCACAGAACTACCTTATGATTGCAAACCTGTAGGGTGTAAATGGATATTTAAGAAGAAGCTTAGGCCTGATGGTACTATTGAAAAGTATAAGGCTCGGCTTGTGGCCAATGGTTATACCCAAAAAGAAGGCGAAGATTTCTTTGATACATATTCACCCGTGGCTAGATTGACTACAATTCGTGTACTACTTTCCTTGGCTACCTCACATAGTCTTATTGTTCATCAAATGGACGTTAAGACAGCTTTCCTAAATGGAGAGTTGGACGAGGAGATCTATATGGATCAGCCTGATGGATTTGTAGTAGAAGGTCAAGAAGGCAAGGTGTGTAGGTTATTGAAATCTTTGTATGGCCTGAAACAAGCTCCTAAGCAATGGCATGAGAAGTTCGATGAACTTTAACCTCATGGGCTTTGTCGTGAATGAGGCCGATAAATGTGTATATTATCGGTATGGTGGGGGCAGGCGTTATTTTGTGTCTCTATGTGGATGACATATTAATTTTTAGGACAAGTCTTGATGTGGTTCACGAGGTCAAGTCTTTCTTGTCTCAAAATTTTGATATGAAAGATCTAGGAGAGGCTGATGTAATCTTGAACATCAAGCTACTGAAGGGTGAGGATGGGATCACTTTGTCACAATCCCATTATGTGGAAAAGGTTTTGAATCGCTTTGGCTTTGTTGATTGCAAAACTTCTCCAACACCCTATGATCCTAGCATTGTGCTTCGAAAGAACAAGAGAATTGTTAGAGATCAGTTGACTTACTCTCAAATCATCGGGTCACTTATGTACCTAGCTAGCGCTACAAGGCCAAACATCTCGTTTGCTGTTAGCAAGTTGAGCCGGTTTACTTTTAATCCGGGAGATGATCATTGGCGAGCACTCGAAAGGGTAATGCGCTACTTGAGAGGTACTACAAACTTTGGCTTGCACTATACTGGTTACCCAACAGCGCTGGAAGGGTATAGTGATTCCAATTGGATATCTGACGCTGATGAGATAAAGGCTACAAGTGGATATGTGTTCACTCATGGTGGCGGAGCAGTCTCGTGGAGGTCTTGTAAACAGACTATCTTGACACGCTCAACAATGGAAGCAGAATTGACTGCTTTGGACACGGCCACTGTTGAAGCAGAGTGGTTGCGTGAACTCTTGATGGATCTTCCGGTGGTTGAAAAGCCGATTCCGGCTATCCTTATGAACTGTGATAATCAAACAGTGATTGTTAAGGTGAACAGTTCTAAGGACAACATGAAGTCCTCAAGACATGTGAAAAGACGACTGAAGTCTGTCAGGAAATTGAGAAACTCCGGAGTGATAGCGTTGGATTATATCCAAACGGCTAAAAACCTGGCAGATCCTTTTACAAAGGGTTTATCACGGTGTGTGATAGACAATGCATCGAGGGAACTGGGTATAAGACCCACGTGAGTTACACCATAGCGGTAACCCAGCCTATGTGATCGGAGATCCCGTGAATTAGGTCCTGGGGAAAACAAGCTAATGGTTAGCTGGATGAGAGTATAACCTAACCCATTCCATGTGAGATGCAATACTCTCGAAATCTGTATGGCAGGTTGGCATTTGCCTTAATGTTGTTCTGTTGGCTTTAATTAGCGAAGATGTCATCCTACAGAGCATCTTGAAAGAACACACCTATATGAGCCCGACTGTTGGAAGTCGCAGTCTATGAGACTTGGGTAATCTCTAGTAAGCTCATGAAGAGACCATGGAGTACGACTTATATGCTCCACCCGCGGGGTAGCCTATTGGCAGCCAAGTATCAGTTGGCTTTGAGTGAAACTTGTTCACACAAAACTTGCAATTCAAGGCGTAGTCCATTGTCCAAGTTGTGAATGAGTGTAGCTTAAATGTCTAGGTGCAATTCAAGGCATAGTCCATTGTCACCGAAACACTGGTATATAAAATGACTTTGGGATCAGGCAAACTTGATGGGACTTTGAGACACGGTGGGGATTGTTAGAATTATTGGGCTGGCCCATTTAATATCTAAATAATTTCTAGAAAATCTCAAAGGCCCATGTATGCATGAGGCATGTGAAATTTCTTTAGTACCATATTGCTAGTGGGAGGAGTGGAGGACATGCTTAAATAGTGGAGCTTGCTCCTCCCACTAGAGAATGTGATGGGAGAGAAATAGAGAATCACCTGCGCTCGCCTCGCCTCGCCGGGCCGGGCTCGGGCTCGGGCGGGGGGCGGCGCGCGGCATCTACGTGAATGGTCCGCGAAACCGGACCCTCGTGCTTCTTGTGAGACTTGACCTCCTTTTGCAGTTTTATTTCTTTTGCTCTCCGGATTTTGCGGGACAGATATGGAATATACAAATCGTGTTGGACTCGGTCGCGGCCCGTTTCGCGATCCGTTTGCCTCACGTATTTTGCTATATAAATCTGCCGTCCAGAGGGAGAAGATCAGATCGACCTAGGGTTTGCCACCTCCCTCTGCTGCGCCGCCGCTTCGGTTCTTCCCCATCCCGTGCGCCGGCGTGCACCGCCGTTCGGGAGAGCAGGTCTCCGGAACCGATCGCCCTCAACCTCCTGCACGGGTAGGGCGAATCAGGTTTTGGGAAGCGCCGCGATCGTCACGCTTCCTTCTTCCGCTTCGCGAGGACTTCTTCCACTACGCCGTCGCGATCTGCGTCGGCATCACCTTCTCCAACACGGCGTCAGATTCGGAGAACCAGAACCAGACCTCGCCGCAACTCGTACCGTACGGCGACGACGACCAAGTCCAGTAAGTCATCTCCTTCGCAAGTTCACGAGAGATATCGTGTATTTCTTACGCACGTGTATCTAGGTTGTGCTTCTGTGGTTTCAACCTGTTTTATCTATCACTCAGACGTTGTGCGTGTTATATCTCTTGATTAAAATAAACCTGAAAGTGCTAATTATTCCAACACCTTATGAGTGATATGAAGACGGACAGGATTATGGTGGACCTGAGGAGTCTTAGGGGTCGCTCTGGTCGTGGATGGACACTAGTCGATAGGGATTCTTTTGGGTACATATTTTGATGACTGCTGTAACTCTGAACATTGTTTGTAATCTAAGGCGTGTGTGGGCCGTCTTATTAAATTCGCCTAAGGGCGTAATAATGATTGTAATATTCAGGGATTTTTTTTATCGATGTGTGCTTGTATCGGCTACGTGGTCTTCCACGCTAGCGTACGTACTGATCTAGGGGCTAGTGCATGGGATCGTTGACCCTCAAGGTAAGATAAAATTGTGCTCTATCCAACCTCACCATCTACATTAAGGGTGTGTTTGGTTAAGCTGCCCTGGATGATTCCGTCCAGCACGGTCTGATTTTTTGTTTGGTTGGTATAAATTGGTCCCGGTTCCTTCCGTCCATGGGATCAATCCCGTGTTCTCCAGGGCGGTCGGCTTCGTCTGAGGTAAAAAGGTGAATTCCCTTCATCTGAGTCGACTCCGTCACTACGCCTCCCACACCAACTCCAAGTCTCCTCCTTTGCCTCGCCGGGCCGCCGTCGCCATTACCTAGTCCCACCTGCGCCGCCGCCCCAGTCTTGCTGCTCTGCTCTAGTAAACTTTTCCCCTCCGCCCCGAGATGAGTAGAGCTAGATCCGACGGCGGGCCAGCGGCGCGCCTCCTCCTCCCCTCCACCTCCTCACCCGACAGCGCGCCTCCTCCTCCCCTCCACCTCCGTCGTTAGCGCTCCTCCTCAGCCGCCGTGCCTCTTCCTCCCCCAACGACCAGAGGCGCGGCGCGGGGCGAAGCTTGGCGCGGCGGCGCGGGGCTTCTCCTCCTTCTTCCCGGCGCCGTCTCCTTCTCCGCCGCCGCCGCCAGCACCCTTCCTCTTCCACGTCACTGTCGCCTCCCCATTCTTCTCCGACGTCGTCTTCCTTGGGGACGCCGGTGAGCATCTAGGTGACCCTCTTGAAGGAGGCGGCATGGCGGCGGCGGCTGAGCTATGGGGAGGGGGCGACCGGCGGCGACGAGCTAGGAGGAGGGGGCGACCGGCGATGGGGAACCTAAGGTGGAGGGCGCCAGGGGCGACGGCGCCGAGGTGGAGAAGCAGAGGAGAGGGAGAGAGAACGGGGCGGTAAAACCAATTGGTCAATGGACGAAAAAAAAAAACGCAACCAAACACCACCGCATAGATGAATTTATGCATTACCAACCTATCCTATCCCTAACCTTATGTTGGATGGTCCAACATGACGTAACCAAACACACCCTCAAGCGCTACTACAACAAAAAGAGTATGTAGAGTCAGACGGCTAATCTGGCTACCTCTACTTAGTCCACGTTCCACTCCATATAGCGAGTAGATGTGAATGTGAGTAGACATAGAAACTGTCTCTGCCTAAAACAAAACTGCATCGAAAACCTAGTTAAACTCGTAGCACGCCAAAATAAAAATTAGCGGCAGTTGCCCACCAAAAAAAATCTAAATTAGCCCTCTTTTCTACAGGGCAGGCAGTTGCTAATTATCTCCAATAACAGCGCACCTTCTCAAGTACGTCTATCTCCCAAAAATTTCTATCTACCTTAGCCCATGGGCATGCCATTAGTTGCCGTCGCCACCAGAGCACTTTGCGGCTAAACTTGAGATTAGAGATTAAATTAGCATAGACAATGCAAACACAAAATGCTTTCTTTAAGTTGTCTTCGATTGTCAAATTACATTCATACTAACCTGGATCCTAAAGAGTCAATGCAATAGTGGGTATCCGGTCCCTCTTAAATCGATCGCCAAAGGTCTATAATCTATACGAATGTGCATTTTGCTCCTTAGCCACAAAACTATTGACCACAGCCTGTCAGGTAGGAGGTGCTAGAAATATTGTTATTTAACTTACTTCCTAGTTCTCATTCTCCAGTACCTCAAGTTCTCGAGAAAAGGCAAAAGGAGCAGAGAGGGAGAAAAGCGGAATTGGAGATGGTGCACTGGACATATTTGCAGTATTGTAGCCATTGATTTTTTTTTTTTTTGAGTAAAGGGCAGAAGAACTGCTGTCTATCCAATGAAGAAGAAGAAATGAGCCATTGATTAATGAATAGCAATCATATTCAGTAGACACATGGAAGGCTTGAGAAAAACTAATTTCTGAATCTTTCGTGCTTTTTGTCAAACATTATCCTGCAACTAAGTCATGCCGATTTGAAATATACAGGCAGAGAATGAAATTGTGATTCTCTCTAGAAGTCTTTCTTTTAACGTAAAACAGAGACTATTCATATTCATTAGGATGAAAAGCTGGGGGGGGGGGGGGGGGTAAAAAAACTCACTTACGTAGGAATTTAAACAGGGCCAAAGAAAAACAGGGCGAAGGTGGAGGTTAGCAACAACCCAAGGACCTCAAAACAACAGTGTGCCTCTTGCCAGGTCAATGGGCCTCAATTGGAATGTACAAGGTGATGCTCTTGCGATTTAAAGATGACATATCTTAGAGGTGATTAGAAGATGAATGAAACTTGTATAATGCAAGCGCTTGGACATCATTTGTACTGCTTTATAATTTCAAAAAGGTAATGTTAATATGCTATGTAAATGTAATCTTTTTTTTGTTACATTTTAAATGAGCGCATGTTCATGCGGACTGGTTAGTAGCAGATAGTACCATATCAGTAGCAAATCATTGTCTGTTTTAGGGCCACTATGATTAAATAATATTTGCTATTACCTAGCTAATAGATTATAACATTCCTCTGTTGTCTAGCAATAAATCTGAAACTATTGGGGACAGATTTCCTAGAATAATTTTTGCATAGGATGCAGCAACTGCAAGCGCATATTTTGGCAATCTTGCTTCTTAACATTTGTACTCCATAACACAATATCGCTTGTGAAGTCATGCGATTGTTGTAAGCTTCTCGATCCCTTCCATCCTTATGAGTAGAAATTTGGCACGAGTTAGGGACGAGGGGAGATGCATGCATATGGACCGGTAGGCAAAGCGAGTGAGAGAGAAGGGGAGATGCATGCATATGGACTGAGGAGAGGAAGTTGTGTTAAGTCATGCGGTTGTGGTAAGCTTCTTGATCCCTTCCATTTTTATGAGTAGAAATTTGGCAAAGCGAGTGAGGGATGAGAAGGGATGCTTGCATCTGGACCAGTAGGCAAAGCGAGTGAGAGAGGAGGGGTGATGCATGCATATGGATCAGCAGCGTCGGTAGCTTATGTGAGGAGAGGAGGTTGTGTTAAGTCATGTGGTTGTGGGAAGCTTCCTGATCCCTTCCATTCTTATGAGTAGAAATTTGGCAAAGTGAGTGAGGGACGAGGGGAGATGCATGCATATGGACAGGCAGGCAAAGCAAGTGAGAGAGGTGGGGAGATGCATGCTTATGGACCAGCAGTGTCAATAGCTTATGTGAGGAGAGGAGGTTTGCATATAAAACATTGGGGAAGGATCGATTCAAAATTTCATACCTTCTGTCCTAAGTGGTACTATGGTAGTTAAATTGAACTTATGCGAGTGCAAAATCAGGATATATGGTGGGTGGATTGCATATAAATGACAAGGAAAACACATGTAATATCTTCTTGCATCTCAAACGAAAAAAAACAAAATAGGCAATGAATTGCATTGTGTAAAGGATGATCCCGGTCCCTAGGGATTACCGGCATCCAATAACGGTGCATTGTAACCTTTTGCTTTTTGCGACTTGGGCTCATTGTGTTATGCTCTGTGCATCCCTCTTTTGTATTTTTTTCTCCTTCTCGTTTTGAATAAATTGTAGTTCTTCTTTTCTTTACTTTAGAAAATGAATTGCATTGCAACGAACTAGACCCACCTCTTGATGTCATTTTTGGAAGCTCTCAAAGTTTAATAGATAAACGAAAAACTAGATAAGACATTAGTAAATATGATGTAAAGACTTGTAGTAGTGAAGAAAGAAGCGTGTAAAACAACCAGTACGTGCTTCTGATGGAGTACATAACAAGACCTCGTTTTGGTCATCACTTGCTCGGTCGATGGATTACAGATCACAACGGATGACTTCGATCAAATCCTTCGATGATGATTCGACTTTGTTGTTGAGAGCTTGAGGCCACATATTTGTTCAGTTGGGATATGGGGTTGTTTGTGCTCTGCATCCACGAACTCCTTTGCTAAGTGAAATTCCGCTTTGCTGGTT
This sequence comes from Raddia guianensis, assembly GCA_036346415.1. Lineage (NCBI taxonomy): Eukaryota > Viridiplantae > Streptophyta > Magnoliopsida > Poales > Poaceae > Raddia > Raddia guianensis. The sequence goes on along the minus strand of CM070543.1, from coordinate 23,591,721 downwards.
TTGGCAGATAGAATTACAATTAACAAACACCCAAAATTGTGACAGCTGACGGGAGCTGGAAGGGATGAAAGAGCAGAGCTTGGAGGAGCGAGTGACAGTGGCAGGTAGCCAGGCAGTGTTCAAGCATACCGGTTCATCTTCATTTCGTTGCTAAGGGAGTGTTAATTGTTCTTAGAGGCAAGCAACTTTTTTATTCGATTAGAAAAAGGAAGAACAAAGCAACAAAGTCTTGAGCTAGCCCAAGACAATTGAAGCACCAGGCCTAGGCCAGTTTTCACAACCATGCTGGTGTACAACTATTTACATCATCTACAATTATTCTCGCGATTTCATTGTATCAACTAGTAGGCCTCCTCCTTCCTCCTCCCTCCTCCTCCTTCATCTGCACAACGCGCAAGGGAGCAATCCCGTTCGGATCCCGACCGGACGGGATCCCATTCCCAGGAATTTCCCTTTATTTAACATTTTAACCAAGAGTTTAAGTCAGGCAATAGATCATATCCGTTGCTCCCTTTTTCTTTTTCTTTTTCTTTTTCTTTTTTCCTCTCGATTTCTTTTGTGCAACGGCATGCACGCACGACGACTCCTTGTTGCCGTGCAATCAATCCACGGCCGGATGGCACCACTTCAACACCGGCCGAATTAGCTTCCTATTTGTAAACCTGTACAGCCGAGCTGAATGCTGCTGCGTCACCTACGACGGTCTCGTTCTTTTCAGCTTAGCATAGCGTTTCACTGTATCAAAATTTATCATTTTTATATAGCTTATCTGGTATAATTATTTGTAATGATTTTTCTCAGATTTTTAGTAGTCCTCTTAAAGATAGTAAGACTATTGTCGACGGTTGAGATAACGATCTCAAGTCGCTAAGGTTCTTGAAGATTGAGATAGGAGACACGCCGAACCACCACGAACAACAACGAACAGGAGACAGGGGTTTTTATCCTGGTTCAGGCCTCTCGGGAGAGATAATAGCCCTACGTCCAGCCTTTCTTATATATCAGAGATGATTACAAGAGGTGACTCGACGAGACGAACAAGTCTCGGTGAGATTATGGTGTATATCAGGTGCTAAAAGTTAGATCAAGTCGTAAAACTCGTCCTCAAATATCCGATGTTGGAATGCGTAAACTCGTGCCCTCTACACGCCGTAGGGGCTTGGTTTATATAGTGCAGAGCAAACCGACCTACCGAGCGAATATCGGGCCGGGCTAACTACGAGATCATAACGAACTCATACATGCCAAATATATCCCGAAGCAGATAAGGCATACTCCTAGTCTTGGGGATCACGACTCCTAATCCAATTCGGGAAACCAACGTCCGGGTCTTCACGCAGCCGTGCAGAACTCTTGTTCGAGTCGGACTCAAACACGATTCCTTGGCCGTTATGCACCGTGCCGACCAAGAAGTTGTTCGACAGGACGCATATGGGCCAGATAGAACCTTCCAGGGAGCTGGGCCCTGGTAGGCTGTTCGACTGGGCCATCAGGGAGTGGGCCATGGCAATGGGCCGTGATTTTATCCCCGACAGCTAGCCCCCGAGACTCAAGTGGAAGGACTCACTAGAGTAGGGTCTTCCTCTTGAGACTCTAAGTCACGAAGAGGGTATTTTTCCTGCTACAAAGACGTGCAACAGGCGACCGAACAGGTTGTGGTTCGACCGAACAAGACTTGTTCGGGACCGAATAAACCCGCCCGGTGCCGAGCAACTCTGTTGCGCCGAACAGGGAACGACATCTGTCCGAGCAGAGCACCCAGCCTTCGATACAGAAATCGGAAGAAGTGAGGTGAATCATCTCCTTGAGGCTGAACGTCATCAAGGAGGGATTGGATTCTTAGTAGTGAAGAGCGTACCACCGCATCCGGTAAGATCAGATCTTCCGGGAGAATGAACATAGCAAGTCGCGAGACGGACTCGTGCTGCTGCATCCAGGCATTCAGATGCCTAGGAAAACATGAACAGAAATAGAGAAACCACCTCTCGGGCTAGAGCTTGTCCGAGGAAATAGAGATTGCGCTCTCGAGCAAACGTTATGCTCAGGAGCGAAGGCGATGTGCCCCTAGACGTAGATCATGTGCTAAGAGCAGACAATGCATACGAAGGGGAAGGCGACCCAGTCCCCGAGCGTAGAGCTCGCCAAAGAAACCAAGTAAGGAGATCTAGTCCCCGAGCACGGAGCTCGTTAAAGGAATCAGAAAGTGCGACCAGGCGAAGACGTACCCGGTAGGAGCCAGCGCCCGGCGAAGAGCTGCCGGCGAGGTGATCAGCCCGAGCACGGAGCTCGTCGCGGGGACCAGATGCGCGCTCCGGGCGAAGAACTGCCCGGTGCGAGGTGAATCACAACCCGATGCAGTCAGAACCGCAAGAGAACGTGTAAAATCAACGCTTTACCCATGACGTATTCCTTGCGACAGTATTAGTGTTGTCTTGGCAAGTGCAGAACCGACGCTTGGAGTGCCCGTTGCGATGAGAATCGGCTTACGATGGGCATGCCCGTTGCGATGAGAATCGGCTTACGGTGGGCAGGACTCCGTTGGTGGCGCAATACCTTGACTTAGCCGAACTGTGAAGGTCAGTGCCGGGCAAAGGCGAGAAATCATACGCGGGTGAAGTGAATCAGTCCCCGGGCATGGGCGGAGCAAACCCGAGAAGAGAGGGATGCAGACATCGGTTTTGGCGGGGAAGCCTAGAACCTCGCCACGACCATCACCGGAGTCTGACGTTCCCCGTTCCTGTATTTCCTGCAGAAGACAAACAAGAAACGAGCAGCAAGGGGAAAAAGAGAGCAAGAAAAGGCTCTAAGAAGAGCAAAGCGAGTTTTAGAAAAAACACGCAAAAGGCGACCTACCCGCACAAGACATAATTTTTTCTGTGTACGTCCCCGATAGCGTTAGTGTCACCTCGGCGAATGCGGAACCGACGCCAGGAGTGTCCGTTGCGATGAGAATCGGCTTACGATGGGCAGGACTCCGTTGGTGGTGCATTGCTCCGGATTACCGTGCCAGGAAGGACGTAGCATGGATAAAGAAGACGTGTGCGGGCAAGTGCAGCCCCGCTATGGCTAAGACCGCTAACCAGGGAAGGCGATCGGGACCTTAGCCGCAGGCAAAACGTGCGAGGCGAAATCTTATCCGGCCATGGACCCGTGCAGCGTTGGTGTCGCCTCGGCGGGTGCGGAACTAGCGCCAGAAGTACCCGTTGCGATGAGAATCGGCTTATGGTGGGCATGCCCTTTGCGATGAGAATCGATTTACGGTGGGCAGAACTCCATCGGTGGTGCACCGTTTCGGTTAACCGGAGCTGTACAGGTCGTTGCCAGATAAAAAGACATGCTCGCACGCGGGGAGCGCTACGGGAGCGAAAGACCAACGAGGTTTTGGAAAACCAACGCTAAGGAAAGGAACTGGAAAACTGAAAACGTACCGGGGTTGCCGAAATTCAGCTCAAGTCCCAACTGACCGAGGAGAGGCAGTCCTCCGAGGTTTTTCGGGAAGAAGCCGAGGAGTTTCGCGCGCTGTCCGCAAGGACTAGCATCACGGAAGGAAGGGTCGAGGAGCTGGCCGAGCAGCTCAAGACCGCCGAGCAGCGCCTGAATCAGGGTGAGAGTCTGACCGAATAGACTTTCCTGCAAAAAAGAGCAGCAAAAGACAAGGACGAACAGGAGAGCAAGGCGAACAACGCTAGAAAGTTTTACGAAAAACCGGTAGAACGCTTAGCCTAACTCCCAGCCCCCGTTGTGCAGCTGGTCGAGGACCTGAGTTTGCGAACTCGAACAGGTGCACAAGAGAAAGAGCGACACCCTAGCTCCCGGTACGGACGATGCATGAAGACCTGAACTTGCGACTTCAAGCACGTGCGTAGAGAGTTAGAGCGACACCCGTATCCTGATCGACTCGTTCCAGGAACTGCTCGTTAACGTAAGTTAGGCGATTCTGAAGGGTAACTGAACAAGGAAAGTGCCTCTGCCGCGGAGGGCTTACGAGAGCAGGCTTTACCAAGTGGTCGTGCCGTGAGCAGTAAGTGTCTCTGCTGCGAAGGGCTTACGAGAGCAGGCTTAGCCGCGAGGCTGGATGCCGTGTTACGCAACTCTGAGTTTAGGAACTTGTCGAAACAAGATACGGGCAGGGAAAACCTTTAAGATTGCGGAGCCAAGAGTTCGCAAGACCGGGCAACCATCAAGTGTTACCAGAGAGAAAGAGAGTCTGAGAAGACGAGTGGTGAGAAGGGCCGCAGGGGGCCGCGAACATTCACCGCTCAATGGGTTGAACTTTACATAGCAGCCCAAGAGATTTGGACGAACTAAGGCGCAAAATTTGAGAAAAAGCGCAAAGCTAGGAAACGAAAGACCTACACGAGGAACTTACGAAGCTGGTCGATGTTCCAAGTGCTGGTCAGCTCTCTCCCGACATCCACTGCCAGGCGAACAGCCCCCGGGATCCGGAAGGAGTTTTGATCCAGTCCCCGAGCACGGAGCTCATCGCGGGGACCAGACGGGCCCTCCGGGCGAAGAGCTGCCCGGCGCGAAGAGATCCAGTCCTCGAGCAAGGAGCTCGTCGCGGGGACCAGACGCGCACTCCGGGCGAAGAGCTGCCCGGCGCGAAGTGATCCAGCCCCCTAGCACGGAGCTCGTCGCGGGGACCAGACGCGCGCCCCGGGCGAAGAGCTGCCCGGCGCGAATAGATCCAGTCCCCGAGCGCGGAGCTAGGAACCAGATCTGGAAGGCGATCAAGATCGAAGGGATCGATCCGATCTGGCAGGGGAAGAGATATCCTACCCTTCTGAGTCGTAGTCCTCAGGGAGAATCTCCGTATCGCTGATGGAGTTCGACATGTTCGATCTGCGTGTTCCCACGGACGGCGCCAACTGTCGACGGTTGAGATAACGATCTCAAGTCGCTAAGGTTCTTGAAGATTGAGATAGGAGACACGCCGAACAACCACGAACAACAACGAACAGGAGACAGGGGTTTTTATCCTGGTTCAGGCCTCTCGGGAGAGATAATAGCCCCACGTCCAGTCTTTCTTATATATCAGAGATGATTACAAGAGGTGGCTCGACGAGACGAACAAGTCTCTGCGAGATTATGGTGTATATCAGGTGCTAAAAGCTAGATCAAGTTGTAAAACTCGTCCTCAGATCTCCGATGTTGGAATGCGTAAACTCGTGCCCTCTACACGCCGTAGGGGCTTGGTTTATATAGTGCAGAGCAAACCGACCTACCGAGGGAATATCGGGCCGGGCTAACTACGAGATCATAACGAACTCGTACATGCCAAATATATCCCGAAGCAGATAAGGCATACTCCTAGTCTTGGGGATCACGACTCCTAATCCAATCCGGGAAACCAACGTCCGGGTCTTCACGCAGCCGTGCAGAACTCTTGTTCGAGTCGGACTCAAACACGATTCCTTGCCCGTTATGCACCGTGCCGACCAAGAAGTTGTTCGACCGGACGCATATGGGCCAGATAGAACCTTCCAGGGAGCTGGGCCCTGGTAGGCTGTTCGACTGGGCCATCAGGGAGTGGGCCATGGCAATGGGCCGTGATTTTATCCCCGACAACTATATTTTAATCAATTTTTTATAATATTTAAATCTTTTTTTAAAACTCTTACATTTTGCTATGTTAAAACGTTATGCGACGAGTGACATATTTTCCCTAGCTGAAGGATGGCAACCGCGCAAGGAGAGATGGGCAATGTGCAAGCTCAACTGTGAAGGACGACTACCTCAAGATCCCGCTCGAGTGGTTGAATCGCTGTGAATGCTTCTTCTTCTGTGGAGGGGGTATTATATATATCCGATCTACGCATTTATTGATCATATCGAAATTTCGCAAACCGACTGATGCTACATACGATTATCATAGATCCAACTTACATGTTTTATTTCATATGACTAATTTGTAATATTTGCATCGAATATTAGTTGTTGATATATATATTTGTGCATATTGGAACATCTTAAAAAATAGAGAGTTTTATGCAACTTTCATGAGAACTTTCACACTATAAAATCATAAAAGTAATATTTTTTATCTAAATGCGATGTAGGGAGGTTTGTCGCCTCTCATAATCAATATTTATTTCGATTGAAACTAGGAGTTAAAGTTAAGCAATAATTTCTGTTACTTCCGTTTTTTTTTCTCTCTCTCTTGTATAGCAGCACGCACGCACGACTCCTTTGTTGTGTAACCAATCCATTGTCGGCTGGCACCACCTCGACGCCGGCTGAAGGATCCTATTTGCAAAACTGTGCACGAATACTACCTCATGAGATGATCACGTACCATATATCTTGGTACGAGAGCCACTCGATCGGTGCATTACCCATGACAAGTGACTGCAGAAAGGATGGCAGTGGCAGTTGGAATGTTTTTCCATAGCTAAAGCAGATGGCAACCGTGCAAGAGAGACGGGCACGGCCATACAATGTAGTAAGCCTCGATCCGTCACCAACCGCCTCGAAAGGCACTACACACGCATGGCCTGAGCAAATTGCCAATTGGAGTGGACATCAGGATGCAACGAACAAGGAGATGGGACTGTTAACACCGGCAATCGGAGAGCTGCCAACCCAAGGCTCGGTGGTAGGCCTACCATGTGACATGAGGAGGCGCACAGTGTGCTAGAACGAACCTTCTAGTTCAACACATTTATTCCCACCAACGTGGTGAAACCAACTGATCGATGTCATGAGCCTGTGTCAAACTAACTCTATGTTGCGTTAGAGCGAAACTTCTTTCTGAACATATTTCAGCCCACTAGCGTGGTGGAACCAACTGGTCGATGTCATGAGGTTGTGTCAAACTAACTCGGTATCGAAGTATCAGATGGAGTTCTCATGAAGAAAATTTGTGGGCTAGTTGTCTTGGCAAAACCCTTGTCCATCCACATTATTGTTGGTCTAGCTTGCGCCTATGAAGAGTTGGGGTTATGGTAAGCTTCCTGATCCCTTCCATTCTTACAAGCAGAAATTTGGGAAAGCAACTGAGGGAGGAGGAGGGGAGATGCATGCATAAACCGGCAGTGCCAAGAGCTTATGTGAGGAGAGGAGGTTGGTATATATGTAAAACGTTGGAGAGGGATTGATTCATAATTTCATATCCTCGGTTCTAAGTGGTACTCCCTCCATTCGCAAATGATCTACATATAAGTTATTTTGGTTTGTGCAGAAATATCTATATTTTAGCCTGGTTTTAATTGCATGAGGCTATAGTTAATTGTATGTCGAGGTGGGAGTTATGACTGTTGTGAGCCTGCTACAAGCATGCAATCCTTGAATTGGTGTGAGGACGCAACTTTTGGGGTGAGAGTCTAGGAGTAAATGATGGCACTACTTTCGCAACAATATTTCTATGATTAAATGGGTAGTTGATCTGTTAATCGCTTTTCTTGATCTTTGTGATTTCTTTTAGACGTAGATCATTTGTGGACAAAGGGAGTATTGTGGTAGTTAGATTGAATTTATGTGAGGGCAAAATCAAGATATGTGGTGGGTAGATCACATATAAATGCCACATAAAACTTATGTAATATCTTCTTGCACCGCAAACGGGACAAAAAAAAACTAGGCAATGAATTGCATTGTCTCAAGGATGATCTCTGTCTTTAGGGATTAGAGAGAGAACTTTAAGGGTGCATTGTAACCTTTTTTCCTTTTGCGAGTGGGGCTCGATGTGTCCTGGTCTATACATCCCCTCATACACTTTCTTCTTCCATTGGTCTTTGAACAAATGATTGTTCTCTTGTTCTTTACTTAAAATGATTAATTGCATTGTGGCGAACTAGAGCTATCTCTTAAACCTATTTTAGGAAGTTCTCAGAGTTTAATAAATAAGCGGATAACCAGATGAGACACAACTAATTAAATGTATGATGATTTGACTCTGTTGCTGAGAGCTTGAGGCCACATCTTGTTCAATAGGCATGAGGTTGCCTATACTCCCGAAAACATCACACGAACGCCTTTGCTAAGTGAAATTCCGCTCGGCTGGTTTCGGCAGATATAATAACAATTAACAAACACCTCAAATTGTGACAGCTGATGATAGTTGGAAGGGATGAGATAGCAGAGCTTGGAGGAGCTACCGTGGCTGGCAGCAAGGCAGTGCGCAAGCATACCGGTTCATCTTAGTTTCGTTTTTAAGGGCGTGTGAATTGTTTTTTGAAGAGGCAAGGAGCCTTTCCATTCAATTAGGAGAGAGAAACAAAGCAGCAAAACCCATGAGTTAGCGCAAGACAATCGAAGCACCAGTCCTAGGCCGGTGTTCTCAACCTCAGGGGCCGAGCTGATTGCTGCTGCAGACTCCAGCAAGGATGGCAATGACAGCATATTTTTCCGTAGCTGAAGCATGGCAACCGTGCAAGGAGACATGGGCGAGGTGGAAGCAGGGTTTGCAAAATTGTTTTTCTTCTCCAAGCCGGTCAACAGCGGTTAGGTTTGTCACGGTTTAGTGATGAAATGGATTTTTAAAATTTATTAAATTTAGGCCGTTTAGCTAGCGATTAGCCATGGCTTAAGACGGTTAGCCATGGTTCTTGATGGTTTTGTATTTTTTTTTAAAAAAAAACACACAAGGTGCAAGACGGCCATATAGTGCAGACGCAGTTAGCCTCGATTGGTCATCAACTGCCTCAACAAGCATGACACACGCATTACCCGAACAAAACGCCGAACAAAACGCATTACCTGAGCTTACAATTCCAAAATGGCAGCATTGCTTACAAGTGCCTTTGTCAGAGTGGATTCTGAAACAGGTAACAGATCAATTACCAAATGACTTCGTGGCCTTAGTCTTGGGGATTTCAGAGCTCTGGAAACGTCGGAATTTGGTCCTTTTCCAACGAAAACCAGCTGGGGTGGATGGTTTGGCCTATAAAGTCAAACATCAGCCGGACGAAATAAGCAAAGTAAATGCTTCTGAAGGAAATAAGATCAATATAGGCCAAGATTTGACTCAAAAGGAGGGTCATTTTTGTATGTCGGATGCGGCTTTTGACCCAGTCACTAAGAAAGCTTTTGGGGCAGCTGTTGTCATGCTTGATAATCACCAAATTGGAGCAATCCGCATTACAAATTTGGGCGTCACCGGGGATGCGGAAGCTGCAGAAGCTTTGGCTTTAAAAGAAGCCTTCCATCTAGCAAGCAACTTTTCAAGGGATGTTCAAGGCTTCTACTCAGATTGTCAAACATTGGTTCACAGGATTAACTCTACGGAGCTAGATCGATCTCCCTTAGCTGGTGTGGTGGAGGAGTTGCTTGAGAAGAATTCTGTGGAGTTCCCCAAGCGGTGATTAGATTCCATCGGCGGACAGCAAATGTGATAGCTCATCTGGTGGCGAGCTGGGGACAAAAGCAACAGGTGGAAGGAGAGTGGAATGGAGTAGCGCTTCATGCTGTTCCTGTTGAGCTGTGCCGTTTTCTTCAGCACAAGACAAGTGCTGTGAGGTGGACATCTGCGAATATGGGTTTTCATTCTAGGCTGCAAGGCACGTTATCCTCTTATATGTGTACCCAGACCTCTATGTTGCATTAATAAAGCCCTTTTTCTTTCTCAAAAAAAAAAAACGCCAATTGTAGACACATGAGGATGCAGCGGGCAGTGGGAAGAGATTGACAACACCGGCCAGTAACCTCCGAGAGCCGTCCAGGCGCCCACCCGATTAAGGCGCGACGGTGGGAATTCTCCCCGTACGACAGCCACGAACTGAAGTCCCCCTCGAATGGTTCAATCGTTGCGAACGCTTCTTTTTCTATCATATGACAAGGAAAGGCTTGGTAGTGCGCTACAGGGAACCTTCTTCTCAAACATCTAGGAACCTAGCACTGTTATAGTGCTGACAGTGCGTTTATCATGTTAGAATTAGATAAGATTAGTAGATAGCAATAATTAAAATGACCTAGCACTATTATAGCGTTTGCAGCACCTAAACGTTAAACTAAAGTAGGGAAAGTGCTAACACATCAAGTATGGAAAGTGCTAACACGTCCACGGACCGAGGCAAAGACCCAGGCACGACGGGCCTATCGGGCCATGTTAAGCAATCACAGTCTTTGAACTTTGAACATTTTAGGATTAAAAGCATTATTGCACACCAGTAGCCAATAGGTCATGTTTTCTTTTATGATGGTTGTATCATAGTATATTCTACGAAAATGCTTGGACACGGACGTCCGGCGTGATTGAACTCGCGCGGTGCGCGCGAACGCGCTGGGAACTACGCTGTGCCGGCATGCAGGGGTGGGTCCGACATCATTTTTTTTGTGGCCACTGGGTGCTCTAATCCACCAACTGTTTGCACCAACGCGTTCCTCGTATTTTTACGAACAAAACAAGACTTATGTTGCTATATAAATTTTGATCGGGATTCCTCAAACTTTAATCTTGCCAAATGATACTTTGGGTTTCGCCTACTGAAACTTGGGTTTCATACTCGTTAAACTTTGTCGAACTGTCAAGTTTTATTAAGTTTCATCCAAGTTTTTTCAAATTTCATCAGGTTTCATCCAAGTTTCTTCAAGTTTCATAAGTTAATCCAAGTTTCATGAAGTTTCCACAGGTTTCATCCAAGTTTCATCAGATTTCATCTAGCGCTCGCCTTTATCAATACGTGGACCAAAGTTCATCGGTACATGGCCAAGGCACATGTGTAAGTTTTATAAGTGCATTCTCTTAGATTCACATCAAAAAAAAAATCAAAAAGTAAAAAAATCAAAAAATTTAAAAAGTATTTAAAATGGGTTGCTCTCGATTTTAGAAGAATTATTAAATTTATTCCACGCATTTTGACCAATGTTTGAATTTTATACAAAAATCGGAAGTTTTAATTAAAAAATGATCAACTGCATGTCTAGCACATCTAGCCAGCGCCGGGCGCGCGCGGATGGCTGATCGGATGGACGGTGCTAGTCCGGCGCGCGTGCGTCCGGACGGACGTCCGACGCCTGGCGCTCACCAATATTCTAATGTACACATTTATGAGCCAGACCAACAAAAAAAATAATCATACCGGCCCGAACCCGATGTTGACCTTGCCCATGCGGTGTTTGGGCTGGACCAAAATGGCGTACCTCGTGCTGGCATATTTGGCCATCTAGGCTCATTGTTGCTTCGGGGCAGCACAGGATCTATCAGCCGTGCATTCTACTTTTGCATGGTCGGAGACTTGCCGATAGGGGTGAAAACGGAGCGGATACGGACGGATAATGGCTTTACCATATCCGTATCCGCTTTCTTTAATCGGATACGGATACGGATACGGATAGTATTAAAACGGATCGGATATTGAATCGGAAACGGATATCAATAAAACGGATAGTACCCGGAATTGGATAATAACCGAAAATAAAACAGATATTTTTCGGATAGTATGTATACCGTAATAAACTTTGGATTACCATAGTAATATTGCCTATAACATAACAACTTAAGATAATAAAAATGCACACATAGTTTACACATTGACCATACATGACGACGGATGACACATTGATCACATATGGAAACTTGCTGGTGCCTAATTGCCGTCGGCCTGGTGAGGTGGGACGTGAGGTGTTAGGCTTGCTTAGTTATGGGCCTGATATTGGTTGACAAGCTGTTGGGCCTCAACCTAGTTTTATGCCATTATCCGGTTAAATATCCGGATTGCAATTTATCCGGATATCCGAATTGCAATTTTATCCGGATATCCGTATCTGCTCTGTTTCCGTCGGATATCATCGATACCATATCCGCTCCGTATCCGCTTAGGTCTATTCGGATAATTATCCGTATCCGTATCCATCGGATACGAGAATTTCATGCCATTTTTCAAAATACGGATATCGGATACGGATACGGTTCGGATATTATCCGCTGCGTTTTCACCCCTACTTGCCGATGCCTTCCATGCCTAGCCAGTGAAATGAATAGTAGTAGCTGACCAGAGAGGCGAACGGGGGCGGAGGAGCTCTGGATGCTGTTTGTTTAGCTCAGTCCTCAGGGTGAGAGGAGGAGAGAGCAGAGCAGAAAGCTAGTTTATAGTGGCAGCGTAGCAGGAAGTTATGGAAGCAAGCTGTTTTTTCTTTTCTTTATCTTTTCTTCTTCTTTTTTTTGTGAAAGCTGCATGCATTGGTATAGCGGGGTTAATTGTGTGTCAGGATTTCTAGCTATCTCGTCTCGTCTGACGCAGAGTTCAGAAAATCATCCTATTATCTTAATAATTGAAGGTCGGGTTGGTGGTGCGTATAAATTTTGACGCGCCGGATTTTCAATTGCTGATGGAGAACGCATGTCCAAATTTTTTTTTTTTTTGGAAAATTGGTCCTATGACATCCAAAGAAACCCATTTTTGGTTTTTACAACCCAAATTCTTTGGTACATCTAAATACCACCCAAAACACGCACTGTGTTCCTCTTTTTACCACTCCGTCCACATCGATCTAACTCCGTCCAGGTCCATCACCGGCAGCTACTCCCTCCCCACGCTAGCTCGCCGACGACTGCTTTCTCCCCCATACGAGGTCATCGTCGGCTGCTCCCTCACCCCATACGACTGCTTTCCATCGACCGTATGAGCAGGCCAACAAAAACATCCAACATTGTCATGTAGAGTAACTCTACCCAACAACCCGGCACAAAATTCCAACCACAGGGGACACAACTCCCAATTGCCAACGAACAGATCGAGAAACATGGGTACCGATCCTAGCAAAGACATCGTCGGGAAGATCGCCAAAGGCAAATATCACGCGACCACAATCTTCAGAGAAACCTAATACAAAACCAAATTGTTGTCACATAGGACAAGACGAACACCAAACACTAACCCTAAGAAAACAGATCTGATAAAACCTAAAATTTTAAGATGGGAAGCGGGTTCCCATCACCTCCCAAACTCCGACAAGATCGCCGAAATTAGAGAGTCGAGGGGACCAGGAACTTTTGGCGCCGAACCTCCAACTTTTTGCTCAGCCCCTGCCGCCTAGGAGCTGTCGTGTGCCTGCCTTGAATTAAAACCAATTGTTGACCCAGTGATTTGGATGGATATGATTAGGTAGTCTATCAATACATCAATACAAAGCACTAGCATCAGGTGATCTCCGTGCGACTTGTGGCATCGTCCAGAGCTGTCCGATCACTCGTAGAATCAAATCCAACCATCCATATTAAACTAACCTTAAAAAGTATTTTTCTACCTACCTGAACAACACGGCTCGCACCTTGGCGAGTTGGCTAGACGAGCTAGTGTTCTCTTAGGAAACCAAGGATTGAATCCTCGCTTCGCCATTTTCCAGCGCCCATTTTTCCCTCACCTGTTCGCCTGTTTTTCCCTCGCCTGTACGCTGCGACGGCTCTCCTGTACGTGCTTTCTTGCCTGCTAGCAAAAAATACTTATAGCGATTTATATTAATTTATGTACCTTCATTTATTTATTTATTTATTTAATTCCCCTTTTCTACTTCCACCCTTTTTTGCCCTCTTTTCTCCATGCTATGGCGGCAATGGCATTTATTTATTTAATTTTCTTTTTCCTCTTCCATCCTTTTTTTCCCCTCTTTTCTCCATGCTATGGCAGCAATAGCACGCACCTCAGCAGATAGCGCATGCGAGGCCATAGTGGCAGGAGGTGGGTTCGATTAGTAGCCTCGGCCAATTTGTTCCCAACTTTTTCTCCAGATTTCGTTGCAATGCGTGAAAACAAAAGAAAACTAAAAACAGGCCAAGATTTTAACTTTTTTTTACAACGCAAAAATACAAAAAAAAAAAAGACGGACACTTCATTGTCAAATCCCGTTTTGTTGAACCTCTTTTCTAGAATTTTTTACAATTCGAGAAAACAATAATAAACAGAAAATAGACCAACAATTCACCATAAGAATTTCTCCGATGTGGAAAAACACTAAAAGAATAAAAAATAGACCAAGATTTTATGGTGATGCAGTTAATCTGTTATTTTTTTCCTTTCATTTTCATTTTTTATGTCACACAAAAAATTCATAAAAATAAGTCATCTATCTTCCATATATTAAACGTTGGCGATGAGAAGCCACCTCGCGGCATGTGTCGTCACTCCGCCGTGCGTCCACGTCGCTACATTCAACTGTAGCCGTCCATTTAACACTTATATTTAAAACATTTTTTTACCTTCGAAGCCACAACAGCTCGGTGCATTTTATCTGGTGATCTTCAACGTTGGGTTTAAGTCCACACGTCGCGAGCTTAAGTCCCGGTGCCTCCCTTTATTCCAGCTTTTTTTGTTACACTCCCACGGTCCCACTTTTCCTCTTCTAATTACCTATTCTGCCGCACACCCATGTCTCAGCAACAAACAATGCTTACCTCAGTTGGTCTGTAATTCTCAGTTGGTATATCTGGCCATCTGTGCTCATTGTTGCTTCGGGGCAACACAGGATCTATCAGCCGTACATTCTACTTTTGCGAGGTTGGAGACTTGCCGATGCCTTCCATTCGTAGCTAGTGAAAACGAAGAGTAGTAGCTGACCAGAGAGGCGAACGGGGGAGGAGGAGCTCTGGATGCTGTTTGTTTAGCTCAGGCCTTAGGGGGGGAGGGGAGCAGAGCAAGTTATATAGTGGCGGCAGAAAGTGAAGTCGTGGAAGGGCGCTGGTTTGGTTTTAATTTTGTTTTATGAAAGCTGCATTGGTAAATCGGGGTTAATTGTGTCAGGATTTCTAGCTATCTCGTCTCATCCGACGCAGAGTTCAGAAAATCATCCTATTATCTTAAAAAATTGAAGGTCGGGTTGGTGGTGTGTACAATTTTCAATCGCACGAACACGCCGGATTGTCAATTGCTGATTGAGAAGGCATGTCCAAATGCTTTGGGGGCAATCGGGGATAGAAAATGCAACCATGCGCAGTTAAACATCCAGTTTGATTAGGCTATTGCATTCGTGTTTTATGACAGAAAAAAACGATTCAGCGCATAACCAATTCTTACCCTATTTATAAACTATTACATCCTCCGGTCATAAAAAGAAGTCGCCGTTGACTTTTCGTCATGCCTTTGACCATTCGTCTTATTGAAAAGTTATATAAATATTATTTATTTTCTTATGATTTAGTTTACTATTAAATGTATTTTAAGTATGACTTATATTTTTATATATTTGAACTAAATTTTTGAATAAGACGAATGATCAAAGATGTGTCCAAAAGTCAACGGCGACTTCTTTTTGTGACTGGAGGTAGTATGTCACCTTCCACCCACTTTACAATACTATCCTATTTCTTCCTATATTTGATTTTTTTATATTTTATTTCCTACCCTATTGATTCATTGTTGAGAACCGCCGTCATCGTGCCGCCGCGTCCAGCCACCTTTGCCCTTGGCGCGAACATCATTAGAACCCTTAGGAGATGTAGATGCTGGAGCGTGAACGCTCTTGGCCGGAGTCGAGCCGTAGCGCCGCCGTGTCGTTAGCGTCGCCGCCAGGCCACGTCACCGTCCAGAGGAAGGCGATGACCATGACCATGCCCATGCTGTGTTTGGGCTGAACCAAAATGGCGTGCCTCGTGCTGGCATATTTGGCCATCTGTACACATTGTCGCTTCGGGGCAACACAGGATCTATCAGCCGTGCTTTCTACTTTTGCGAGGTCGGGGACTTGCCGATGCCTTCCGTGCCTAGCTAGTGAAACGAAGAGTAGTAGCTGACCAGAGAGGCGAACTGGGGAGGAGGAGCTCTGGATGCTGTTTGTTTAGCTCAGGCCTTAGGGTGAGCGGGGAGAGAGAGACGACAGCAGCAAGTTATAGTGGCAGCGTAGCAGGAAAGTTGTGGAAGCAAGCTGTTTTTTTTTCTTTATTATTTTTTTGGTGAAAGCTGCCTGCATTGGTACAGCGGGGTTAATTGTGTGTCAGGATTTCTAGCTATCTCGTCTCGTTTGACGCAGAGGTCAGAAAATCATCCTATTATCTTAATAATCGAAGGTCGGGTTGGTGGTGTGTAAAAATTTTGACGCGCCGGATTTTCAATTGCTGATGGAGAACGCATGTCCAAATGTTTTTTTTTGGAAAATTGGTTCTATGACACCCAAAGAAGCCCACTTTTGGTTTTTACCACCCAAATTCTTTGGTACATCTAAATACCACTCAAAACACACACTGTTCCTCTTTTTACCACTCCGTCCACATCGATCTAACTCCGTCCAGGTCCATCACCGGCGGCTACTTCCTCCCCACGCTAGCTCGCCGGCGACTGCTTTCTCCCCCATACGAGGTCATTGTCGGCTGCTCCCTCACCCCTACGAGTTTGCCGGCTGCTTCTCCATCCCCCACAAGCTCTCCGGCAGTTGCTCCCTCCCCAGACGTGCACGTGAGGTCGTCGGCGGCAGTTGCTCCCTCCCCTCGTCGCGCCATTCGAGCTCGCTAGCGGCTGCTCCCTCCTCTCGTCCCTCCCCCTTTTTTGGGGTGTCATAGGACCAATTTTTCCATTTTTTTTTTGGTGGGGTGGGGGGGACAATCGGGATAGAAAATGGAAGCATGCGAAGTTAAACATCCTTCTTGATTAGGCTATTGTATTCATGTTTTATGACAGGGAAAAAATGATTCAACGCATAACCAGTGCTTACCCTATTTATAAATTATTATATCACCTTTCATCCATTTTTCAATACTATCCTATTTCTTCCCATTTTTATTTTTTTATATTTTAGTCCCTACCCTATTGTTACATTGTTAAGAATCTTAAATGGACAACTTTTGAGAACACCATTTAACATACCCTCTATGATGAGAAATTTGATAAACAACTAGAACCTAAAATAGGTCAGGACATCAAAAAGTGGTTGTGAGTATAAATGCGTCTTTTAGCAATGTCGAGGATTAATTTGACAATCCTCCCGGCAAAAGCTAAACCATTAATAAATTACATCATAAAAACAAATCCCATCATTCTAAAAATTTCCTAATAATAAAACAATGACCTATTTTTTGCTCCGTCATAGCCTCGGCTATCTTCTCTAATTGAGTACGCCACCTGCCAAGCATAGGTGGGGTAGCGAGGGCGACGATCGTGGTGGAACCCACTCAAATACTGAACCAAGCTACTGTTGAAGCATATTTGCAGAACCCTCTTGAATATTTCTCAAATTTCCAACCAAGCTCCCTGACCAAAATTGCCAACAGGAATGCATGCAAACTTCATCTCCAGAAATAAGCAGCAGAGGTGACCTACCTCCTCCCGAGGAATCCATCCTTGAAGCTACAATTTGCCGTTCCACAACACCTTTTTTAGTAACAACTTCGTCCCTTCAAAATACAAACTTAACCATTAACGCAGAGGGCACATACAAAATGTAGAATAATAAATTAAATATTATCGATTACTAGATATATAGTACCAACGTATTCAGATGTTGTGTTCATCGTATCAATAGACTTACCTCTTTTATATCAAACATGTCTACGTGTTAGACTTACATTAGAGCTACGATTTAGTTATATCATCTGCGTAAATAGAGTCTGTGCCAGCTATGTAATCCTGGACTATAAATGTACGGCATTGTGGCTGAAACCAAAGTTACAATGACACATCTTTCCCTAGTGTATCTACCACAGGTGGGATATCTCATGGCCAACGTAGTGATGATCGAGATGATCGAGGTGACACATCTTTCCCTAGTGTATCTACCACAGGTGGGATATCTCATGGCCGACGTAGTGATCATCAAGATACCAACGCATGCCAGCCTCGTGTTCTACGCATGGGGCCATAGTCAGTCACCATATTAGGCCATGCATGGGCTGCCACGTAGCAGGTAAGTTTTTCCTTTTTGTTTGTATCTTTTTATTAGCATATCTGATTACCGAACCGATTATAAAAATAGATTTCTGATATTTTTTCGAACAAAACTAGACCACACTTGCAATATAAATTTCAAAATAATTAAATTTCAAAATATTCGCCTACTAAACACTCAACCAAACACTGTCTCTGCATCTGCACATCCCGTATCTCACCAGCCTGGCTGAGTCGAACAGGCCAGGCTCGTGAGAGAAGGCAACCAAACAGCCTACAAAAGTCGTGGCCTGATTAAGTAACAATGGAATATATATGGAATACATGATTACATGGTATGCCGATGTTGGCGCACCTGGTCAAGATACAACTTTAGCTTTAAGCGTTAATTATCTTATTTTTTTTAGAAATGTCCGGAAAAATTTAAATCGGTCAGAAGCAAGTGCATCCACTTTAAAACATAACATTGTAACTCTAGATAGAATATCTGATGTGGGAAGAAATATTTAAATCCATGTAAAGTGTGGTAGAAATTTAAAGAAAAGGATCATGCGGGCAGGTCAGCACTCCTCTCCTGCGACCTCGTCGGCGCTTCGGTGCCAATAAAGTTCTGCCATCACGTACCACAGCATGCTGAGACTTGCCACGGGGACCCAGACCACTGCATGAGCTAAATCTGATGGTCAGTCCGTGATTGTTGTTGTAATAAGCATCCCGATGCCTTACATGCTTTACAAGTAGAGCAATTGATGAGATGTTTCACAATGCATAGGGCAGCTAACAGGCTCAAGTGTGTGAGCAGGGGAGGAGGAAGTTCAAATATCTATGTATCTATTAAAGCACTAGCGCTGAAACCACCTCGCAACACGTGTCTTAGCTGCCGTGTCACCTGTGTTGCGTCCATGTCGTTGTGTTCAACCACAGCCGTTTGATCGTGCCTGATGTGCAAATCTGACCATTAAGATTATGCTTTATATATAAAAGAATTTTTTTCGTCAAAAAAAATCGATAAAGCGGGATGATTGCTCCGTTGGTCACCGGCGCCAGCTTTCAGGGCGTAGCGCAGGGTTCCAATCCTAGCCGATCCACCCTTTTTTCCATTTTCTTCTCTCCCACTTCTGCCTTCTGTTTTGTAGCATTTTTCTCCACATAAAGATACCACCAGCCTATAGCTCAGCCGGTTTTCCCACGCCATGTCTAAGCAGTAGGAGTCGGGTTCGAATATCTCCACTTCGTTGTTTTTTCCATCTTCTTTTAAGATGCGAAAAAGCAATCAAAACACAGAAAAATGGGCCAATCATTTCTTTCGTTTCCTTTTAAGTTTTTTAGAATGCAAAAAATTCAAAACACCATAAAAAAAATCTATCTAAAATTGTTATTTTAGGATGACATAACTTAAAACAGAAACTATGGATGCTATTTTTCTCTAGATACAAATCTTACATGTTGGTGCAGATTATCATCTAAGAAATGGTAAGATGGTTCTTTTTAATTGTTAGTTTTGTTAGACTATCTTCATTAAAGCCCTATGCAAATGTTTCAAAAATTTGAGCTAGACTATTTGTCAACGTCAACAATAGCCATCTGTAACGATCTACTTTAGGATGACATAACTTAAAACAGAAACTATGGATGCTATTTTTCTCTAGATACAAATCTTACATGTTGGTGCAGATTATCATCTAAGAAATGGTAAGATGGTTCTTTTTAATTGTTAGTTTTGTTAGACTATCTTCATTAAAGCCCTATGCAAATGTTTCAAAAATTTGAGCTAGACTATTTGTCAACGCCAACAATAGCCATCTCAGAACGATCTCTTCGAGGAAAAACTGTTGTATAATTCTAGATAGTATTGGATTTCACAACTCCCTCCTTTTCTTTTCTTTTCTTTTCTTTTCTTTTCACACAACATTAACCACAGCGCTTCGGGACCGCCTACCGTATAATTCCAGATAGTATAGAACAATGGGAGAAGGATTTAGGATTATCGGATATGACTGTGAAAAAACTTGAAAGTAATTATGTTTGGCCAATTGGATAATTGCAGAGATCAAATAGCACCATCTTACACCTCAGTGGGGCAGAGAGCAAACCAGACTAAAGCCGTGTTTGTCTCAGATTAGATTAAATTAAATTAAATTAAATAAAAAATTGTTTGCTTTTAAGTTTTTTAGAATGCAAAAAATTCAAAACACCATAAAAAAATTCTATCTAAAATTGTTATTTTAGGATGACATAACTTAAAACAGAAACTATGGATGCTATTTTTCTCTAGATACAAATCTTGCATGTTGGTGCAGATTATCACCTAAGAAATGGTAAGATGGTTCTTTTTAATTGTTAGTTTTGTTAGACTATCTTCATTAAAGCCCTATGCAAATGTTTCAAAAATTTGAGCTAGACTATTTGTCAACGTCAACAATAGCCATCTGTAACGATCTACTGAGGAAAAAACTGTTGTATAATTCTAGATAGTATTGGATTTCACAACTCCCTCCTTTTCTTTTCTTTTCTTTTCTTTTCTTTTCACACAACATTAACCACAGCGCTTCGGGACCGCCTACCGTATAATTCCAGATAGTATAGAACAATGGGAGAAGGATTTAGGATTATCGGATATGACTGTGAAAAAACTTGAAAGTAATTATGTTTGGCCAATTGGATAATTGCAGAGATCAAATAGCACCATCTTACACCTCAGTGGGACAGAGAGCAAACCAGACTAAAGCCGTGTTTGTCTCAGATTAGATTAAATTAAATTAAATTAAATAAAAAATTGTTATTTTTGTATAGGCCAAAAGTTGTAATATTTTGTAGTTATTTTTGTGGGATCTTAAATAGTTCTTCTTAGAGTTCGGAAAATATTTTTTTCATAATTTTTTGAATTTTTTAAATGTATTTCAAGCGGGTCACAAATTTGCTACAGTAAAACGCAACTCAACATTAATCTGAAACAAAAGGTTGAGTTGTGTTTTACTGTACCAAATTTATGAGCCCTCGAAAGACGTTTTAAAAAATTTATAAAATTCTGAAAAATTATTTTACAAACTCTAATGAGAACTATTTAAAACACCACCAAAATAAATACAAAATATTACATCGTTTGGCTTACACAAAAATAATAAATTCTCATTTAATTTAATTTAATTTAATCTAAAACAAACAAGGCCTAAATTGCATTGCCTCATTCAAGGCAAATACTATTATATCAATAGCGAAAGAAAAAGTGAGCAACATAAAGTAATAAGTGCTTCCCATGTTGCAGGCCACTTCGTGGTTAGTAAATTTGGTAGGTAGTCTATGCTGCAAAATCCATCCATGACGGTTTTTGTCGACTCATTAATTTTGTTCGATCAGGCTATTGATTGGGAAGGACAAATAGAATAATGATTACCTGCTTCAAACAACCATATAAGCGAGGCATACCAATGTGGTGACCATGGAAACACTACTTAGAACCAAGTCTCACTGCAATTTATTTGTAATGCTCAAAACTAAAGCCATAATATTATTGGAAACAATTGGACTAACCATTAAGAAACAATTATTTAAGGCAAGCGCCTTTAATTTTATCGAACACTAGCTTGGACCGTGGAATCATAGCGGGTCAATCTCGGTCTTTCGCTGTGTTTAACCTATTGAAATATCAAGGTTGTCTGATGAAACATGTAAAGTACTAATGAAACATGATAAAATGCTGATGAAAGATGGCGATGTTGAAGGATCAATATGTATCCTAGAGGGGTTGAATAGGCTTTACAAATTTTCAACAAATAATAAGCACAGTGTAAAACAATATCAAATGTTCCGATGTTTATATCGGATAGTCCGCTATGTATCGGACTATCTGATATGTAATCAGATTATCCGATATTGTTGGAACTAGAATTTGAAGCCCTTTAGCAATTTCAATGATATCACCTGCATCAAAAGGGGTTAGACAACAATAAACAAGTAAATCAAGAGAAATAGACTCAAATCCACAAGGAGGCTCTAAAAAGTTATTCCTGAAGTTTGAATCTTTGAAGAGATCCTACGTCTCCGTTGAGGCGGCGAGGTCACACTTGAGCCGGGCCCCTCTTGACCCTTTGCCTCCCGGGTTGCACTAAGCACTCCCAGTTTCAATCTCCAAAAAACTTCCCTTTCAGAGGCGAATCCGGCCTTCACAAACGGTCCTCGACCACCACATCAAGTCCCAGTGGCTCTAAGGTGACTCCTAGCCGTATAGAAGCCCTCAAACTCGAAGAATAAAAAATCTGGTCAAAAATTTTACTTGGAGATGGGACAAAGTGCTTAATGATGAAGCTTGATCAACACAAAGCACTCAGATCTACCTTCTCCACTCTCAGAAGGATGCAATCAATGAGATTTGAAGTGGGAGAGAGGGGAAGGTGAGAAACTAGGGCTGCAATAAGTGCTCAGCTGAAGTGAATGTGAAAGGCAACCCTAGCCCGCGGGGGGGAGGAATAAATACTCCCACCCACCAACTAACCATTTGTTACTGACAGATATCAAATTGTCCGATATGAAAGTGAGTGAAACTCGACGCAATGGCTATTTTTATGGTTCTGTAATGTTTCTAAAGATATTCAAATAGAAATAAATCAATAAGAAGTCAAGTCATATCGGATAGTTTGATAATATTATTGGATAGTTCGATACACATCGGAACGTTCCGTAGAAATTATCGGGTAGTCCAATATTTTTGCAATTTCGAGACAGAGAGAGGTCGATCGGACCAAACATCGGATAGTTCGATTCACTACGGAACATTCCGGTCCGATATTTTTGCGAGTTCGAGACAGCAGACCGCGGAGCAGGGATCGGAACATTCCGATATACATTGGATATTTCGGTTTAACATCGGATAGTCCGATATGTTTTTAATTAAAACACACTCAAATTTGATTGGTGGATAGAATATGACAAGATTCATTTACCATGAGCACTTAGATCATTTAGAAATGGTTTTCCATCGCATCCCTTTTAATAGTACGGCATGTCCTTAGACTCAAATTAAAATAAAAAGATCTAGGTCTAACCATCACACACCGTCTTCTCCTTCTGTCCGTTAGTGTCCCACATTCTTCTTTGGTAAAAGTCCATTTTAGGTACCTCAACTATCGCGAAAGTTCGAAAAAATCCCTATACTATGATTTGGTCTGTTTTACATACCTGGACTTTCAATACTGGCTCAAAACCCATCACAACCTGGTTTTGTTAAGTGTTGTGTTGACTTGGCGTCATGTAGTGGCGCCACGCGTCATCCAAGTCAGCAAAACCACCGAACAAAACAAGGTTGTGATGATTTTTGAGCCGATATTTAAAGTTTAGGTATGTAAAATAGACCAAATCATAGTTTAGGGGGTTTTTCGGACATTCGCAATAATTGAGGTACCTAAGATGGACTTATTCCTTCTTCTTTACAAGATTTAAAATCTTTCCATAAAACATATTAGTTTTTTGATTGCTCGTCATTTATCACCAAAAATCTGTCCATGCGCATTCAGATGTACTAAGTGTTGGAAAAATTAGGAATTTCCTCAATATTTTAATCCACAAAATTATGTAAATCATAATTAGACAATTGCCAGTTTCCAGTTCAAGACCAAAGGTACTAAATATAAAAATATCTATCTCATACGCAAGGGCTAATGAATAGGAAAACAAAAAGGCAAAGGCACGGTATAAACAAATATACCCTTGAGCCGGAGCCGCAGCCACTACAGGCGTAGGCACAGGCGCTGGCGGAGGAATGACTTGCACATTCTCAGCCGCCATGATGGTTGATGTAGTCGATCACAAGTTGGTGCAGAGATGCCTTTGATACAGTGGAGAGGTCGGTGCAGTCGAACGTCGATGCTGTGTAGATGAAGCTGAACCAGCAGGGAAACTTGAGCAGTCGCGTGAGAACGCTCCCCAAAAACCTTATCGGCCTTCTATCCCGAGCAGGATCTCGAGAAGGACGAGGTTCCGGAGGCCTGCTCCCTCCGCTCCTTGTGCGCGCAAGGAAACAGAGGCGGGAACGCAAAACGGTAGCGCTACAGAAGGAAGTATGGAATGTGCGGGAGAGAGAGAGCTCTTGAGGGCGAGTTCCTTTTCACAGGGCGAGGAGCTCATGCTTATATAGGCGCCAGGAAGAGAAGGTTCGTCGAACCTGGACGCCATCAAGCACTTGTAACGGACGTTATTACATCTGGCCATTAAGTCGTCCGTTACGTAACGGACGTCATTACACCAGCCATTAAGTCGTCGGTTACGGGGAGAGGTCGCCCGTGCTCAGGGTGAGGTCGCCCGTGCTCGAGGAGAGATCGCCCGGCTCGGGGAGAGATCGCCCGTGCTCAGGGTGAGGTCGCCCGTGCTCGAGGAGAGATCGCCTGGCTCGGGGAGAGATCGCCCGTGCCCGGGGAGAGCTCGCCCATGCTCAGGGTGAGGTCGCCCACGCCTTTCTCTTTTCTCTCTTTTCTTAATTGGGAGAACCACAATCCAACTTTTTTAAGTTGAGATATTCTCCTCCCAATTTCCCGAACGGTTTAGTATTAAATGGGCCTCTTGGAATTTCTATTAAAATAATTAAATGGGTCAACCCTATAATTATTCTAACACTAAGGGCATGTACAAAGGCATTTAATATGGTGTCTCTTAGCAGCACTATTTAATAGTTTCGCTGATGTGGCATGGGGTAAAATGTAAAAATTACTAGAGTCGACTCTTGGTGAAGAGACTGACTCTTCACAAGCTCCTAGGCAGAATTAGAGAGGAGCAACATTAAATAGCATAGAGACTCTTGTGCATGTCCTTTGTACATGACTTATCTCTTTACTTAGATGAATGTGCCAAGAGACATCTTTGGACTCTCTATTGTACATGCCCTAATGAAATATAGAAAAGTATTGATGAAACATCAATAAATACTGATAAAACATCGATCATCCAAGCCCGCAAAGCAAATATTTCACAAGAGTGAAATGCTTCGGTACGAGCAAAACACAATTTTCTCAAGGAGCAAATAGAAAAGTTTCACATTTTTATTCTTGTTTTACCTGGCAAAAATCTTATTTCATGCATACAACATTTCAAAATGTTTGAAGACAAGTATCTAGCTCCTGCTCCTTCCCATAGAGTATCAGCTTGTTTGGGCTACTGGATTCATATTTTTAATTTCCTGGCGTGGATATTGGCCGGAATTAATTGAGACTTTAGCATGGGCTCATGAACGCACACCTTTGGCTAATTTAATTCGCTGGAAGTCCCCATGCAGCAATCACTAGCTCAGCGCAACTATAGCTATTTTGTGGACAAAATTCGCTCAGCCCAGCGGTGAGAGATGCCTGACATGATGCCCGGTGACCCAACCTCCACACTCACAGTTCCTTCCTATAAATCCGTGATCACGCCACATACACATATGACACCATTTTGCCAGTTGTTTGTTCTACTAGATATGTCTGCGCGCCCGTGGCGCGCCGGCAAAATAAAATGTACGAAATCTGGATTGTGTGCTAGATGTTCTAAGATTTATGCTGAGGACGCCTGTGAATCAGATAGGAAGACGGGTGTACTTGTTGCCTCGTTAAGCTTAGCAAGCGCAAACAGCTATCCGGTATGACCGAAATTTGTTTGTTGTCCGTCGATGGCACTGACGTTGTTGAACATAAAGCAGTAAAGATTTGGCAAGGGAGGAAATACTTAGCGAGCTATTTCAGGGTAGACAGGCTGATTGTTCCATGCTTGTTTTCTACGTGCAGACGATAGATAGGCTTACTGAAGATACAGAGGTGGTAAGAGTAGTGCAGAGTTGTGCTTACACTAAAAGTACGTAAACAGGTGAATGGTGCAGTGAGGGACGTAGTGTACAAAGAAGCATTCGGTGTTCAGGTTGGTCGTGCGTCAGCCAGCATAGGAGGCATGGTTAGTCATACAGCTTTCTCTTCACTGGCAGCGACGTACCGCTGATCGTCGCATCATCTTTGCTGTGTCATGAGATAAATTGGTTTAGTGTGGAGTGGAATGAAGAGTAGTAATGATGCCTGAAGATGGTGAGTCTTGTGCCTTACGTGGAGGAAGGAATATTTTGCTTGGAGTGCTCTGGTTGATCATCAAGACGTATGTGAGTAGCCTCGTGCTGCACACCATTGTTTAGCGCAACATAGTAGGTAATGCGGTAATTGAGGTAAGCTAAAATTTGTATGGGAAAAGGACTTGCCTCGTTAGGTGGTGTAGCAGCAGTTGCTGATCCAGAAGGGCGGGCAACGTGGGGAACAAAAAAATGTTTGGAGACCGGACCGGTTGGAGCAGCTCTGGAGTGCTGGGGTGCGTTGCTGGATAGGGTCACGCCTTTGCTCTAATGGGCAGCATTACCATTGCTTTTGAGTACTTTGCAGGGCCGTTTTTTTCGTAGAGGAGCCGTGCATGCGGCACAGTAGTAAAAATGGCTAGCATGGGCAACATAAAAGAGAGCTTGAAGCATATATGGTGTACATTACCTTGGCAACGGGCGTAGACGGAGAGGACTGTGCATCTGCTGGAACAACTCCAGGTGAGACAGAGATTTCATCTGGTTTATCTGAGACGTTGGACATAGGTGTGTGCACTGCCGGAGCGCTTGTAGAGGATGGCGAAATATCAATGTGTGTTTGTTGTTGAGGCGTAACGTCAGCATATGACGGGTTGTTGGGGGGCCTCGTCACACGTTTCATCTGCATGAATAACTTGGAACGCCATGATGGGACGGCTGAAAGCATAAGCTGTGATCATCAGCCTAAGTTTGAGCTGTTTGCCATAGAGAGCTGTGATCTGAGGTGACGGTTGGTATTGATCATCTTGACCGGATGCTAGCACAACGTCAATGGAGCAACCTATCAAATTCTGCCAATGGTGGTTCAGCATGTGGAGGGTCTGCCTCGCCCGTACCGATAAGCGCAACCTTGTATTTGCATCGCAATATATAGATCAATGTGACTGCCGTCGACGGGTAGTAGACAGGAGATGAGAGAGATTAAAATGTGTTCTATCGAGCGTGACCTTGGCACAGGAACAATCTGCGTGCACTTTTTTTTTTTTTGCAAAAGGGGACCAATCCCCAATTCCATTCCAAATAACAGAATTACAGAGTCCAATTAACACCCAAGGAGCAATGTATCTCCCCTACTTCCAAAAGTTTTTAACCTTCCAGTACATAACCTGATTAAGGACCGCAAAATAACCTCCACTGTTGGCACTCAAAATACATCAAAAAACCAGCTCCTGAACCAAAAAAAAGCTATCCATTACAGAATCAATTCTAACCAGCAAAGACCCATATTCCTACTCAAAGCTTCCCTTTTATCTTCTATTCATCCTCGCTTATAATCTGAATCCCGCGCTCCCTGTTCTTCTCCTTGCTCATCCGTCAGCTTTAACAGTATCTTCTTCATCTGCTCCACCCCGAGCCGCAGCATATCTTTATCACCCTCTGAATATAACCCTGACCAGTAAATAATCAAAGCACAAGCCGTATGCAAGATCGTTAGGGGAGAATGAATCGCAGAACTTTCAAAGCACCACTTATTTCTTGCCAACCAAATAGCCCAAAGAATGGATAGAATACACACTCCAGCAAACTTAATTCCTTCAGGCCAAATTTGCTTAAACCACTTAAACGCACCTTCCAAACTCATAGGCCGAACTCTAACTTGAAAACAAACTACCACCACACTCCAAATAGCACTCGCAATAGAACAACCAAAGAACAAATGATCCAAATCTTCTAAATGAGAGCAAAAGATACAAAAAGGGTTTCCAGGCCACCCTTCTCCTAAGTTGATCTTTAGTCAAAATGGCTCGTCGGAAACATAACCAAGCAAAAATTTTGATTTTCAGATGTAACTTTGCTTTCCAAATCAAATTTGGCCAATACAAACAGACATCTTCAGAGCCACAAATAAAATTGTACATACGCTTAACTGAAAAATCCTTCTCCGACTTCCCCTCTTTCCATCTAAAGACATCTTTTGTATTCGAAAAAACAAAAGCCTTACATTTTTTAATAACACCCCTCCAATCAGCAAGCAAAACTGGGTCAAGCCAACGTCTGAAAATCAAATTCCACTTCAACTGTCTTGCATCAAACACCGAAATATTTTGATACTCACAAATCTCAAAAAGCTCAGGAAAATTTTCCTTAAAGGACCTATCCCCGTTCCAAATGTCCCTCCAGAAATCTACAAGTTTACCATCTCCTACTCCCACTCTTCTATTGCACAAATAAAACCCTCTTGTATACATTATATTTCTCCAAATTGCAAAATCCCGAATATTGATTTTTATATGAGAAATAGGTTTCCCTTTAATAAATTTGTTTAAAACAAAAACCTTCCATAAACTATCCTTCTCAGAATCAATCTTCCACCACCATTTTGAGAGTAAGCTAATGTTCATTTCTCTCAATCTACGAATACCAAGGCCCCCTTTCCTCTTGGATTTACAAATTCTTTCCCAATTTACCAGATGGTATTTTTTCTTAAGGCCGCCCCCTTGCCAGAAAAAAGATCTTCTAATCTTATCCATTTTATAAATCACCATCTTAGGAAGCAAAAACATAGACATAAAATAAACTGGGATATTGGATAGTGAAGCATTTATCAAAGTAAGCCTTCCCCCCAAAGATAAGCTGTTGCTTTTCCATCTAGCCAATTTTTATCCATCTTTTCTACCAAAAATTCCCAATCTCTCACCTTAACTTTTTGTAACCCCACTGGCACACCCAAATATTTAATAGGAAAGGAACCTACAGGACAAGTAAAAATTTCAGAATACTTCAAATCTACATTAACATCTCCATTGATAGTCACCACCTCACTTTTATCAAAATTAATTTTCAGACCCGAACAATTCTCAAACAAGGCTAAAAGAAGTTTCATATTCACAGCACCCTTCACCTCATGTTTTAGGCATAAGATAGTATCATCTGTATATTGAAGGTTAACCAATCCTCCTTCTATCACATCCCCTACCAAACCCCCAAATAAAGCATTAGTTTTTGCCATTTGGATCATTTTGCTCAAACCATCTGCCACAATATTAAAAAGAAGGGGAGACAAAGGATCCCCCTGCCTGACACCTTGAAAACTACTAAAATACCCTCCATTTATTCCATTGATATTAACACTCAAAGTCCCATTATTCGATATGAGCCTATTGAATATTGCACTCAAAGCATTGGTATGAAGATCCTTGCTTCTTTACTGATTTGCGGCACTTGCTGCATGACATATACCACCATGACTGTCCAGGGACGGCTTCTTTTATCGTGGCGATCACTTTGTATCTATTCCCCTGCACACACTCGTATAGCACGCAGTATTATGGCATAGCTCTATAAGGGTGGCACAATCGATCGTCAATTAAACAACGTCACTTTCCATATTGTCATGAGGGTCAAGTGCAGCTAATTCGGCCATAGAGCGGGGAACAAATTCTTGTTCGGCTGTAGGCTGGTCCACAGGCACTAGCTGCTGCGGTATGGAGGAACACCTGAGATACGGAGGGTGAAAAAACAAAGAATAAGTAACATGAGCGGGTATCAGGACGTGCAAATAGCATATCAAGATACACCTCTGCATAAGAGCTGCTCTGTCAGCAATAGGAGGGTTGACATATAGCCTAGTGAAGCTGGAGCTCTGCAAATAAACGTCTTGCCGAACTTGGCTGCAGGAAGCTGACAAAACAGAGCACACATTATGAACTGCACACTATACGACTGTGCATGCCCGCGAGATGAAAAAGAAGTAAACTAACGACGGCGGCTTCTAGCGTTGTGTTTTTTGCAGTGTTTTAAATAACCGGTTATGCCATTTAGCGTTTGCTTTATCGAAACCAGCTATAGCCCGCTAATAACCGGCTATAGCTGACTTTTTGCAATAGCCGCACCTTGCTAAAACAGCTATAGCTGGCTATAGCGTCAGCTATAGCCGGAGATTTAAAACCATGGTTTTTTGACGACCAGGCCAACGGCCACAATAGGCGTGCGCTCGTTTTGCTAAAGAGCGGGGAGGACAATTCCACTGAACTCAACAGCAGCAGCTCTCCATAAAGTGAACTGAAAAGTGTGTCTGTCATTCATTGTATAAAAGATGAAAAGGTTATTTATGTAAGCAAAACGCGTACTGAAGAACTCTTATAATGAGGGATCTATGGATATGACGAACCTGCCATCCGTTATCTCTGTATCACGAACATCAGTAGGAGCGCCTCTTGCGTCTGCAACCCGTGCTGGCCGAAAAAAGAAAACCATGCCTGCGACATCTGCAGGTTTACAACGTAAATTAATTTTGTGTGTGTTTATATGATAGCAATCACAACATCCGCAATGAATAACACAAACAACTGATAGACGAATATATACATCCGACGCTAGCTAACCTGTTAAGAAAGTGAAATCATCCTTCCTCGCAGAAAGTTGATCGAAAGGACATAATGTCCATGCGTGACGCGGGAAATCCTGAGGCTCTGGAGTAACAGGTATGACTTGGGTGAATCTAGTAAATCTGGCCATTATGGGTGTAGCCACCGGTCTGTATGTAGGCTTTGGATCGGCAACCTGGAACCGATAGACGTAGCAGACGTGGTTCTCTGCTAAGGTAGCGCCTAGAGTCCGACGACACTCGTATGGGATGACAGCATGCATAGCCGTGCCCTACGAATACACCAACATTGCTAAAAATTAGCAAGGAACGACAATATAGATATGTTCGGAGGTGACGATTAGAGATACCTGCTCATCAACCATGATGACATCCAATGGCTGCTCTGCTGGAGGGACATCGATGACGGGGAAAGTAGTGAAACGTATGAGCCTAACATGAATACACCATGTGTGAATCTGCGGTGTGACGTCTTTTAACAGAGTGTAGTTCATCTACAAAAAAGGAACACAGGAATCAGAGAAGCAGGGAAGCAAAACAAAATATGTCTGATAAAGAGCATATTTGCTTGAAGAGACCGAAAGCACAATAGGAACAGACCGTGCCAAGAAACGGAGAAACCGATGCAAACAGGCAGAAAAACGCAATGGATAGACAGATGGGGAAGAAGGAGCAAACATGAAAAATCGGTCGAAAAAACGAACCATGTAAAACGGAATGAAGAACGTGTATGGAAAAACGCAGAGCAGAATGGGTAGGGAGAGGCTGCACCGGACACAGGCATATGGGTAGCACGAAGAAACCCGTGCTAAGCAAGAAGACAGGAGTACCTACTTTGAGGCATAGCTTACGTGCCGGAAAGCCATTAAGAGCAATTGCATTAAGAAACTCTGGAGGATATATAAGGCTAATATCTCTTGGCTGTTCGCTTGTGTAGAGATACTATCAAAGCTCAAGTACTCCCTTTCATCCGTCGGCACTTTATTTAGCATGGCATTGTTGATGTCATCAACCACACCATTAGTGGGACAAACTATAGCCCGTTCAGCCAGGTAAGAAGGATCTTTGTATCGCGACTGGAAATCAGAGTATATAGCATCTGTAATAGCAACTAAATTGTCAGTTTCAGGCATAAGCAAAAGGTCATGTGGAACCGATATCCATGCACCACCATCTGAATCAGGAGGGCGAATAGAAGGAACACGATTCTCTCCTATATCAAGTAACCATTTACCAAAACACCCGATATCATGCCTAGCAGATGAGGACAGTACGGAATCAGAAAGACGCATGTTTATGGTAAGCCGCATCACACGAATAGATGTCCACAGGTATGATTTGATCAAGGAAGCATCAACAATATGCGCACGGGTGCCGCCGGGGACAACAGGCAGAACCTGTCTGAAGTCGCCGCCGAACAACACAGACTTGCCTCCAAAAGGCTTCGACCGTGCTGAAGGATCAGAGGCAGAGAGTAGATCCCGTAGACATCTATCAAAGGCCTCCACGCAATGCCTGTGAGCCATAGGAGCCTCATCCCACAGAATAAGAGCAGCTTTAGAGAGTAATTCTGCAACCATAGAGTCTCGACGGACATAACAGGGACTTGTTGCATGGACATCAACAGGTATATGGAACCTAGAATGAGCTGTCCTTCCTCCTTGTAAAAGCAGAGCAGCTACAGCAGAGGAGGCCACTGGTAGTACTAACCACCCTTGAGACCTTAACGCGCTCAATATTGTCCCCCACAGAAAAGTTTTACCGGTCCCCCCATGGCCCGAAATAAAATACAGACACTGTTCTCCCATCTCTAGCTTTGATAAAACAGTATCATAGATCAAACGCTGCTCAATATTAAGGCAGGTAGCCATAGTATTCAACTCTGCAGTTAAACCAGCGTGTGTATATGACAGCTCTTGTGCTATAAGTCTATTATCAGAAGACGGTGAAGTGTGATCATGGGGAAAATGAAGACCATACGCTGACATCAGTAATCCGTTAGCACAAAACATGGCATCAAGCTGCTGCAATAACTTGGAATGTATGACATCCTCTGGTACGGAGTATTCTCTAAGAGTCTAAGGCCAGTAGCACGCTTTATACCATACACAATATCATCTGCCATATACGACCAGCATTTTTCATTCAGACCTCGAACACCACCAACATTGCAATACAAAATAACAGTTACTAACAGAGTTCGTAACTGCCGGGGTGTAGCCCACACTATAGCCTCATCAAACAGAGCAGCCCATTCCATGTCATCTCCAATAAGACCTCTAGCTTTGCAACACTCACGAAACGAATCATACAAAACACCTTCATATGTCCTGACGTCTTCGAAAGAGGTTGCTCCACGGACAACCATCAATAACATCCTCAGATAGAAAACATCACCGGTAGAGGCATGTACATGCCTTATCCTTCCAACCATGGCGCCTTGTTTCCGAATACACCATTCTTTTCTGTCAGCATACCAGGTCCATTTAGTAGGAAATTCACAGTATGTAAGAGCGTGGGCCTGAGGAAACCTAATATTAGCAGCAAACCACTCAGTCAATGTTGTCTTTCCACAATCTGGATCGTCAATGACGCTAGCTAAATCTGATTCTTCTTGAAACATAACACTTTGCATGTGAGGCATATGAACCACCGGTCTCTGGACGGATAGCTTTCTGCCATGGACCTCAAAACCATAGAGCCTCCAAAATGATTCGCAGGCAGATAAATATCTTGATCTAACATATTCAGAGACCTCGTCCACACCATCGCTACCACTAACAGGTCCTCGCTGTTCATGAGCCTCCATAAAAACAGAGGGCGTATTTGCAGGTCCAGAAGGAGCAGAACTACCTGTGGGAACTGTAGCAGCCATCGAGTCCTG
This sequence comes from Raddia guianensis, assembly GCA_036346415.1. Lineage (NCBI taxonomy): Eukaryota > Viridiplantae > Streptophyta > Magnoliopsida > Poales > Poaceae > Raddia > Raddia guianensis. The sequence continues at coordinate 23,558,686 of CM070543.1, read as the reverse complement.
AGACATAGAAGTAGCAGTAGAGTGGTAACGACTGGCAGAGGACGGACCATTTGATGAACGGCTAATAGTAGCAGCTGCAGCGTCAGGGCCTTTGTGTATGTACTTGAACAAATACTTCACCAAATGTGTTCTATTACACCACTCGACATTTATGTGAGCTTGATATTTTTTTAGGCAGCAAAGATTGTAAGGAACAACCCAGCTGTTTCCAAAGAGAGCACCTTTTCTGATTACATGACGATTCTGATCACGCCGACGATACACAGGGTACCCATCAACACTAATTATAGTTTGGTCACGATACTCTTTTGGAAATCCTTTGCTGCAAGAACCGTCAATCATTCAAGGTGCTGTAAGATTAAACTGTCCACATGGGCCGTGTATCATGAACTCATCCACCAGCGCATACCCCAAAGGATCTGCATTCACATCCGGTATCTCCATAGAAATAATAGAATCAATAAAATCAGGCGTGATATCGCCTTCATAATCTAGCCAAGCAATCTGGTGCAAATGCGGGAGACCTCTCTTCTGCCACTCTACAGTATGGACGTCTATGTAGAAACAAAAGAAAAGTACTTTACGAAGGCATAAAACTCTGTAGAATGAAGGGAAAAAAAAAAGCAACAACGCAATGAATTTCACACCAGGCAGCACAAACAATGTTTAAATTGTTGGAAATACGTAAGGAAAACTGATGGCTAGGGCTAGAAAAATAGCTCGTGGCTCGGCTTGGGCTCGGCTCGGCTCGGAGGTGTTTCCGAGCTCGAGCCGAGCCCACTTTTAGGGCTCGGGAAAATAGCGAGCCGGCTCGGGTTCGGCTCGTTTCTGACAGAGCTCGGTCTGGCTCGACTCGACTCGGCTCGGCTCGTTGTCATATTTTGAACGTGAAACGCCTTTGGCTCTCGGCTCGGCTCGGAGGTGTTACCGGGCTCGAGCCGAGCCCACTTTTGGGGCTCGCCAAAATAGCGAGCTGGCTCGGGCTCAGCTCGTTTTTGACCGAGCTCGGCCGACCCTGGCTCGGCTATGCTCGATTCCACCCCTACTGATGGCCTATGAATATGCGATGGAAAGAACGAAAATAACAGAACAGGCAGGTACAACTTGGAAACAGCAAGAGGGTGAGCACAGAACAAACAAAGACTGTATGCGACATAATAAATAAGCAACCATCGGCTCAGCGTGATCGTACCGGAAACGACAGAATAAACAAATGAAGTAAAACAATCACCGGGCTACGGAACGCTATATCGAGTATGAAACAACACAACCTATAATCTGATCCGGCAAAGGAAACTACGGAGCGAAACAGTTTTTGCGAAGCAGGGGCACAGGCTAATCAGGAAACCACAACCGTAAAGTAGCCTCTGCTAGTCCTTAAAAAAGATACAGCCAACGGGATGTTGGACGGCGGCGACGGTCAGCAAAAAATAGCGACGCAAGCAATCGGTGCGCAGCGATGGACGACCCGGACACAGCCAACGGGTGGTTGGACGGCGGCGACACTGAGGGCAAGTAACGAAGCAGGTGCCCTATGGGCCTGTGAGCATGTGCGTGCGCGCTTGACATAATAGTGTGCGTAATGGGCAAGCCCTTCTGCCGCAGCGTCCAAACAATAATATAATCTATTTATACTGATTTCAACACGGCGAGTTGATGCGGGGGAAAACAGCAGCGAAAACATGCACGCAAACAGTATAAATTTGCAAAGAACACATAGGAGGAATAAGCTGGTACCTGCTCGTGTAGGGCCGAACAGAACGCCGTCTCTGACGTCATGAGTAAATTCTTCAAGCTTCATATGGAAAACCCGAACAACCATGTCGGGTCTATCAGCATATTTGTGGCCTGGTTCACATGATATAGCTTCACAAATTTCAGGCCACTTTGGATTGCAAGTGAAGGTACTAAAAATTTGGGGTGGTCCATATACTCGGCATATTGCTATAGCATCAAAATAATTCTCATTCATATATCTTTTTCCTCCCGTGAAAGAAGAAGGCAAGACAACTCTAACTCCGATATCTCTACCAGAAACATCACCTCTACTGACGGCATCAGATATCCCCTGATATGTTTCCGACCTTAGTTGATCTTGATTGAAATAAAAAAACGACAGGCGGTTGGCCTCCACACATGAGAAAGCATTAACTGCATATTGCTCATATAACCTACCACAACAAGTACTGGGGTTGCAATCATTGGGACGATAATGAGCTTCATAACGGTAATAATCCATCATAGTAACATTAGCCCTTGAACGAACACGATGATCCTCTGTGACACGCATTCGCATGCCTATATGCCACCCTTGCTGACCATATGGAAACAATAAAGGATATTGTAGCGCCATCAACAACGGATGGGTGGGGGGATGTGCGTGAACTGGCCAGCATGGGACTGAGTAATGAAATCAAAGTGTGAATTTTGAGGAGTCATATCACCAACAATAAGACCAGCCAACTCGTGCACAACAGGCAAGGAATAAGGATGATCAGCAACAATAGAGTCATCGCCAAGGCGAATAGATAACTCAGGCATATCAGGAGCAACTAACCTATCTCGAGCAAGCCTGAAGGTTTGCACAATAGGATTACGAGTATCCAGCATTATGATGAGACTCGTAATAATCTGATCATCTAAGCGAAGGAGCTGAGAGTCTTCTGAAATGTCGGTCGGCCCATCAACTTGTCCATCTTGAGGAACCCCAGAGCGGCGAGAACGCAATACATTCATTCTATTAGCGACCTCATTACCAGTATCGTATATATAAAGCTGAGCAAACTGAGGCCTCTGAGAAGGCAGTGGCAACAGAGAGCCGAACCGATGATGCACCACGCCATTAATACAAAAAATGCAAGGGCCTCGACCGAGATTTATGGATCGATCAACATGAACCCCCATAGAAACAAAGGCGAACACAGAATTATACATTCTGATACGCTCTCTAAAATATAGCGATAAAGGGCCACCATTAGAACTCACCAAGTCGCAAAGGGGCGAAGGATATGGACGACGCTGCGGGAGATGAACTCCTCCTCCTCAGCAACAGCCATTGTAACGCACACGTGATGAAGGGCCCGATCATGTAGACCGAACAGCCTCTGCTCGCCAGAAAATAGCACCACAATAACGGCAATGCTCAGAAGGAGAGCCATAATACGATCTGTGCGTGTAACAATCTGCAGTACAACATACGTACCAAGAAAGGTTACCACATCCGGCACATAGATGCAAGTAGCACAAAATGCAAAATAATAGAAAGGCAACCTTTCAGAGCGCTGCAATATGTCCTAGGCAATGGTATTGGTAAGGCCGGAGCACCGTCATTATCCCGGGGCAATGCAGCTGAACAAAGAACAAAAGGTAACCTCAGTAAACACATAAAGAAAAAAAGGTAGAGCAGCATAAACGGACCGATTAGAGTGTGCATAGCATCAACAGGAGGTTCATCTGGAGCGAGCACGCGGATAGAACGACGCTCGGCGAGAACAGCTCGCCTGGCTGCCCGGTTTACAGCGCACCAGCGGCGTTTAGCAACATCCTGACGCAATGACCTTGATGGTATAGGCGCATCTATAACGAAGCATACAACCAGCATCATTAAAAGGGCAACAGCGGAGGAGCTGGCAAGCAAAAAACAGAGGAAGAGTTAACACAAAGAGCGCACCACCAAAAGCAGACGATGTCATGGAGCGAACCTCGGCTCCAACAGAAGACAGCGACGGAAGAGGACCGCTGCGCCGACCACGCAGACGCGACTGCAGCAATAGATAACGCCTCCTCGCACGGTTGGACGCACAAACCCGACGACGCCAAAGGACCCAATCCACCACCGGCCCTAATACATAAGCAGGTTAAGAAATAATATTGTAAGGCAGGCAATCAAGATGTAAGATCAAGTCTCTCATGCGCTGAATGATTTTGGTAATTGATGGCAACTAGGCCGTACAGCTGGAATGACAAGGATAAGGACCTTTTTGTTTTTTAGTTCTTCTGATTTTTTTGTGTGCGTCTTTGGCTCGACTACACCTCTCTGGTTGCAGGGTCCCACTGAGCACAGGTCCAAAAACATCAGCCATGGTTCCATGGGGTTCTGAGAGTGCCAGATGTTAGTCTTGAGCGAACCATCTAGAGCTAGCACACATGTTCCAAGGTCGAGAAGGTTTGGGGGTACAGCTGTCTGGGGTTTCGTAGCTGCTAAGTCTCCGAAATATCTGAGAGCGCGAAACTTTCCGTCCAAGTGATCCAAAGTTCCCACTTAAGCCTACCCAGGTTGTCACCATGTCCACAAGTCGACAAAAGTGTCCCAAGACCCGAGGCGTGGTGACGAGAGGGGATGAGAGAGGCTAAGTCTGCAGTAGTGTGAAGATTAGCCTCCATCGGACGGGGTCCGATAACCATTGGACGGCGTCAGATGAATGAGTGAGCTTGAGAGACAAAGTCCCGGAATACATAGCCTCTATCGGACGGCGTCTGACGAATCATCGGACGGGGTCCGATGAAAACTCGAAGTGGGAAACGACTAAGTCCTAAAAAACACAGCCTCTGTCGGACGAGGTCCGACGCCCTTCGGACAGGGTCCGACAGCGTCCAAAATCTGGGAATTTGAACCTCATCGGACGGCGTCCGATAAGCCATCGGACGGCGTCCGACGGAGTACAAATTTGACCTAAACTTTATCGGACGGCGTCCTATAAGTTATTAGACTGGGTCTGACAGAGTACAAATTTTGGACTAAACCTAATCGGACGGCATCCGATTAGCACCGTTCTGGGTCCGACGGATTGATCCAAAACTCGGGAACGAAATCTGAGCCGTCCATTGCATTTTTTATCTAGGGTTTCGAGTGTAGGGCTATAAATAGGAGCTTGGAGCACGGGAGAAACGGGAGAGAGCCTCATCTAGCAGCCACCCCTTGCCCTAGCCACCAAAAGAGCTCCTCCCATGGTTCCCACCTCCTCCTAGGGTTTCTTGTGCTTGAGAGATTGAAGGAGAGAGAGGGAGAAGAAGAGAGCAAGAGGAAGAAGGTGCTCCCCTACCTCCTCTCATCCATCCCCACGTTTTGCCCCTTCTCCCATGGTGTTCTTGCCCTAGTTTCATGGTGGGAGAGAAGGGGTAGTGGTGAGAGACGGTCTCCGATCTTGTGTTCTTGGGACTTCACCGCCGGAGAGATCGTCGTCACGTCACGAGCTTCATCAACCAAACGACTACATCAACCGTGCCGCAAACCCACCATCCGTTGGTGGTCACCGTCTTGTGTAGGGGTGCATCCTCTCCATCCGTTGGAGCCACAAGTCCACCGTGTGTCGGCGGTCACCTCCGTGTGTCGGTGGTGCCAAGGTGTCCGTATATCGGAGCCAAATCCTACATATGTTGGGGGTACCTCATGTATTGAGGTGAAATCCACCGTGTGTCGGTGGTCGGTGCCGTGTGTCGGTGCTGGTGGGGTGTGAGAGCTCTCGCTTGTGAGAGAACTCGTTTCCGTGTGAAGATTTGGAGCTTGCCAACCATGTGTTGGTGAAGAGCTACCATGAGTGGATTGAGGGCTAGGAACAAAAGGGTTCCGACTTCTCTGTGTGAGAAGTTTCCTCAACAGAGACGTAGGTGTTCATGTGTTGCGCACCGAACTTCGAGAAACAACTCGGTTTGCGCCTTCTTGTCTCACTCATTTACTTCCGCATATTGATTTGATCGTTTTCATGTGAGTGCCATCGAGCCTCCTAGTAGTCGCTTGTGCCTCATTGTGATCACTTCCGCAACTAGACTCTAAATCCATCGATAGCTTGTGTTCCTAATTTGACTAACTAAGCAAGCCAATTGAGATAATTAAAATTTGAAAAGAGCCGATTCACCCCCCTCTCGGCCTAGGATCCTTACAAGTGGTATCAGAGCTCGGCTCTCTATTTGTGCTTAACCGCATTAGAGATGGCCGACGGGGGTAGTGTCGCTAGTAATCGAATACCTTTGTTCAATGGATCTCACTTTGCTTTCTGGAAAAGACGCATGGCTGTCTATCTTCAATCTACGGGCTTAGATGTTTGGAAGGTTATAGAGTCTCCTCTAGGCTTCACACTTACGAAGAACACAGCTCCCACACCTGAGCAAACTAGATTGTTTGAACTAGATGTTAAATCCATGAATGCACTGTTCTGTGGTTTGAGCATGGATGTGTTTGATAGAGTGCAACCTTCCTACTGCACACGATGTTTGGACATCACTTATAGAAATCCACGGGGGGACAGCTTCTGTCAAAGAGGGCAAGTTGGTGGTGGTTAAAGAAAAATTTGATCAATTTAGGATGCGTCCCAATGAGAATGTTAATGAGATGTTTTCTAGACTTAACCCCATAATCAACGAGCTCAAGGGGCTCGGTTCCTCTCTGTCAAATGTTGATGTGTGCAGGAAAATGATCAGGGTGTTGCCAAGACAAGAGTACCGTGATATCATCACGTACCTCTCCAACAGTGGCGAAGTCGAGAAGTTTGCTCCCACAGCTCTCCCGAGCAAGCTCACGACTTATGAGATGCTCATCATTGAGCCTGGGGCACCACCTGCACCTGAGAAGAACAAGGTCGTTGCCCTCAAGGCAAGTGGATCCAAGCAGAGTGGCACTAAGACAAGCTCAGCTGAGGATGGTGGAAAGATGACCCTGAGTCAGTTCGACGCTGGATTTAAGCAACTGGGGTTGTTCATGAAGAATGCTGGAAAGTTCATGAGCAACAATGGATATGGGGACAAGAGAAGGTCCGGGAGAAACTCATATGTATCACTCCGATGCTATGAGTGTCAAGAAAAGGACCACATAGCTTCAATGTGCCCTCAGAAAGGAAATATCAAGTATAAGGAGAAGGGAAATGACAAGGGTGATGATGAGAGGCTGAAGCACAAGGAGAAAGACAGGAGGAAGAGTTTTCAAAAGTCAGGCTTCAAGGGCTTCTCCAAGTAAGGCAAGAGGCTGGCTTTTGTGGGGGAGTGGGTCACAGACGACAGCTCTAGTGACTCTCCAGCTTCAGATGACGAGGAGGAGTCAAGTGGCCAAGAATTGGCCGGCATGGCAATCACTCAGGCTGTGCCACCACCGCCAGCCTTCCCTCCAAGATGCCTCATGGCCGTCATCGAGTCTCAAGTGTGGTACTCTGATGATGATGAGTCCGCTTTCTCTACTTCCACTACACCAGAGGCGACATCGACTCCGACCGACACCGTCAAGTGCTTGATGGCCAAGCCAACTACCAATGAGGTTGATGACTCTGACTCTGATCCCGATGTTGAGGAGGAAACTACTCAAGCTTATCTTGCTCAAGCACTTGAATTTTTTAAAAAGGAAAGATTAAGAAACATGAGATTTCAGGAGCGTCTTAACAATTTGGATGCTAGGTTCAATGATTTTGTGTCTAAGCATGAATCACTAGAAACTGAACATGATATCATGATAGGCTCTAGTAATGCTATGATTAAGAAATCAAGTGCGCTTGAAGAGAAAAATAGGGCTATGAATGAGTCGGTAGAACATCTTCTTGCTACAATTCATAAGCTTAGGGCTAGTAATGAGCGGCTTGTAGCCGACAATGCTTCCATGGTTGCTTTGTCTGTCGCTCAATCTGTTGATGGTTCTAACTGTCATGTTTTGGTTGATGTTTTGCCTGCTACCTTGTCTGTTTCTAGTGATGTTGTTGATGATGCTCCTGCTTGTGCCATAATTGTTGCACCACTTAGAATTGATAGCTCTATTTCCTATGATGATTTGATTGACTTGACCCTGATTGCTTCTAACTCTAGTGGTTCCTCTAGCAATGCTCATGATTGTACTCCTGATAATTGCAAATTTGCTTTACCTGCTAGGGATTAGCTATTGAGAATGGTGAACTTAGATCTAAACTTGAGAAATTTGATAAAGAACTTAGGTAGTGCTATGAGGGTAGCCTAGCCTTGGATAAGATGCTCAAGGAACAAACAAAATCTTCCCAAAAGGGTGGTTTGGGTTTTACCCCTGAGAAGCCAAAGGGGAGGAAGAAATCAAGTGTTCCTCAAGCATCTACCAGTAGGCAAGGTTACTATCATGCTCATCCCAAGAAGAGAAGCAACTCTGGGCCTAACAATTTGCACACTAGCAACTTGAACTCTTGGCAACACTTTGGGCACTTCAACACTTGGCAAGAATCTCCTAGGCACTGTAACTCCACATGGCAACAAAGAAACAATAGTGCCTGGCAATATGGTCCTAAGTACAACACGTGGAATGGCCCAAGGTACCACAGCAACTGGCAAGGTCCTAAACACCTCAACACTTGGCAACCGCCTAGGCAAAACTTCTGAAATGGTCCTCCTAGGCGCAACAATGGTAGACCAAACCCTCCTAGGAACCAAAACCATAACACTCCTGTCGGGGATTAAATTACGGCCCATTGCTATGGCCCACTCCCTGACGGCCCGATCAAACAGACTACCAGGGCCTAGCTCCCTGGAAGGTTCTATCTGGCCCATATGCATCCTGCCGAACAGCTTCCTGGCTGGCGTGGTGCGTAGTGGCCAAGGAATCGTGTTTGAGTCCGTCTTGAACAAGAGTCCTGCACGGCTACGTGAAGACCCGGACGTTGGTTTCCCGGATTGGAGCAGAAGTCGTGATCCCCAAGAATTGGAGTTTACTTTATCTACCTCGGGATATATTTGGCATGTATGAGTTCGTAACGAACTCGTGGTTAGCCCGGCCCGATATTCCCTCGGTAGGTCGATTGTTCAACACTATATAAACAGGACCCCCACGGCGTGTTGAGGGGCCGATCCAAGACGACCTGAAGCCATCAGACTTTAGGAGATCGCATATTGCTTCCTGTACATCCATAATCTCGCCGAGACTTGTTCGTCTCATCGAGCCACCTCTTGTATTCATCTCTGATATATAAGAAAGGCTGGACGTAGGGCTATTATCTCTCCTGAGAGGCCTGAACCAGGATAAAAACCCCTGTCTCCTATTCGTTGTTGTTCGCATTGTTTGGCGTGTCTCCTATCTCAATCTTTAAGAACCTTAGCGACTTGAGATCGTTATCTCAACCGTCGACAGTTGGCGCCGTCCGTGGGGACCTCGCAGATCGAACATGTCGAACTCTATCAGCGACCAGGAGATCCTCCCTGAGGACTGCGACTCAGAAAGGCAGGATGTCTCTTCCCCTGCCAGATCAGATCGATCCCTTCGATCTTGATCGCCTTCCAGATCTGGTTCCCAGCTCCGTGCTCGGGATGGATCTCGCACCGGCAGCTCTTCGCCGGCGCGTCTCGTCCCGCGACGAGCTCCGTGCTCGGGCTGGATCTCTTCGCCGGGTAGCTCTTCGCCCGGCCTGCGTCGTCCTCGCGATGAGCTCCGTGCTCGGGCCGGATCACTTCGCGACCGGCAGCTCTTCGCCGGGCGCATCATCTCCTCGCAACGAGCTCCGTGCTCGGGATCGGATCTCTTCGCACCGGCAGCTCTTCGCCGGCGCGCTTCGTCCCCGCGACGAGCCCGTGCTCGGGATCGGATCAAAACTCCTTCCGGATCCCGGGCTGTTTCGCTGGCAATGGATGACGGAGAGAGTCGACCAAAGACTTGGAACATCGACCGCTTCGTAAGTTCCTCGTAGGTCTTTCGCTTCCTTGCTTCGCGCTTTTCTCAAATTTCGCGCCTTAGTTAAATCAAGTCTCTGCCGCCATGTAAAGTTCAACCCATTGAACGGTGAATGTTCGCGACCCCTCGCGCCCTTCTCACCACTTGTCTTCTCAGACTACTTTCTCTCTGGTAACACTTGATGGCTGCCCGATCTTGCGAACTCTTGGCTCCGCAGTCTTAAGGTTTTTCCTGCCCGTATCTAGTTTCAACAAGTTCCTAAACTCGAGTTGCGTAACACGGCTTCGGCCTTGCGGCTAAGCTCTGCTCTCGTAAGCCCTCATGGCAGAGGCACTTACCGCCACGGCACAACCACTTGGCAAAGCTCGCTCTCGTAAGCCCTCCGGCGCAGGCACTTTCCTTGTTCGGTTACCTTCGAATCGCTTAACTTACGTTAACGAGCGTTCCTCGAACGAGTCGATCAGATACGGTGTCGCTCTAACTCTCTACGCACGTGCTTGAAGTCGCAAGTTCAGGTCTTCATGCATCGTCTGCATCGAGGCTAGGGCGTCGCTCTTTCTCTTGTGCACTGCTCGAGTTCGCAAACTCAGTCCTCGAGGTACCGCACAACGGGCCGGAGTTAGGCAAGCGTTCTACCGGTTTTCTTAAAACTTTCTAGCGCTATTCGCTTTGCTCTTGATTTCTGTTCGTCCTTATCTTTTGCTCTTTTTGCAGAAAAGCCGCTCGCCGAGACTCGCTCTGATTCAGCGCTTTCGGCGGTATTGAATTTGCTCGGCCGGCTCCTGAGGACCGCCTCCTCGGTCGGTTGGGACTTGAGCTGAATTTCGCAACACCGCACGTTTTCAGTTTTTCGTTCCTTTCCTTAGCGTTGGTTTTCCAAAACCTCGTTGGTCTTCGCTCCGTGGCGCTCCCAGCGGCGAGCATGTCTTTTATCCGGCGACGACCTATACGGCTCCGGTTAACAAGCGTGCACCACCGATGGAGTTACGCCCACCGTAGTCGATTCTCATCGCAATGGGCACTCCGGCGCTGGTTCCGCACTCGCCGAGGCGACACTAACGCCGCACGGGTCCATGCCCGGATAAGATTTCGCCGCACGCTTTTGCTCGCGGCTAAGGTCCCGATCGCCTTCCCGGTTAGCGGTCTTAGCCACGCTGGGCTGTACTTGCCCACACGCGTTTTTTATCTATGCTACGCCCTTCCCGCACGGTAATCCGGAGCAATGCACCACCAACGGAGTCCCGCCCATCGAAGTCGATTCTCGCCATAACGGGCACTCTGGCGTCGGTTCCGCTTAGCGAGGTGACACTAACGCTGTTGGGGACGACCGGAAAAAATTATGTCTTGTGCGGTAGGTCGTCTTTAGCGTGTTTTCCAAAACTCGCTTTGCTCTTCTTAGAGCCTGTTCTTGCTCTCTTTTTCCCCTTACTGGCTCGTTTCTTGTTTGTCTTTTGCAGGGAATACAGGAACGGAGAACATCAGACTCCGGTGATGGTCGCGGCGAGGTTCTAGGCTTCCCCACCAAAACCGATGTCTGCATCCCTCTCTTCCTGAGCACGCTCCGCGCATGTCCAGGAACTGATTCACTTCACCCGCGTATGATTTCTTGCCTTTGCCCGGCACTGACCTTCACAGTTCGGTAAGTCAAGGTAGTGCGCCACCAACGGAGTCCTGTCCACCGTAAGCCGATTCTCATCACAACGGGCAAGCCCATCGTAAGCCGATTCTCATCGCAGCGGGCACTCCAAGCGTCGGTTCTGCACTTGCCAAGACAACGCCTACGCTGTCGCAAGGAATACGTTATGGGTAAAGCGTTGATTTCACACGTTCTCTTACGGCTCTGACTGCATTGGGTTGTGATTCACCTCGACCGGCGGTTCTTCGTCCGAGCGCCGATCCGTCCCCGCGACGAGCTCCGTGCTCGGGTGGATCACCTCGACCGGCGACTCTTCGCCGGAGCGCGGGCTCCTACCGGGTACGTCTTCGCCTGGTCGCACTTTCTGGTTCCTTTGACGAGCTCCGTGCTCAGGGACTAGATCTCCTTACTTGGTTCCTTCGACGAGCTCTACGCTCTGGGACTGGGTCACATTTCCCATTCGTATGCATTGTCTGCTCCTAGCACACGATCTACGTCTGGAGGCACATCACCTTCGCTCCTGAGCGCGACATTCGCTCGAGAGCGCAATCCCTATTTTCTCGGGCAAGCTCTAGCCTGAGAGGTGGTTCCCCTATCTTTTCCTAGGCATCTGAATGCCTGGATGCAGCAGCACGAGTCCGTCTCGCGACTTGCTATATTCATTCTCCTGGAAGATCTGATCTTACCGGATGCGGTGGTACGCTCTTCACTACCAAGAAGTCAATCCCTCCTTGGTGACGTTCAGCCTCAAGGAGATGATTCACCTCACTTCTTTCGATTTCTGTATCGAGGGCTGGGTACTCTGCTCGGACAGATGTCGTTCCCTGTTCGAAGCAACAGAGTTGCTCGGCGCCGGGCGGGTTTGTTCGGTCCCGAACACGACTTGTTCGGTTCAACCGTAACCTATTCGATCGCTCGCTGCACGCCTTTGTAGCAGAAATATACCTCTTCAGGATTTGAGTCTCAAGAGGAAGACCCCACTCTAGTGAGTCCTTCCACTTGAGTCTCGGGGCTAGCCGTCGGGATTAAATTACGCCCATTGCTATGGCCCACTCCCCGACGGCCCGATCAAACAACCTACCAGGCCCGGCCCACTCGAAGGTTCTATCTCGCACATATGCATCTGCCAATGTATTCTGGTGGCGTGGTGCGAGGGTAATGGAATCGTGTTTGAGTCCGTTTCGAACAAGAGTCCTACACGGCTACGTGAAGACCCGGACGTTGGTTTCCCAGATTGGAGCAGAAGTCGTGATCCCCAAGAATTGGAGTTTACTTTATCTACCTCGGGATATATTTGGCATGTATGAGTTCGTAACGAACTCGTGGTTAGCCCGGCCCGATATTCCCTCGGTAGGTCGATTGTTCAACACTATAAAAACAGGACCCCCACAGCGTGTTGAGGGGTCGATCCAAGACGACCTGAAGCCATCAGACTTTAGGAGATCGCATATTGCTTCCTGTACACCCATAATCTCGCCGAGACTTGTTCGTCTCGTCGAGCCACCTCTTGTATTCATCTCTGATATATAAGAAAGGCTGGACGTAGGGCTATTATCTCTCCTGAGAGGCCTGAACCAGGATAAAAACCCCTGTCTCCTATTCGTTGCTGTTCGCATTGTATGGCGTGTCTCCTATCTCAATCTTCAAGAACCTTAGCGACTTGAGATCGTTATCTCAACCGTCGACAACTCCCAACCACACACAACCAAGATTCCCTAGAGCATATGCTGAGCTGTATGATCACTACCTGTTAAAGAAAAATTCCTAAGGTAGAGTGATTGCTAGATTTGTTGGGCTCAAGTCTGAGAATGAGCACAAGACACATGTTTGGGTGCCCAAATCATTGATTGATCGTTTTGCTTCTGTTGCTTCTAATTTAAAGGCTAACCCTCGAGGACCCCCTGTGTGGGTCTCTGAGTCATATAAGTGATCTTTTCTTATGACAGGTGAACTACCGGAGTGGCGGGTGCCATTGGATCATCGACAGCGGTTGCACCCAACACATGACCGGCAACCCCCGGTTGTTCACCTCAATAGGGGAGGAATGCAAGATTCCCCCCAAGGTCACTTTTGGAGATGGAAGCAAGAACAAGGTACTTGGAGTTGGAAAGGTAGCAATCTCTTCAGATCTTTTAATTGACAATGTGCTACTAGTAAAAATTTTGAGCTATAATCTTTTCTCTGTTGTCCAAATATGTGATTTGGGGTTCCATTGTAATTTCTCACCTGAGAGTTTGTTGGCTTTGGACAAAAATGAAAAACTTGTGTTCAAAGGTTTTCGGTTTGAAAATTTGTTTCTCGTGAACTTTAATGAGCCTGCTTCATCTGTCTCGACTTACCTTGTCGCCAAAGTCTCTCTTGGTTGGCTTTGGCATAGGCGTCTTGGACATGTCGACATGGCAAATTTAAAGGAACTTTTCAAAAACGAGTTGGTCCTTGGTGTGCAAGATGTGACATTCGAAAAAGACAAGCTTTGCAGTGCCTGTCAGGCCGGCAAGCAAATGGCAAGCTTACACCCTGCCAAGAATGTCACGTCTACATCTCGATCTCTTGAGCTTATACACATGGATCTTTTCGGGCCAACAACCTATGTGAGTATCGGGGAAAATCTCTATTGCTTGGTCATTGTTGATGACTTCTCCCGATACACTTGGGTTTTCTTTCTACCTGACAAAACTCCAACTGGAGATGTTTTCAAAAAGTTTGTAAAGAAAACCCAAAATGCTTTTGATTGTACCCTCAAGAAGGTGAGAAGTAACAATGGAACGGAGTTCACTAACACTTCTGTTGAGCTGTTCTGCGATGAGTTAGGCATTGATCGCCAGTTCTCCGCCACCTACACACCTCAGCAGAATGGGGTGGTTAAGAGGAAGAACAGGACGCTAATTAAGATGGCAAGGACAATGTTGAACGAGTACAAGACCTCTGATCTATTCTGGGCAGAAGCCATCAACACTGCCTGTCACTGCATCAACCGTCTGTACCTCCACAAACTCCTGAAGAAGATATCTTATGAGTTGCTTGTGGGAAGATGACCCAATATCTCCTACTTCAGGGTTTTTGGCTGTAAGGTCTACATCAAGAAGAAGCGGGAGCACTTGGGCAAGTTCCAGAGCAGAGTGGACACGGGAGTCCTCTTGGGGTACTCAGCCAGAGGGTCATCCTTCAGGGTTTACAATGAGAATAGTGGCCAGATTGAGGAGACCCGCGATGTGAAGTTTGGTGAGTCAAATGGGAGTCAAGGGGAGCATGAGAACTTGGATGATGTGGATGGTGAGCAGTTGGCAAGAGCGGTGGAGGAGATGCCAGCTGGTGATGTGAGGCCAGTAGAGGTTCAGAGGGAGACCGAGACTGTTCCACCACCTTTCACACCTGAACCAGTGCCAGAGTCAGGGGAAGTCTCACATCAGGCGGACAACTCAAGTCTTGATCAAACTCCGATGGAAGAGACAGCGTGTGAGCCAGATGCAGAATTAGATGAGCCACCACCTCAGGTGATAAGGTCCCATCACACCATTGCTCGTGATCATCCAGTTGATCAAGTGATCGGTGACCCGACTCGAGGAGTACAGACCAAATCTAGGACAGCAAGCTTCTGTGAGCACACAGCGTTTGTGTCCGAGCTTGAGCCAAAGAAAGTGGAGGAGACACTGAGTGACCTAGACTGGATCAATGCGATGCACGAGGAGCTGAACAACTTTGAGAGGAACAAAGTCTGGACCTTGGTGAAAAGGCCAAGCGACTGCAACGTGATTGGCATCAAGTGGGTATTCAAGAACAAGCAATATGAGTTTGGCTTGGTGGTGCGCAACAAGGTTAGACTGGTCGCTCAGGGCTTCACACAGATCGAGGGAGTTGATTGCGGTGACACCTATGCTCCCGTGGCCCGTCTGGATGCTATCAGACTACTTGTGGCATTCTCTACATGTCACAACATTGTGCTCAGGCAGATGGACGTTAAGAGTGCATTCTTGAACGGCTATATTAGAGAATTAGTGTATGTTGAGCAACCTCCAGGCTTCGAGGATCCACAGCACCCTGATCATGTGTACAAACTGTCGAAGGCTTTGTATGGTCTCAAACAAGCACCCAGAGCATGGTATGAAAGGCTAAAAGACTCTCATTGACAAGGGATTCACGGTCGGAAGGGTCGACACGACTCTGTTCACTAAGGTGGTGGATGGAGATCTGTTCCTGTGCCGGGTATATGTGGATGACATCATTTTCGATAGCACAAAAGAGTCCTTGGTCAAAAAGTTCAGCGACATGATAAGCAAGGAGTTCGAGATGTCGATGATGGGCGAATTAAACTTCTTCTTGGATTTCAAATCAAGCAACTCAAGACCGGGACATTCATATGCCAGGAGAAGTACATCCACGATCTACTCAAGCGCTTCAACATGAGTGATTGCAAGCCAATCCGGACACTGATGGGGACGAACTGCCACCTCGACTTCAACGAAGAAGGTAAACATGTCGACCAGAAGCTTTATCGTTCTATGATTGGTGCTTTGCTATATTTGGCTGCATCTAGGCCGAACATCATGTTTAGTGTGTGCATGCGCGCCAGATTTCAAGCCTTCCCTAGAGAAATGCATATGATTGCTATGAAACGAATCTTTCGATACCTGAAACATACACCTAGCTTAGGCCTTTGGTTCCCGAAGGGTGCACGGTTTGAGCTCCTAGGCTATTCTGACTTAGATTATGTCGGGTACAAGATCGATCGCAAGAGCACTTCCAGGGCATGTCACTTCTTGGGTAGGTGTCTTGTGTCATGGGCGTCAAAGAAACAGAACCCCGTGGCGCTATCTACTGCTGAGGCTGAGTATATAGCGGCAGGGAGTTGCTGTGCACAACTTCTTTACTTGACACAATCACTGTTTGACTTTAGGCTTAAACTTGACCATATGCCTCTCCTATGCAACAACGAGAGCACGGTGAAGATAGCGTGCAACCCGGTCCAACATTCACGGACCAAGCACATTGATGTCCTTCACCATTTCCTTCGGGACCATGTGGCGAAGGGCGACATTGTGCTTGAACACGTGCGGACGGAGGACCAGCTTGCCGACATCTTTACCAAGCCACTCGATGAAGCACGATTCTGCAAATTAAGAAATAAGTTGAACATTTTAGACAAGTCAAACATTGCCTGAGTCGATCATGTGGCTATATCATTCATTGAAAATCTTTTAAAGCCAGTTTGAACATTTAGGTGCTTTGCTTGTTATATTGGATGTTATTCATTGCCTACATATTCATCACATAAATTTGATAGTTAAAGCATGTGTTTACCTTGTCACTAGCTCAACTTGTGCTTAACTCAATATATCATGCAAATTAGAAGCCATGAGCATGTGTTAGGAGGGCTATGGCTTCTAGTCATATTTGATTGCTCTAAACTATTTGGTTGACCATGTGCTTCTAAGTTTAGATTGTGTTATTTCATTTTGCACATGTCTTTATATCGCTAAATTGAGTAATTTTGAGAAAATGTTGAGCCAAAATCTTTAAAATGTGCTAAAATGTGAATAAGGCCACAATTGATCATACATGTCTCACCAATGCCTCCTCGATGAGATAGCTTGCTATGACACTAGGCATGAAGTTAGGGGAAGCTTTGGATAACCGAGACGTTCATCTTCAGTGTCATGCTGGGTGGCGTCGCCTATGATTTGAGACATGGTAAATTTGAGAAAATTCAAAGTGTAAACTGTGAAATATTTCAAAATGAGCGCAACCAAAATGTTTTAGTCTCAAATAGGTTCGGTGGTTGCATGTGTAGCTTGGATTGCATCTTCTAGTGCTATGGTGCATCGTGTGTCCTCTTTGAGTTTTGGAGCAACTCTTGATACTTCTAACTATAGTTCACCTTATATTTGCTCTAAGTCATAATAACTTGAATTACACATTTATCAATTATGCTCTAGTTGATCTTGTGACATTGTGATCTTGAGATGGCTCGATTTTGAGTGTGGTGGACTTGTGGGCGTGCTTGCACTAGTATAACTTCCAAAGCGCTTAATTAGCTCTTAATCCTATGTTTTGCTACTTTATGGTCATTGATGCCAAAGAGGAAGAAATAATTACAAATAATTGCAAATCCATGCTTTGGAATTATTTTCATGTTTTAGATGCAAGGGGGAGAATTGACCTTGGGTTACAAGGTGATACCTTAGGAGATGCTTTGCTCCTAGGGTGGAGATTAGGATGAAGATGCTTTGCTCCATATGATGTGATAGTATTCTCAAGTGGTATGCATTGATTTAGGGGGGCTCATGTCTATACGTACATTGGCATGCTAAGTTTTTGAGCTAACCCATTGCACCAGAGATTGTATTTGTGCTTTGTGCTTTGTCATGTTGGATTTGCAGGTGTTGTCATCAATTACCAAAAAGGGGGAGATTATAAGATCAAGCCTCCCATGCGCTGAATGATTTTGGTAATTGATGGAAACTAGGCCGTACAGCTGAAATGCCAAGGATAAGGACCTTTTTGTTTTTTAGTTCTTCTGCTTTCTTTGTGTGCGTCTTTGGTTCGACTACACCTCTCTGGTTGCAGGGTCCCACTGAGCACAGGACCAGAAACATCAGCCGTGGTTCCATGGGGTTCTGAGAGTGTCAGGTGTTAGTCTTGAGCGAACCATCTAGAGCGAGCACACCTGTCCTAGGGTCGAAAAGGTTCGGGGGTACAGCTGTCCAGGGTTTCGTAGCCGCTAAGTCTCCAAAATATTTGAGAGCGCGAAACTTTCCATCCAAGTGATCCAAAGTTCCCACTTAAGCCTACCCAGGTTTTCACCGTGTCCACAAGTTGACAAAAGTGTCCCAAGACCCGAGGCGTGGTGACAAGAGGGGGCGAGATAGGCTAAGTCTGCAGTAGTGTGAAGATTAGCCTCCATCGGACGGGGTCCGATAACCATCGGACGGCGTCCGATGAATGAGTGAGCTCGAGAGACTAAGTCCCAGAATACATAGCCTCTGTAGGACGGCGTCCGACGAATCATCGGACGGGGTCCGATGAAAACTCGAAGTGGGAAACGACTAAGTCCTGAAAAACACAGCCTCTGTCGGACGGGGTCCGACGCCCTTCGGACAGGGTCCGACAGCGTCCAAAATCTGGGAATTTGAACCTCATCGAACGGTCGACGGAGTACAAATTTGGCCTAAACTTTATCGGACGGCGTCCTATAAGTTATCGGACTGGGTTTGACAGAGTACAAATTTTGGACTAAACCTAATCAGACGGCGTCCGATTAACACCGGACGGGGTCCGACGGATTGATCCGAAACTCGGGAACGAAATCTGAGCTGTCCATTGCATTTTTGATCTAGGGTTTCGAGTGTAGAGCTATAAATAGGAGCTTGGAGCACGGGAGAAACGGGAGAGAGCCTCATCTAGCAACCACCCCTTGCCCAAGCCACCAAGAGAGCTCCTCCCATGGTTCCCACCTCCTCTTAGGGTTTAATGTGCTTGAGAGATTGAAGGAGAGAGAGGGAGAAGAAGAGAGGAAGAGGAAGAAGAAGAAGGTGCTCCCCTACCTCCTCTTATCCATCCCCAAGTTTTGCCCCTTCTCCCAAACTGTTCTTGCCCTAGTTTCATGGTGGGAGAGAAGAGGTAGTGGTGAGAGACGGTCTCCGATCTTCTGCTCTTGGGACTTCGCCGCCGGAGAGATCGTCGTCACGTCACGAGCTTCATCAACCGAACGACTACATCAACCGTGCCACAAACCCACCATCCGTTGGTGGTCACCGCCTTGTGTAGGGGTGCATCCTCTCCATCCGTTGGAGCCACAAGTCCGCCTTGTGTCGGCGGCCACCTCCGTGTATCGGTGATGCCAAGGTGTCCGTGTATCGGAGCCAAATCCTTCATGTGTTGGGGGTACCTCATGTATTGAGTTGAAATCCACCGTGTGTCGGTGGTCGGTGCCGTGTGTCGGTGCTGGTGGGGTGTGAGAGCTCTCGCTTGTTAGAGAACTCGCTTTCGTGTGAAGGTTTGGAGGTCGCCTTCCATGTGCTGGTGAAGAGCTACCACGAGTGGTTTGAGGGCTAGGAACGAAAGGGTTCCGACTTCTCTGTGTGAGAAGTTTTCTCAACGGAGACGTAGGTGTTCATGTGTTGAGCACCGAACTTTAGAAAACAACTCAGTTTGCGCCTTCTTGTCTCACTCATTTACTTCCGCATATTGATTTGATCGTTTGCATGTGAGTGCCATCGAGCCTCCTTACACAAGACAGGGGAAATAGAAGAGTAGAACTGAACAAATAAGCATGCACAGGGAGGCAGGGACAAAGCCAAGAGAATCGAAGAACACGCAGAACGAACAAACACGCTGCAAAGGGGCCTGATAGGAAGAGCCAGGCGAAGACTCCGAAGAAGCCATCGGCGGCAAGACAGATGCGGAGCGGCAGCGACAATATGACCGGCTACAGGGACGACGACGAAAACGATGGGAGCAAAACGTAAAGCGAACCAAACCAAAGCCACGCAGGCCAAAAAAAGGACAGATGGCAGCACGCAGAGGATGCAGTAAGCGAGGACAGAAATAGAGAGAGCGGTGAACGCGAGGGAAAAAACACCAGCGCAGCAAACGGAATGCACGAACAGCAACGAACCAAACAAATAACAAGCCGCGCCGCGCCACTCAATCAGATGGGCGCTGCCCATTTAAAAGTCGTCGCCAAGACCGACGCCGGTGCGCAGAAGTGAGGAACGCGCAGGCGTGGCACGGGCGGCGCACAACGAAAAAGCGGTAAAAAACACCGGACACGGGATTCGAACCGCGGTCAGCGGAGCGGGAGTTGGCTGAGCTAACCAAGAGGGAAAACGGGCCGCGTGCCTGCCATTTGCGCCGTAAAAAGTATTTTATAGATTAAGCCAGAACCAACGGGCGGATTTGCTCGGGCCGCGCAATCGGACGGCCGTTGCCGCGCCCAGCAGACAGCACAGCCACGTGGCCCTTCCGAGAGAGCTCGCGACGGATAGAACGACGCTCGGCGAGAACAGCTCGCCTGGCTGACCGGATTACAGTGCACCAGCGGTGTTAATCAACTTCCTGACGCAATGACCTTGATGGTATAGGCACATCTATAACGAAGCATACAACCAGGATCATTAAAAGGGCAACAGCGGAGGAGCTGGCAAGCAAAAAACAAAGAGCGCACCACCAAAAGCAGACAATGTCATGGAGCGAACCTCGGCTCCAACAGAAGACAGCGACGGAAGAGGACCGCTGCATCGACCACGCAGACGCGACTGCGGCAATAGATAACGCCTCCTCGCATGGTTGGACGCACAAACCCGTCGACGCCAAAAGACCCAATCCACCACCGGCCCTAATACATAAGCAGGTTAAGAAATAATATTGTAAGGCAGGCAATCAAGACAGGGGAAATAGAAGAGCAGAACGGAACAAATGAGCATGCACAGGGAGGCAGGGACAAAGAAAAGAGAATCGAAGAACACACAGAACGAACCAACACGCTGCAAAGGGGCCTGATAGGAAAAGCCAGGCGAAGACTTCGAAGAAGCCATCGGCGGCAAGACAGATACGGAGCGGCAGCGACAATATGACCGGCTACAGGGACGACGAAAACGATGGGAGCAAAACGTAAAGCCAACCAAACCAAAGCCACGCAGGCCAAAAAAAAGGACAGATGGCAGCACGCAGAGGACGCAGTAAGCGAGGACAGAAACAGAGAGAGCGGCGAACGCGAGGGAAAAAACACCTGCACAGCAAACGAAATGCACGAACAGCAACGAACCAAACGAATAACAGGCCGCGCCGCGCCACTCAATCAGATGGGCCGCGCGACCCACGAAAAGCAGGATAGAAGGACGAACGCGGTTGCACGAAAAGCAGGATAGAAGGCCGAAAGCGTGGCCGTCGCGCACCGACGTCGGGGTGCGCGCAGGCGTGGCACGGGCGGCGCGCAAAGAAAAAGCGGTAAAAAAAACACCGGACGAGAGATTCGAACCGCGGTTAGCGGAGCGGGAGTTGGCTGAGCTAACCAAGAGGGCAAACGGGCCACGTGCCTGACATTTGCGCCGTAAAAAGTATTTTATAGATTAAACCAGAACCAACGGGCGGATTTGCTTGGGCCGCGCAATCGGACGGTCGTCGCCGCGCCCAGGGGACAGCACAGGCACGTGGCCCGTCCGAGAGAGCTCGCGACGAATAGAACGACGCTCGGCAAGAACAGCTCGCCCGGCTGCCCGGTTTACGGCGCACCAGCGGCGTTTAGCAACTTCCTGACGCAATGACCATGATGGTATAGGCGCATCTATAACGAAGCATACAACCAGCATCATTAAAAGGGCAACAGCGGAGGAGCTGGCAAGCAAAAAACAGAGGAAGAGTTAACACAAAGAGCGCACCACCAAAAGCAGACGATGTCATGGAGCGAACCTCGGCTCCAACAGAAGACAGCGACGGAAGGGGACCGCTGCGCCGACCACGCAAACGCGACTGCAGCAATAGATAACGCCTCCTCGCACGGTTGGACACACAAACCCGACGACGCCAAAGGACCCTGTTGTAAATCGGGCATCGCATACACACAAACACAATCACAATAGACAGGCGGCACAGATCTGAGAGACAAAAGTCAAGCACAATAATCTTTATTGATATCTCTCTCTTTGTTACAAGGGGTTCATATTTATAGCCTAGACTAAATTCGGTTTTGCCCATAATACCCCTAGGGTTTAACGTGGGCTTCTGGCCCATAAATCCTCTAGGGTTATAACACTCCCCCTTGTGCTAAACCGCGATATGACAATACCTCATCAAAAACACCATCCAAAAACCCAGTGGGAAAAAAGAATTGGAGAAAAGAGTATATTTCACACGCATGCTGTATTGCAATAATATTGCCTCGTTAAACACCTTGCTATGAGAAAACCCAATGGGAAAAACTCATGTAAGGGAAAAAGAGTACAATATATAACCTTCTGGGTCTGATCTTCAGAATCAATACGGTCTACTGGACCTCTGTGTTACAAATCTTCTGGATCTATTTTGTGGTGTGGTAAAATATTTTAATTGATCGTCATGTCAACCAACTGGGTTAGACAAAGTGAAATCTTCAGGGTTTCATATAAACTGAATCAATATTTAGCTTCTACTCCCCCTCAAGACGACATCCCAGATGCCTTCCGACGTTTGATGTCTTCCAGATATCCATCACACCATGCTTCTGGAAAGTGTGAACAAAATAATTTAGGAACAGTATAGCTTAATCATCAAGTACCACTATCCACTTCTGCAATACAAGCAACATTATCCTAATGGATAAACATGGGGTATGGATGGTACTCGTGCCACATAACTTCTGGATGTGGTCACCATCCTTTCTAGCCAAACACACACGTGAGGCTTCATATAAAGCATTAATCTCAAAGCAAAATCTGAGATTTAGCGATATGCGGATTACACATGAATCCCGCATCCATATAACCCAACATAGTCCTCGGTCAACAGGTAACCCGAGGCCCTGCATATCAAGCAGGTCCCTGAAGACAATTTTAGTGCCGGTCCAAACTTCTGGTTGCTGCCGCACTAAGTGCTTACAGAGGCAAGGAACTTCTGGTTCTAAAACCTCATATTGTCTTAGGTTTAAATAAGTATGTTCCACTTCAGGGGATTACACTATCATGTGGGTAAAATTAATTGCAATATCATATATCTTTCAGATACAACCTACCAGACCTACTGAGTCTAAATATTGCAATTATTCTCAAGTGGCTCAACACAAACAATTTGCCTATTCAGCAGGTCTTACACATATGGTTGTACCACTATAACCAGTCTTATCTTGGCATTTAGGGGATCAATCAATTTGCCTTTATCATCAATTTACATTATACCTTCAGGGTAATAAAGAACACCACCACTCTCCCAACTACTGGCAGGAGATGCACAAAACTAGTGCTCATGTGGCGAACTTCCAGTATCGGGTATCAATGGGTCATCGTCCACTATCGGGACCATTGGTGTAAATCAAATACCGACTGGTAATTAATCTTCCTTCAGGGAAGTGTTTTTATTTCTTCAGGAAACTCATTTTCTTCAGGAAAGAATCTTTACTTCTGTAAGAGATTATCAGGTATGAGATTTATTAATGTGTCGCAATTTTGTCATATTATATCACAAGGGATAATGAGTCCTACTGGGATCTCAACAAGGATTTTCATAATCCATAAACTGTATATTTATTTATCATCTGCCAGAGTTACTGTTTAGCGGAACATTTATTACACATGGGAGAGTAGGGTCACATCAGGGACCTTTGAACCAGGGTTTCCACCACCTCATTATTTATAATGACCCAAAGTTAGAGCTACTGGCTCTCAAACTTCGATTAACCTCATGGTTCATCCTCAGTTGTTTGTCATATAACCCGTCTGGTATAGCAGACGCCATGCCATGGACTTAGTTCAGGATCCTTATCATAGCAACTTAAGAGGAATAATATGTGTCGACAATTTTCTCTCCATGTCTCATAAATGAGCACTTTCAAATATTAACCAGAATTTCGTTATTTCCCAAAACGATAATTCTTGGTAAATCCCTTTTCCAAAGACTATAACATGTGCGCATTAACTTGCCGGGTATTCATCTTCGTGATGATCCTCTCCAGGAGGCTTATTACCATCATGGTAATTTCTCTTTAGGAGAATTTCAGGAGTGATGAGCAATTGTTTGACGAGTGTCATTGGATGTAAGACCGGCAGGCGTCCCCGCAGACTTTAGACCAAGACTCAACAAGTCAATTTTCGCAAAGGTGGATATATTATTCAACTCGGGGTATTCCACTCTTAGCGACTCATTTACAACAGGTAAATGATTTCCAACTCCTTTAAATATCTGGCAGTCTCCTCGCTTCTAGCGAACAGGAGCACTCCTCGCTTTTAGCGAACAGGAGCATTAACTAGTGCGTGAATCTTAAAATCAAGATCTCGTAGGCATTTAACACGAAATATGGGCATTTCTCTCCCCCTAATGCCGAGATCCGATTTTTACTAAAGCATACTTACAAAATCCCCTTTTATGAGCAAAAGATTAATGGAACAACAGGTCTAAATTCCCCAACGACAGGTGGGAGCTCACAAGTGTATGCTTGGTGGTGATAATATTTGGAAAATATTTTGATTCCATGCGTTACCATTGGGGGTTAACAATATATGCAGTGAGCTTAGACTTATATTTATTTGCCACGCGCTTGCTCTGGGCTATCATCTGCCCGCGCTAGGTGGCATGCCCGTGCTACGTTGTTGCACGCCCCATCAAGGCAAGATTCGTGCAAGGGCCACTGATCATCCAACAAAATGTGAATTGCAAAGTCTAGCTTCTTTACTATTGCCCAATTACTCATACCATATATCTAATTAAACATCAGGTTTAATATAAATGCGACAATATCAATAATTTGTATGGAAACTTTACTGTTCTACAGGAACACAATAAATACTGTATGTACGCCAAATAATAATAACATTACGGAGGTGTGATTATATTCCAAAAGCGCATGGCTTCAGGCATGTTGTAGCAACTTCAGGCGCTAGTGACGATGTTTGGGATTATTATGCTTCAGGCAAACCAATGTGACTTCCGGTCATAATACAACACTAATATGACTGCTGGTCATAATTTGCATGCTCACGTCGGATCGCTCACGTCCGTCGGAGCCAAATATGTCCCAAATTTATCACAAATTACAATCACCAACCTATCCGTTCGCACTTCTGCTGCATAATGTAATCTGCACTTCTAGTGCATAATCTTGCCTTTACATCTACAAAGCCCAATTCTCTCCCCCTTTTCACGTCAACCAAAAACAAAAACATATGAGTGATAGCATGTGCTACAAGCATCTGCTTAAATCACTTTATAACAATACTGCAACAGGAGTATCAATTTTGTTGTCGTGAAACCAATATATATTTTGTAACTTCAGGTTACACTTTAGACACCTTAAACTACCGGTTGGTAACACCACACCGGAGTAGATTATTTGGGAATAGACATATGGGCAGAAAATTTTCTCTAGTGCAAATAAGGGAAAACATTTGTCTCCAGAACATATGCTAACTCTTCATGTCTACAGGACATATTTCCACAATTCATATCTCCAGGACATATGCACTTGAGACGATGTTGAGTGGAAACACTCTTCACCAAGGCAAGTATAACTATATATCTCGGTTTGGAATACATTAATCTGAATTTATTCCACGCAAGATTGCTTACGACAGGTAAGGCATATGCTTCAGACATCATGTTCTATTTAGCATTTATTCAGAAAATTAACTCTACTACAGGAGAGAAGCTACAAATAGAATAACTCAGACCATTATTATGGCATAAGGGAAATAAACATTTAATGCGAGTCAATCAAGCAAAAGATGTAAATTGCTTAACAGGAGCAAATCCAAACTCTACAGGAGTCATTAAAATTTCCCATGAATTTCCAAGCAATGTCAGGAGTTTTAAATAATTTAGGGACTGCAGGTTAATAAATTATACTCCTACTCCAAACATACAGTGCCAGGAAAACAAGCCATAAAGAACACAAAGGTGCCCACAAAGTTTCTAGCATTTTTATGAGTTTCTGCTAATTATTTCTGGTCTACTGGCCATATTATAATTATAACAATGCAGAAAAACAATAATAACTCTCTGCTAGAAAATAAACCCATTAATATGCAGCTTCCAAAGGTGGGCTAGGTTTAAGATTTTGCATAATATGGAAGCTCAAATACTGGAATCCAAATCTGAAAGAGAGGATTTCGGTGGTTACCTGGATTTGTAAGTACTATAAGGGGAATATGCAACGAGAACCACTCGTGCAAATATTGTGTCCTTCGGGGACTGAAACACAGTTTCCAGACACCATCTTAGGATAGATCACCGGGTCTATCCAAAATAGTACCGACGAGGGCAGCGACGCCTACGGGGCGGCAGAGCCGAACCGGCGATGGCGTGGATCGCGTCTCTGACGACAAAGCACCAAGGCAGGCATCACGACGCAGGGTAACGGCGAAGCCGTGCGACACGGGGCCGGCAGTGTCACAGCCACGCCACGGGCGCGACTATCATGGCGACGCAGGCGCAGAGGACGACGCGACCGAGCCTTCGGACGCGACCATGGTCCCGCCACAACGGCAATGGAGTGACACACTACTGAGCGCCATCGCAGGAGCGAGAAGACAACGGTTGAGCGCAGGCAACATCGCGCAGAGTGGTGAAGAGGCACGACCGTCGACGGGAAGCGGTTCGCAGCCGCATGACGGCAAGACAGTGAGGCGCTGACGATGGCCAAACCTGGCGTGGCGCTGGGGAACACAGCCGCCGAAAGGGCGGCGACCAATGGCTTGGCGCAATGGATGGATGTTTTTCAAGGGCTGGCCACTACACGGCGACAAATGAGGTGGCGGCAGATAGAGCGCAGGCGAACGGGCGACGCTTGGTAGCGCTGTGATCTTAAAGCGTGGGGCGCGATCTGTAGTCAAGGTTGTCTGACGGCAGCGTCTGTGCGGGGCGTGGCGGCGACAATGATGCGGATAATAATTTACCAATTTGCAATATTAAATAAGACAACGGGTCTAAACAGGAAAATTGCAAAAGGCGAATAAATAATTCACAATTAATTTGCAATGTTAAAAGACTACGGGCTTTTAAACGAGATACAGCAAATAAAGTGAATTAATACTTAATTAATTAGGGCAAGGATTATAAATATTAAATCAACAGGATTTAATTCACAAGAAAAAAAATAAAACGAAATCTGCGGGATTTATGAAAAATAGGCCCAAAAGGATTCAGTTTGCCCTCTTTTTATTTATTTTATTTTGCTGCCCCACACAGTATTTTTGGCCCATATTTGAGCTAGCCCAACCGGCCTGCCAACCCCTTGTGGTGGCTAGGGTTTCCCCTAACCACACACACACAGGTGGCGGCGTGGCGGCTGGGGCAAGGCGCGTGGCGGGGCGGCACTGGGGCAGCCGGCGCAGCGGGCGCGGCGGCGCGACTGGCGCGGCCGGCGCAAGGCGCGTGGCGGGGCGGCACTGGGCCGAGGCCGAGGCGGCGAGGCCGAAGCCGACGCGGCGCTGGCGGCGCTGTGCCGAGGCCGGCGGCGAGGCACGTAAATACGGCGAAGGCGCGCCTTCTGGGCGGGTCAGCAGGCGACGTCCACGCAGCAAGGCGCGGCGCGTTGCTGGCGGAGCCGGCGGGCGCGACGAGTGCGGAACGCGGAGGTCGCGCGGCTCGGCACGGCGACCACGGCGGGCGCGACAAGTGCGGCGTGGCGGGCGCGGCATGCGCGGCGCGCTTCGGGCGCGGGGGCGCGGCCAGCGGTTGTGGCCGGCGCGGTGCGGCCGCAGATGCTGAGGTCGAGGCGGCGGGGCCGAGGCCGGCGTGGCGCGGGCGGTAGAGACCGAGGCCGACGCGGCACGGGCGACATGGCGAGGCCGACGGTGCGCGGGCGGCGCTGGTTCATGCGCGAGACAGTGCACGACCATGCAACCCCCGATGAGAGCGGGTGCAGGCACGCGGCGAGGAGACTGCAGGCCTCTACGCGGGGCGGGCCAAGGCGGCTGCTGGCCATGGCGGTGACGACGAGTCGCGCAGCAGCGCGTGAGCGGCCGGGACGGGTTGCTGGCACCATGGGTAATCAATCTGCACAACCCTGATTAACATACTTATATGCATGGTATGATCCCATGCTAATTCGAGGTCAACAGCAAGCATATATATTTGATATGTATGCAATGACATATTAGTAGATCCGGTCATTAATCGCTAGATTAATTAGCACTACTTCCCTTGATCTGTTACCACGATCGAGGCGGCGGTGCATGGTGCATTGCACGGCCAAAAGCGATGCGGCAGCATGGTCGGCCGGTTGGCCACGATCTGATGCGCGGCCTTCTCTGGCCGCTTTGGCGCTTGCCTCAAGCCGACGGCCGCAGCGTTCATATCACGGTGACGACCCGCCCATGCGTGTGTTCATCCAAATAGATCAATTCAAGATTAGAAATCAATTGATACGAATTGATCTATTTTCAATCAATAGAACGACGTACCCGGATCGACGAAGAGCGAATTCGTGCTGATAACGTGTTGTAAATCGGGCATCGCATACATACAAACACAATCACAATAGACAGGAGGCACAGATCTGAGAGACAAAAGTCAGGCACAATAATCTTTATTGATATCACAATAATCTTTATTGATATCTCTCTTTCATATGAGGGTTCATATTTATAAGCGCAGACTAAATTCGGTTTTTTATAATACCCCTAGGTTTAACGCGCTTCCTACCATAAATCCTCTAGGGTTATAACAGACCCAATCCACCACCGAACCTAATACATAAGCAGGTTAAGAAATAATATTGTAAGGCAGGCAATCAAGGCAGGGGAAATAGAAGAGCAGAATGGATCAAATGAGCATGCACAAGGAGGCAAGGACAAAGCAAAGAGAATCGAAGAACACGCAGAACGAACCAACACGCTGCAAAGGGGCCTGATAGGAAGAGCCAGGCGAAGACTTCGAAGAAGCCATCGGCGGCAAGACAAATGCGGAGCGGCAGCGACAATATGATCGGCTACAGGGACGAAGACGAAGACGATGGGAGCAAAACGTAAAGCGAACCAAACCAAAGCCACGCAGGCCAAAAAAAGGACAGATTGCAGCACGCAGAGGACGCAGTAAGCGAGGACAGAAACAGAGAGAGCGGCGAACGAGAGGGAAAAAACACCAGCGCAGCAAACGGAATGCACGAACAGCAACGAACCAAACGAATAACAGGCCGCGCCGCGCCGCGCCACTCAATCAGATGGGCCGCGCGGCACACGAAAAGCAGGATAGAAGGCCGAACGCGTGGCTGCACAAAAAGCAGGATAGAAGGCCGAACGCGTGGCCGTCGCGCACCGACGCCGGGGTGCGCACAGGCGGAGGAACGTGCAGGCGTGGCACGGGCGGCGCGCAACGAAAAAGCGGTAAAAAAACACCGGACGCGGGATTTGAACCGCGGTCAGCGGAGCGGGAGTTGGCTGAGCTAACCAAGAGGGCAAACGGGCCGCGTGCCTGCCATTTGCGCCGTAAAAAGTATTTCATAGATTAAGCCAAAACCAACAGGCGGATTTGCTCGGGCCGCGCAATCGGACGGCCGTCGCCGCGCCCAGCGGACAGCACAGCCACGTGGCCCGTCCGAGAGAGCTCGCGAAGGCAACTGCATTATGTACTATTTATAGATTCAAGAACTGGCTAGATCCATATTACTCTGCCGTGGAATTAATTATTTCGTACGAAATTTCAGTCTATGTCTCACCTATGCATGAAAGTTTAGGAAACCAACTTTGGGCATATATCTATCTAATATGAGTGTTTAATGCATCAAACTTTGAATCCTAGTTTAGCTAGCTCAAAACGTACTTATTCATGAATTGAAGGCTAACAAAAATTGGAGCATGAACCTAAATTCGTAAGTTTTATTTATGAAATGAATAGTAACCTAGACTTTGGGTCTTATCCTCAATTCGACCTGTAATCTTGGCATATCTCTGCATAAGTCTCAAGACTAAGGAGATTGAACAGTGGCAAACCTTTACCGGCACATGGTTTCTGAAAGCTAGATAAGGATGGCATGCAAATGAATCTAACAATAGAGAGATCTCACAGCCACTACGCAATGTGTGACCAACACAGGTAAGAAGTATTAATTGTTGCGCTAAACTTCCCAATGCCTTCCACTCCTACGATAGAGGAGTTGAGTCATAAAGCAATTGAGGGAGGAGAAGGGGAGAAGATGCAAAGACTAGTAGCAGTGTGGGAAAACTCTAAGTCTGAAATACTACTAGTAGCAGTGTGGGAAAACTCTAAGTCTGAAATACTACTAACACCCTAAACACAAAAAAAAAATCGACAGTCCATAAATTGAACATCTACTCTGCAGACAATAGAAACATATAACATTCACAAGCACAATCCTAAGCAACATAATTTAACCAGGTTCAACCACAACCACTTATCCTCACCCATAAATAGCTCCATTACATTGGAACCATCGTAAGCATTCTTTTTAAAACTCTCGAAACATTTTAAATAATTTTTAGACTCCCCAGGCCTTCTATGAAGAGCCTACAAATTTTTAATCGTAACATACCGCTGGTTTCAGCTTTAAAAAACAATGTCACAGCTGAGAATTGTGATTGTACAGTGCAAAATAATTGGTATGCGTACTGTGATATACATGCTGTGCACGCAGTCGGAATCTTATGCTCAGGAATCATAACCTCCTAGAAGCATGGTGCAATTATACCACCACAATAGTCGATAAAAGAGTGTCGGTTTAATGGCATCTAACACCAACTTAACAGGCCACAGCAGAGATCCCGAACCCTGCTACTTACACAAGGAAAGTGAGATTTGTACGCTGGACTCGTGCCAATGGATGTATCATAGCTAAAACATGCTTTAATTTTCCATCGCAATAAATATATTGAATAAAAAAGGACTTACTTTATTTTAGAATTCCATAATGAAATCCTATACTACGAAACTACAAAACAAAAAAGAACCATCAAATTCATTTTTTAATTATTAAATTAAACTAAGCGCGCTATTCTAAATCGAACCAATGTCAAACTTTCTAGTGTTTATAAACTATTATATTATGGCTTTTCTCATTCATAGAAAGGGGATAAAGAGATAAAATGAGAAATCTTTGCCATCCAATCAGCATCTGGACCTCAGCTGCAACAGGTTCAGCGGTGTGCGCATACCGGAATTCTTTGGCTCCCTGCGCAGCTTGAGCTACCTCGACTTGTCTCTGTCTGGCTTCGCCGGAAGGATACCGCCGCAGCTGGGTAATCTCTCCAACTTGCGCTACTTCAGTCTTGACTCCATCTTCGGTGACACATACTCCACCGACATCACCTGGCTGTCACAGTTGTCTTCCCTTGAGCACCTCGACATGAATTTCGTGAACCTCAGTGCCATTCTGGACTGGGTTCCGGTGGTGAACATGCTTCCTTCCCTTAAGGTTCTTCGTCTTTCTCTGTGCCAGCTTAGCAGCAGCCCTGATGCTCTTCCGCATTCAAATCTGACATCTCTTGAAACACTCCACATTTCGGACAATGATTTCAATAAACATATCACACCCAACTGGTTTTGGGGTCTGACCAGCCTTAAGAATCTTGATATATCATCCAGTAAATTATACGGCCCGTTTCCTGATGAGATGGGTAACATGACCTCCATGGTGGACCTTGATTTATCAGGGAATATCCTCAATGGCATGATACCGTCAACGCTGAGTAATCTCTGCAACTTGGAACAATTAGTTTTGTTTGAGAACAACATTAATGGGAGCATAACAGAGTTGTTCCGGCGCTTGCCTAATTGCTCATGGAATAAGTTACAAACGTTGTCTCTACCTTTTAGCAATTTGACTGGAAGCCTGCCAACCAGGCTAGAACCCTTAAGCAATTTAACCGTGCTTAATCTCGGTGGTAACAAGCTCACAGGCCCTGTGCCACTGTGGATAGGAAAACTCACAAAACTAACCGACTTGGACCTAAGCTCCAACAACCTGGATGGCATCATACACGAAGGACATTTATCAGGCCTATTAAGATTGGATAGATTATCCTTGACTGATAGCTCCATAACCATCATGGTGAATTCGAATTGGGTTCCTCCTTTCAATCTGACACTTATGGAACTTCGGTCCTGCAGGATCGGACCTAAATTTCCAATGTGGCTTAGATGGCAAACAAGGGTACACAATCTCGATATCTCAAACACAAGCATATCTGACATAGTGCCGGATTGGTTCTGGACAATGGCTTCATCAGTAAGGTATCTGAATATCCGAAATAATCAAATTCGCGGTTTTTTACCATCTACATTGGAATTTATGGCAGCAATTGTGATGGATCTCAGTTCCAACCAGATTGGAGGTCCAATACCTAAGCTTCCCATTAATCTAACTAATTTGGATCTTAGTAGGAACAACTTGTCAGGGCCGCTACCATTAGATTTTGGAGCACCAAATATTAAAACATTACTTCTATACAGCAACTCTATTGCTGGTGCCATTCCATCATCTTTGTGCAAATTGCAATCAATACGTCTGTTAGATCTTTCCGTAAATAAGCTCACTGGGTCCATTCCTGATTGCCTAGACACCGAGTCCAGAACGAACATGACAAGTCTAAGAATTCGAAATCTAAGTTTAAGAAACAATAACCTCTCCGGTGAATTTCCTCCATTTCTCAGAAACTGCAAACAGCTCATCTTTCTTGATCTCGCTGATAATCAATTCTTTGGGACATTGCCAGCTTGGATTGGGGAGAAGCTACCATCTTTGGCATTCCTACGGTTGAGATCTAATATGTTTTACGGTCATATTCCAGTTGAGCTTACGAAGCTAGTTAACCTTCAGTATTTGGACCTTGCGTACAACAATATATCAGGGAGCATACCAAAATCTTTTGTTAACTTCACAGGGATGACATTGACAGGAGACAAAGATGATGAATGGGAAGGTATCGTCGATTCCGGAATGTCCTTCGGTCTTAATGAAATGATGGAGTATGCAGATTACTTGACGGTACTCACAAAGGGTCAAGAGCGACTATACACAGGAGAAATCATATACATGGTGAATCTTGATTTATGCTGTAATAATCTTTTTGGGGAGATTCCTGAAGAGATCGGTAGCCTTGTCGCACTGAAGAACTTGAACTTATTATGGAATGCCTTCAATGGGGAAATTCCTGAGAAGATTGGTACTTTGGTGCAGGTGGAATCTCTCGATCTATCAGACAATGAGTTGTCTGGTGAAATCCCTCCGAGCTTATCAGCTCTCACATCATTGAGTCGGTTGAACCTGTCATACAACATTCTAACAGGAATGATACCATCTGGAAATCAACTGCAAACGCTCGATGACCCGGCATCAATCTATATTGGCAACCCAGGTCTTTGCGGTCCTCCTCTCTCCAAGAATTGTTCAGAAACTGGCTTAGCTCTAGAAGATCACGAAGATGGAATTTCCATCTTCCTTGCAACGGGTATTGGGTATATAATTGGTCTGTGGGTAGTCTTCTGCGTATTGTTATTCAAGAGGAAATGGAGAACTGTTTGTTTCTCATTCGATGACAGCTTGTATAATCGGGTCGATGTGCAAGTGGCCTTGACATGGGCTTCCTTGACAAGAAAAACTTGGTAGAAGCTTACAAGACCACCACTTATCCTTGATTTGGTCCCATTATTCCCATGTAGGCTAGGTGTCGACGGTTGGGATATTGACCCAAGTCAACCAAAGTTCTTCAAGGAGGAGATAGGAGACACGCCGAACAACCACGAACAACAACGAACAGGAGACAGGGATTTTTATCCTGGTTCAGGCCTCTCGGGAGAGATAATAGCCCTACGTCCAGCCTTTTTTTATATCAAAGAGGATTACAAGGTGGAACTCGGCGAGATCAGCAGGTCTCGACGAGTAGTATGCGAAAATGTACTGGCCAGGGGTCCCACCAAACGCCGTCGGGCCCTGTTTATATAGTACGGAGCAAACCGACCTACCGAGAAATATCGGGCCGGGCTAACTACGAGATCGCAACGAACTCATACATGCCAAATACAACCTACGGTAGATAAGATAATCTCCTAATCTTGGGGATCACGACGTCTTGTTCCAATCTGGGAAACCACGTCCGGGTCTTCACGTAGCCGTGCAGAACTCTTGTTCGAGACGGACTCAAACACGATTCCTTGGCCGTTACGCACCGTGCCAGCTAGGAAGCTGTTCGGCAGGATGCATATGGGCCAGATAGAACCTTTTAGGGAGCTGGGCCCTGGTAGGCCGTTCGATTGGGCCGTCAGGGAGTGGGCCATGGCAATGGGCCGTGTTTTTATCCCCGACAGCTAGCCCCCGAGACTCAAGTGGAAGGACTCACTAGAGTGGGGTCTTCCTCTTGAGACTCCAAGTCACGAAGAGAGAAATTTTGCTGCTACAAAGACATGTAACAAACGACCGAACAGGTCATGGTTCAACCGAACAAGACTTGTTCGGGACCGAACAGACCCGACCAGTACCGAGCAACTCTGTTGCGTCGAACAGGGAATGACATCTGTCCGAGCAGAGCACTCAAAGCTTCAAAGGCGAATAATCGAAAAAATAGCCGCTAGCGGAACTCCAACGGTAACTTCCTATTGCTGCGCAGTGAAAACAGGCGACCGTTTTACCTAGCCTTTGCGGTAAAAACTAGCCGTTCTGGGACAAAACCGTTGCAGAGCTGCTTATACGGGACTATAAAAGCACCCAAGCCGCCGCCCATGTCGCCCACTTCGCTCTCACGCCTTTTCTCTCAAGCCACGACTCCAACCTCGCCAAAGATCAAAGAGCCAAACTCCACCTCCACCGTCCGTCCCGTACAGGAAGCGCCATGGCCAAATTCACTGGCGGCACCACCGACCGAAAGCAGGACTCAAGGTCAGGAGGAGGAGGGCCACGAGACGCCCGTGGTGGAGGTCGCTGGAGAAGAGGATACTCCGAGCCGCCGAGGAGAGTTTGTCAACTTCGAGCATTCGACTGCTCGGGTTGAGGTCTCCGAGAGTGACTTCGCCGAGGCCTTCTTGAACATCGCCGGATTAGAGGTGGCGAACCTCAATCCGAACTCCATCCTCCAGATGGCCATTGCCGCCTGTTGGCGAGGGCTATCTCAGCAGATCGATCCACCGGTGCTGGCTGTTCCTCCACTATTACAGTGACGAGGAGCAGCCCGCCACTTTCGGCGCTGGGGTGCTACTACCTCAAGCTCCGGGCCACCGCCGACGACGCGCCGTACCCTCGCCCACCGCTGCTCGACTCGATGGGCGCGTGGTGGGTGAGGTGGTTCTACAGCAAGCAAAGCAGCGACAGCAAGCTCGTCTTCACCGGGAAGGCACCGGCGAAGGGGACGCCAATGCCTCGGCCGGAGATGACCGCCGAGGACTGGTTTTTGACGAGGAAGATCGCCTCCCTCGTGAGCCTTGGGCTCACGGGCAGGGAGATCATCCGGGACTACACAGCGAACAGGGTCTGTCCGCTGCGGAGAAGGCCCTATCCCTTCTACAAGATAGAGGGATGGGAAGACATCTCCAGGGAGAGCACGGGTAAGTGCCTTTAAGACTCAACCTTTACTTCGATGACTTCTATCCGAACAGGAACTGACGATCCCTTCTGTTCGAGCAGAGAAACCCACCGGCGCATGGGTGACCGAGCGGGTCGACGCCATGCTGAAGGCGGCGAAGAAGGACAGCGAGGTCACCGGCGAGGTAGCCTATACCTGTCCGAGGAACGTGCTCGTCCGACACCGAGGTGAGTCGCTCAAACCTCGTCTCGCCGCAGATTTGCACCGCTTATTCAAACTAACCTTCGCTTCTCGAACACACAGGAAGATGAGTTGATCCTTGGCGGGATCGTGGAAGAAATTTCTGAGCCTGAGAAGGAGAAGGCGAAGAAGGGCAAGGCCAAGGCGGCCACAAAGCCCAAGGTGGCGGCCGAGCCTACGCGGAGCTCGCCGCGACACGGCGGCCGCCAGACATCGAAAAGACCACCCGCGGCGACGGAGAGCGCCGAACAGAGCAAGCGGACTCGCGGTCAGCCCAGCGGGAAGAGACCAAGCTCCTCCCTCCTCGCCGAGCAAAGCGACGAAGAGGTACATGACCCTCTGGCTTAGGCGTTACTCGCAGCTCACCGGGCCATTTGGCGCGGCTCCAACAGTCGCCGAAAGCGGAGGAGGCTCAAGAGGAGGTTCTGCAAGGAAAAACTTCTTCTTGCGCTGCTGAGAGGAGTGCTCACTTACTAGGAGCCGAGCGACGCCGAGAACACCTAAGAGCCAAAGCGAGAAGCCGCCAAGGAGCCCCGAGGAAGAGGCGGAAAATTCCAGCGAAGAAGATCGAATCAAGCCTTCCACGGCGGTATGTAGGGATCGATCTTTTGATCTTTCAACCCTCGACCGCGTTAGACTTAACGATCATCCCTTTTCGTTAGCGCCCGAGAGGAGGTCGCCACGCACGACGCCGAGACGGCGCCGCTCGGCGGTCGGCTGCCGCCCGAAAGCACCTACACGGTGCATCGCGGGCGAGAAGCCGGCAAGCCTCAAGGACAAGTGGCGGCATGGAGCTGCTCCCGCCAGAACTCCGGCGAAAGCAGCCGACGCGCTAAAAAGCGCGGTGGAGCGGCTGGAGGCAGAAGAGGCAGCGCGCGGCACCACGGACAGCGGGGCCAAGATGATGGCTCCGGAAGCTGCCCAGGGCGGGACCGAGCAGCCGGTCCTGCCAGGGACTTCGTCGCAGGGGCAGCTCACGCCTGAGGCGACGGGATTTTCTGGCGAGCAGGGTGAAACCCCAGCCGCCAGGGAGCAAGAAGAAGCCCCCGAGCAGGTCGCGCAAGTCGTCCTGCCCGCGGAAACAACGGCGCCACCCAGCAGAGTGGCTCCGGCCTCGCCCGAAGGCGTTCGGGCGGAAGAGAAAGAGGAAGAGGAGAGGGAGCGCGGAGACGAAAGCGCTTCGCCCGTTGCCCCTGCTCCCGAGCAGACGCGCTCCCACAAGAAGAAGGAGCAAACAAGGAAGCGACGGGAACAACACACCCGTCTCATCCCGCATGAACGGGGCTTCGTGGACGATGGCTCGAGGACCGCCGCGCTGCATGTTTGAAGCATCGGCTTGGCAAGGTAAACTCAAGGCCAAACCTTGTTCGGTTTAAGCGTACTATCGCAAAGTGTTTAACTTGATCTTCTCCTCGTGTCTTTAGGGATACCATGGCGGAACTCGAGGACGGTATCACCATCGAACAGACGCCGTCTTGGCGTCCCTCCGGAGCATCTCGGTCGAGGATCTGGGCAGAGCCCTCTCTGGCTGCCCAAAGCCGAGCCTACCAAGGCGAAGCGAAGAAGCTCAAGGTGAGTGACCAAAGAGAGGCGTTCCTCCGAGGCCCTCTCAAAGAAGCCGAGGAGCCAGACGAAGCCGTGAAGGCCGGGCGCCATGAAGAGAAGCCGGGCCGGACAAAGTGGCTCGAAGAGCAACTCGCCGATGAGTCTCACTGGCGGGACCAGCTCGCGGCGGAAGCCAAGAAGCTTAAGGCCAAGCTCGCCAAGGAAGAGCAAACTTCCATGGTCTCCAAGCAAAATCTCGACCCGTGGGCTTCACAGAAGAGATCGAGGAGATCTGTGGGATGACGTGAGGGCGATCACCAGGAGAAGAAGGTCAAGGAGCCGGACGGCAGCTCAAGATGGCCGAGCAATGAGTCAGAGCGAGCGAGGCTCGACCGATCAGGCTAGCGCCAAGACCGAGGAGGTCGAGGCCATCCGGCAGAGGTGCGGTGCAAGCCAAGCGAACAAGGAGGAGATCGAACGCCCCAGTGAAGCCGGGAAGGAATCAAGGCTCGGGGTAAAGTCGTGCGCCTCAAGTTAGAAGTTGAGGAGCTAAAGAAGCGCTTGCTCCTAAGTAGCACACAAGCGGTAACCGAAAGGGCCTTGTACCAAACTTTTGAGTAATACAATGAAGTACTTACCTTTTCTTCCGCAAAAAAGCAAGCAAAAGACAAGAACGAATGAAACTAAGAGAAAAGCGTAAGCGCTAGGAAGTTTAAGAAAGCGGTAGAGCGCTTTGCCTAACTCCCCCCGTTCACAGTGCAATCGCCGAGCACCTAAGTTTGCGAACTCGAACAGTGCACAAGAGAAAGAGCGACGCCTAGCCCCCCGATGCAGACGATGCTCGAGAACCTAAGCTGCGAACTCGAGCACGCGTAGGGAGAAAGAGCGACACCGTATCTTGCTCGATGTATTCCATAATCGCTTTCGTTGACGTAAGTTAAGCGCGCCCGAGAGTAACCGAACAAGGAAAGTGCTTCTGCCGCGGGGGGCTTACGAGAGCAGGCTTTGCCAAGTGGTCGTGCCAAGCAGTAAGTGCCTCTGCCACGGAGGGCTTACGAGAGAAGACTTAACCGCAAGGTGGAAAGACCGTGTTACGCAACCCTGAGTGTAGGAACTTATCGAAACTAGATACGGGTAGGGAACGATCCTTGAGATTGCGGGGCCAAGAGTTCGCAAGACCGGGCAGCCATCAAGTGTTACCAGAGAGAAAGAGGTGGTCTTCAAAAGACAAGAAGTGAAACAGGCGCAGAGGCCGCGAGAATTCACTTAAGAATTGGATTGAACTTTACATGGTGCCTGTCGACGGTTGGGATATCGACCCAAGTCAACCAAGGTTCTTCAAAGAGGAGATAGGAGACACGCCGAACAACCACTAACAAAGAACGAGCAGAGATGGGGGTTTTATCCTGGTTCAGGCCTCTCGGGAGAGATAATAGCCCTACGTCCAGCCTTTCTTTATATCAAAGAGAGTACAAAGGGGGAACTCGGCGAGATCAGCAGGTCTTGACGAGTAGTATGAGAAAATCTAAAGTCCAGGGATCTAAGCTAGATGCTGAGATGTAAAACTCAATGCCAGGGTCCCTCTAAACGCCGTAGGGGCCCTGTTTATATAGTGCGGAGCAAACCGACCTACCGAGGAATATCGGGCCGGGCTAACTACGAGATCGTAACGAACTCAGTACATGCCAAATATAACCTACGGTAGATAAGGTGATCTCCTAATCTTGGGGATTCTCGACTCCTAATCCAATCCGGGAAACCACGTCCGGGTCTTCTCGTGGAGTGAGAACTCGCTCGAGTCGGACTCAAGCAGAAGTCTTGGCCATTACGCACCGTGCGGCCAGAAGCCGTTCGGCAGATGCATATGGGCTGATAGAACCTTCCAGGAGCCGGGCCTGGTAGGTCGCTTTTGATTGGGCCGTCGGGGAGTGGGCCATGGCAATGGGCCGTGATTTAATCCCGACGTTTAGCCCCGAGACTCAAGTGGAAGGACTCACTAGAGTGGGGTCTTCCTCTTGAGACTCTAAGTCACGAAGAGGGTATTTTTCCTGCTACAAAGACATGCAACAGGCGACCGAACAGGTTATGATTCAATCGAACAATACTTGTTCGGGACCGAACAAACCCGCCGGCGCCGAGCAACTCTGTTGCGTCGAACAGGAAGCAACGTCTGTCCGAGCAGAGCACTCAGCCTTCGATGTAGAAATCGGAAATCCAGTTCCCAACCGCAGAGCTCGTCGTGGGGACCAGACGCGCGCTCCGGACGAAGAGCTGTCCGGTACGAGGTGAATCATCTCCTTGAGGCTGAACATCATCAAGGAGGGATTGGATTCACGGTAGTGAAGAGCGTACCACCGCATCCGGTAAGATCAGATCTTCCGGGAGAATGGACATAGCAAGTCGCGAGATGGACTCGTGCTGCTGCATCCAGGTATGAAGATACCTAGGAAAGTATGAACGAGAATAAGAGAACCACGTCTTGGGCTAAAACTTGCCCGAGAAAATAAAGATTGCGCTCTCGAGCAAATGTCGTGCTCAGGAGCGAAGGTGATGTGCCCCCAAACGTAGATCGTATGCTAAGAGCAGACAATGCATACGAGGGGGAAGGTGATCCAGTGCCCGAGCGTAGAGCTCGTCAAAGGAACCAAGTAAGGAGATCTAATCCCAGAGCACGGAGCTCGTTAAAGGAACCAGAAAGTACGACCAGGCGAAGACGTACCCGGTAGGAGCCCGCGCTCCCGACGAAGAGCTGCCCGGTGCGAGGTGATCTAGCCCCGGAGCACGGAGCTCGTCGCGGGGACCAGATGCGCGCTCCGGGCGAAGAACTGCCCGGTGCGAGGTGAATCACAACCCGATGTAGTCAGAGCCACAAGAGAACGTGTGAAATCAACGCTTTACCCATGACGTATTCCTTGCGACAGTATAGTCGTTGTCTTGGTAAGTGCAGAACCAACGCTTGAAGTGCCCGTTGCGGCGAGAATCGACTACGGTGGGCATGCCCGTTCGCGGCGAGAATCGACTTACGGTGGACGGGACTCCGTTGGTGGCGCAATACCTTGACTTAGCCGAACTGTGAAGGTCGCGCGGGCAAAGGCAAGAAATCATCTGTGGCGAGTGAAACAGCCCACGGGCATGCGTGAGCAAACCCGGAAGAGAGGGATGGACATCGGTTTTGGTGGGAAGCTCGGAACCTCGCGCGACCATCACCGGCGTCGACGTTCCCGCTCTCGCATTTCTGCAGAAGACAAATAAGGAACGAGCCAAAGAAAAGGAAAAAGGAGCAAAAGCAGGCTCTAAGAAGAGCAAAGCGAG
The DNA here is from genome assembly GCA_036346415.1 of Raddia guianensis. NCBI lineage: Eukaryota > Viridiplantae > Streptophyta > Magnoliopsida > Poales > Poaceae > Raddia > Raddia guianensis. The sequence goes on along the minus strand of CM070543.1, from coordinate 23,518,203 downwards.
TTTTGGAAAACACGCAAAAGACGACCTACCCACACAAGACATAATTTTTCGGGTACATCCCGATAGCGTTAGTGTCACCTCGGCGAATCTTGGAACCGACGCTAGGAGTGCCGTTGCGATGAGAATCGACTTACGATGGGCGAGGACTCCGTTGGTGGTGCATTGCTCCGGATTACCGTGCGGGAAGGGCGTAGCATGGATAAAGAAGACGTGTGCGGGCAAGTGCAGCCTCATTGTGGCTAAGACCGCTAACCGGGGAAGGCGATCGGGACCTTAGCGCGCAGCAAGACGTGCGAGGCGAAATCTTATCCGGGCATGGACCCGTGCGGCGTTAGTGTCGCCTCGGTGAGTGCGGAACCAGCGCCAGAGTGCCCGTTGCGATGAGAATCGACTACGGTGGGCATGCCCGCGATGAGAATCGACTACGGTGGCGGGACTCCATCGGTGGTGCACCGCCGGTTAACCGGAGCCGCATGGATCGTTGCGGATAAAAGACATGCTCAGACGCTGGGAGCGCCACGGGAGCGAAGACCAACGAGGTTTTGAAAAACCAACGCTAAGGAAAGGAACCGGAAAAGCGAAAACGCATGGGGTTGCGAAATTCAGCTCGAGTCCCAATCGACCGAGGAGAGGCGATCCTCAGGAGTGGCCGAGCAGCTCAAGACCGTTGAGCGGCGCTTGAATCAGAAGCGAGAGTTCGATCGAAGCTTTTTCTCGCAAAAAGAGCAGAAAAGACAAGGACGAACAGAAACCAAGAGCAAGGCGAAACAGCGCTAGAAACTTTTAAGAAAACCGGAGAACGCTTAGCCTAACTCCGGCCCCGTTGTGCGGTACCTCGAGGACTGAGTTTGCGAACTCGAACAGCGCACAAGAGAAAGAGCGACGCCCTAGCCTCCCATGCAGACGATGCATGAAGACCTGAACTTGCGACTTCAAGCACGTGCGTAGAGAGTTAGAGCGACACCCGTATCCTGATCGACTCGTTCCAGGAACTGCTCGTTAACGTAAGTTAGGCGATTCCGAAGATAACCGAACATGGAAAGTGCCTCTGCCGCGGAGGGCTTACGAGAGCAGGCTTTGCCAAGTGGTTGTGCCGTGAGCGGTAAGTGCCTCTGCCGCGGAGGGCTTACGAGAGCAAGCTTAGCCGTGAAATTTGGATGCCGGTTACGCAACTCGAGTTTAGGAACTTGTTGAAGCTAGATACAGGCGGGAAAACCCTTAAGGTTGCGGAGCCAAGAGTTCGCAAGACCGGTCAGCCATCAAGTGTTACCAGAGAGAAAGAGTAGTCTGATAAGACAAGTGGTGAGGAGGACCGCAGGGGGCCGCGAGCATTCACCGCTCAATGGGTTGAACTTAACATGGCACCGAGAGATTTGGACGAACTAAAGCGCGAAATTTGAGAAAAGCGGTTAGGAAACGAAAGACCTACACGAGGAACTTACGAAGCTGGTCGATGTTCCAAACGCTGGTCAGCTCTCTCCCGTCATCCACTGCCAGGCGAACAGCCCCGTGATCCGGAAGGAGTTTTGATCCAGTCCCCAAGCACGGAGCTCGTCGCGGGGACCAGACGCGCCGCGAAAGAGCTGCCGGCGAAGTTGATCCGATCCCGAGCACGGAGCTCGTCGCGGAGACAGACGCGCGCGAGCGAAGAGCTGCGCCGCGAAGTTGATCGATCCCGAGCACGGAGCTCGTCGCGAGGGATCAGACAGCGCCCGGCGAAGAGCCGCCGGCGAGGAGATCGATCCCGAGCACGAGCCGGGAACCAGATTCGAAGGCGATCAAGATCGAAGGATTGATCCGATCCGCGAGGAAGAGACATCCCGCCGCCGAGTCGTAGTCCTTAGGGAGAATCTTCTGGTCGCTGATAGAGTTCGACATGCTCGATCTGCGAGTCCCCACGGACGGCGCTAGCTGTCGACGGTTGGGATATCGACCCAAGTCAACTAAGGTTTTTCAAAGAGGAGATAGGAGACACGCGAACAACCACGAACAAAGAACGAGCAGGAGATGGGGTTTTATCCGGTTCGGGCCTCTCGAGAGATAATAGCCCTACGTCCAGCCTTTCTTTATATTAAAGAGAGTACAAAGGGGGAACTCGGCGAGATCAGCAGGTCTCGACGAGTAGTATGCGAAAATCTAAAGTCCAGGGATCTAAGCTTGATGCTGAGATGTAAAACTCAATGCCAGGGTCCCTCTAAACGCCGTAGGGGCCCTGTTTATATAGTGTGGAGCAAACCGACCTACCGAGGAATATTGGGCCGGGTTAACTACGAGATCGTAACGAACTCAGTACATGCCAAATATAACCTACGGTAGATAAGGTGATCTCCTAATCTTGGGGATTCTCGACTCCTAATCCAATCAGGAAACCACGTCAAGGTCTTCTCGTAGCCGTCGAGAACTCGCTTGAGTCGGACTCAAGCAGAAGTCTTGGCCATTACGCACCGTGCCGCCAGAAGTCATTGGCGGGATGCATATGGGCGAGATAGAACCTTCCGTGAGCCGGGCCCTGGTAGGTTGTTTTGATTGGGCCGTCGGGGAGTGGGCCATGGCAATGGGCGTGATTTAATCCCGGCGGTGCGAGAGACTTGAACGAACTAAGGCGCCAAGTTTGACAAAAAGCGAGGCTAAGCAAACAAGCGAAGACCTACACAAAGAACTTACGGCTGGTCGATGTTCCAAGTCTTTGGTCGGCTCTCTCCCGTCCTCCATAGCAGACGAACAGCCCCGGCGGCAAGTAAAGCGGCCGTGAGCGGGCCTCATAGCGAGGAGTTAACTTGTTGGCATTGGACGGGTTCGGACACGGCGCAGAGCGAGGTCGCCGCCTTCAAAAACCTCGGTCGAACTAACTTGGGCGGCGTCGGGCGAAGATCTTCTTTGGTAGCGCGCCATTCGACTTGTGCCCGGTCGCGTGTGCCTTGAGGAGATCGAGATCGAGGCGCTCTTGCTCATCGTCAACTAAGTTGGTCGAGCTCGTCTTGCGAGGCGAACCGAGTACGATTCGGGCGGCGGGATGGCTTCGCACCATAGACCAATTGGAAAGGAGTTTCCACGGTCGCCGGTGGCCGTAGTCGAATCGCCGGAGGACGGAAGGAACCGTCAACCCGAGCCTTGTCGTGCTCGTGCCGAGCAGCAAATACCGCCGTTTAATACCCTGGACTATCTGTCCGTTAGCTCGCTCATTGCTCCATTGCTCGTGGATGTGCCCGCAGGCGAAATGCAGAACCTTGGTGCCCGGTGTTCGTAGTATTCCGGAATAGCTCGTCAGGCGGGTACCGTTATCCGTGATCAACTTGTGGGGAATCCCAAAGCGCGTGACCACGTTGCTTTTGAAGAAGCGCACAGCCGTTTTGGCGTGAAGAGACGACACGGGCTCTGCCTCAATCCACTTTGTAAAAGTGTCTATGGCGACGAGCAGGTGTGTATAGCCCTTGTACCCCTTAGGGAATGGGCCGAGCAGATCTAGACCCCATGTGGAAAAAGGACAAGATGGGGGGATTGTTTGGAGCTCTTGGGTGGGCCTGTGTGCCTTCCGGGCGTGAAATTGGCAAGCCTTGCACTTAGTCACGATATCCGGGCATCTTGCGGTATGATGGGCCAATAATAGCCCATGCGAAGCGCTTTGTCGACCGGAGTTACGAAGGGCGTGGTTGCCACAGGCACCCTCGTGTATGTCCCTAAGAAGGAACACACCCTCCTGCTGCGAGATGCACTTGGAGAGAACTCCCAGAGCACCTCGACGGTAAAGGATGCCTTCCACAAGCTTGTATGGGCAGCCGCCTTATAAGCGGAAGCGCGCTCGGCTTCGTCGTCAGGCGAGGTCCCATCTGCGAGTCCGGACAAATGGCGTTATCCGATCCCGCACTGCTTTCGATAACGGAGGCAAGACCACTGTCTCTGCTGCCTCGTCCGGAGGCGTGATTGAGGGCTTGTGAAGGTGCTCGACGAGCACCCTGCGGAAAGCGATTCTCGTGAGGATCCATACTTGGATAGCTGGTCGGCCAGGAAGTTGTCCTTCCTGGGCACGAAGAGCACCTCGAAAAATCGAAAGTGCCGCTCCAACTTCCTCACTTCAACTAGGTATCGCGCCATTGAGTTATCGCAGCACTGATACTCCTTGTTCACCTGGTTGATGACCAGCTGTGAATCTCCCTTCACAGTCAGTCGTTGGACACCGAACGACTTGCACGCTCTTAGTCTCGCGAGGAGGGCCTCGTACTCCGCAGCGTTGTTAGTCGCCGCGAAGTGTAGTTGGATAGAATACTGGAGTTGTTCTCCATTAGGTGAGATGAGAACAAAACCAGCCCCCGAGTTTCCAGTGCACGAGCCATCAAAAAACATGGTCCAAGTGGGTTCATCAGGTTGCTCGGAGCTTCACAGGATTTGGCGGCAAGTCCATTCAGCGACAAAGTCAGCTAAGACTTGTGACTTAATAGCAGTTCGGGCAGCGAAAGACAGATCAAATTCTGCTAGTTCCATTGCCCACTTAGCTATACGTCCGCTGGATTCTTTATTCCGTAGGATTTCTCCCAGAGGAAAAGTGGTCGGGACCAGTATTTGATGTGCCTGGAAATAGTGGCGAAGCTTCCTGGAGGACATGAGCAAGGCGTAGAGCAGCTTCTGGACCTCAGGGTAACGTTCCTTTGATCCGTGAAGTACCTCGCTCACGTAATAGATTGGTCGCTGTATGCCTTCCCTTTCGGCCGTCAAAACCGCGCTCACCGCTTGTGGCGTGCAACCTAGGTACAGCAGGAGCTGCTCGCCATGCCGCGGGGTAGTCAAGACGGGAGGATTGGACAGGTATCGCTTCAGATCTTGGAAGGATCTATCGGCTTCTTCTGTCCACTCGAAACCATTGTGCTTGCGTAGGGCCTTAAAGAAGGGCAGCCCGCGTTCGCCTTGACTGGAAATAAATCTGCTTAGAGCAGCCATCCGTCCAGTGAGACTCTGTACTTCCTTTACGGTAGTTGGAGCCTGCATATTTTCAATGGCCTCGATTTTTTCAGGGTTGGCAGAAATACCTTACGAACCAATAATATAACCGAGCAACATTCCATATCGAACACCAAAGGTACACTTCTCTGGATTTAATTTTATTCGATGCCTGGTGAGATTACGAAAAGTCTCGGCCAGGTCTTTTACATGATCTGGAGCAAACTTGCTCTTTACAACTATGTCGTCGACATAGACCTCCGAGTTTTTTCCGCATTGCTACAGGAAGGTCTTCTCCATTAAGCCATGGAGCGTGGCACCAAACATTTGCGCAGACCGAAAGACATGGTCGTATAGCAAGAAAGTGCGAAGGGGGTGATGAAGGCAGTCTTCTCTTCATCTTCGGGAGATGCTTATTTGGTGATAACCGGAGTAAGCATCTAAAAAACTCAAGAGTTGGGCATCCGCAATTGCATCGACCAGTTGGTCAATACGAGGCAGCGGGAAGTTGTCCTTAGGACAAGCAGCGTTCAGATCTGTGTGATCGACACACATCCTCCACTTGCCGCCTTTCTTCTTTACAATGACGGGGTTGGCTAACCACTCGGTGTGATCAACCTCGCGGATGAACCGGCAATGGCGCTTGCCAAGTCGATCTTTGATGATCCTGTTTGAATTGAAAAGCGGCGAAACTTGGCGAATGTGCTTTTTGTCTGACCGGACAGCCAGTTTGTGCTCGATGACCTCCCTTGGGACCCTGGGCATGTCAGATGGCTCCGAGGCAAATACATTTGCATTAGCTCGGAGGAAGACAATGAGCTCGCTTTCCTATTTGGGGTCTAGATTGGCCCCCAAGTGAACTGTCTTGGAAGTATCATCAAGGGACAGCGGAACTTCCTTGGTTTCTCCCCCTGGCTGAAGGGAGACCCTAGGCGTCTGAGACTTGGTCTGCGGAACTCGTGACGCTGTGGCGGAAGGTGGTCGACAGCGAGGGATGCTCGTCGCAATCGAGGCGACTTTGTAATTGCCCTTGACCGTGATTACACCGTTAGGGCCTGATATCTTGACGCAATGGTATCCATGATGGGACACGGCCATGAACTTACCAAGAGATGGCCTGCCCAAGATCGCGTTATACGCGGATGGGAAGTCGACCACGTCGAAAGTGATCAACTCTATCCGGAAGTTGCTTGGGTTGCCGAAGGTAACTGGCAGGACAACCTGCCCCAACGGCTTGACAGCTTCTTCCGGAACAATTCCGTAGAAGGGCATTGCGACTTCCTTCAACTTAGAACGAGGAATCTGCATCTCATCCAAGATCTTAGCAGAAAGCAAGTCCAAAGCGCTCCCGCCGTCTACGAGTACACGGCCAACTCTCGCGTTGCTGATGGTCGGGGCGACCACCAGAGGGAGCCGCTGAGGCTTGGTTATCCCAGTGGGGCAATCCTCCTGAGAGAAGGAGATGGGGACCTCGGTCCACTTCATCGATTCGGGCTGAGATTTTGCCTTTTCGACGTTGTGGACCTCCCGAGCAGCTTCCTTGAGGCTGCGCCGAGAGGTATAAGCCGAGGAGCCGCCGAAGATGACGGCGATATGGTTCACGGGCTCTTGATACTCATCATCATCTTCCCGATCACCATCGTCGGTTTGGCGCTTGGACTTACCGGCATCACCTTGTTCGGGCAGGGTGGGCATTGGGCCCTTGCCGTTGTAGAAATCTTCGAGCTTCGCAGCCCAAGTTCCACAGTGGCGTATGTCGTGCCCGTAGTGTTGGTGGAATTTGCAGAATCGGTCGCTTGAACCTTTCTTGCCTTGTCCGCCTCCCTGAGCAGGCTTTTTGCCCTTGTAGTTATTGTTGGGCTTCTTCTACCCATCCTTGGGAGGAGGTGCGCGATCTATACCGGCGACGGTATTGTTCGCATCACCTTTGTTCTTCTTCTTCTGGGACTTCTTGTCACCAGGGTTGCTGCTGCTCTTCTTCTTCTCATCTACACCAGGCAGGCGGCTCGCCCTTGTCAAACGCCTTCTTATCTTGAACGCGCTCGCCGCATTGGCATAGCGATCGGCCGCCTTGAACAGTCGTTGGCGGTCCAGTCTCGTTGATCTCGAGATCTGGGTGAGCCGCTTCGTCGCGGACTCCGTTTTGAAAGCGCGGACAATGATTCATCCGAGATGTTCGGGATCGTGTTGCGGATCTTAATGAAACGCTTCACGAAGTTGCGGAGGTCTCCCGCTCATCCGGATCATCTGGTGCAGATCATCCTCCTTGCCCGACGCACGTAATGCTTACGCAAATTAGCGATCGAGGCGTCACAAAGCTGGTTCCATGGTGATGGAACACTCCTGCCGATTGAGCGACCACGTCCGAAAGCGGCGCCCTCAAGGACGATCGGAGGTAGTTAGCCATAACGAGCTCGTCACCCCGGCCGCCATGATGGCCGTAGCGAGATGGAAAGGAATTCCTCTGGGTTACGAGTCCCATTGTACCTCTCCATGTGACCGGCTTGAACTTTGAGGGCCACCGGACAGCCCGGCTCGTCGAGAAAGCCCCGCACCCAAAACATATGACCGCCACCTTCCGGCAGAACCTAGTCTTGAGAAGGCGTTGGTCTGTTGCGCGAGGAACTCCCGCTGAGCAGGATGATTCGGCTGGAGAAACTCTCTCGAGACAATCCACCACGCTCTTTCCTCGTGGTCGCGACGACGCGCTCCTCACGAGGGGACCGTCCGTGATCATCGCGCGGCGCTTGCCCCCGTGGTCGCGATGACTACGAGGACTCGGCGGAGGCGGCGACCACGGTAGCTCGCTCATGGGCGATGATCGCCGATGGTGACGAGGTCACGCGATCGATCGAGTGTCGAATCATTCCGAAAGCGATTTGTTGCGCCGCTGGAGGAGTTGTTGATTTTCCTAGAGACTTTAGGCCTTGACCGATCGCTTTAGGTTAGACGCATAAAGACGCCCATGCGGCGAGATCGCTTGATTGGTGGATCTAAGGACCGTTGCTATAGCTTCGAGCCGTTCCCGACTCTGATCTATGGGTCCCGGGATCCCTGAACCATCCGCGTTCTGTCCGACTGGAGTCCGGTCACGCGGAGAATTGACCCGAACAGGGGAAGCTTCTGCCGGGAGACTTAGCGCCGGCACGCGAGGTGGGTCGCGACGCTGCCGCTTACACCGATCGCGAAACCGTGCCAAGGTCTGATTGATGGAATCGTCGAGGCTACGGCGAATGACATCTTGCTCGCGAGCAGCTAGCGCATCCTCGTCTTGATGCCGAGCAGAGTTAACCTGCCCGGTCTCGCCAGCCGCCACAACCCGTGCAGGATTCTCAGAGGTTCCTACATCGGCCATGTTAATGCTGCGGGGGCCATGCAAAGGTATGCTAGACGGTGTCATCGCTGTGTCTCCACAGGTAGAATCTACCGACATAGCCTTGGAATCCGATAGATCTAAACCGTCGTAAAGATCATCGGTTCCGTAGTCATCGTCAATGACGGGAGTGCGATCTGCGGCTATCTCTGCCATATAGGCGGAGACCTCCGTCCCAGATACGGAAAGTGTTCGAGACCGAACAGATCGATCCGAACTGACAGGGGATGAAACATCCTGTCCTTCTGAGTCGTAGCCCTCAGGAAGTATCTCCGTATCACTGACTGAGTTCGACATGCTCGATCTGCATGTCCCTACGGACGGCGCCAGTTGTCGACGGTTGGGATATTGACCCAAGTCAACCAAGGTTCTTCAAGGAGGAGATAGGAGACACGCCGAACAACCACGACAAAGAACGAGCAGAGATGAGATTTTATCCGGTTCAGCCTCTCGAGAGATAATAGCCCTACGTCCAGCCTTTCTTTATATCAAAGAGGATTACAAGGTGGAACTCGGCGAGATCAGCAGGTCTCGATGAGTAGCATGCAAAAATCTACTGGCCAGGGGTCCCTCCAAACGCCGTCGGGCCCTGTTTATATAGTACGGAGCAAACCGACCTACCGAGAAATATCGGGCCGGGCTAACTACGAGATCGCAACGAACTCATACATGCCAAATACAACCTACGGTAGATAAGATAATCTCCTAATCTTGGGGATCACGACGTCTTGTTCCAATCCGGGAAACCACGTCCGGGTCTTCACGTAGCCGTGCAGAACTCTTGTTCGAGACGGACTCAAACACGATTCCTTGGCCGTTACGCACCGTGCCAGCTAGGAAGCTGTTCGGCAGGATGCATATGGGCCAGATAGAACCTTCCAGGGAGCTGGGCCCTGGTAGGCCGTTCGATTGGGCCGTCAGGGAGTGGGCCATGGCAATGGGTCGTGTTTTTATCCCCGACACTAGGGATTTCAGCATGTATGGGATCACGAATGTGATCAGCTGCGTTTGGTATTATTGTTTCGAGTGTGAAGTTAATGGTGTTGAATAATTGTCGGTGCAGCAGCCTTTGGTCCAACCAGTGTTGTTTTCATTTTCATGCTGTTATTTGTAGTCCTTGCCACTCCAATTTAATTCTTTTTGTTTACCTAACCATGGCTAGTTCCTTGTACAGTGTACAGTTCTCTTCTTCTCAATGAAATGGGATAGCGCCTGCCTAGTTCTCTTCTTTTTAATGAAATGACAGAGCGTCTGCACCGTTTGCTAAAAAAAAAAGCTATTTGTATGCAATGTTGTTGTATTAACAATGTCCATCTATTTAACATAGCCAACCCTTCTGTTAACATGACAGCAACATTTGGAGATGTCACACAAAAACTTAAATAAATATGCAGGACATTGCTCGCAGGAATAAGAAATCGAAAAGGAAAAAAGTCTATATTACACCCTGAACTATGACTTTTCGTCTACATACACCCCTAGACTATAAAACCAGGTATTTTACATCAAAAAACAGTGAAAAAGGTGCATATAACTCTCTGGAGGTGGTTTAGAAGGTGGTTTTGCCACCGTGGCGTGCAAGCTGGTCACCGAACATGACATGGCCATGACAGGCCCACATGTAAGGCACACACCCTTTTCCCTCGCTCCAACCTCCCCTGCCGCCCTCGCCTCTAGCCTCCCTCAACCGCCTCTTCTAGCTGCCCCCACCGTCGGCTTCCCTTGCGGTGGAGATGGTGTCGTTGCCATCGGCGTCGAAGACCCAAAAGACGTGCGGAGGTCCTCCTCCACGGCGGCGTTGAGGGCGTCAAACTCGTCGAGGCTAATGAAGCCGTCGCCGTCAGAGTTCGCCTCGGCCATCATCTTCCCCTCCGCCGTCTGCTCCGGGAACCCACCGCCGCCCTCCATCTCTGCTGCTGCGGGCCTGCAGCGGTGGCGACTTGGAGCGATTGCGATGGAAGAACAGGGAAGGCATCTTGATCTTGGCCATGGCAGCGGCGGCGGGGATGTGGAAGGTATGCCATCGAGAGGGGCGACAGGGGCGGGGATGCCGCGGGGTGGGTGGCATCGGCGTAGATGGGCACCGGGAGGGGCGATGAGGGTGGGGATGTTTCTATGAGGGGCGGCGGCGGGGATGCTGCTAGGAGGGGTGGCGACGACCTCGATGGCGCTACGACTAGGAGGAGGCCGCAGGGGAGGCGTCGGGAGGTGGCGAGAAGGAGGTCGCAGGGAGGGGTGGCAGCGGCGGGGATGCCACCGGGCGTGGCGGTGGCAGCGGCGGGGATGCCACCGGGCGTGGCGGTGGCGGCGGGGATGCTGCGAGGAGGTCAGGAGGGGCAACGGGGCGGAGATGGCGCCGTGGTGGGGAGGAGGTCGTAGAGGAGGCACCCCGAGAGGTGGGGCGGTGGAGGCTGCAGGGGAGCATCAGGTAGGTGGAGGGGGAACTGAACTTGTAGAATATATTTATTTTGGTTTTATTTTTTAACTGAAATGCCACATCACTTGCCACATGGCAAAAGCACACTCAAAACCATTGCGGGGTGTTATTTGGACCGGTTTCGTGGTTTTAGGGAGTGGAATACATGATTTCATAGTTCAGAGTATATTTTCATTTTAAATTTATCTTTGATTAAAAATTTCCATCAAATATTCAACAAAATATATGCTTTTGTAAATTAAAGTGCTTCAAATGTTGTAGTTTAATAAAATGTACAACATACAACAATATATATATTCTACAAGTTAATTACTTGACATAAAATGAAGTTCTCCCGCTCATTTTAAATGTTTAAGGCGCTGATTACGGCGAAAACGGCGCGGAATTTCGCAGAACAGAGGCCTTGAGGACGCCGAAACTGCACCACGCCGGCGGCGTGAGGAGACTCTCTGGGCCGCCACGTCGCCCCGCCGCCATGCTGCCCACGCCACGCTGTCGCCATGCTGCTTGTCCCGCCGTGCCCGATGGCGGGAGCAGAGCTCCAGCCGTCTTGATGGCGGGAGCAGAGCTCCCGCCGTGTAGCGTGGCAGCCGCCACTCGGGGCGGCGGGACAGAGTGCCAGTCGGGGTATTTTTATATACTGTGTGTTATTTTATTAATTTCAAATTTAAAGTGGATTATTTAACGAATTTTTCCCAAATTAACCATGCAATGAATTGCATTACCTACTGTTTTTTTCATGGTGTTCCCAAAATGCCATTCCCTTCATTAAATTCCATAGGGTCATCCTATGCTCCTGAGTCTTGAATCCATGCATCATGATGCATTCGCTGAGTGATATTTAGCTGTGATTGTTAGGCCTGTTATGTTGGAAGGGACAAAAAGAATAGTGAGCACCTGCTTCAAACAACTATGCATGCTTGAAGGCATGCCAATGTGTTGCTTACTTAATATACTTAAATGATACTCCCTCCGTTATAAAATAGTAGTCGTTTTAGATAATAAAACAGTCTGAAAAATATAAGTTTGACCATAAAAATTTCTAAATAATTATTTATAATGCATTAAAATTATAATATTATGAAAGTTATTTTTATGACGAATCTATCTATATGGTTTTAATGTTCTCGATCTAAATAGTTTAAACATTCTGTATGGATAAAGTTTTAAAGTTTTGACTTAGGACAAACTAAGTTTTAGACAACTACTATTTCATAACGGATGGAGTAATAACTAAGTAGCAATACAATTTATAAAACTCACTAGAATTATAATATTATTGGGGGATCAGAGTAACCATTACAAAAAAACACAGTTATTTTAGCCTAGACATACAAATTAAATTACAAAACACTATCCTACCTGAACCATGAGAGAAGAATAGTTTTGGCTCAGCAGTCACCTAGACAAACAAGTCATGTGATCCACTACACAGAGATCCATCCTCTATGCAATACACACCATTCCTTCATATAAATCCGATCATTAGTTGACATTGTAATCCTCTTAAAGGACTTGCTTGAATCGGTATCGATCCAAGCGAACTATCCACACTAATGCTCACCTCGAACCAGCTCAATCACCAACAATGGTACATGCTTTAGACACGAGTGTACTGATGAGTGAGGCGAACTGTCAGCACTTATGATTACTTGGGTGCTCATGGAATTTCAGCTAGAGCGCTATATATCTTGATTTAAAGTCTAAAGTTTTATAGAAAAAACTTTGAATATAGGTCAACCAAAACATGAAGCAGTCACTGCAAAGACTCGCAGTTGTGGTATACTTCCTGATAAATGTCCATGCGTGTGAGGACAAGAGGTTGGCATATAAAACGTTAAGTAGGGATGGATTCAGAATTTCATATTCCCTTGGCCAAGTGGTAGTTAGATTTGACTTATGAGAGGGAAAAATAGGGAAATATGGTGGATGGATTGCATATAAATGTCAAACAAAACATATGTAGCATTTTTACTCACCTCAAATGTAAAAAAAAACAAACTAGGCAATAAATTTCATTGTAACGAAAGGATGTTAATCGATCAAACACCTAGATGTTAATTTGATCTACTGCTAAGACCATTTCTTGTTTAGTAAGAACTGTAAGGACCGATAGTAGAGTATGGGGGGAGCAAGTTATAGTGGCATGGATCAACCACAGATGAATCGCTTGATATGTTCACCGGAATTGTTAGAACTTTTAGTATAATAAATAAAAATTTGAATTCTAAAACTCATATTGTCCAAATCTTTCCTGGATCAGCTGTCTAAGTGGGCATGCGTGATCGGAGATTTGCCGATGCCTTCCATGCCTAGAAAATCAAATAGCAGCTGAGCAAAGAGGCAAATTAACGGGGAGGTAATCGAGGAGCTAGACACTGGTTTAGTTGATTTAGTGTTAAAATGACCCCGATGACCCCAGCGACTTGTTTTCCTGTATCCGCCCCTGCATAGGGTCATCCTTGCTACTGAGTTCGTGAATCCGTGCATCATGATGCATTTGCTAAGTGATATTTAGCTCTGATTGTTAGGCCTGTTATGTTGGAAGGGATAAAAGGAATAGCGACCACCAGCGTCAAACAAGTATGCATGCTTGAAGGCATGCTAATGTGGTGTTCATTAAATATAATGTTAATAACTAAATAGCAATACAATTTATAAAACTCACTAGAACTATAATATTATTGGGGGATCAGTGTAACCATTGCAAAAAAAAACACATTTATTTAACCTGGACATACAGAATTAAATTACCAAACTCTATCCTACCCGAACCATGCGAGAATAATAGTTTTGGCTCAGCAATCACCTATTAAACAAGTCATGTGATCCACTACACAGAGATTCATCCTCTATACAATACACATCATTCCTTCATATAAAACCATGATTGTTAGTCGACATTGTAATCCCCTTAAAGGACTTGCATAAATCGGTATCGATCCAGCCAGACAAGGCGGACTTGTCCACTCTAATGCACACCTCAAACAGCTCGATCACCAACAATGGTATATGCTTTAGACATGAGTACACTGAGGAGTGAGGCGGGCTGTCCACCCTTATGATTGGTTGGGTGCTCATGGAATTTAAGATAGAGCGCAATATATCTTGATTTAACTCATAAGTTTAAAGTTTTATACAAAAAACTTCGAATATAGGTCTATCAAAACATGAAGCGGTCACTACAAAGACTTGCAGTTGTAGTTTCCTTCCTGATAATGGTTCATGGATGTGAGGACAAGAGGTTGGCATATAAAACGCTAAGTAGGGATGGATTCAAAATTTCATATTCCCTTTGCCAAGTGGTAGCTACATTGGACTTATGAGAGGGTAAAATTAGGAAATATTGTGGATGTGTTGCATATAAATGTCAAAGAAAACATATGTAGTATCTTTACGCAACTCAAATGTAAAAAGAACAAACAAACTAGGCAACAAATTTCATTGCAATAAACGGATGTTAATTGATCAAACACCTAGATATTAATTTGATGCTGCTAAGACCACATCTTGTTCTCAGTAAGAGCTGGGATGAATGCACCAACATCAGAGTATGGGGGAGCGAGTTATAGTGGCATGGATCAACCGCAAATGAATCGCATGGTACGTTAACTGGAATTGGTAGAGCTTTTAGTAAAACAAATAAAAATTTGAACTGTAAAACTCATATTGTCCAAAGTTCTTTCTAGACCAGCTATAATTAGTGGGCATGCGTAGTCGGAGATTCACCGATGCCTTCCATGCCTAGAAAATCAAAGGGCAGCTGAGCAGAGAGGCAAATTAACGGGGAGGTAATCGAGGAGCTAGGCACTGGTTTAACTGAGGAAGAGGAGGGCAGAAAAAGGAGTAGGCAGCAGAGATTGGAGTGGCAATTTATAGGGGAAGACGGTGTAATAAAAGGGCTGGGGCCGGTCCGGGCCTCCGGGGACGTGTGTGGAAGGTGCGATCGCATAGGGCACTTAAATTAAAAGCATCTATTAATACCATCTCATGAACACAACACAATCGAAATGTTTTTGATCAACCTCCTATGATCCAAATGTAAAGCTAGATGTTCAAATCTCCTATGATCCAAATTTATTTTAGTTTCAAACTACTTTTTCTGTATTAGACTTATGTGTCTCCTGCAACGTTACATGTTTTAACTAAACTTTGAAGATAGTTCCAATGCACCGGGACCTCAAAATTCTAGGACCGGCCTTGGGAAGGACAGTGATTTATCTTAAATTTTGTTCTTAAGGTCGTGTTCTATATAGTTTTGAAATCACATGCACATGCCCGATTTTAAAATGCTAATGGAGAACACACAGACAAATTAATGTTTCCAAGGAATCGGGACAGAAACGCATGTTACATGGCAATTCTGCATTCCAAAATCAAAGGAATGGTTTAACTTGGCACAGTCTTCAAAACTAGTCTTTTCCTCCCTAAAAGAATGTCATTCTATCATTCAAATAGAAAGACTAATATCGAAGCCAAATAACGCATGTGCCCCTGGTTATTTGGAATAAAGTTAATTAATGCTCATGCAAATTTGGCTAACAATTGGTTACTGAGAGTGGGGTGTGCCTAGGTGAGAGTGCAGTAATAAAAGGAGTGGGACCCATAGCCCGGGATGACAATCTTTTTGTTACAAATTTTGAAAGATAGAATGACATTCTTTTTGAGATGAAGGGAGTATACTTTAACACTTAATTTCTCTTATAATATTGTTCATAATGATGAAATTATGGCCATTAATTAGAAAATAATTTTAAATATGAATTCATCGATATTATTTGTGTATCACAAAATCTATATATTATTACATAAATTATTGGTCAAAGATTAAGACGACTGAATCTTAAAATGTGTGTCTTGTATTTTGGGACGAACGGAATAATTTTTTTTACACCAGTTAAACATCTTAATTGCGCCCTTGATTTTGGTACCACCGATTGTTCACGTCCTTCTTCTTGATGACTTGACTCTGTTCATGTTCATGTCACCATCTTCTTCTTGGCAGATATTTATACCCTGCGACTCCCTATGCAATACCTCAATATTGGCTATCCGACATATCTCACTCCTCTCCCCAGGTTACAACCTCAGTCACCTTGCTCTATCCAACCTCACCATCTACATTAAGGCGTTACTACAACAAAACGAGGCTTGTTTGGTTCATAACCCTGAGTAGCCATGCCAAAAAATTGGCATGACCATTTCATGCCATGACTAAATCTTACCAATTTAACTAATGTTTAGATTGTAGCCAATAAAGTTTGACCAATGAAAAATTTTAAAAACAAAAAATTCAAAAAATAGAAAAGTATTTAAAATGGGTTGATTAGGATTTTAGATGAATTATGAAATTTTTTCTCTGCAATTTGGACTCTAGATAAAATAGATAAAAAAGAGAAATTTAAATATAAAAAAAGCAAATGCATACGAGCCAGCAGGGCGTTATAGTGAGCTAGTTGGTAGGCGCGTTACGGTGGCTGACACCGGAGCCCTCGCTGTCGGCGCTTTGGCACAGCGCGTTGGCATGGCGCGGGCGGTTGATTTCTGCTCCCGCGCCCTCGGCCGCTCGCACATGTAAAAACGAAACAAACAAGCGCCAAATCTCGTTGGCAGCCAATTTTTTGACATGGCAAGTTAGGGTCACAAACCAAACAAGCTCAACGGCTAATCTGGCTACCTCTACTTAAGTCCACGTTCCTTCCACTCCATATAGCGAGTAGATGTGAATGTGAGTAGAAATAGAAACTGTCTCTACCTAAAACAAAACTGCATCGAAAACCTAGTTAAACTCGTAGCACGCCAAAATAAAAATTAGCGGCAGTGCCCACCAAAAAAATCTAAATTAGCCCTCTAATTTCAACAGGGCAGGCAATTAATTATCTCCAATAACAGCGCACCTTCTCAAGTACGTCTTTATCTCCCAAAATTTTCCATCTGCCTCAACCCGTGGGTATGCCATTAGTTGCCGTCGCCACCATATTCAGTATTGTAGCCATTGATTAATGAATAGCAATCATATTCAGTAGACACATGGAAGGCTTGAGAAAAACTAATTTCTGAATCTTTCATGCTTTTTGTCAAACATTATCCTGCAACTAAGTCATGCCGATTTGAAATATACATGCAGAGAATGAAATTGTGATTCTCTAGAAGTCTTTCTTTTAACGTAAAACAGAGACTATTCATATTCATTAAGATAAAAGGCTGGGGGTTTAAAAAAAACTCATTTACATAGGAATTTAAACAGGGCCAAAGAAAAAACAGGGCAAAGGTTGAGGTTAGCAACAACCCAAGGACCTCAAAACAACAGTGTGCCTCTTGCGAGGTCAATGGGCCTCAATTGGAATGTACAAGGTGATGCTCTTGCGATTTAAAGATGACATATCTTAGAGGTGATTAGAAGATGAATGAAACTTGTATAATGCAAGCGCTTGGACATCATTTGTACTGCTTTATAATTTCAAAAAGGTAAGGTTAATATGCTATGTAATCTTTTTTTTGTTACATTTTAAATGAGCGCATGTTCATGCGGACTGGTTAGTAGCAGATTGTACCATATCAGTAGCAAATCATTGTCTGTTTTAGGGCCACTATGATTAAATAATATTTGCTATTACCTAGCTAATATAGAATATAACATTCCTCTGTTGTCTAACAATAAACTGAAACTATTGGGGATGCAGCAACTGCAAGCGCATATTTTGGCAATCTTGCTTCTTAACATTTGTACTCATAACACATTCTCGCTTGTGAAGTCATGCGATTGTTGTAAGCTTCTCGATCCCTTCCATCCTTATGAGTAGAAATTTGGCACGAGTTAGGGACGAATTAGGGACGAGGGGAGATGCATGCATATGGACGGGTAGGCAAAGCGAGTGAGAGAGAGAAAGGAGGGGATATGCATGCATATGGACTGACAGTGTTTATGTGAGGAGAGGAGGTTGTGTTAAGTCATGCGGTTCTGATAAGCTTCTTGATCCCTTCCATTTTTATGAGTAGAAATTTGGCAAAGCGAGTGAGGGATGAGAAGAGATGTTTGCATCTGGACCAGTAGGCAAAGCGAGTGAGAGAGGAGAGGTGATGCATGCATACGGATCGGCAGCGTCGGTAGCTTATGTGAGGAGAGGAGGTTGTGTTAAGTCATGTGGTTGTGGGAAGCTTCCTGATCCCTTCCATTCTTATGAGTAGAAATTTGGCAAAATGAGTGAGGGACGAGGGGAGATGCATGCAAATGGACAGGCAGGCAAAGCAAGTGAGAGAGGAGGGGAGATGCATGCTTATGGACCAGCAATGTCAATAGCTTATGTGAGGAGAGGAGGTTTGCATATAAAACATTGGGGAAGGATCGATTCAGAATTTCATATCTTCTATCCTAAGTGGTACTATGGTAGTTAAATTGAACTTATGCGAGGACAATATCAGGATATATGGTGGGTAGATTGCATATAAATGACAAGGAAAACACATGTAATATCTTCTTGCACCTCAAACGAAAAAAACAAAATAGGCAATGAATTGCATTGTGTAAAGGATGATCTTAGTCCCTAGGGATTACCGGGATCCAATAACGGTGCATTGTAACCTTCTGCTTCTTGCGACTTTGGCTCATTGTGTTATGCTCTGTGCATCCCTCTTCTGTACTTTTTTCTCCTTCTCGTTTTGAACAAATCGTAGTTCTTCTTTTCTTTACTTTAGAAAATGAATTGCATTGCAGCGAACTACACCCACCTCTTGATGTCATTTTTGGAAGCTCTCAAAGCTTAATAGATAAACGAATAACCAGATAAGACATTAGTAAATAAGACATTAGTAAATAAGATGTAAAGACTTGTAGTAGTGAAGAAAGAAGCGTGTAAAACAACCAATACGTGCTTCTGATGGAGTACATAACAAAGACCTCGTTTTGGTCATCACTTGCTCGGTCGATGGATTACAGATCACAACGGATGACTTCGATCAACTCCTTCGATGATGATTCGACTTTGTTGTTGAGAGCTTGAGGCCACGCCTTACTCAGTTGGGATATGGGGTCGTTTGTGATCTGCATCCACGAACTCCTTTGCTAAGTGAAATTTCGCTTTGCTGGTTTCGGC
The DNA here is from genome assembly GCA_036346415.1 of Raddia guianensis. Taxonomy (NCBI): domain Eukaryota; kingdom Viridiplantae; phylum Streptophyta; class Magnoliopsida; order Poales; family Poaceae; genus Raddia; species Raddia guianensis. The sequence goes on along the minus strand of CM070543.1, from coordinate 23,499,368 downwards.
AGATCATCATCATCATAAATAGTACCCCCTCGCGCCACGTGGCTCCGTCTCTGCGCAGCGCGCTCGGGGAGCTCGGCGCTGCCCACCCCGCGAGCCCCACGCCGTGTCGGTTCCAGCACCGCAGCGCGCACTCAGGAGAGCTCACCGTCACCTCATATCCGGTCCTGTTGTTCGCAATATTTACGGCTGCTACCACTCTTCTGCACCGTCCGATCGTGATCGATCCATCCGAATTAAGCGGTCAGCTGCGGAACCAGGGTCATTTTCCTGCCTCCACGCCCGTCCCTTCGCCTACTCTCTCCTCCCTCTCGACCCCATCGCCCCGTGCTCCATACGGCTGCTCTTCTCTCGCCTCCATCGCCGCCACCCTGCATCAAAACTACCGTGGGGAGATCTGCCCGCGCGAGAGCGGCCATGGCGGAGACCCTGGACATGACGCTCGACGACATCATCAAGAGCAGCAGGAAGATCAACAACCCTTCGTCCGGCGGGGGTGGCCGCCGCCGCGAGGGCCGCAGCGGATCCGCCGCTGGCGGCGACGGCGGAGGCGTCGGGCCGAACAGGCGCGCCTTCAAGAGGTGGCCCAGTGCGGTTGCCCTCTTTCTCCCCTTCTGTGGCTGCTCTCGGCACCGCATCTGGAGCTGCTGCAGCAGTGTGACTTCTCTTCCCAGCCGTCGCTACTGCCCTCGCTGCCCCGGTGCCTCGGCGTGAGTTCCTCCTTTCTCCCCCTTTCTGTTGCTGTTCCAGGAGCCATCTATGGAGTCGTCGTAGCAGTACGGCGGTGCCAGGCCCTGGGGAATCCGGATCCGAAGACAGCGGCTTCGCGGTTCACGGTCACGGTCGCGGTGCTCACCACTCTTCCAAGTGTCGTATGCTCGCCTCTCTTCGTTGTTGTTCACCACTGTCTCAAGAATCCGTTCTACGGCCATTTTCTGTGACTCCGAATCCTTTAATCTATGCGTAATCGTTTCTAAATCGTTGTAAGGCTGAAATACATGCGGTTTGTTGGCTTCACAAATTGTGGATTGAAAACACCCAGACCAATTTGCCAACGTTCATTCAGTTCTGATTTTTACTATCTTCAAACTGAGGTCATAACTGATCGGGTTGGCTAGCCTGTTCTGTGTATGTGTTGTTTCCAATGATGTTTTCCATGTATAGCCGTTAATATTTGAGTTCATATTTGGGCATAAGTATTATGTTGCCTTCAATTTGTACCTTTAATTGGAAAAACGATTTTCTAAAGTTTATTTATGTTCTGTCTGATGAGTGGATTGTACAGTATGGCTAATGTTAATTGGCAGGTTAGCTTTTCTTTATATGTTCTATATTTATTTCCTATTTATCTATGTCAACTCTGATCTCCTACTTGCAGCAACTCCTCATTACTAATAATTGGGTTAGCCTTTGTTTATCTATTGTATGGTTTCTTCCTATTGTGGCTGCTTTTGGTGCTTACAGGGAGCTGAGTCTGTTCCTTTTCACTTCATACATTGAACCTGTATCGGATTATAGTGTTGAAGGAATCAACCCTCATGTATAATCAAGCAATTCAAAAGAAGAGGTACAGGCCGAACTTTATGGTCAAAATTATTTTAATACATTTCACTGTTTCTGCCTGTGTAGTGTTCATGATGCAATGTTATGTATGTTGCAGCTTCTTTTGATATGAACTTTGGTTGACATACATAAACAAAAAATTGTGTTAGGCCATCTAGATGTTGTTACGCGTTCTTTATCCTCTAACACAATATATAGTTTTTTTTCTAGATGTTATTATGCATTTTTTGTTCTCTGACACACTATAGGGCCAGCGATGGAGAAGGCGGCATTATCCTCTAACACAATATATAGTTTTTTTTTCTAGATATTATTATGTGTTCTTTGTTCTCTGACACACTATAGGGCCAGCAATGGAGGAGGCGGCTGCCTCCGCCGTGGCGATCAGGCACTGAATCTAATTTACCGTAGTTGATAGGAAAGTAAAATTTTCATATTTGTGATCTTATCTCATGGAATTGTGTGCAGGTAAGAATCTCAAATTGCTTTGGTGTTAGCTTCATGCCCTACTATGTGAAAATGATGAAATTATTGCAGCTTCAAATCGATATTGCCTTTTACAAAGTACAAGATTCATTTCAATCTCTTTATTTAGAGACCGCATAATGTGGTATGCAGAGTTCAAAAAATCAATGAATATTTACCATATGCCATATATTTATTTTTTTACATTTATGTGATGGCACATAGTTCTATAGTTGAGCAGATCTTTTTTCTTGCTATAGCAATATAGTTTTGCTGTGTGGCACTAAAAAATGGCCCCGTCACAATATCTAGAGTAAAAATGTATAACTTATATCATTTTTATTTGCGGATTCATGTCATATGATTTTGGGATGATATGTTCCAAAGATGTTCATAACTATTACATGAGCATGATAGTACATGGATACTAATTCAACAGCCTCCGATGTTGCAAACCAGATGAGTGCTCAAGCTTGATGGTAAGTTCATGTATATATTAGATATAATTGTAGTTATGTGTTCACCTTGGTTCCAGTCCCTCCTTGGTTTTATGCTTCTGTTTTGCAGTGTAATCTTTTTTGAGTAAGCAACTCCGTTACTTCTTTATAAAGATATAAGGATGAAGCAACTATACTAACTTCTACTAATTTACATTTCTTTGTGAACTGTTTTCCAGCTATACCTTTTCATCTATGATTGAAATATTATCGTATCCATTGTCCACATTATTTTCAGACTGGACCATGGGTTTCTTGCTGCTGTAATTCAGATAGCAGGCTCATAATTTTGTTTTGGACTTTGGTTCTTATTGTCTATTTAGATCTTGGTTGTTTTTCTATAGTTTTTGGCCTTATGTTTTTCCAGATCATCATAAATATTTATGGAGCAAGCTAATCATTTGCTGTGTAAACATGACTTTTTTATTGGATATGTTTCTTAATTACATCTATGTGTTTGTTTTCTTAAGGATGTAGCCTTCATGTGTTACCAATAAGGTAGCACATACATTTAGGGAATTTGTCGATAGCCTCATACTATTTTTAAGTGCCCTATAGCAGTTACGGAAGCAATATAAGATGATACTTCTTTGTATTGATCATTGACCTACATTTTTTCCACAATGATTAATTGACCCATTTATTCATTTCAACCTGACAGGTACAAAAAATTTCTATGCGTTCTATATCTATGCTAGCATCAGGCTTTGGATATACCACAGTATGGTTATCATATCCAAACAGGTGAATAATTCCATCCATTCAATATATCCGAGTATTTAAAGAACAGTTTCTGCCAAGCACTATCTAAACACAGAGTAGTTACTGATGTTGACATCTACAGCTATTACAACCTAAAAGGTATATGAATTCTGATTTCTGAAATGAAGCTTACAAAATTTGTTCTGATTTCTGAAATGAAGCTGTTTGCTGCACAAGAGACCAGAACTTAGTTAATGGTCATATTTTTAATGGTCGCAGGTTCTCAACCAATTATCTATACACAGCCTATCCCGTCTCTTCACGTCAGTGAAGACATGGCCGGCCAGAGGTCTGTAAAGATCAGAAAGTCGCATGTGATGTGAATATATGTCTTCGAATTTTTTTAGACATTGAGAGATCTGTGACAACAACTGCAATCTTTAACTCTGTTTCCTTTTGTATTTTGCCGCATGTGATGTGAGTGTACTGTTGTAGTAGTATATGAAAATAACCTGATGATCATTGGCAACATCAATGCTGTCTTTATTGAGCATTGTTGGTGCACGTATTGAATTGGATAAAAAAGCAGTGTCTCTCTCTCTCGGGCGCGCCACGGGTGCGCCAACCCCACTAGTAGAATTACAATTAACAAACACCCAAAATTGTGACAGCTGACGGGATCTGGAAGGGATGAAAGAGCAGAGCTTGGAAGAGCGAGTTACAGTGGCAGGCAGCCAGGCAGTGTGCAAGCATACCGGTTCATCTTCATTTCGTTGCTAAGGGAGTGTTAATTGTTCTTTGGAGAGGCAAGCAGATTTTTTATTCGATTAGAAAGAGGAGAACAAAGCAACAAAGTCTTGAGCTAGCCCAAGACAATTGAAGCACCAGGCCTAGGCCGGTTTTCACAACCATGCTGGTGTACAACTATTTACATGCATCATCTACAATTATTCTCGCGATTAATTTCATCGTATCAACTAGGTTGAGGTCTAGTTCCTTGCACCGGTAGAAAAGTTTGCTAACACGACTACGACCGCAATAGTTCATTTAGAAGGCCGCTATATATAACTCTTAATGATTAGCGCTAGTATCGTCCACTACGACTGAAGACCGTTAATTTAAACATGTATGGCTACAATTTCTTGATTTTGGTACGCGTATGACAAGATTTTGTTACCCATGTATATATCTAAGTCATATAATCTAAATGATAACTAGAACATGATGTGTTATTAAATATATTAATTAATTGATCACATTAAAATATATTAATATTATGTGCAATTTCTATTTCTAATGTGAGTCCTTACATATTTTAAAAAGCTTTTAAAAAACCCCATAAAGTCCAGATTGAATTATTAAAAATATTACACCAAATAATTCATACAAAATGATAATTTTTTTAGTTAACTTCTAGTTGACTTATAAACCGGAAAAAAGAGGGACTCATATATATGTAGAATTTAAATAGCACGTGCGCATGAGGAAGCTGGCACTCGGCACATCGCATAACCATCACGATATCACATATACAATACTCCCTTCGTATCAAAATGTTTGTCACTTTTGACTTTTAAATAAACGTTTGACCATTCGTCTTATTCAAAAAATAGCACAAATATATATATAAAAATAAGTCATACTTAAAATATATTTAGTGATAAAACAAGATATTTAGTGATAAAACAAGTCACAATAAAATAAATGACATTTACATAATTTTTTTTGAATAAGACGAATGGTCAAACGTTTGTTCAAAAGTCAAAAGTGACAAACATTTTGATACGGAGGGAGTACTAAATTACTAATGCAAATCACAGGCATGTGATTTACGGGCCAACATCCGCCTATATATGGGCTACGGCGATAGCTCTATTTGTCCATGATTCCGTGACACTGCGATAACCGTAACTTAAAAATCATAGGTCTATCAGCCATGACGTTCTTCTTCGTTGCCGGCGTGGTGAGAAGAGGAAGCTTCATGCTGTGTTGTTCGATCAGGTCTTTTAGTGGCTTTGATGTAATTTCGAGTTTGTTCTTGGACTTGGTTGTAATTTCGTGGAAGCTTCAGAAATGAAAAAGTGGATTCGTTCTCAAAAAAAAAAATCATAGGTCAAGAATAAAAGGGAGCCCTGTTGCCTCTTTCACGGTCAGGTTGTTATGCTTTAGACGAGCTATTTATTTAGGGGGCGACTACACGACGGTATCCCGTCGGGAGCCCACCCTGACGAGATCGTCTTCCTCACTCGCGCCTCCTCCCACTCGCTCTGCCTCTTGCTCCGCACACCCTCGCCGCATCCTTCCTCCGCCCCGGCCGGCGGCGCCGCTCCGCCGCCCCAGCCTCCCACCGCCACTGCCGCCGCCACCCTAACCCGAGGGGGAGGCGGTCCCCTCCACCGCCGGCAGACCGCCTTCACCCCCTCCCCCAGCTCCGGCGGCGCCACCGCCACCTCCGCCGCCGCCCTCTTCCCCGGCCCAAATCTAAACCCGAACCCTACCCCGAACCCTAACCCGAACAGCCGGCGGAGAGGGCGACGGCGAGGTCGACGGCGGCGAGGTAGGCCTCCTCCTTCCTCCTCCCTCCTCCTCCTTCATCTGCATAGCGCGCGAGGGAGCAATCCCGTCCGGATCCCGCCCGGACGGGATCCGATCCGGACGGGATCCCGTTCCCAGGAATTTCCCTTTATTTAACATTTTAACCAAGAGTTTAAGTCAGGCAATAGATCATATCCGTTGCTCCCTTTTTCTTTTTCTTTTTCTTTTTTCCTCTCGATTTCTTTTGTGCAACGGCATGCACGCACGACGACTCCTTGTTGCCGTGCAATCAATCCACGGCCGGATGGCACCACTTCAACACCGGCCGAATTAGCTTCCTATTTGTAAACCTGTAGAGCCGAGCTGAATGCTGCTGCGTCACCTACGACGGCCTCGTTCTTTTTAGCTCAGTATAGCGTTTCACTGTATCAAAATTTATTATTTTTATATAGCTTATCTGGTATAATAATTTGTAATGATTTTTCTCAGATTTTTAGTAGTCCTCTTAAAGATAGTAAGACTATTTTTTAATTAATTTTTTATAATATTTAAATCTCTTTTTAAAAACTCTTACATTTTGCTATGTTAAAACGTTATGCGACGAGTGACATATTTTCCCTAGCTGAAGGACGGCAACCGCGCAAGGAGAGATGGGCAATGTGCAAGCTCAACTGTGAAGGACGACTACCTCAAGATCCCGCTCGAGTGGTTGAATCGCTGTGAATGCTTCTTCTTCTGGGGAGGGGGTATTATATATATCCGATCTACGCATTTATTGATCATATCGAAATTTCGCAAACCGATTGATGCTACATACGATTATCATAGATCCAACTTACATGTTTTATTTGATATGACTAATTTGTAATATTTGCATCGAATATTAGTTGTTGATATATATATATTTGTGCATATTGGAACATCTTAAAAAATAGAAAGTTTTATGCAACTTTCATCAGAACTTTCACACTATAAAATCATAAAAGCAATATTTTATATCTAAATGCGATGTAGGGAGGTTTGTCGCCTCTCATAATCAATATTTATTTCGATTGAAACTAGGAGTTAAAGTTAAGCAATAATTTCTGTTACTTCCGTTTTTTTTTTTCTCTCTCTTGTATAGCAGCACGCACGCACGACTCCTTTGTTGTGTAACCAATCCATTGTCGGCTGGCACCACCTCGACGCCGGCTGAAGGATCCTATTTGCAAAACTGTGAACGAATACTACCTCATGAGATGATCACGTACCATATATCTTGGTACGAGAGCCACTCGATCGGTGCATTACCCATGACAAGTGACTGCAGAAAGGATGGCAGTGGCAGTTGGAATGTTTTTCCATAGCTAAAGCAGATGGCAACCGTGCAAGAGAGACGGGCACGGCCATACAATGTAGTAAGTCTAGTAAGCCTCGATCCGTCACCAACCGCCTCGAAAGGCACTACACACGCATGGCCTGAGCAAATTGCCAATTGGAGTGGACATCAGGATGCAACGAACAAGGAGATGGGACTGTTAACACCGGCAATCGGAGAGCTGCCAACCCAAGGCTCGGTGGTAGGCCTACCATGTGACATGAGGAGGCGCACAGTGTGCTAGAACGAACCTCCTAGTTCAACACATTTATTCCCACCAACGTGGTGAAACCAACTGATCGATGTCATGAGCCTGTGTCAAACTAACTCTATGTTGCGTTAGAGCGAAACTTCTTTCTGAACATATTTCAGCCCACTAGCATGGTGGAACCAACTGGTCGATGTCATGAGGTTGTGTCAAACTAACTCGGTATCGAAGTATCAGATGGAGTTCTCATGAAGAAAATTTGTGGGCTAGTTGGCTTGGCAGAACCCTTGTCCATCCACAATACTGTTGGTCTAGTCTGCGCCTATGAAGAGTTGGGGTTGTGGTAAGCTTCCTGATCCCTTCCATTCTTACAAGTAGAAATTTGGGAAAGCAAGTGAGGGAGGAGGAGGGGAGATGCATGCATAAACCGGCAGTGCCAAGAGCTTATGTGAGGAGAGGAGGTTGGTATAGATGTAAAACGTTGGAGAGGGATTGATTCATAATTTCATATCCTTAGTTCTAAGTGGTATTCCCTCCATTCACAAATGATCTACATATAAGTTATTTTGGTTTGTGCAGAAAATATCTATATTTTAGCCAGGTTTTAAATGCATGAGGCTATAGTTAATTGTATGTCGAGGTGGGAGTTATGACTGTTGTGAGCCTGCTACAAGCATGCAATCCTTGAATTGGTGTGAGGACGCAACTTTTAGGGTGAGAGGCTAGGAGTAAATGATGGCACTACTTTCGCAACAATATTTCTAAGATTAAATGGGTAGTTGATCTGTTAATCGCTTTTCTTTATCTTTCTGATTTCTTTTAGACGTAGATCATTTGTGGACGAAGGGAGTATTGTGGTAGTTAGATTGAATTTATGTGAGGGCAAAATCAAGATATGTGGTGGGTAGATCACATATAAATGCCACATAAAACTTATGTAATATCTTCTTGTACCGCAAATGGGACAAAAAAAAAACTAGGCAATGAATTGAATTGTCTCAAGGATGATCTCTGTCTTTAGGGATTAGAGAGAGAACTTTAAGGGTGCATTGTAACCTTTTTTCCTTTTGCGACTGGGGCTCGATGTGTCCTGGTCTATACATCCCCTCATACACTTTCTTCTTCCATTGGTCCTATACTCCCGAAAAGATCACACGAACGCCTTTGCTAAGTGAAATTTCGCTCGGCTGGTTTCGGCAGATATAATAACAATTAACAAACACCTCAAATTGTGACAGCTGATGGTAGTTGGAAGGGATGAGATCAGGGGCGGAGCCAGGGCCCAGAGACCCTGGGCCCGTGCCCGGGCTCCTGGCCTATGAGCCTTGTAACCCCTAGGTAATATTCACAGCGGCGCACAGCAAGTAAAGGCCCAGAGCCTGGGCGCGGGGCGCAGGTGGGCTTGGGCGCTCGGCTCACTCGGCGTCACGGCCTCACGGGCCACGCCGCACGGCGTACAGCACGCTGCACGCGTCGGTTCTTCTGCCCAGGCTCGGTGCCTTCTCAATTTCTCATCTCCTCGCGATCTCGCGTGACGGCGTGACGCCGAGTCGCCGACGCCGCGACGCGTGCTCAGGCTCTGCTACGCCTCCACGCCTCCAGATCCTCGCGCCTTCCCATCTCCTCGCGATCTCATCTATGCTCAGGTTTTGCTACGCCTTCTCATCTCCTCGCAATCTCACGTTCTCAAGTCTCAACTAGTCAACTAGTTTATGGCTATTTCGCCTTATCACTTTATCTATATGACTATATGCATGGTCGGATGGTCCAGTTCTTGTGTTGTCCTATATTAAATAGTAGGTTACTAGGTTTATATTATGAGTCCAAACAATATTGTGAGCAACAAAATATTTTGGTCCCAAATATGTTAGATGAAATGCCAGTTCGTGGCCATGCAAAGCATCGAAATGAGACTACCACTTGCCTTCATCATTATGGGATTTTTTTTGTTGCTCTTGATAAAATATGTGTTGAGATGAATCATCGGTTTGGAGAATCAACTACTGAGATACTAGTATGCTTCTCATGTCTTGATCCAAAGAATAACTTCTCTAGATTTGATACTAGTAAGCTTGTACGGGTTGCTGAAATTTATAATGCTGATTTCTCTAGTAGTGATCATGCACAAATTAGACAGCAACTTGAGACATACATTCTACAAGTGAGAAGGCATGCTGCATTGCTACTTGCACAGATCTTGCTAGTTTGGCTTCAAAGATGATTGAAACAGAGAAACATATAGTTTTCCCATTGGTTTATAGACTCATCGAACTGGCATTGTTATTGCCAGTGTCCACGGCATCTGTTGAAAGAGCATTTTCAGCAATGAAAATTATCAAAAGTAAATTGCGAAACAGGATGACTGATGCTTGGTTCAATCATTTGATGGTGTGCTACACTGAACGAGGAATATTCTCTGTGATTCCGTGACACGTACTGGGATAACCGTAACTTAAAAATCATAGGTCAAGAATAAAGGGAAGCCCTGTTGCCGCTTTCACGGTCAGGTTGTTATGCTTAAGACGAGCTATTTATTTAGCATTTTAACCAAGAGTTAAAGTCAGGCAATAGGTCAGATCCGTTATTCCGTTGCTCCCTTTTTCTTCTTCTTTTTTCTTTTTTTCCTCTCGATCTCTTTTGTGCAACGGCATGCACGCACGACGACTCCTTGTTGCCGTGCAATCAATCCACGGCCGGATGGCGCCACGTCAACACCGGCCGAATTAGCTTCCTATTTGTAAACCTATAGAGCCGAGCTGAATGCTGCTGCGTCACCCACGACGGCCTCATCCTTTTTAGCTTAGCGCAGCGTTTCGCTGTATCAAAATTTATTATTTTTATATAGCCTAATTGGTATAATAATTTGTAATGATTTTTCTCAGGTTTTTAGCAATCCTCTTAAAGATAGTAAGACTATTTTTTATTATTTTTTATAATATTTAAACCACTTTTTTAAAACTCTCAAATTTTGCTACGATAAAACGTTACGCGACGAGTGACATATTTCCCCTAGCTGAAGGACGGCAACCGCACAAGGAGAGATGGGCAATGTGCAAGCTCAACCGTGAAGGACGACTACCTCAAGATCCTGCTCGAGTGGTTGAATCGCTGTGAATGCTTGTTCTTCTTCTTTTTTTTTTTTTTTTGGGGGGGGGTATTATATATATCCGATCTATGCATTTATTGATCATATCGAAATTTCGCAAACCGACTGATGATACATACGATTATCATAGATTCAACCTACATGTTTAAAAATATATACAAATTTGTAGCTCGGAGAGTTCAATTGCATATCCAAAAAATAACTATTTTTGTGATAGGATAGGATAAAGTAGTTACTAATATTATAACTTGTTATGTTTTATAACTTTATTTCATATGACTAATTTGTAATATTTGCATTGAATATTAGTTGTTGATATATATATATATATATATATATATATATATATATATATATATATATATATATATATATTTGTGCATATTGTAACATCTTAAAAAATAGAAAGTTTTATGCAACTTTCATGAGAATTTTCACACTGTGAAATCATAAAAGCAATATTTTATATCTAAATGCGATGCAGGGAGTTTTAAAACAATATTTTATATCATAAAAGCAAATTTGTCGCCTCTCATAATCAATATTTATTTCGATTGATACTAGGAGTTAAAGTCAAGCAATAATTTATGTTACTCCCATTTTTTTTCTCTCATTCTCCCTTGTATAGCAGCACGCACGCACGACTCCTTTGTTGTGTAACCAATCCATTGTCGGCCTGCACCACCTCGACGCCGGCTGAAGGTTCCTATTTGCAAAACTCTGCACGAATACTACCTCATGAGACGATCCACTCGGTGCATCACCCATGACAAGTGACTGTAGAAAGGATGGCAGTGGCAGTTGGAATGTTTCTCCCTAGCTAAAGCAGATGGCAACCGTGCAAGAGAGATGGGCTAGTAATAAGCCTTGATCCGTAACGGCACGATACGCTGAAAAGAACAAGCCCTAACTCTATGTTGCGTTAGAGCGAATCTCCTTTCTCAACACATTACAGCCCACTAGCATGGTGGAATCAACTGGTCGATGTCCTGAGGCTGTGTCAAACTAACTTGGTATCGAAGCATCAGATGGAGTTCTCATAAAGAAAATTTGTGGGCTAGTTGGCTTGGCAAAACCCTTGTCCATCCACATTATTGTTGGTCTAGCTTGCGCCTATGAAGAGTTGGGGTTATGGTAAGCTTCCTGATCCCTTCCATTCTTACAAGCAGAAATTTGGGAAAGCAAGTGAGGGAGGAGGGGAGATGCATGCGTAGACCAGCAGTGCCAAGAGCTTATGTGAGGAGAGGAGGTTGGTATGTAAAACGTTGGAGAGGGATTGATTCATAATTTCATATCCTCAGTTCTAAGTGGTACTCCCTCCGTTCACAAATGATCTACATATAAGTTATTTTGGTTTGTGCAGAAAATATCTATATTTTAGCTTGGTTTTAATTGCATGAGGCTATGGTTAATTGCATGTCAAGATGGGAGTTATGACTGTTGTGGGCCTAGTACAAGCATGCAATCCTTGAATTAGTGTGAGGACGCAACTTTTGAGGTGAGAAGCTAGGAGTAAATGATGACACTACTTTCGCAACAATATTCCTAAGATTAAATGGGTAGTTGATCTGTTAATCGCTTTTCTTGATCTTTGTGATTTCATTTAGATGTAGATCATTTGTGGATGAAGGGAGTATTGTGGTAGTTAGATTGAATTTATGTGAGGGCAAAATCAAGATATGTGGTGGGTAGATCACATATAAATGCCACACAAAACTTATGTAATATCTTCTTGCACCGCAAATGGGACTAAAAAACAAACTAGGCAATGAATTGCATTGTCTCAAGGATGATCTCTGTCTTAGAGAGAACTTTAAGGGTGCATCGTAACCTTTTTCCCTTTTGCGACTAGGGCTCGATGTGTCCTGGTATATACATCCCCTCATACACTTTCTTCTTCCGTTGGTCTTTGAACATATGATTGTTCTCTTGTTCTTTACTTAAAATGATTAATTGCATTGTGGCGAACTAGACCTATCTCTTAAACCTATTTTAGGAAGTTCTCAGAGTTTCTTAAACCTATTTTAGGAAGTTCTCAGAGTTTAATAAATAAGCGGATAACCAGATGAGACACAACTAATTAAGATGTATGATGATTTGACTCTGTTGATGAAAGCTTGAGGCCACATCTTGTTCAATAGGCTTGAGGTTGCCTATGGCGTCGTTTGTTTCGGTGTTTTGCAGCGTCGCGTTGCATTTTGGTGGGGCGGCGTCCACATCATTTGAACCAGCGGCTGGGCGGGCAAACGCAACGCGACGCGACGCCCAAACAAACACGCTCTATACTCCCTAAAACATCACACGAACGCCTTTGCTAAGTGAAATTCCGCTCGATCGGCTGGTTTCGGCAGATGTAATAACAATTAACAAACACCTCAAATTGTGACAGCTGATGGTAGATGGAAGGGATGAGATAGCACAGCTGATGGTGGCTGGCAGCAAGGCAGTGCGCAAGCATACCGGTTCATCTTAGTTTCGTTTTTAAGGGCGTGTTAATTGTTTTTTGAAGAGGCAAGGAGCCTTTCCATTCAATTAGGAGAAAGAGAAACAAAGCAGCAAAATCCTTGAGTTAGCGCAAGACAATAGAAGCACCAGTCCTAGGCCGTTGTTCTCAACCTCAGGGGCTGAGCTGATTGCTGCTGCAGACTCCAGCAAGGATGGCAATGACAGCATATTTTTCCATAGCTGAAGCATGGCAACCGTGCAAGGAGACATGGGCAAGGTGGAAGCAGGGTTTGCGAAATCGTTTTTCTTCTCCAAGCCGGTCAACAACGGTTAGGTTTGTCACGGTTTAGTGATCAAATGTATTTTTAAAATTTATCAAATTTAGGCCGGTTAGCTGGCGGTTAGCCATAGTTTAAGACGGTTAGCCATGGTTTTTGATGGTTTTGTATATTTTTTTTTTAAAAAAAAACACAAGGTGCAAGACGGCCATACAGTGCAGACGCAGTTAGCCTCGATTGGTTATCAACTGCCTCAACAAGCATGACACACGCATCACCCGAACAAAACACCAATTGCATAGACATGAGGATGCAGCGGGCAAAGGGAAGAGATTGACATCACCGGCCAGTAACCTCCGAAAGCCGTCCAGGCGCCCACCCGATTAAGGCGCGACGGTGGGAATTCCCCCTGTACGATAGCCACGAACTGAAGTCCCCCTCGAATGGTTCAATCGCCGCGAACGCTTCTTTTTCTATCATATGACAAGGAAAGGCTTGGTAGTGCGCTACAGCGAACCTTCTTCTCAAACATCTAGGAACCTAGCACTATTTTAGCGCTGACAGTGCGTTTATCATGTTAAAATTAGATAAGATTAGTAGAGAGCAATAATTAAAATCAGGGGCGGAGCCAGGATTTCACCTTAGGGGGGGCCGACACGTGAAAAAATAGTTTGTAGTATGATCGTATCATTATATTGAACGCAAGCTATTTGCAGAAAAATATTTTGTAAAAATATTGTTGTGTCGTGTAATTAACCGGTTCAAATATACTATAGCAGTATTGAAAACAATGATAAATAGTATCGTAACTAGCGAAGGTTGAAATGTGTGTGGACACTTAACTGTGATCAACTGACACAATTTTTGTTGCCTATTCACATGGCATTGAGTCAAGTTGTGGGTGATGTGGAAAAAATTAAATAAATAGATTACATGTATATGTATAGCAAGTTTTATGTAATTCTTTAGAAAAAAAGAAGATTGCACACCAATAATATAATTATGTTCATATTAGACACTATGATAACTAGCTAATAAAAATATTTTAAGTGTTTGGAAAATAATATGGGCTACAATTGTTCAAGCCCTAAACGTATATACGTCATGAAGCAGTATGTAAAATTTTGCTAAATATTGAAATGTTGTGCACTAACACTGTTATCGAATATACATTACACACCTTAGTATATTTGCTATGGTATGTAATGTTCTTGATAAAATATATTAATTCATAAACTATAAATTAAAACCATTTTCTTTGAAAAGAAAACTTCAAACAACTATGTAGTCATATAAAATAAATTAGTAGGGTAAGAATGTTTAATCAATACTAATAGTATCCTTCTTAGAGCTGAAACTAGTCTTGTAAATTAATTAGAAGGGTGTAATCTTGACACTGATGAAGCATCCTATATACTACTACTTAGTATTGTACATAAATCATTGGGGGGGGGGGGGGCAGGCCCCTGCCAGCCCCCTGTCTCCGCCACTGATGACCTAGCCCTATTATAGCGTTTGTAGCACCTAAACGTTAAACTACAGTAGGGAAAGTGCTAACACATCAAGTATGGAAAGTGCTAACACGTCCACGGACCGAGGCAAAGAGCCTGGCACGACGGGCCTATCGGGCCATGTTAAGCAATCAGAGTCTTTGAACCTCGAACATTTTAGGATTAAAAGCATTATTGCTACACCAATAGCCAATTGGTCTTCTTTTATGATGGTTGTATCATAGTATATTCTACGAAAACGCTTGGACACGGACGTCCGGCGCGACCGAACTCGCGCGCAGCGCGCGCGAACGCGCTAGGAACTGCACTGTGCCGGCATGCAGGGGTGGGTCCCATAGCATTTTTTCCTTTTGGTGGCTATAAATTTTGACTGGGTGCTCTAATCCACCAACCGTTTGCACCAACGCGTTCCTCGTATTTTTACGAACAAAACAAAACCTATGTTGCTATATAAATTTTGATCGGGTTTCCTCAAACTTCAATCTTGCCTAATGATACTTTGGGTTTCGTCTACTGAAACTTAGGTTTCATACTCGTTAAACTTTGTCGAACTGTCAAGTTTCATCAGGTTTCATCCAAGTTTTTTCAAGTTTCATTAGGTTTCATTCAAGTTTTTTTTAAGTTTCATCAGGTTAATCCAAGTTTCATGAAGTTTCCACAGGTTTCATCCAAGTTTCATTAAGTTACATTGAAGTTTCATCCAAGTTTCATCAGATTTCATCTGACGATCGCCTTCATCATTACGTGGGCCAAGGTTCATCAGCATACGGCCAAGTTTCACTACTGTACGTGCAAGTTTTATAAGTGCCTTCTCCTAGGTTTATATCAAAAAATTTTAAAAGTGAAAAATAAAAAAATTAAAAGTATTTAAAATGGGTTGCTCTCGATTTTAGAAGAATTATGAAATTTATTCCACACATTTTGAACACTATTTGAATTTTATGTAAAAATCGAAAGTTTTAATTAAAAATGATCAACTGCATGTATAGCACATCCAGCCAATGCCGGGCGCGCGGGGATGGCTGATCGGATGGACGGCGCTGGTCCGACGCACGCGCGTCCGGACGGACGTCCGATGACTGGCGCTCGCCAATATTCTAATGTACACATTTATGAGCCAGACCAACAAAAAAAAAAAAATCATGCCGGCCTGAACCCGATGTTGACCATGACCATGACCATGCCCATGCCGTGTTTGGGCTGGACCAAAAAGGCGTGCCTTGTGCTGGCATATTTGGCCATCTGCACACATTGTTGCTTCGGGGCAACACAGGATCTATCAGCCGTGCATTCTACTTTTGTTTGTTTAGCTCAGGCCTCAGGATGAGGGGGGAGGAGACCACAGCAGCAAGTTATAGTGGCAGCGTAGCAGGAAGTTGTGGAAGCAAGCTGTTTTTTCTTTTCTTATATTTTTTTGGTGAAAGCTGCCTGCATTGGTATAGCTCAGGGTGAGTGGAGGGGAGAGAGCAGAGCAGCAAGTTATATAGGCAGCGTAGCAGGAAGCTGTGGAAGGGCGCTGCTTTGGTTTTAATTTTGTTTTATGAAAGCTGCATTTTTTTTGAAAGGGGGCAGGAGGACTGCCATTCATTAGATAGGCAGAAGTTACAGAGAAAAATTGAGGGGTTAAACAAGCCCTTCCCCCCAGTAGGGCTTACAACATCTTAAGGGATTACAAAATGGGCACCGGCGGCCACCCAAAGCCGCAACTCGTCGAGAAGATGGTGCAGGAAGACAAGTTGCGGCCACCCAAAGCTGCATTGGTATATCGGGGTTAATTGTGCCAGGATTTCTTGCTATCTCGTCTCATCTGACGCAGAATTCAGAAAATCATCCTATTATCTTAAAAAATTGAAGGTCGGGTTCGTGGTGTGTATAAATTTTCAATCGCACGAACGCGTCGGATAGTCAATTGCTGATAGAGAAGGCATGTCCAAATGTTTTGGGGGCAATCGGGGATAGAAAATGCAACCATGCGCAGTTAAACATCCGTTTCGATTAGGCTATTGCATTCGTGTTTTATGACACGAAAAAAACGATTCAGCACATAACCAATTCTTACCCTATTTACAAACTATCATATCACCTTCCACCCACTTTACAATACTATCCTATTTCTTCCTATATTTGATTTTTTATATTTTAATTCCTACCCTATTGATTCATTGTTGAGAACCACGAATGGACAACTTTCGAGAACATTTTGACATGCCCTCTGTAACAATCCAATTTAGGGCAAAATTTAAAATTGGTTTGAATTCAAAATTCACTTAAATATTGCGCTGACAAGTGGGCCCCATTCCCTCATTTCTCCCTTTCTCTCTTCCTCTCCTTCTCTCTCCCTTTCCCTCTCTGCCCGGTGGACCAGCCCGCCGCTTAGCTCTTGGCTACCACCACCGCTCTCTGCTTTCTGGCCTGGCCAAGGCCGCCATCATCATGGCACATGTTGCGTTGCATCGCATCGCAAGGGTCTGGTCTGTCGCCGCTCTCTTCCCGTGCCACTATGAGTGCCCTCGGGCTAGAGACCTTGCCCCACGCCTATAAAGCCAGGAGCTCCCCCGCCGGCACCGGTTTCCCGATTTCCCCCAAAATTGCTCCTCACCGGCACCGAAGCAATCCCGGTGAATCCGTGAGCCATTCTCCGATTCCTCTCGCCCCAAGCCTCCTTCACTCATCCTTAAGCCTTCCCCTCACTCAATTTCAGGGAAGTCGCTCGGAGGAGCCGAGCCCGTGGAGCCCCTGTTCCGGTCACCTTCGGGTGCTCCACCGCCAGCCGCCCCCGAGCTCGTTCGTCTCCATCGAGGCCCGTGGTGAGCACGCCCTTGACCCCCTTGAGCTCCCTGTCCATTTTCGTATCGCGTAGATCCCTAGCATGTGCGGGCAACACCGGCGAGCCTTCAACTCCGCCGCCGCCGTCGCTCCGCCGCGTCCGGCCGTCCCTGGCCTCGGCGCCAGCACCCCTAGGGTCACCATAGGCTATAGATGCCGGAGCGCTAACGCTTTCAGACGGAGCATAGCTATAGCGCCACCAAGTCGCTCGCCGCTGCCGTCGGCCACGTCACCGTCCGGAGGAAGACGATGAAGGAGGACCGTCCGTCGTGCGCCATGATTCGTGCCAAATGGACCCGTTGTGTCGCTGCCACGCGGGCCCCATCTACCAGGGTAACCGTTCGCGCGCGCTGGCTTAAACCGTGGCGTTACGCCACTGCCATGTGGGCCCTGGTCCCACTGGCTAAGATTAGTGGAAGCGTCTCCGGGCCCGACGCTAACCCCGTACGGTTGCGCAGGCCGCGGCCGAATTCGCTATTGGGCCGCTTCGTTTGCCGCTCGGCCCGTTGAGATTTATTACATTTTCCACCGATTTAGCTAATTAGTTAATTACAGAAACGGTTACCTAATTTTTTAAAATAGCTAGAAGCTCCCAAAAAATCTAGAAAAATTTAGACAAATAGATAGGTCTGTACTGGATTTAATAAAAATATAAAATTCATCACTGCGGTTATTTTTAGGTACGGTTCTTTAGAAATGAGCATATTTCCTATTTTGGAAAATAATTAAACCAAATTAGAAGAAACTGTTATTATTATATAAATAAGGTCTGACCTTATAAAATCTTAGGAAAAATGGAATCATAATTATAATGGGTAGACTGTAGACTAAGGCTATAATAAATATGGAACCTTATAATAGGCCATTTAAGTCCAAAGGTACTTCCTTGGAATATTAAATTGATAAACACCAACTAATCGTTAGTAAATTCCTGGCTACTTAAAATAGGTGCTAATCTTAGAATATATATATATAAACTAATAAAACATATAATTTAGAGTTACACCATATATTTAGGAGCACCTAGAAAATATCAACTCTGATAAACTTAACCTTGTATGTAGATCGCATTTCGACGTACCATCATCGTATGCCGCCCTAAAACCCTAAACCCTCGTTTACTGTTACCATCGTACGATATCGTACGATATCGTATTTTGGGGTAAAGCTAGACTATTATAATAATATTGTTACTTAATAATGCATTTAGGGCATGCATGGTATATCATACGAGAATTAGAGTCGTTAATAGATTGTAAGCAAATAATGTCAAGGGTAAAGCCTAGGTCGTGCATGCATCATGATTTCTGTTTGCACTAGTAAGTAATTATTAGCTTGTGTAACACCCCAACTCCTCCTGAGCCTGGAATGCTACTAACTCTACCAATTATTCTAAATTTCGACAGCATCTCCTCTGTTTATATGGACATCCACGATAGGCAATTCATATCAAGAGAGTATATAACCGTTTCCAATCAACCTTTAGCCATAAAAGGAAATACAAAATAAACTGTAACTTTCAATTACGCACATAACTCAACTATTTAAATAAATCTCATATGAAACCAATGTACTAAATAACGTGAGAGGTAGTGAGTGCTCAAGTCCAGATTCTATTTTCCCATCTCCATGCATGATTGACATCATCTGTACCTAAAAACCAAATAAAAGCAAGGGTGAGTATTTAAGAATACTCATGTGGATAACATAGATCCCGGGTATCCACACGGCGGGCTTAAAAGACCACCCGATAGGGGATGGACCAAGACGATGGATGAGGACGGGTACCACTCGGACTCTAGAAGGCTTGCTCGGCAAGGAAAGACATGAAGATAGAAGTCTATCCCTGATTAATAGGGAAGATATACTTGTAATCCCGGATAACTACTAGAGGATAGAGATAGGAATCCTACCTCGTAACCGACTAGTACTCCTCCTTGTAACCCCACCCCCTCCACTATATAAAGGGGGTAGGGGGCCATAGTTCGGCATGCCATCTACATCATCCATACGCTGTAACCATCTAGAGAATCACACATCTACAGCTTGATCATCTCCCAGATTGATCATCATCTTGTACACATATACCCCATATAATCCCAGAGCACAGGACGTAGGGTATTATCTCCGCCATGAGGGCCTGAACCTGTATAAATCCTTGTCTTGTGCTACCATCGAGTTTGGATCTTGTGCATCGCCCCATATATAATCATTGCCGGCGGTGACCCCCCAGTTAGTCATCAGTCGACAACTCAGCAAAGTATATGTATAAACAACTAAGGAATACAAATACGAGAACCAGAAGATCACTTCCATAAGCTCATTCTCTTCACACTGGAAACAAAAACAATCGTCAATCCAAATACTCCAACAAACCACTTCTCATCCATTCGATATAATGCAATGCACATGCGTCTGTTCTGTGAGCTCATACCGGTATAGCTAGGTGCGCATCCGTCGATGCCACACCTTGCCCGTCCTTTTCAGGCGGGGACCAATTACTCCACTCCCATGGAGTGCCTACCAAGTAGGACTTCAGAGCACTCCGGACTAGTCACTTTTGACTTTCTCACCGACCTCACCGGACTAGTCAAAAGTGACTTTCTCACCGACCTGACTCATATGCACATGATGCAAAGTGCTCTTCTTTCACATAGTCCACACATACTTCCATCGTATAACAGTAAATATCAAAATACTCAATTTAATCAGCAATTAGCCACTAGTCTACTCATCGAATAATCCAGCTCAAGAATAAAACACAATCTCAACAAAGCTCAATGCAAACAACTATCTGTTTAACATATACTTGCCTCTTTTACCAAACAAGTCGGAGGGATGGAACGATGACGCCGACCCAGAAAGAAAGCCGTCTGCAAGATGCGTACCAATCAACCAAACAAGCACCGATATCCAACATCATGAGAAAACTAATACAACTAGCTTAGCTTTTAATTCTCTATACAAAGAGTCTACTTTACCAATCATCTATTATTATCCATATAAAATTTCATTATGTGGTCCAACATGTCAAAGGCTTAATAAGAAACCCCGTCACGGCCTATCACGGCCTACACTGGACAGTAGCACGAAAACGATCATATCTCCCAAACCGTTAGGCCAAATCACGCGTTCTTGGATGCGTTGGAAAGCTAAGAACATAGCCTACAATTCTTTCCATAAGGCCGTGCTCAGATTCTGGACATAAATACCACGAATTTAACTCGCAAGATGCTGCAATGCTATCACATGGCTAACTTTCATCCATCCACCATTAGCCTTCGCTAATATCCACATCCAACATCTACTGGACATAAATTTCACGAGCAATCTCCTAATCACAACCTATGCAGCAATACACAAAGGAAATCCATGGGAGAAACAAACCCTAACCCTTTCTTTACCTTCTTCCTTCTCTACCTCTTCTTCCCATTTGCCTCCTCGCGTGGTCACCACTAGAAGCAGCAAGACGGCGAGACAGTGGTGGCTCGGCCACGGCACAGCGTCGGTGAGGCGCTGGCGGCGGCAAGACGGCGCTGGACGATCAGGGCGCAGTGTTGGGCGGCGGAGGCGCTGCACGACAGCAGGGATGGCAGGAACGGCAGAGCCGGCCCGGCTTGGCGGCGACAGTGCGGCCTCCGGCGAGGACAGCAGCGTGGGCGTGGGAGAGAGAGGACAGGGGCGGCGGCTGCGTGTTTCTCCAAGGAAAAACCGTCAGTTTCTCCCTCCCTCAACTCATTTAACCCCCCCCCTAAATGGGCCGGCATGGGCTAAGGCCCATGGGTATCATAGCTTGATTGTATGATTAGACGTAGGCAATCCCGAAGGGAGGTTTGGTGACGCCGAGGAGGACCATCCACTTGAGCAAGGCGAGTTAATACTTACTCTTTAGATGTTGTCTATAGTAGGGAGAGATTGCGACTTTCCCTAGTGCAGATTAGCATCGCTAATATCATGTTCATTACCCAGTTTTCCTTCAAACTATATTGTTTATTATTTAAAATGCACGCTTATTAATCTGCCTAATTGTAAATCATGTATACTTATACATGCCTGCCCTTGAACTGCTTAGCCTTAATGACTGCCTTGATTGTTATTTCCCTTGATAATCTAAGAATAGTCTGGTAGTCAGTTTAACCCTACCTAATGGGTAAAACCTGCTTAGACTGGCTTAGGCTTAAATAAATCTTCTGACAAATCACCACGAAACGGTGAACCGATATTCATCGTCATTCATTTCTTCATTAAAATGGTTATGACATGTGACAGTTAGGACTATTAGTTGCATGTTGGGCTGATTGTGGTTGAGGGTATGGTTATGGGGGATGTCGATCTGGTCTGGTCGGTTGGTTGGGATAGTCATATATGGCAAGGTCGAGGATTGTGGAAGTAGATATGAATGATTGGTGTGTTGCACCTAGAGGACATCCGGATGGATGGTTAAGGCACAGGGTGCCTGGTGCTGGGTTTAGCCAGGGCTTACACAGGAGGAGAGCGGAAGAACACGCGTAGCGGGGAGATCACTGCCATCTAAGAGATGGTTCCGACATAACGCGTGGCCATCGTGCGGAGTACAGGTCTTGGATCGCCAGCTATGAGCGCTCTGCGGAGATCCTCTAGGACCATTCTCGATAGGGACCGACATGGGTCATCACCGAGGGTGATAAAGGCCACACTTCCCCAGGATGACGGTCGTCTAGTGAGGGCTGGCAACCCCCTAGGCTGAGGCGGGCATGCCATGGCAAGTAGGATTGCCAAATCCTGGAAGGATGGCCTACCTAGGAAATGTTGGGGCAACAAGAAGATTGGTTTGATGTGGTATGATATCGAGTGTATGTTGGTCGAGGCTTGGTCTGTCTAAGGGTTGGTCGGTGGTTTGGTTGAGGTTTCAGGATGTATTGTTTCGATGCTAAATTCTTTGAGATAATAAGACTACCAATACTTGATGCTAGTGTAGAAAATTTTTAAAGCCGTTTAAAAACTGGCCTTACGCAAATAAAATAACCCTTTCTCCAAATAAAACCTTCTATACACTAATTTCATTAAGGGAAGTGTTAACTAGCCAGCGTTTTGATGACACTGACCTCGCCTACTTACATTCTTTACACATGGGAATCGAGGAAGATCCGTACGAGTGCCATGACGATGATGGACAGGACTTCGGTGGGCCTGACGAGTCCTAGGGGTTTCTCCGATCGCTGGCAGGACACTTAGCCGATAGGAGATTCTTTTGGGTACATATTTTAGTGATGGTTGCAAACTCTGAACATCGTTTTGTATATTAAGGTGTGTATGGTCCGCCTTACTAAACTCACCTGAATGGCGTAACATGGTATGTAATATTTAGGGATTCTATTTAATCGATGTATGCTTGTGTCGGCTACGTGATCTTCCACACAGTGTACCGATTCAGTGACTAGCGCATGGGATTCCGACTCTCGCTCTCCTATCTAACTCCTACTCCTTCCTAAAGAGTACCAAGTCCCCATGCAGCGATCACTAGCTCAGCTCAGCTATAGCTATTTTGTAAACAAAACTAGCGATGGCTACGCGCTCGTCGCGCGTGGCACTAGTTAAGAGCAGACAGTTATGGCCCTTAACATTTAGCGCTAAGAGCAACCACTGTGGCTCCACAACGTTAATACACACATATATTGCTATTTTTTTCTGGTTGATTATGTATCTGTTTTATGGTGAAATTTTGTTACTCAAATATATATGTCTAAAGCATATGATCGAGTGGAGTGCGAGTTTCTTGAGAGGATGTAGAGAAGACTTGAGTTCCATGACATTTGGATTGCTTTGGTCATGAAGTGTGTTACCACATTGAAATACAGTATTAAAGTTAATTCCCTGCTGGATTGACACAATCACCCCTGAGAGGGGGCTCAGATAGGGGGATCCCTTGATTCCCTTCTCCCCGTATCTATTTGTCATTTGTGTGGAGGCCTTGTCCTCTGCCATCCAGGTGGCCCAGATCATGGAAGGATAACTGGGATTAAATTGTGCAGGGGGACTCCAGCACTCACACACCTGTGCTTTGCAGATGACTATTTTTTTATGCAAGCATCTGGAACTGAAGTAAAGTTTTTTCGAGATATCTTGGAAGAGTATGAGGTCAGCTCGGGGCAGACTATTAACAGGGACAACTCAGCTATCCTTTTCAGCATGAACACAGTTGAAGCGTAGAAGGAAAGGTTCATGAGGAAGACAAGGATTAAAACAGAAACTTTTGATGAGAAATGTCTAGGATTACCAACCATGACAGGTAGATCCAAACAACAAGCCTTCGAGTACTTAGAGAGAGAGAATCTGGGAAAAAAAATCCAAGGTTGGCAAGAGAGGATGCTCTCCAAAGCAGGGAATGAAACTTGATCAAGGCAGTGGCACAATCAATGCCTAGCTATGCAATGTCTTGCTTTTATTTGAACCAGTCCCTTTGTGATAACTTAATAGCGTAGAACATAAGGTTTTGGTGGGGGACAGTAGGATAAGGAGATCAAAATACATTGGTTGGGAAAGGAGATTAAACACTAAAAGCCATGTTTTAGGTATCTGCATGCTTTTAGTCTTGCAATGCTAGCAAAGCAGGGGCGAAGATTGTTGCAAAATCACGACATGCTGTATGCTTCCCCGTTCTTAAAAGGCTCTACTACCTACACTACAGGAAAATGAACTTTTAACGTCGGCCAATTCTATTTACGTCGGCCCGGAACAAACCGACGTAAACCAAGCCTTTATTTACGTCGGCCCAGCTCGGCCGACATAAATAACTCTATTTACGTCGGCCCAACACAGGTGATCCGGCATCTAGGAGCCTAGGTGATATTTACGTCGGCTCGGCCTGGACGACGTAAACCATTCCTTTAACCCCCGAGCCACCTGTTTTGTCATTCCCTCGAGCCGCCGCCTCCTTTCCCGAACCGACCCGCGCGCGCGCAGACTCCGCGCCCGCCCGCCGCGCCGCCGACGCCCGCGCTCCGCGCCACGCTGCCAGCGCCGCCCGGCCATTCCCACAGCGCCCTCGCCGTCGTCGCTCCGCCACTCCGCCCGCCGACGCCGCCCCAGCATCGCCCCGACGCGCCCAGCGCGCCGCCCAGCTCGCCCGATCCATTGTCGCCGCCCAGCCAGCAGCCAAGCGTCCGCCGCCGCCTGCCCGCCTCACTGACGCCGCCCAGCTCCGCCTGATCCATTGTCGCCGCCCGATCCGGCTATCGCCGCCCCCTGTGCTGCGCCGCGGGCCCCCGCCGCCCGCCTCGGCGCTGCCCGGCCAGCCCGCCCCTGCCGTGTCCGCCTTGCCCTACCACGTCCGGCACCGATCCAAGAGGCCGTCGGCTCCTCTCGCCTCCTCGGCTCCTCGCCGCCACTCAGATTTGAAGAAGGTGAATCCTCAATCACCGAGAAACTAGGGTTGCTTTGTAATGCAATCATCCACGGCTGTATTAGGTATTTGTGTCCTTGTGTATTTATTCACCCTATATCATGTATCATGTTTGCTGCTTTTGAATGAAATATTTCAGATGTATATGCATATATGCTTGACTCAAAAATGTAGGAAAATTATATCAATAGATGTCACAAGAAATTGCTACTCACCGAGATACAAGTAGTGTACTACTGTTGAACCTTGAAAAAAATAACATGGAGAATAACAACCTAAAAACTATTTTTTATTATGTGGATCTTTGGTCATTTAGCAACCTAACTAATAAAGATTGCTCCACTCCGCACTAACATCTCCTATAGTCTACCCTTCTACCAACGCTCTTGTGCACAAACCGTGAGGTGTGAAGTAACGCCCTAATTGTATTGTATTAGGCGTTGAATTTGGTCTGCGTTCGCCATTGGCCCCGCCCCGTCCCGCTCTGCTCCCGCCTCTAGCTAAGTATGTAGCCTCTGCTCGCCCATCCTATCTTCTAATCTTGTATGGATGTGCTGCTAAGTTTGTTATATGACATTATTTGTTCATACTTCTTAATTGTGGTTCCTGAATCATTTCATTTCATTGTTTCAATCTGAATATAGAAATTCGATCAAAACTTGTCCCTTTATATACGGTTACAGCTACATCTACATTTCTTAATTATTTGTTTTCTCACTTTGTATAGCTTCGGCCTCTCTCTTAGCTATGGCATTTGCTTAATTATTTGTTTTCTCACTTTGTTGTCGTGATTTACGTATAATTGAATAAATCGTTTTTGAAACACAAGTCATCCCAACCTATACGTCACCCGTTTGGGAGCGACATTGATCATATTTAATTGTGATATTTGTCGCTCCCGAATTGTCCACGCTTTTGGACAGCCTAGAGATGGACGGGGTAGCACGGTTTGTCGTGGCATGTGGTGCGATCTGTTCGGAATTTCGGCTGCGTAACCTCGTTGTTCTCCGATGCACAAGTAACATGCGTGCATTCGGAGAACAGCGAGGTTATGCTGCCGAAATTTCGTTCGGATCGCACCACATGACACGACAAATCGTGCTAACCCGTTCATCCCTAGGTGGGTTTAGGACCTATCTTTGCCTAGATCTCCTATTAGGATAATTAACTTATTTTTTTATGTATATTTCAAATTACTATTAATAAAGATGGCTGAAGACCGTAGATGGATGTACGATGGTTGGGATAATGGTATGAAGCACACTGAAGAATGGAAAGTTAATACACAAAGTTTTCTGGATAAGGTTTTCACCCCAGATCCTCCTGGTGGGCTAGCGAAGTGTCCATGTGTTAAATGCCATCTTTTTGCCCGAGTGATAAAATCCGTTATGGCCGGCCACCTATGCAAATTGGGCTTCATGCCAAATTACCTCACATGGTATGAACATGGTGAGTCACGGGCGGTAGATGTATCTGATGAAGATACTACTGATAGAGTGGATGACAGGATGGATGAGATGGTTCAGGACCTAGGTCGGCAATTTCAGAATGCTCCGGAAGATGAATCTGTGAGTCATGAGGATGTACCGACCATAGAAGCCAAGAAATTCTTTAGCCTCTTAGATGCTTCAGATAAGCCTTTACATGAGGGCATTAAGGTGTCAGTCCTTTCGTTCCTGACACAGCTTATAAATATAAAATCAAAGTATGGTTTCTCTCAAGGATGCTACAACGATTTGATCAAATTGATTGGTGATGTCCTCCCAAAAAACCACAAGTTGCCAAAAGATATGTACTACTCGAAGAAGATTTTGGCTGGCTTAGGGATGCCTTATGAGAAGATAGATGCATGTGTTAACAATTGTATGTTATTTTGGAAGAATGATGCTGCGAAGAAAAACTGTTTAGTTTGTGGACAGTCTAGATTTGTACAAGTAGTTGATGTAGAGGGGAATGTAGTGACAAGTGAAACACCAGTGAAGGTTCTACATTTCTTTCCTCTAACACCGAGACTACAACGATTGTACCTATGTGAGGAAACTGCTCAACACATGAGGTGGCATAAAGAAGGAGTACGATTTAACGAAGGTTTCATGTGTCATCCATCTGATGGCGATGCATGGAAGACATTGGACCGGCATGACGAAGATTTTGCCAAAGATCCAAGAAATGTTCGCATCGGGTTAGCGACTGACGGGTTCTCTCCTTTCAACATGAATGTTGCGTCGTACTCATGTTGGCCTGTGTTCTCAATTCCTTATAATCTTCCACCTTCGATGTGCATGAAGGACGAGTATGTGTTCTTATCCCTTGTCATCCCGGGGCCAGACCATGCTGAAAAACAATTAAATATCTTTATGCAACCTCTGATCGACGAGCTTGTACAGTTATGGACAGGGGTGGAAACTTATGATAAGAGTAGAAAACAAAATTTTAACATGCGTGTTGCCTATCTCTGGTCCATCCATGATTTTCCTGCATATGGTATGTTTTCGGAATGGAGCACGCATGGCAGAATGTCTTGTCCAATATGTATGAATGACACTGATGCGCTTCGTTTAAAACATGGTCGAAAGTTTTGTTTCTTCGATTGCCACCGTCGCTTCTTGCCTCCTTCTCATGAATTTAGAAGACAGAGAAACGCATTTCATAAAGAAACGGTGATCACAAAGGACCCTCCCAAACGTTTGACAGGATCTGAGATTGTAAACTGGCATCGTCAGCTAATTTCAACGGAAGATGGTTTTGAAGCGTTTAAAGAGTCACACAACTGGACTCATATCTCTGGTATCTGGTGTTTGCCATATGCAACGTCTCTAATCCTACCG
This sequence comes from Raddia guianensis, assembly GCA_036346415.1. Lineage (NCBI taxonomy): Eukaryota > Viridiplantae > Streptophyta > Magnoliopsida > Poales > Poaceae > Raddia > Raddia guianensis. The sequence continues at coordinate 23,471,669 of CM070543.1, read as the reverse complement.
CACAATGTTGATGTTATGCACCAGGAACGTAATGTTGCCGAAAGCATTATCAGCATGTGTTTTGATTTTAAAGACAAGACCAAAGATAATGTTGCAGCTCGAAGAGACATGGCTGATATTTGCAGTCGACCATCTCTTGAGGTAAGAGAGGACCCAACAGGGAAACAAGGCAAGCCACGCGCTCCTTACTGTCTTAAGAGCTCAGAGAAAAAGGAGGTCATGATATGGATAAAAAATATCAAGTTTCCAGATGGTTACGCAGCGAATCTAAAACGTGCGGTAAGCATCGAGTCAGGTAAACTTAATGGCTTGAAAAGCCATGATTATCATGTAATAATGGAAAGATTAGTTCATGTCATGTTCCGTGGGTACTTCCCTGATGACGTGTGGACAATTTTGGCTGAACTTAGTTATTTCTACCGGCAGCTTTGTTCGAAAGAAATTAAGAAAGTAATGATGCAAAAGTTGAAGAAAGCCATACCTGTGTTAATATGCAAAATGGAGAAGATATTTCCACCAGGGTTTATGAATGCAATGCAACATTTGTTGGTGCATCTACCATATGAAGCAGAGATTGGTGGTCCTGTACAATACCAATGGATGTACCCAATAGAACGAAACTTAAAGAAAATCAGGTCAACTGTGGGTAACAAAGCTAGAGTTGAAGGGTGCATCGCTGAGGCGTTCTTCTTGAAAGAGATTTCGTACTTCTCTGCTACATATCTGTCAGATGAGCACAATGTTTATACCCATATGCCGAGATACCAAACGTTGGATTCCACGCATGGCTTTGATCTTGATATATTCGGAGGACATGGACACACCGTCGGTGCCAGTTCCATTCAAGTGTTGTCCTATGACGAGTGGAATGAAGCGCTGCTCTATTTGTACACCAACATTCCAGAAATGGAACAATATTTCACGTAAGTATCCAATACATCGATTTTCATACCTGTTTTTAACATTAGCTCCTAACTTGATGTCCTGAAACGTAGATTGTTTGATCAACAAAACTGGAATTCGACGAGGCAACCTACAAATACTCAACTGGACAATTTGCGACGCAATGGCTTACGTGGTGGTCCCAATTTCGTGACTTGGTTTCGTCAACATGTATATTTGTTATCACGTTAAAATTAGAATAATGTAAATACAAGTATATCATAACTATTACAATATTTGCAGTGTATGCGTGATGCCACTGTCCATGAGGATCTCCGACAGCTATCACATGGTTGCACTACAATCAGAAAGTTTGGACGTTATGATGTGAATGGGTTTCGCTTTCGTACCGCGGCATTAGAAGCAAGTCGTCCTTTTGACTCCACGGTTAATAGTGGAGTTGTTACTACTGCACAGGGTGCAGATGGTCGAGAGACAGAATACTATGGTATTCTTCGGAATATAGTGGAGATTAAGTTTGGCGGTAGAAAAGATTTGAAGGTAGCTTTCTTCTATTGTGATTGGTTTAACGACAAAACAGGGATTCGACGAAACAAAAACCTTGGATTGGTAGAAGTGAGACATGAATCACGGCTTGGAGGTCACAATTCATTCGTACTTGCTCACTATGTTGAGCAGGTGTACTACCTTTCGTATCCATGTCGAAAGGAAAGTTTAAGACCTTGGTGGGTTGTATATAAAGTTAATCCTCCTGCTCGCTTGTACACTCCTCAAAATGCCGAGTATATTGAAAGAGGATTAGATAACATGGAAGACTTAGCATATCAAGAAGACGGTTTGCCAGCCTCATTTGAGGTAGACATTGGGTCCTCACTTCAACAATTAGTAGGCGATACAACAGATGTTATTGTGGAAAATGTTAGAAGAAAAAAGCGACGTCGAGCTTATTCCTCTCGAGATGTTCCAGAAACGAGACAACGCAGAGCCGGTGTACATGAACTAGCGGACGCAGATTACTTCTAGAAAGTACAAATGTTAGACATATTGTTTATTTTTTAATGTTTTAAGTTGGTTATATGCTAATATATAATGTTTACAAAACAGGATGAAATCGTTTTTCCGTCACACTGGAAAAACGAAAAGAAAGGATGGGTCTTCATCGAGTCGTGGAGATTCACTTTTTAGAGGATCGAGTTACCAGCAGAGCAGGCAGAGACAGTTCGAGCGGTGCCTAGAGGAGGTCACTCAGGAGGTGCCTCGAGGAGGTCGCTCGACAGGAGAGGTATCTATTTTAATTGTGCTATCTTTATTTTTTTATATGCATGTACTAATTTTTAAACAATTCATTCTCAGGAGGCCAGAGAGCCTAGGGAGTTTGTGGAGGAGCCTAGGGAGGCTATGGAGGAGGCTGAGGGAGGGGGGGGGAGGCTATGGGGGTGGCTGAGGGTGGGGACGAGGCTGAGGATAATAGTGTGGAGGGTGGCGAAGATGAGGAAGACGCTAGTGCTGAGGGATTGGATGCTCCTGCCTTTAGGTGAATGTATCACTAATCAGTAAACATTTGGCACTAATATCATTCAGCTAATATTCTGTTTTTGTTTCAGGTATAGAGGTACTAATACTATTCCCCCGGTGGCAGTACCTCAAGCACGTAGAGTTATCCTGCCACATGGTGATTGGTAAGTAAACATTTCGCCTTTTCAGACATTAATTATTTACTAGAGTTTTCACAAGTTGTATAATGTCTATATTTGTAGGCAATGGGTTGATGTAGCATGGACAGGCACAAACAGTATAAGGCAAGTGAATGGTACTGGGTTCTCTTTGCGTTACTATTATCCCGCCTAGTGGTCATTAACTGATAACGCCGCCACTCAAGTGGGCGCATTATAAGGCTGCTACAGATGGGATGCATGGGAATGTTGCGCAGCGAGTGTGGGTGGACTTCTGGGTAATTTTCTAAATTTTTTGTTCGCTTTGAATATTGTTACATGCAATGAATGTCTAACTAATTTATTCATTTCCCATGCAGGAGAGATACCGTTTGCCAAGTGATCAGGAGCAAGCTCTCCAGGAGAAGGCAAGATATGTTTTTGAGAACGCAGCGACCAGGACAGTCAAGGAGATGATGTACCAGGTTCGTATTCAGGCGGTGTGCTTGTATTATAAGAGGGTGCTACATCAAGATATGAGTAAGAAGCTTGGTGCATAAAAAATCTACCGTCGCGAAGATCAGTACCGATGGCCTGAAGTTATGTTGCCTTGGTTCAACAAATGCCCTGAATCATGGCATGCTCTTAGCCAATACTGGGCTTCAGCAGAATTTGTTCAGAAATCAAATAAGAAGAGGGATAATAGGGAGGCGGGCCCAAGGGTATCTCAGCGGTACGGAGCCGATGGACATCTTCGTCTTGCGCGACGTATGGTATGTTTCTTACGGTGCTGTATGTTATAGATCGTTGTCGATATTTCATTAGTGTAGTTTACTAATGTTGACTAATATATCATATGTTCACTAATGCTGTTCTATAGGAGCTCAAAGTGGGTCTCGACCTACTGAGGTCGAAGCCTACATTAGAGGTCACCTTGGCTATGATCCAACACAGCCAGACCAGCTATGCAGTGACAAGGCGACACAGAGCCTGGTTAGTATACTTGTTTTCTAACTGAAGTGAATTCGTTATTATATCCTAATGCATTGATATGTTGTGCAGGCAACTTATGGGCAAGTGATGGCCGATGCTCACGGGGCTGAGTACGACTGGAGAAGGGAAGATGTCGATCCTGCGGCTCTGTATAGCAGTGGAGGTGGCAAGAAACATGGTAGATTCTCCATGTTTAATGGTGTCCTGGATAGTTCGGCTGTTTTAAGTTCAGCAAGATCCTCGGCTTCTTCGCAAGGTAGTGGGTCGAGCGCTCGTGAGACTCAAGTATTACAGGAGCAGTTGAGGTAACAGGCTGCCCAACAAGCTGCACGCGAGGCCTAGCTACAGGAGCAGATGAGGCAACAACAAGAATACTTTGTTTCATGGCAGACAGAGCAACAGGCAGCTATTCAGGTAATATTGTTCATTTTATATCATTGCTCATTTCTACTTCAAATTAATGAAAATTACAAAATTATGTTGCTCCTGATGCCCTGTTTGAATTCCATATATTACTGCTTTATGTTAATAAAATAGCGCAAATATAGTTAATTGTTAACCTAATAACTACAAATTTTACTTCATATTCATAATCATTTTCTAATATATGCAATTCACTATTTTCATCTTAAAATGGTTAAAATTATTTTTAGGCATATATGACATAGCAGTTTGGAACGCCATTAAGTCTCCCTCCATTCCGGCCTCCACCGATATTTACACCACAATCTCCCATTATGGTATGTATCAAATTTAAACTTTTGTATGTCTATGTTTGTGTAACTTACAAAGTCTAATATTGCATTGTAATTTAGGGTTCAGTGGCTCCTCCAGATGGCAATGTTGGAGGCGCTTCTTCCTCGAGGACTCCGCCGACCGTTGGAGACTACCTTGGCTCAGGAGGCGATGCTGGTAGCGGCCATCAGTTCAATAATACTCCTCCAAGCTAGGATATGTTGTGAATTATCCATGTGTTGAAACTTTGTGTTGACTTGTTCTTGATGTATTGAATTTGTGAAGTAAAGTTGACGTGCTGTTTTGTGTGAACTTGTGAATTGGAACTTATGTGTGGATTTCTGAATTATAAATGTGGAATTGTGTTCAATATGGTTGAAATTGTAAATTTGATCGTGTTGAAATGTGGAATGGAAATTTTGGGCTGCTGGAATGGGAATTTGGGTGCTGGAATGGGAATTGGGATGAAATGTGAATTTTGTGTGCAGGATTTGAGAATTTTGGTGCCATTTTTGGTGCTGGAATGCACCAGTATTTACGTCGGCCAGACTGGCCGACGTAAATACTTGAGTGCCACGTTGCGCGCCGCCGAGCCGTGCCGGTTGATTATTTACGTCGGCTCGCTCGGCCGACGTAAATAATTGCATGCCACGTGGCGAGTCAACAGGCCACGCCTAAAGTGCTATTTCCGTCGGCTATGGTCGACGTAAATAGTCGTAAGTATTTCCGTCGGCCCAAGCCGACGTAAATAGGCGACCACCACAGTTGGGCCGAATTGACTAACAGTATTTACGTCGGCCACACGGCCGACGTAAATAAACGCTATTTACGTCGGCAGCCGACGTAAATAATCTTATTTACGTCGCTTTATTTACGTCGTTTACGTCGGCTTTATTTACGTCGGCCTGCCGACGTAAATAGCTATTTACGTCGGCTTTTGGTCTATTTACGTCGGCCATTACCTCGGTTTCCTGTAGTGCCAGAGACTAATGTTTTGCAGGCCAGATGCTCCAAGGGAACATCTTACAGTTGGTGTATCATATGGAAGGGTGTGCAGCTTAAGGAGGGGATAATCTAGATAGTGGAGAATGGTACCACCATTGGCATTTTAATGACCTTGGATCCCTAGAGCTGGAAATAGTTTGGTAAGGTCCGAAAGAAAGGGATGGATTCTGAGCAAGGTCAGTGATCCGATTAAGAAAAAACACCAAAAGCCTTATAAAATTTATTATGAACAGGTTGTAGGAACTAGAATGAACATTGTTGTGGTAATAAATGCGAGAATATTGACTTCCATAACTTTTTTTTCGCAATAACTTGGGATGTAATCCCATAGAGAGGAAAAGGGCTGAAAACTTGGTGAGCCTCTCATAAAATCTATTGCATTTGTCTCATAAAAAAAATCAATGAAAATTTTAATTTTAATGTAACATAGTGCATGTACACGGATTGAATCAACCGGTACAAAAATGCTTTTGTATATATTGGATTGCATATGTGTTCCGTTGCATAAAATTCTGCCACTGGGAGGCTTTTGGCATGTTCGGGTGTCAAGTAAGTGTCGAGTTTCATGTGTATCGGCGAGCTTTTATATTATGGACGGGGTTTTTGGGTGTGGGTATGGATTCGATTTTCCACGCGGGTATGGATCCGCGAGTGGGCTACCAATGCCGATTGTTTATTGACATCTCTACACATAGTGAAGTTTAAATATCATAAATCCGTATTAGACAAGTTTAAAATTTGAGATCTAGCAAACATATACACGAACATACCATTGATATTCCATCCGATACCCTCGTACTTAAACCGACTAAGATACAAGTTTTGGGAGCTAAATGAAACCATTATAAGTTTAAAGGATTACGGCACAATGTTCTCTAACTTTTTCATACGACTAATACCTAATAGATAAAATTGAAGACCTAGCTAGAAGAGATTAGCTTTGATACATTAGTACTTAAATCAATATGGCCATACCTTAATTGATGGATCAAATACAAAATTGTCGATGAGGAAAACATATAAACTGATTACCCTATAATCTGGAAACAAGGGATTGAGAGACTCAGAGGCGTGTCTTTCAACCAGAGTCGGTGAGTGACCGATGCACAGAGTCGGTGTGTGACCGATTGCATTGCCACGCAATCAGAGGGTGAGTTCCTGTCTCTGCGCGCGCGTGCGGCGATTGTATACACGATGTTTGTGTCGATTTGATGGCGTCGAACAACGACTAAACAATCGACCACAAGTGGTTCAGTCATATCAATGCACCACCGTCCAGTCATCTCTACTCATGGCCCGTATTGTCAAACCATGAGAGGCTTCTGATGCCTTCCATGCCTAAGAGTAGAGCAACCAAGCGGTAGAGCGAAGAACACAAGGGCGAGACATTTCTTTTTATCTGAAACAAGGGTGAGATACTAAGATGTGATAAGTTGTTCGGTCAAAAAGATATGTTAAGTTGTTTACGGGGGATGGGAGATGCATAAACCAGTGGTGTCCGTGCAGGAAGATCGTAGGAGGAAGTAGTTTATAAGCAGTGAGAGAAGGATTCAGAGTTTCTGATCCAACTTATGAGAGGGCGAAAATTGAAAGTTGAGTGGGTGGATTGGTTAATGGCAGCTATAGTAGACTAGAGATCACGGAGCATCTTCACACACATCAATGGAACACAGGCAATGAATTGTATTGCCTGGCTTCAAGTACCATTAGGTACTTCTACAGTACAGAAAAAATAAGTTTATTTTAGATACCTAAATTATCACGAAGGTCTACATAACCCTACAAACTATGATATTCTTTTGCCTTTATCTTATCTAGATGGAAAGATAGAATAAGATAAGGCGAAAAGAATAACACCTAAGTGCATTTATGTGACATCCTCTATTTTGTCGTATGTCACTTGTATTTTCAAAAACATTAAAATTAAATAAAAGGGAATTGTTATATACGAAACCCTGATTTAAATTAATTTAAACTAAGGTTTAAGCCAAAACCCTAGAAAACCTTTTTGAAAAATTCTAGCAAAACTCCCAAAAATCCTAAATGCCATGAATTGTTCCGGGAGCATCCGAACTCCAAATTAGGTGATTCCAGAGCCATTATTTTCCATAAATCCCCTAGAATTTTATATATTTTATTAAGCTATATGTTCTGTTGATTGTTTTGCTGTTTCTTGCACATATGCATATACGTGTAGATGTCCGTGTCTGCGTTGCTCGGGAGGTCTGCAGGAGCCGTTCGGAGGACGATTCCAAGACTCGGAGTACTACCAAGGTAAGATAGTTGCATCTTGCTTTCCCAATTTACAAAACTCACCCGTTTATTGTTTTTATTTATTTTTCTCATGCATAAAATGATGGGAATGGTAGAAACCTAATATTCACACTGCGTCATTGACCCTGTGAATTAGCCCTTTATTGCTGCCTTATTTGTTATTCCTAGCCTATCCTTGTGCATAGATGCTAGTGCTCGTGGGTTGGTAGTTGATTTAGGTTCATCATTTAATTATTCTTGTGACTTGGTATGATTGGAGATGCTGAGTTACTTTAACCTAATCAACTAAAACCTACGCGGCGTGTGTTGACTAAAGGTGGCATAGTCGGGTGGTTTTGTGGAATGTGGATTGTGTGGAGATAGTCACCTTGGTCTAAGGACTTTGGACGTGTGCTTATCCGGCCAAACCATACAAGCGCAACCATAAGTGCTAGCATTAACATGTTGCGCAGCATGTGCTAGTCCTGACTTAGTAGTTAGGGAAGACTGTTAACACACTTTACTTTGAAAAGATCGGGCTGTGGTCCGTTGGCTCAAGGGGGGCCCTAGTGCTAAACCTTAGAGGGGGTATCGGTGTTAACAGAGGGAACTAATGAATCGTCTTGTATTGTTACTTGGTCTGGGCTTCTAAGGAAGAGCTAAGATGCAAAAGTTTCACTCAGCTTATGGGTAAAGTGTGCTACACTCTGCAGAGTTAAAACTATCATGATAGCCGTTCCCACGGTAATGGGGGGAGGAAGGTCGTACATGGTAGTCTCATGTGTTTAATAATAACCTTATGGGTTGGTTTTGGTTCTGAGTATTCGAGGTTTGTGTAGTTTTGTAGAGGGGATTCCGAAGCCGAGCTCTGTTTGTTACCTTGGGGAGTCGTTCATCTTTATTAATTGTTCAACAAATGATTTTACAACACTTTAATTAATCTTGACTAGAATATGTGTTTATGCAAATTAACCACCCTGTTCTTGTTATACCCGTGCATTCATATATAAGGATTCTTGCTGGGTAACCGTGTACTCACTATACAAAAACCACGGATAAATTTGTATTCAGGAGAAGGATTAGATCCGGTCTATCTTCAGGATCAGAAGGATCTTGTCCCGGACTTTGATGAAGATTAGCTGGCGCTCAAGAGTCGGATTGGAGCATCATCATACTTGTTCCGCTGCATATTTAAATTTCCTCTCTGATATATTATTGACTATATTATGTCATCTTTAACTCAAACAATTGTAATAAGTAGTTGTGTAACAATTACTTTTGCATAATATGTAATTTCTCTCAATTATTTATGACTGTGTGATGATGTTCAACAAACTGTCGCTCACAAGTTGCTAGCATTGATCTCTGAGACTAGCAATTGATTGTGAGTGGATCCCGGTGAAGCCAGGGTTGTGACAATTTAACATCTCTAAACTTCCAATACCTGCTAAAAACACATCAAAAGAAGTTTTTCTAGCAATTTTGCTAACCGGGCATGCCTGGATGGCATGAAAGACGTCCTAAATAGTAAAAAAAAAAAAAATGTAAATAGTAACTATACCGATCTAAGTTGGTTACCTCCTGGAGGGTCACGAGGTCACGTGGAGTTAATGGATGGGTGATTTGGTTTCAAAATCCCATAAAAACCATCGGAATTCAATGCGGTCATGCAGAGTTGGCAAATAAGAGTGAAAACGTATTCCACGTCAGCAGAACAGCTATGCAAAACCACCTTTTTGATGTGTTTGGGGTGTTAAGCGAGCAAATCGTAGTTTGAAGGGTTATCTCGGCCTTCGTTATAGTTGTAATGTAACCAGTGCTTCTCATGGTGTTGGACATTACCCTTGCTTAGGTTAGCATAAAGTCCCCATTTTGGTCATTACTCCATCAATTACAAATCCACAACAACTGACATCAATGGAATCCTTAGTTTTCATCCATCACTATGACCACTTCTTGTTCAATAGTTTCCATATGGTTAGGTCTGTGCCCCCAAATCCATCCATGACGGCCTTTGCTGAGTGAAATTCCGCCCTGGCCGTTAGGCTGGGAGGTGCAAATACAAGGACAGTTAACAAACAAACAAGAAAATGTTCCCTAATAGAGTGATGGAATAGATTGTAGACGAAATCGGTTCACCTCAAATTTTTTTAAAAAAAATCAACATACCTGCTTCGAACAACTATGCAAGGCATGCCAATGCGCTCAGCTGCGAGGACACCAGATTGGCTACCAGCAATAAGAATGCAGTTTTGCACATCGCGTCCAACATATTCAGACCCAGCTCGCAACGTGACTATTATCTTCTCAGAGCTGAGAACCGTGACTGAACAGTGAGTTTCAAGAATATTTCTCCAGTGCAACAATATTGATAATCAGCAGATGACAGATAGTAGTAACCTTTCAGATGCTGTGTTGATGTCAACACTAAGTTTTAGAATGGATGCCACCTCTTCTGCAATCCTCTGCTTCTCGGCTGAAGCTGTCACAACGTGGCAAATGGAAATAACTTGGAGTGGTACTGACACTATAAAAAATGTCATAAGATAACAACCACTCCAATCAGTAATACTCACCGGCCTTTTTTGCTTCGCTAACAAGTTGTTCGTCCAAACTGCCAGCAACTCCTTCACCAAGAACAAGCTGACCATATAGGCTTCTTTCCACCTCTTCTTTTCCAACAATATTTATTTTTGATGTTCTCTCAGGGCCTAACTTCTCAAATATAGATCTGCAGTCAAAGGGAAAATCAAAGATATATAATTCTGTTGCAAGCTGGTTCCATGAATACAATACACAGCTACAGTAACATGCTATCTTGACAGAATAACATCGTTGTGCATATCTCAAAGAGCAAAGTTTATTATTGGACAAACTGCAGAGCTGACGAGACAAGTAATTTAATAATTATAAACTAAACCTTGAAATCTTTTCTCCATTTCTTCCGTATGTTGTCAATATGGCCACAGGAACATCCTCACTAAGTGCATCATCGATGAACCTTTGAATTATTCATAAACAGTATCAGAATAAGTCCAAGATAGAACTGTTCAAAAGGTACAGAGTACAGAAAAAAGACAATAACTGCACAAATGAATACATAAGAGCGATATAAGGACACAAAAAAATGTTTATAAATGCTCAAATGTAGGACTATGAGGTCCATGATGTATCAAGCAAATTGAATCACTATTCATGATTATCACTTATCAGAACATGCAGAACTCACTCATCATTTAAAACCAGTTTGAAATGTGGTGCCATAATTCTTGAAAAATATAAAGAGGCAGAAAAAATAATTACCTGCTATACAATAATTGCATCTTACAAAAAAATTGAAAGTGCTTTATCAAAAATATTGCAAACTCCCTGGAATTATCTGTAGAGAAATTTTGTAATAAACTAAGATAAACAACAAGCGATATACTTACTTTTCAACTCCAGGCCGCAAAGGTAAGCTATCAGAGGCCGAGAACTCTTCCAAAGCTTTCAACTATGAGAAAAATAAAGCACAAAAAATCACTATGAGGATATTCAATTCTATTTTAAAAGAAGAAAGGAAAAAGCTCACTACTCAGATCTCAGTTGTAAAACAAAACTTCTGAACTGATTGAACTCAAATGAAAACTACAAACAGGTACAAAAAAACAAATCCAAACAGAATTTAAGTGCATTGGATAGGAAATAATCAATTAAGTAATGTAACCCAATTTTTAGGGTGCATCCTTTTTGTCTGCTAAAACCATGCGCCTCCCAATTGTAATGGAACATCAATTTTCTGAGAATCGGAGAACTTTATGAAAAATACAATACAAAAATTAAAATATATGCAAGAGGGCACGGGAATTAGAGAAAACCCCACCCCATCCGCCACCCGGTACGGTGTCCGCCAGCCCAGTCGACGTCCTATTAAATGACTAAACTGATGCGAGTGCCTACAACATGAGATAAAATAATTCATGAGAGCCACGAGGGTACCTTCAACTAGATGAGTTGCAATCAAAACCTAAGGCTAACTAGATAGATAGCTACAAGCAGCACAGACGCTGAGACTAACTATGTATCTATAAGCAGAGAGCAGAGGCAGATGCTGAGAGTGATGGAATCGCACCTCCAAGCAGATATCAGAGCGTGAGATATTAACAAAGCCCTTGGAAGTACACTCCCATCACTCTTAGCCTCTACCCTTTGCTCTCTACCTATAGATACACAGTCAGCCTCAGTGTCTGCACTGCTTGCACCTATCTAGTCAGCCTCGGGTTTGATTGCAACTCTTCTAGTTGAAGGTGCCCTCGTGGCTCTCACAAATTATTTTATCATATGTTATGGGCGCTTACATCACTTTAGTCATTTAAGAGGACGCCAACTAGGCTGGCAGACGCCACACAAGGTGTCGGACGGGGTGGATTTTTTCTAAGTCCCATGCCCCGTTGCATATATTTTGAATTTTGTTTTTCGTATTATATTTTCATAATTTTTTTTGTAGTGCTAACGCCAAAGTGTTGAATTGTGTGCCAAGTGGTAGAGCACTAGCCATGTGGGCTAGCCCAGCAGGCATCCGCCACTCGATGCGGCAGACACGACGTGGTGCTGCCAAGTGGATAGGCAGGACAGCCGAGGACACGTCCGCACACATTGTGGCGAACGCCACCTAGGGTGGCAGGCGCCGCCATGGCTGGCGGATGTGGTGGGGTTTTCTAATAAAAACCCTACTTTGCTGCATATATTTCACATTTTGATTTTCGTATTGAATTTTTGAAAAAAAATTCCTTGAGAACCTTGTCTAGGTAAAATTAATTGTGACATTCAACAAATTGAATCACATTCACAAAACTTTTGTGTGTGTGCGCGCAACTGCACATGCGTGCGTGCATGTGGTTGGGGGGCAACATAGTGTACCAAATTAGTACTAGTACTGTGACAATTCTACCTAGTATGTTAATCTAAATAGCATAATGTTGACATCAAATGCTTGGAGAAGTAGATATATACCTTTTCACGAAGAACACTTTTTATAAATGACCCTTTCTCATTAGTTGGCAAAGACGTAGGCCAGCCAATCTGTGTCAAGTTAAAAGTAAGGAGGGGAATAAGTAATGCACTTTAATTCCAATGTTTAAATCGATTAGCAAATATAATTAGTCAGATTGTCGTGCGCGTGGGCCCCAACGAGCATAGAATAGGCTGCACGCACATGAGCGGTTCCGCATGGTACTGTAGTGGTAAACAATACCCCGTGTATTGTAGCTCGTGGATTGCTTCTGTTTGGTTAGGATTAGATTAAGCCAGTTTCGTCCAGATAAGATCAATATTTATTAGATAAGGTTGAGTTGTTAGGAGGCCGTCCTATATAAAGGACTAGCCGGTCATCCTATTAATCAAGCAAATAAAGAATAAGTTCTTATTTGCTCCTTCCGTGTCACGTGCGGCACTGCCACCGGCGAGATCCCCTCGCCGGTGTTTCTCTCCCATTCCCCCAGACTGATCATCACATAGATCCACGATAATATGTTACATAATAAGAAGTTACGCCATATTGGAGAATAAATAAATCTTATTTGACCAAAGAGAGGCAGTTTGAGAGAAGAAAAGGTATATACCCTGTTAAAGAAAAGTATCAGCATCCTTTCCTCATCGCCACTAGCTTTCCTAGAAAACTATTGAGCTTTAGAAAAATAAACGATATGATGAGAAAAAAAACTCATAGTGTCATGCAGCCAGACCAAACTATATTGTTCTGGTTTGTAGAGTAGGAATGAATTGCTAAGAAGACACAGAAAAGGGAACAAAACGGCACGAGAAAACATGCAAATCAGTTATACCAATATTTAGCCCAATACAGTAGATGAGGTTCCTATAATAAATGTAGTAGACGAGATAGAGGCTAAAGGATATAATACAAACCTCACTAGATCAGCATATATTGGCTCTGTCCAATTAGCACAATCTAGGCCAAGATTTTGAAATGCTGTTGAAAGAACATGTTAAATGAGCTAAATAACAAAATAATATGAGAAGTATGCATACTCAAACAGCTGAATATTCCATTCTGTTTAACTCCTACATGTTTAATCATGTCGAAAACACACATATTACATAGGCCGATATTGTCATCTTCTCTACTTCGTTTGATGTTTTCACTTCAATCTTGGCGAAGCATAGACCAAAAATGGAATAGTAATTTACAATGAAATTAAGCAGACATGTATATTTACATTGCTCGCACCTACATTGAAAGCTTGCCGATTACCGAAGCGATAGAGATCTGCAAGAACTCTGAAGGAAGAAAGAAACACATGTTACTCCATCAGAAAGAGCAATACCTATTTTTTATATAAAATAGAACAAAAAAAAAGAGAGCTATAGCTGATCGTGAAGCAACCACAAGTTACTACTATAAGTATATGACATGTCAGTAACATTGACCCTGATAACACTAATAAAAGTCAGTATTATAATTCTACAACATAAGCTGTCTTGAATTGTCAACAGAATCAACTATGAACAACCGCAAGTATTTGCTCAAGAACGAAGCACGATGCTTTCCAATCGTTGTAGTAGCATAATCATACAACCAGAAATCAAATCAATCATTAGCATCAGGCATATCCATGAACTATCTTGTTAGATTGATAGGATTATGGGACACGGAGGACGGAGGCCACGTTTGCTAATCCGTACTAATTCCAAGATTTGCAAAGCGGTCCTCCCATGATTTTCTACTTCAATTATCAGAAGAGCAACAGAACTAGCCCTAACTCTAAGCAAACAAGAACTGAAGCCGTCTGCGTCAACCGCTACAAACCAACTAAAATGTTAGTAGAGTACAAGTCGGCTCCTTTTTGGCGCAGGAGCCGCAATAATTTAGCAAGCAAACAAGAATCTGAAGGCGGGATTTTTTCCTCTTACCCTTCAACTTCGAGAAGCACGGCCAGCTCCGGCCCGGCGGGGCCTTCGGAGGAGGAGGCGGGGCACCGGAGCAGTGGCGGCGGGAGGCGTCGAACGGACCTCAGGGGAACGGCCGCGCGGAGAGGGAAAACAGTGGAATTGGGGGAGGCGGGGGGCTTCGCGAGCTCAGGCGGGGTCGGTGCCCGCAACAGGAGGCACCGGGCGGCGGCGCCGGCGGCCATGTCGGAGCGGCGAGCTATCCGACGGGGTAGATTTTACTCTTTTTTTTGGTTCGGTCCACCACCGGATGAGTGGAGTGTGGACCCGATTTTAGCCCTATTTAATCTCTTGTTTTAGTTTACTATTAGTTGTAATTAAAAAAAAAAGGGACCAATTTATTGCACATTCTTGTTTTTTTTTAACCTTCATCGATTTTTCGAACAGTTGGGGATGGTCAGATCAACCCGCCGCTCTCTCTCTTACTTCCTTCTCTCTCTCCCCGCCCCGCCTCGACTTCGCCTGCCATGTCCTCCTCCTCCTCCTCCCCGCCATGCCTTGCCTTGCTTAGCAGCCTGCCCCCCACCCACCTCCATGTGACGCTTCCCGCCACCCTAACTCGGTTGCCGCCTCCACCTCGCCACCGCCTCAACCGCCTTCTCTGTCCCGTCTGCTCATGGCTCATCTCACTCCACCTCTACCAACCGCTGGCCGCCCCTGCCATCCCTCTAAGCCGTGGCACACCCAATGTACCCTAACTCAGAACCCCACCTAAACTCTACAGGGATCCATGGCGGGTGGCATGGAGAGGAGGAGGTCGGGAGGAGGAGGTCACCAAGGAGGAGGAGGATCGACTGAAAATAAAGGTAAATTTCAATCGACTGTTGAATAGCAATTTCCAAAAAAGAAAAGTTAAATAAACTATTAAAAATATATTTTTTATATCCTATTAGAAAATATATTTTAGACCTTTAAAAAAATTTATAAAGTTTTAAAAATTATTTCAAAATATTACATTAAATGGTCTATATACGACTAATAAAATTGATAAATCTAACCGAAGCTAAACTAACAAGGAAAGAGGGCCTTAATAAAGTCAAAGTTGTTTGTTGAGAGCATGATGTCACTAATCACTTGCTTGCAAATTGCAATTGTACGTCTCCTTTGTTGTTTTGTTTTTGGAAATTTGGGTGTAGCACATTTTTTTAGATAAAGGGACAATTTTGATCTCTAGTTCCGAATAGGATGTGTATGGCATTTCAAACAAATATATAAAATGTTGAAATCAGAACATAGTTGGTCTAACAATAGGATTAAAAAAGCATTAGGCAATAATCCTATTATTCACTCTCAAACCATGCTTGAAGAAGAAGAGTCAGGGTGACAATATCAAGAGAGAAGCATGCCTGAATTATGTATTATGTCCTCTTGCTCAACCTGCTTTTTATGGCAATGCCCAGTTGCGCAACCAATAGACTCTCCTAAATATAACCTATAAAAAGAAGATACCTTGTTGTTTATTTAAAGGTTATATCATTCTAAAACCAAATTGTTCATAATGTAGTTGTAGTATCCACAAGAACTTTTTTTTCAGTTTCTAATGTCAATCTGAAGATTCAATTCTCAACCAAATGAGACATATTTTTAAGTAGGATTTAAACCTAGGGATATTTGAAATGGACGCCAAACAAATCTAACCAAGTGGCGTCAAAGAATAAATATTGTATCTTCTTATTATTTATATAGAAGCTACACTTCCAACTACCAGGTCAATTATCCTATCTTTTGACAAATTATCCTTTGTTAAAATGACACCTCTCCTTATAAATCAGAGGAAAATTTTGTTTTAAGAGAAAGACGAAGATCCTGTATTAAATTATTATGATTGGCCACATTCATATTCATTAATTTGCTATAGGATAGCAGCGCGTAACTTGTAACTTTTTAAAAGAAGGCATAATATTCATTCGTATCAAACACCCATTTATGGAGAGGCCCTTCGTATTATCCAAATCAACAAGTACTTAGAGGTCCTAACTACAAACCAATCAGTTGAGCTTCCTCCCATCGTCACTGTCACCGATGTCGAAGGCCACCATATCCAATGTTGCTACCGATCGCATCCCATCCATAGACAATCCCAAAAACAAGATGGAAGCAAAGATCAACATCAAGAATAATCATACACATATTTATACCCATCACAGCCATAGACGAAGGTGACGAGGTCGAGCAAGCACCACCGAACACCAACGTCGATGACACCAAGGTTAACGGTGTTGAAAACTCTCATGCGCTATCCAAAGCTTGCCCTTTTATTGATTGTAGCTGCATAGTGTGATTGCCGCCAAAGTCGATCCCACACCGAGGCCCTTCCTCCTCCCCATCCATGCTGCCACCAGCACAAAGATGTCGAACAGCCAAAGTCAACAGACAGGTATGAGTCCTAGAGTCTATTGTCTTTAGGTTTGTTTGTGTTGCCTATGAGACTTCTATTCAGAAGGACGCTACTCTTAAATCTTCTGCTCGTAATAGAGCAAAGTATACTTGCACCTTCTGTGGAAAATATGAACACTTGGGTCGAATTCTACTTTATATGTTCCAATGTGGCACGGTGTGGGCGTGTTTGTGCTCTTAGGGGTATTCCGGGTCATTCTTAGACTTAAAGTGACTCTAAGGCATCCATTGCTCCTAGACAGCTCCTAGATAGGTTGTTCCCAAGAGGTCTCAACGATCTGGTTTTGGTGCCTAGATTGTTCCATCTTGTGCATAGCCAAGATGTGACTGTGTTTTCCATCGTCTTCAGGGAGTGCCTCCTTCTGTCCGTGGAGGTAGACTCCCACAACATGAGCACCAGTCCGGTGGTAGGAGGGGTGATCTTGTCTTTGCTCCACAATGGACTACTCTGCTGCCTACACCGAGGTATCATTCAGGTGTTCCTATTTATTTTGTTTAGGTTACTAGAGTTCAATCAGTTGGATCTTCTTAGGTGGACCAGTATTTGGTTTTTAAGTCTGCTGTTATTTGCCCAATGCTAAGTCACCTCGCTCTGGTTCTCGTTGGCTTAGAGCTTTTGGGCGGGAAGAGATTGCTTTGTTTCATGGTTTTTTCTTGAATATCTTTCCTGGTTTTTGTTGGGTAAATCATCTTTAGAGTTTCTCTCCTTGGCATTTCTTTCCTTGGTAGAAATATTTTTTCTGGTTCTTATTTCTGGTGATGGGTAAATCACGTTTAGAGTTGCTCTCCTTGTCATTATTTCTTTCCCTAGTAGACCCTATGGAGTGGGGGTATTTTGATTCTTGTTTTGGGCTTGTTTGTGGCTTTTGGGGAGTTTTGAGGATGTGTCTTAATGGCTCATAATGAGGGGAGCTATTTATTGTATATTATGTATATACTTTCTTTTCTTTATTTTGTCTTCTAAAACTTCATCTCCTATAATCCACCTCCATCGATTCAGGAAATTTAGCACCTAATTAGAGGAAAGACACATGGAAAACATCTAATTCACTAAATCAACCACTAATTGCAAAGAATAAGAACAAACCCTAACATCTTCCTTCACCTTCAACCTTCTTCTCTTTCCTCGTACCAATCCCTTGCCCTTCCCCGCCAGCCACCAATAGCGACGACAGCAAGGTGCTCCATTTTGTCCCCCAGCGCAGGGGTGGCGCATCCATAGGGACGCCAACGAAGATGAACACGAGCGACGATGGCGATGCTATCCATGGGCGGCGATGACTCCGTGGGTGGGCAGCGGTAACAACGTCGATCTCATAGGAGACTGGGGCGATAACTATTCATGATGGGAGAGATCAATCTCCCCTCACGATGGCATAAAAGCAGGTTAATATGCTTGAATCCTTCCTTTTGAGAGTTGTTCGTATTCGACTTGGCCATCTCCTCTAGTTGGGTTCGGGGCGGCGGAGGCGGAGACGGAGGAGAGTGCACGCCTGCGGCCTCGTCGACTTCTTTTCAACCTTCCTATCTTTTAGAAGTGTGAGAGCCTGACCCTAGTCGAAGTCGGTATGGTGATTAAAAATAAGTGCGTCTTTGTGGGGTACCTGAGGGAAACCGAAGGATATTATTTATATAACCAGCGACAAGACATAGTGTTTGCCGCCCGAACTAGTCTTTTTAAAGAAAGAGTTTTCCAGAAGAACTATTGGGAACAAGGTGCAACTCAAATAGATTTGGGAAACAACTGAAACATTATACTCTGTATGGACAAAACTAAATACACGAGCCAAAAAAAAACTTAACTTTTTAACCAAAATATTATATTTTAGCAGTTTAATCTTAGCTTGTTTTTCAAAACTTAAATTATAACTTGCAATGAAAAAAATTTGTTTTGTGCTACTGATATAATTGACCCATTAAATTCATTGTTTAAAAACATTTTGTTCTAAAATACCTTATTTTTAATAAACAATAATTTGTTTGTTCCCTGCCTCCTTATTATAACCATGATGTAATATATAATATTTAATTTACATTGAATTTAAAAATAAGCTCTAGTTACAAGACAAAATACTTCTAAGAGGAGTTTCAATAATATAAAATGTAAATGTTTAATTTACATCGTTGTGAACTTAACAAGATGGGATATATTTGACATAATGGTTACAAGAAGAGCTTCAATAATATAAAATAGAAATATCCCTATTTATACTATTACAATGCTATTGTAATATTAACATCGATAAAAGTTAAACCATATAATACAAATTTAGAATTATCTATTTAAATATCTTAAATTTAGATCGACTACCTCTAATGTCTAGACCATTCTTTACTTATCCATGAAAAACAATATTTTGTGGTAAAAAGAGTTTTTACATATTCTTATACTTGACGCGAAACATTTTCTACTACCTTTATATATATTATGCATATTATAAAAATCCAAACTTTTAATAGACTTTCTAATTATGTTTTGCTAATTCTCGAGAATTCCATACTTTATCTTAGTGTTCTAACTGGGGTCCAATCATATCATTATTTTATTTTGGATTACTTTATATCGATTTGCTTCTCATACATGTGTTTTCTTTGTGTATGATGGATAAAAATGAAACTCAATGAACAATCATAATTCATAACATGCCAATGGAACATGCTCATTATGTTCACTAGTTAAGATATAAAAATAAGCAAAGGAGAACAACCAAGATGATGGCCGCACTTGCGGCAAGCATCTCCAACATATAGAACTTATGTACGCATATGGAGCTGTAAGGTTAGACAAGAAAATTCAAAATCTGAAGTTATATATGCAGTGAGGATGTTGTTGATTGACGTGGATATGCTCGGACGCGGTTGGCTTTAGCAAAACATTGAATTACATGAATGGTCTAGCCTGCTACTTGTTCCTAAGGGTGAAAACGGGTTAGTTATGGTCGAATAGTAGGCCATGTTGTACCCTACACTATTTTTTCTAGATACAGGTATAAAAAATCGGGTCGGATACAAGTGTTTGCGGTAGTGTATAAAACAAATGTCGTGTACGGGTAGTAAGAGGATACCTGATAGTCAGATAATACATAAATTATATAGAATTAAAACATGTGGCGAAAACAATCTAACAACCATTATTCAACATATATAGTCCAATTACTAAATAATACAATAAATCACATATACTTCAATATAAAGTCCATTTAATACCCAAAATAACACATAGAGTCCAAAAGACACACATAGTTAAACATAGAGTCAATTGGATGAACATAATACAATAGTCTAATTACATAATAAAATATGGAGTGCAATAAACACATTGCCTAAGCATAGAGTCTAATTAATACATAACCCATAAAAAACTACATGTGAGTATACAACATACAGAATAAAGGATATAATATATGTAGAAGGTTGCATTCCTTAAATTTTTTTCTTGGAGATCTTGTCAACATTATTCAAGATTAAAATACTAAGTGTTTATCAAAACCCTAAAAATACTGATGCAATAAGAGGATCTAACACTATTATAAGCTGCTTAATAGAATGGTTCATCTAAGTCCTAGGGAAGCAAACTAAAGATTTGTCGATAAAAAATCAAGCGTTAATTTCAACATGTAAAGATCATAGTCTTAATGTGTCACCAAACAGAAGTCTCTACTCACGGAAGTGCATTACCTATTTATGATGTTTCAATACCTTTTTTTTAAAAAAAACAATCTCTACTATGATGTTTCAATGCAATTTTTTTGTAAAAAAAACCATCCTCTACTTGCGGAAGTGAATTACCTATTTGTAATATTTCAATACATTTTTTAAAAATAAATTCTTCCTCTGCTTACGAAAGTGCATTAGTAGATACAGACCATGTCAACAAGTCGTTGTTGTTTTGTGACCTATTTGTGATGTTTCGGTGCAAATTTTTTTACAAAAAATCATCATCTACTTGCGGAAGCGCATTACATATTTGTGATGTTTCAATACTTTTTTTTTACCAAAACCATCCTCTGATGTTTCAATGCAATTTTTTAATAAAAAAAATCCATCCTCCACTAGCTGCAGCCTGCAGTGCATTGAAATAACTAAGGTAAAATATATTACTTAATGGATGCAAAATATTGTGCATTCTTATGTCGTATAGGACTAAAAAAAAGAAACATAAGATGACAAGCTACAATAAGTGACAAATATGATGGTTCACTTTGTTGTTCACAACATAAAACAACAATGCTTTTGTAAGAGGGTATTTTTAAATATTGTTTTGAGGTTTTTATCCTTGACACTACAACTGAAATACAAAAATAAAATAAAAACATAAAAATGTAGCAACTGCCAAAATTGGCTCCATAGTTTGTGGATTGAGTGATCGGATTTGGCCAAGTCCTCCTCACCACAGCTATATGCTTCCTGCTTGCAGTGACCATGGGAGGGGGCAAGGTGGCGCTCGGTGAGTAGTGACAGGGAGTCACTCGATGACAGTTGGCGATGTGGTGGGCGCCAAGAGGGCATAAGCGTGATGCTTGACGATAGTCGACGACAGAGCAGGAGCTAGGAGGAGCTAGGGTTGCCCGTGAGCCCGACCATGATGCGTTGGTCGGTGTAGTTAGGCTGGGGTGGAGAAGTAGTCCGTGGATGGTAATTGGATTGGGCCGTCCAGCCAAGACATGGGAGTGGCCTAAGCTGAAAACTTTTGGGCGCCATATAGAATATTTAGGTACTGAATTTTTTACCAATCAGGTATATGAAACCAATTCGTATTTGTCAAGTCGCATCCCATGTTTCCAAACAATTCGATTAGTACCCAAATTCAAACAAGGGTACCCAAAAGAAGTACCCTTTTCATAAACCATGTATTGGATATTGTACCTATCAGGGTCTACCCGACCCGTTTTCACCCTTGCTACTAGGGGAACCCAACGCTGCCGGCTCACTGATTCGCACTTGTTGACCCGCCCTACTCTTGCTCCTGCTCCGCTCCCTTCACGGCAATGTTGCCGGCTCACTGGTTCCCTCTCGCTAACCCGCCTTGCTCATGCTCCTGATCCTGTTGCGCTCCCCTCACGGCCTCGCGTGCAACCACGGCAGGCCGACATCTAGCCATAGCTACCCCCTGGAGACCGCCGCTGCACTACCTTCTTCTACGACCTGCGGTTCTCTCCTTCCCCAGCCTCATCTCCCTTCCTCCCTCTTTTCGGTATGCATTTCCCTATTTTGCAAGTTTGGATTTGATCCAAATTCGAGCTAATTGTTTGTTTTTTCAAAAAATTATCCTCTATAACAACGTTTAAAAAACATCAATATTATTTTCAGGATTTTCTTTGTGAATTTTCTCCTAATTTTGGGCTTGAAATCCTAAATCATCCGCGGGAGCCCAGCCAGCTGTCCTCCCGCGGGGCGGGAGCGTCCAACGCGTGATGGACAGCGCCCTGTCCAGCGCGCTTGTGGCCTTACACATGTACGCACCACACCGTTGGATTCAGCGAGCCATATTCTCTCCCACCAGCTCCACCTCCATCTAGCTTGGTTCGGCTATGCACCACTTTCGGCTCGCTCGACTCAACGCTTCCCCATGCAACCTGCATCTTCCTCTCACCGCTCGTCCCCAAATCACATGACATTATAAAGTTCATTTTTTTCAGATTGGCCATTACAAAATGCATATTGTTTTAAATGCCGTTATTCTTGCAATTGTCTATCACATATGCCATTGTGAGCCTTTTCGGAGGATTTATGACGTATACAAAACTAAAATACGATCAAAATATGATTATGACATGTGGCCCCGTGTCGGCACCCGATTTTTTGTAATGAAAAGTATGAAGACTAGGGGGAGAATACGCCTCATCGACGTAGTCCGGATCCTCCTCCTCGAAAGGCGGGCCATACTCAGATGGACCAGCTGTTGAAATTTTAAAAAGAGGGGGAGAAAAGGAGGGTGAGTACAAATTGTACTCGCAAGTACGGAATTATGCAGATGTGGTTTAGTACAAGGAGAGCTTAGGACATTTTGCGAAAATTGCATTTATTAGCCTAGTTTTGTCAAAGCGATTTAGAAACATTAAATCTCAACCTTTTCTTTGGACTTTTCTTAAACGGTTCTCGCCACTTGGCCTCAGTGCCATAGCAAGAACAAAATTCTTTCTTCTTTTCTTTTCTCAAAACCGCTAGGTCCGGTTTCTGCGCGACACTTTCCGATCGGCCGATACCCATTTCGGAATATCACCGGTGGCCCCTAGCTCAAACGAAATCCTTCTCGAATTCTTGCTCATCTCAAATCCTTTGTTCAAAACCCTTTCTCTAAATTGGTTTTTAAATGAAGGATCTACCATATAATGAGTTCCTTCGCATGCTCATAACCGCGAGCACGGCTATCATGACAGTTTTAACTCTGCAGAGTGGGTACGCCTTACCCTCGAGAGGCTACGCACCTAGACGATGTTTCGCCATAAGACCATCAACCACGAGGGCCAACGATCGGGCCCGTCCCATACCGGGCTCGAGGTCGTACTGTAATGGCTCAGTTCATAGGATCATAGGATGAGCAGTCCTTAGACAAGGGAGAGTAGATATTTTAGCCCAGTTTACAAAACCGGTGCCACACTGCACCAACCGACAAAATATCTCCCTAGTCGGAAAGTTTTTGGGGTAAGAGGAAAATAATTTCCTACTAAGCATCACCCTTGATGCGCTATCTTTAAATCATCCTTTCCCAAACATTTCTCAACAACATCTCATTTCACACAAATGATTGAATCATTTCGCATAAATGATTTTTAAGCATTTATCCTACCACAACAAGGTATTTAAATATGAGCAATTCATATTTTTAGCCTTAGGTTTAATACCTACCATATTTCTTACCTTTCTAGTCGGCATGATATCTAAGTCTAGTAAATACGGCATTTATCTTTTTAAACTAGCATGCATATTTTCAATTCTAATAAACATTTTCTAAATAACCGAAAATGGCTTCACGATATGATCGAAGGGGGACTTGCCTTGATTGGTTCCGGGGAAAACGAAGGTGTCGACGGTTGAGATAACGATCTCAAGTCGCTAAGGTTCTTTAGAAGTGAGATAGGAGACACGCCGAACAATCACGAACAGCAACGAACAGGAGACAGGGGTTTTTATCCTGGTTCAGGCCTCTCGGGAGAGATAATAGCCCTACGTCCAGCCTTTCTTATATATCAGGAGTGATTACAAGAGGTGGCCCGGCGAGACGAACAAGTCTCGGCGAGATTATGGTGTGTATCAGGTGCTAAAAGCTAGAACAAGTCGTAAAACTCGTCTTCAGATTGATCAGATGCTGGATCGCGTAAACTCGTGTAGGATTGACCCCTCAACACGCCGTAGGGGCCCTGTTTATATAGTGGAGAGCAACCGACCTACCGAGGGAATATCGGGCCGGGCTAACTACAAGATCATAACGAACTCAACGTGCCAAATATATCCCGAGGCAGATAAGGCATACTCCTAGTCTTGGGGATCACGACTCCTAATCCAATCCGAGAAACCAACGTCCGAGTCTTCACGTAGCCGTGGAGGACTCCTGTTCGAGACGGACTCAAACACGATTCCTTGGCCGTTACGCATCACGCCAGTCAGGAAGCTGTTCGGCAAGATGCATACGGGCCAGATAGAACCTTCCAGGGAGTTGGGCCCTGGTAGGCTGTTCGAATGGGCCGTCAGGGAGTGGGCCATGGCAATGGGCCGTGATTTTATCCCCGACAGCTAGCCCCCGAGACTCAAGTGGAAGGACTCACTAGAGTGGGGTCTTCCTCTTGAGACTCCAAGTCACGAAGAGGGAAATTTTGTTGCTACAAAGACGTGTAACAAGCGACCGAACATGTTATGGTTCAACCGAACAAGACTTGTTCGGGACCGAACAGACCCGATCAGTGCCGAGCAACTCTGTTGCGTCGAACAGGGAATCACATCTGCCCGAGCAGAGCACTCAGCCTTCAGCGCGAATGCTGGAAAAAAGTAGCCGTTGACAGATCTCAACGGTAACTATCGCTGCGCAGTGAAAACAGCCGACCGTTTTACCTAGCCGTTGGCAGTAAAAACTAGCCGTTTAGTGGCAAAGAACCGTTGCAGGGCAACTTACTTGAGCCTATAAAAGCTCCCAAAGCGCCCGCGGCCAGCCACTTCTGCTCTCACGCCTTTCCTTCCCAAGCCCTAATTCCAACCACGCTCAGCACCAAAGAGCCAAACTCCATCCCAAGCCCTATTTGCCCAGCCCTGGGAAACGCTATGGCCAAATTCACAGGCACTAGCTTGACCGAGGAGGACCTTAGGATCTGGGAGGAGGAGGGCCACATCGACACCGGTAGCTGGAGGCTGCCCGGGGAGGAGGATACTCGAAGCCTTTGGAGGAGAGTTCGTTCACTTGACGATTCGCCTTTGTCGGGTTGCGTTCTCCCGAAAGCGACTTCGTTGAGGCCTTCATAAACATTAGCGGATTGGAGGTGGCGAACCTCAATCCGAACAGCGTCCTCCGGATGGCCGTCTTCGCACACCTGTGCGAGGGCTATCTGGGCATCGATCCTTCGGTGGGGCTGTTCCTACACTACTACTCAGTGACAAGGAGTAGCTCCGCCGCTTCGGCGCTGGGGTGCTACTACCTCAAGCTCCGGGCCACTATCGACGACGTACCGTACCCCCGTCCGCCGCTGCTCGATTCAATGGGCGTGTGGTGGACGAGGTGGTTCTACAGCAGGCGAAGTGATGACAGCAAGCTCGTCTTCACCGGGCAAGCTCCAGCGAAGGGAACACCAATGCCCCGGCCGGAGCTGACCGACGAGGACTGGTATCTGACGCGGAAGATAGCTTCCCTTGTGGGCCTCGGGCTCACGGGCAGGGAGATTATCCGTGACTTCACAGCGAACAGGGTCTGTCCACTGAGGAGGCGGTCCTATCCCTTCTACAAGATAGAGGGATGGGAAGACATTACGAGGGAGAGCACGGATAAGTACCTTTAAGACTCAACCTCTTTTTGATAATTTCATCCGAACAGGTACTAAAAGACTTTTCTTCTGTTCGGGCAGAGCAACCGACAGAGGCATGGGTCACAGAGCGGGTTGACTCCATGCTCAAGGCTGCGAAGAAGGATGGCGAAGTCACCGGCGAGGTGGCCTTCACCTGTCCACGCAACGTACTCGTCCGCACAGACGAGGTAAGTCACATAACTCAGCCTGTGTTGCTAGACTCGTATCGTCGTTAAATGCTAACGTCTGCTCCTCCAACGCGTAGGAGGACCAACTGATCCTCGGGGGGATCGTGGAAGAACTCCCCGGGTCGGAGAAGGAGAAGGCGAAGAAGGGCAAGGCCAAGGTGGCCACAAAGCCCAAGGTGGCGGCGGAGCCGAGCAGAAGCTTCGCCATTGACACGGCGGCCGCCAACCAAATGAAGGAACCACAGCGGCGACGGAGGCGCGCCGAGCACTCAAGCAAGCGGCTTGGTCAGCCCAAAGAGAGGAGACCAAGCCCCTCCCTCCTCATCGAGCAAAGCGACGAAGAGGTAAAGAACATGACCCTTTGGCTTAGGCGTTACACGCGGGCTCACCCGGGCCATATGGCACGGCTACAGCAGGTCGCCGAGCAGAGGAGGCTCGAGGAAGAAGTCGCGCGCAAGGAAAAGCTTCTTGCGTTATGCGAGAGGCCTTCCACTCACCAGGAGCTGAGTTCATCGCCTTGAACACCGGGGCCAAGGCGAACAAGCCGCTAAGGAGCCCCCGAGGAAGAGGCGGAAGGTTCTGGCGAAGAAGATCAAGATCAAGCCCTCTTCGGCAGGTATGCGGTGTTAAACCTTTCGATTCCGCACTTAACTTTGTCGGTAGGATTAATCCTGTTCCTTGTCCATCACCGTCCAAGAGAGATCGCCACGGACGGCGTGGAAGCGGCGATCGGCGGTCCCTGCCGCCGAGCACTGCACGTGCGTCGCGGGCGCTTCGGATGGCGACCTCAAAGACAAAGCGGCGGCGTGGAGCTTGCTCCGCCGAGCTCAGCGACCAGCTCGGCGCTGAAGAAGCGCGGTGGAAGCGGCTGGAAGCGAGAAGCGGCGGCGCAAAGCGCCACGGGCAACGGGCCAAGGAGTTGGCTCGCCGATTGCCCAAGGTGGGGACCGAGCGGCGGTCCTACCGGCACACCGTCGCGAGGGCAGCCTGTCCACGTGGCGACGGAGGCGGCCGGCGGCGGTGAAGGCCTGCGGCCGAGCAAGTGGAAAAAGCCACGCAGCGGGCGTGCAAAACATCCTGCCGGTGGAGGTTCCGGAGCCGCCAATGAGCGATGCACGAGCCCGCCAAGGAAGAACGGGCGGAAGAAGAGGAGAGCGAGGGAGCGCGAGGCGAGAGCCGCTGCGCCGCGATCGCCTTAAGACGAGCAGGCCCGCAAGGGAGAACAAAGCGGAGACCAGTCGCCTGCAGCCTTATCCCGCACGAGCAAGGCTTCTTGACCCATGGTCTCAAGGATCGCCTGCGTCGAAGTCTGAAGCGGCGACTCGGATAGGTTACCCTCAAACCAAGACATTGTCTGATCGGGCTAAAGCTGCCCAAGGTCTTGACTTAGTCTTCTCTCTTTCAGTTCATGGGGGCCACCATGGAGGACCTCGTGGAGGGAGTCACCGTGGAGCGCGCCGCTGCGATAGCGGGCTTCCGGGAGCATCTCCGAGCAAGGGGACTCGAGGGGGAGCCCTCTGCACCAGCTCGAAGCCGAAGCCGGCTGAAGGCGAAGGTGAGGAAGCTCAAGGCCCGGCTGAACGAAGAGAGGCTGGCATCCGCAGCGCTCCAGGAGAAGATCTCCACCCTGTGGGCAGCACAGGAGGAGGCCGAGGAGATGCGTGGGCTGGCCGCAAGGACGAGCACCGCGGAGGAGAGGGTCAAGGAGCTCGAAGAGCAGCTCAAGACCGTCGAGCAACGAGCCAGTCAGAGCGAGGCTCTGGCCGGGCAGCTGCGCGCCAAGACCGAAGAGGTCGAGGCGATCCGCGTAGAGGCAGCGGAGCAAGCCCGTCTCAGCAAGGAGGAAACGGACCGTCTCCGAACTGAGGCAAAGGAAGGCTTCAAGGCGCAAGGCGAAGTCCTGCGTCTGAAGATAGAAAATGAGGAATTGAAGGAGCAGCTCTCTTCGAAGTAGAAGTAGGGTTGTACTCCTTGTACCTGTAAACTTTTGAGCAATGCAATAAAGACTTAACTTTTGCACAACAAGACTTACCTTTTCCCTGCAAAACGAGCAGCAAAAAGACAAGGACGAGCAGAAAACTAAGAGAAAAGGCACGACGGCGCTAGAAATGTTTTAAGAAAAACCGGTAGAACGCTTGGCCTAACTCCGGCCCCGTTGTCCAGTGCGCCGAAACACGAGTTTGCGAACCGAGCAGTGCACAAGAGAAAAGCGGCGCCCTTGCCCGAATGCAGACTTTGCTCAAGACCTAAGTTTGCGAATTCGAGGACGTGCGTAGAGAGTTAGAGCGACACCCGTATCATGTTCGACTCGTGCCATGAACTGTGCGTTAACGTAAGTTAGGCAATTCCGAAGGTAACCGAACAAGAAAAGTGCCTCTGCCGCGGAGGGCTTACGAGAGCAAGCTTTGCCAAGTGGTTGTGCCGTGAGCGGTAAGTGCCTCTATCGCGGACGGCTTACGAGAGCAAGCTTAGCCGCGTGGCTGGATGCCGTATTACGCAACTTCTAGTTTGGGGACTTGTTGAAACGAGATACGGGCAGGAAAAAATCCTTAAGATTGCGGGCGAGTGTTCGCAAGGTAGGCGAGCCATCAAGTGTTACCGAGAGAGGGTAGTCTTGACAAAGCAGAGATGTGAAAAGGGGCGCGAGGGCGCGAAGATTCACTTTTATTGGATTGAACTTTACATGGGCAAGCAGACTTGGACGAACAAAGCGCCAAGTTTGACAAAAAGCGAAGCTAAGCAAACACGAAAAAGACCTACACAAAGAACTTACGGTGGTTGATGTTCCAAGTCTTTGGTCGGCTCTCTCCCGTCCTCCATAGCGAGCGAACAGCCCCGGGCGGCGGCAAGAGAAACGACTTGACCGTGAGCAGGCCTCCCAGTGGGAGTTAGCTTGTTGGCATTGGGCGGAGTTACAACACGGCGCGAGCGAGATCGCCTACCGCAAAGCCCTTGGTCGAACTGATTTGGCGGGCGGCGCAAAGATCTTCTTTGGTAGCGCGCCATTCGACTTATGCCCGGTCGCATGTGCCTTCTAGGAGGTCGAGATCGAGTAGGCGCTCTTGCTCGTAGTCAGCGAAGTTGACCGAGCTCGTCTTGAGGCGAACCGAGTACTATTTCGTGAGCGGGATGGCTTCGCACCATAGACCAATTGGAACGGAGTTTCTCCGGTTGCCCGGCTGGCCGTAGTGCGAATCGCCCAAAGACGGAAGGAACCCGTCAACCCAAGCCTTGTGCTCATGGAGTGCCGCGAACACGCCGCCGTTGATACCTGGGGCGATCTGTCCGTTAGCTCGCTCGATCGCTCCATTGCTCGTGGATGTGCCACGCAGGCGAAGCGAACCTTGGTGCCCGGTGTTCGCATATTCACTGGAATAGCTCGCTTCGGGCGGGTGCAGTTATCGGTGATCAGCTTATGGGGGATCCCAAAGCGCGTGACCACGTTGCTTTTGAAGAAGCGCACAGCCGTTTTGGCGTGAAGAGACGACACAGGCTCTGCCTAAATCCACTTTGTAAAAGTGTCAATGGCGACGAGCAAGTGTGTATAGCCCTTGTACCCCTTAGGGAATGGGCCGAGCAGATCCAGACCCCATGTGGCGACAGGCCAAGATGGGGGGATCGTTTGGAGCTCTTGGGCGAGCTTATGTGCCTTCCGGGCGTGAAATTGGCAAGCTTTGCACTTTGTCACGATCTCCCGGGCATCTTGTAACGCGGTTGGCCAGTAGTAGCCCATGCGAAGCGCTTTGCCGTCGAGTTACGAAGGGCGTGGTTGCCACGAGCACCTCGTGTATGTCCCTAAGAAGGAACACACCCTCTGCTGCGAGATGCACTTGGAAGAACTCCGAGCACCTCGGCGGTAAAGGATGCCGATCCATAAGCTTGTATGGAACAGCACACCTTATGGCCGGGAACGCTCGGTTTAAATCTTCGGCGATGTCCTATCATGAAGATACCGGACAAATGGCGTTATCCGGTCTGCGGCTTTGCTCGATGTGGAGCAAAGACCACATCTCTGTTGCCTCGTCCGGAGAGCGTGATTGAGGGCTTGTGAAGATGCTCGGCGAGCACCCTGCCGAGCGAGTTCTCGTGAGAATCCATACATGGAGCGGTTAATTCGGCGGAAAGTTGTCCTTCGGGCACGAAGAGCACCTCGAAAAATCGAAAGTGCGCCCAACTTCCTCGCTTCAACCAGATTATCGCGCCATTGAGTCGCCGCCTTGATACTCCTTGTTGACTGGTTAATGACCGGTGTGTGAATCTCCTTCACGATCGGCCGTTGGACACCGAGCGACTTGCGCTCTAAGTCCACGAGGAGGGCCTCGTACTCCGCAGCGTTGTTAGTCGCCGCAAAGTGTAGTTGGATAGAATCTTGGGTTGCTCTCCTTGAGGAGAGATGAGAACAAAACCAGCCCCGAGTTTTCGGTCGCGAGCCATCAAAAACATGGTCAAGGGGTCATCGGGTTGCTCGGGGCTTCACAGGATTTGGCGAAGCGAGTCCATTCGGCGACAAAGTCGAGCAAGACACAGGACTTAATAGCGATTCAGGCGACAAGCGAGAATATCAAATTCGCGGTTCCATTGCCCATTTAGCTATCTACGCAAATTGACTTCCTTGTTCCTTAAGATTTCTCAAGAGGAACTTTGTCGGGACCCGATTTGATCGCCTAGAAATAATGGCGAAGTTTTACGGAGGACATGAGCAAAGGCGAGAAGCGCTTCGTACCTCGTGGTGCGCTCCTTTGATCCGTGAAGTACCTCGCTCACGTAATAGATTGGCATTGGATGCCTTCCCTTTCCACCAAATCAAGACCCGCTCACGCTTGAGGCATCTGGTAGAGATAGAGTAAGAGCTTTCGCCGTGTTCTTGAGGTGGTCAAAACAGTGGGTTGGACAGTATTGCCTTAGCTCTTGAAAAGATCGATCAGCTTCCTCTATCCATTCGAAACCATTGTGCTTGCGCAGGGCCTTAAAGAAGGGCAGCCAGCGTTCGCCCTAACGGAAAATAAACCTGCTCAGAGCAGCCATCCGTCCGGTGAGGCTCTGAACTTCCTTGATGGTAGTTGGAGCCTGCATATTTTCAATGGCCTCGATTTTTTCAGGGTTGGCAGAAATTCCTTACGAACCAATTACATAACCGAGCAACATTCCAGATCGAACACCAAAGGTACATTTCTCTGGATTTAACTTTATTCGATCTTTGTTGAGATTGTGAAAAGTCTCGGCGGTCTTTTACATGATCCGGAGCAAGCTTGCTCTTTACAACTATGTCATCGACATAGACCTCGAGTTTTTCTGCTACTGCTCAGGAAAGTCTTCTCCATCAAAGCTGGAGCGTGGCACCGACATTCTTGTGAACCGAAAGACATGGTGGGTGTAGCGACAAGTGCGAAAGGGGTGATGAAGGCGATCTTCTCTTCATCCTCGGGAGATGCTTATTTGGTGATAACTGAGTAAGCATCTAAAAACTCAAGAATTTGGGCATCCATGATCGCGTCGACCGGTGGTCTATCTTGACGAAGGGGAAATTGTCCTTGGGACAAGCGGCGTTCAGATCGTGTGATCGACACACATCCTCCACTTGCCGCCTTTCTTCTTTACAATAGCGAGGGTTGGCGACCACTCGGTGTGATCAACCTCGCGGATGAAACCGGCAATGACGGCTTACCTGGCGATACTTGATGATCCCTGTTTGAAGTCCAGCGGCAAGCTTACGGCGAAACAGGCTTTTGTCGGCGGAAGGCGGTTTGTGCTCGATAACCTCCTTGGGACTCGGGCATATCGGCGGCTCCCGTGCAAACACGTCTGCATTAGCTCAAAGGAAGGCAATGAGCTCGCTTTCCTATTTGGGGTCAGATTGGCCCCGGATGAGCTGTCTTGGAGGAATCATCGAGAGGCAATGGAACTTCCTTGGTCTCTCCCCACTGAAGGGAGACCCTAGAGCGTCGCGAGACTTAGTCTGCGGAACTTGAGGACCTGTGGCGGAAGCTGGTCGACCGGGGCAAGGATGCTCGTCGCAATCTAGAGCGACTTTGTGGTTGCCCTTGGCCGTGATCACACCGTTGGGGCCGGTATCTTCACGCAATGGTATCCATGATGCGACACGGCCATGAACTTACCAAGAGATCGCCGGCCCAGGATCGCATTGTACGCGGAAGGGAAATCGACCACGTCAAACGTGATCAACTCCGTCCGAAAGTTGCTTGGACTGCCGAAGGTATGAGCGAGAACAATCGCCCCAATGGGTGAACGACTTCCCGGGACGATCTGGTAGAAAGGCATCGCTACCTCTTTAAGCTTGGAGCGAGGAATCTGCATCTCGTCCAAAATCTTAGCAGAGAGCAAGTCCAAAGCGCTCCCGCCGTCGACCAAAACACGGCCAACTCTGGCGTTACTGATGGTCGGAGCGACTACCGATGGGAGCGGCGAGGCTTGGTCATCGATGGGGCAATCCTCTGAGAGAAGGAGATGGGGACCTCTGTCCACTTCATTGATTCGGTGAGGCTTGCCCTTTTCAACATTGTGGACCTCGGCAGCTTCCTTGAGGCTACGGCAAGAGGTATAAGCCGAGTAGCCGCCCGAAGATAGCGGCGATATGGTTCACGGGCTCTGATATTCATCGTCATCGATCACCATCATCGGTTTAGCGCTTAGCCTTCGGCGTCACCTTTTTGGGCGGGGTGGGCATTGGGCCCTTGCCGTTGTAGAAATCCTCGAGCTTTGCGGCCGGAGTTACGCAATAAGCGCGTATCATGCCCAGTAGTTACGGTGGAACTTGCAATATCGGTCCGTGGACCTTTCTTGCCTTGGTTGCCTCCACAGGTGGGTTATTTACCCTTATAGTTATTCTTTGGGCTTTTACGCCCATCCTTAGAAGGAGGTGTGCGATCTATACGGCGGCGGTGTTGTTAGCATCACCCTTCTTTTCTTCAGGATTTCTTGTCACGAGATTGTTCTTTGCTCTTCTTCTTCTCCTCCACGCAGTCGGGCGGGCGGCTCGCCCTTGTCGAACGCCTTTTGTCTTGAACACGCTCTGCGCGTTGGCATAGCGGTCGGCAAATCTGAAACAAGTCATTGGCGGTCCAGGTCTCATTGATTTCGATATCCTGGGTGAGTCTCTCGTCGCGGACTCCGTTTTTAAAAGCGCGGACAACAGATTCGTCGAGATGTTGGGATCGTGTTGCGAATCTTGATGAAACGCTTCCACGAAGTTGCGGAGGGTCTCCCGTTCATCTGGATCATCAGTGCAGATCATCCTCCTTGCCAGACGCGCATGCGGCTCGAAAATTAGCAATCGAGCGTCACAAAGTTAGTTCAGAAGAGATGGAACCTTCTGTTGATTGAGCAGCCACGTCGGCGGCACCCTCAAGGACGATCGGAGGTAATTTGCCATGACAAGCTCGTCACCTCCGGCCACCATGATGGCCGTAGCGTAGATGGAAAGGAACTCCTCTGGGTTCTGGGTCCCATTGTATCTTTCCATGTGCCCGGGTTTGAACTTTGAGGGCCACTGAACAGAGCGAAGCTCGTCAGAGAAAGCCCTGCAGCCCAAGGCATAAGACCGGCCACCTTCCCCGGCAGAACCTAGCCTTGAAAAGACGTTGGTCCTGTTGGTCGGAGGAACTCTTGTTGAGCGGGAGGATTCTGCTTGGAGGAACTCTCTCCGTGATAAGCCCCCACGCTCCTTCCTCGTGGTCGCGACAACGCGCTCCTCGTGAGGGGATCCTCCGTGATCGTCGCGCGCACGCTTGCCCCTGTAGTCGCGGAGACTATGGGGACTTAGCGAGCAGCGGCGACCACAGGCAGCTTGCTCGTGGGCGGTGATCGCCGGCAGTGGCGGTGGTCAAGTGATCGATCGGATCGCTCGCTGCCCGAATCCACCGGGCGGGCTCGATCTGATGTCCGGATGAGGCTTCACCTAAAGACTTAAGGCCTTGACCAACTTCGAGTAAACCCGCGGCGTCGCTCACGAGGGCGAGATTGTCTGGTGGCGGATCTAATCCACGGTAGCAGGGCTGAGTCGCTCTTGGCTCTGCTCCGAGGCCACAGGATCCCGAGACATCGCGTCTTGCCGATTGGAGTCTGGGCGCGGGATTCTACCGAGGCGGTGAACTTCTGCGGGGTCTTGGCGTGGTCTTGTGGCGGTTTCGTCGGCGGCGTTTGCGCTGGTCGGCGTATCTGCGCCGAGTTTGGTTGATGGACTCGTCAAAGTGCGGCGAACAACATCTTGCTCGCGCGAGCGACTAATGCAACCTCATTTGGATGCGAGCGAAATTGATCTGCTTTCGATCTCCCGACCACGGGACCCGCGAGATTGAAGTCCTGCGCGGTCATGTTGACGGCAGCGGTGGCGTGCGATTGCGCGCTAGGCGGTGTCATCAACGTGCCGCCACGGGAGGAATCCACCGACATAGCCTTGGAATCGATAGATCTAAACCGGCGTAAAGATCATCGACTCCGTATTCATCGTCAATAGCGGGAGCTCGACCGAGACCATCTCCCGGGCGTATCCGGGAACTTCATCTCGCACCACGGACGCCGATCTAGGTCGGTAGGATCGATTCGAGTGGCGAGGAAGAAACATCCCGCCCTTTACGAGTCGTAGCCCTCGGGAAGAATCTGTATCGGCCGGCGGATGTCGACATATTCGTCTGCGTATCCCCACGGGCGGCGCTTAATCGCCGACGGTTGAGATAACGATCTCAAGTCGCTAAGGTTCTTTAGAAGTGAGATAGGAACCGCG
Source organism: Raddia guianensis (assembly GCA_036346415.1). NCBI lineage: Eukaryota > Viridiplantae > Streptophyta > Magnoliopsida > Poales > Poaceae > Raddia > Raddia guianensis. Next base: position 23,436,868 of record CM070543.1, on the reverse strand, counting down.
CGAACAATCACGAACGACAGCGAGCAGGAGCGGGGGTTTTATCTGGTTCGGGCCTCTCGGAGAGATAATAGCCCTACGTCCAACCTTTCTTATATATCAGGAGTGATTACAAGAGGTGGCTCGGCGAGACGAACAAGTCTCGGCGAGATTATGGTGTGTATCAGGTGCTAAAAGGTAGAACAAGTCGTAAAACTCGTCTTCAGATTGATCAGATGCTGGATCGCGTAAACTCGTGTAGGATTGACCCCTCAACACGCCGTAGGGGCCCTGTTTATATAGTGGAGAGCAACCGACCTACCGAGGGAATATCGGGCCTGGCTAACTATGAGATCATAACGAACTCAACGTGCCAAATATATCCCGAGGCAGATAAGGCATACTCCTAGTCTTGGGGATCCGACTCCTAATCCAATCCGAAACCAACGTCCAGGGTCTTCACGTGGCCGTGGAGGACTCTGTTGAGAGACGGACTCAAACACGATTCCTTGGCGTTCGCATCACGCCCGACCGGGAAGCTATTCGGCAAGATGCATGCGGGCCAGATAGAACCTTCCAGGGAGCTGGGCCCTGGTAGGCTGTTCGAATGGGCCGTCAGGGAGTTGGCCATGGCAATGGCCCGTGATTTTATCCCCGACAGAAGGGGACGTCGTCGATCGGGTCTTCGGGACCTTGACCTCCTAAACGCGCACACGCATATGCAAGGCAATACAACCCACATAAGAAATATATTTTTATGCCATGCTGTTTTAAGGATAAATGCATAAATCCTATTTTCCATGCATTTTTATTTGAATAACAATATGACAATGGCTATGCACATGAAATGATGCAATGCTCAAGTTATCTATTTAACCAAAAATGAACCCTACAAGGATGATATGCACGTCTATAATTTTATTAGGTCTAGATGACAATAAAGTATTTTTATGAATCTCTATGGAATCTTTACAGTTCAGCAGCTATTTTTAATAAATGATTTTTGAACACTGCATAGTTTTAAACAGAAAATCGAAAAGGAATAAAAGAAGAAGGCTCGTGGCACTGGGCCGGCTCGGCTTATGGCCCACTGCGAGGCGCGTTCGGCACCGAGCGGCGAGGGGCGAGAGCGAGGCAACAGCGCGGCTGACCGGCGGGTCCCACATGGCAGTGGCACCGCAGAGGCAAAAGGGGAAGAAACAGAGGAGAGACAACCGGCGGCGGCGCGGCCAACGGCGGCGACGATTCCGGCCCTCAGAAGTCGATTGGCCGCGCGGGAGGCAGTACACGGAAGAGGCCAACCCAACGCAGACCCAAATATCCCGCGAGGTGGACTGTGCAAGTGGCGCGGCAGTTCACGGCGGCGGCGATACACGGGCACCGTGGCGCCGGCAAAGGATGGCATCAAAATGCGATTCATTCGGCCGGAAGCAATAAGGGGTCGAGGAGAACCGTTCAGAGAGCTCACCGAGGAAGAAGGGGTGACCAGGCAGCGTGGCGGCAGCGGCGAGGTCACGGCACTGGTGGCGGCGGTTCCAATTGGTCCGACGACTCCCCTCTCCGACGCAAGCTCCTCCGCGAAGACCTGCGGAATATGCCCCAAAGGGAGCACGGAGCGGAGAAATGTGGATGAAGTGGAGAAGGAGTAAACCAGAAGGGAAGCGGCGGTGGAACGGGGAAAAGGCTCACCGGCTCGGTATTTATAGTTGGCGCGGCAAAGCGGCGTCAAGGAAAGTGGTTGGCAGTTGGCACAGGGCGAAGAGGAGCCGCGAAGGTCTTGCGGTGCAGAGCGGCGGCGACCTAGGCGTCGTGGCGCGGTCAAGTCCGGCGACGTGCTTCGGGGTCAGCCGGTGACAAGATGGAAGAGGCAGAGAGGGTAGAGGGTACGGAGGAGACGATCGGGGCGAGAGATCGCGTGGAAAAACGAGCCCACGCGTAGGCGCAAGAGGGGAACAGCGGCGACGACCGGCGAGCAGGGGCGATGCAGAGGAGCAGGGGAGAAAGCAAAGAGGAAGGCACTGACAAGGTGGGCCCATCCGTCTAACGGCGTAGTGGCGCTCATGGTATAAAGGAGCTAAGGTGCGGCGGATGGTGGGCCGACGCTGCACTGCGGAGAACGGCCGGGCAGCTGCGCTGGCCCAATGAGAGAGGAAAAGAGGAGCGGGGGAAAAAGGGAGAGGGAGGAAAGGAAGTGGGCCGGCGCGGCTCGGCCCAAACAGCGAGGAGAGAGAGGAGGGAGGAGGAAAAGAAGAGGGAAAAGGGATGGGCCAGCCTGGGCCGAGAAGGAACAAATGCGTTTGAATTTTTCTGGTTTTCAATTGAACTTTTATTTTCCAATAACCTTTTTAAACATATTAATACTTTTAGGAAAATATAATTTTGTTTTCCCAACAATCCAATTAATTTAATGAGGGACTTGGCTTTAATGAAATATAATATGCACCTTTAAACAACATATTATAATTTTCAACCAAAGGGGCAAACTTGGAAGGTTTCAATTATTTTTACAAATTTGATTACAATGCATGCAATGATGATGATGCCATGGTGCAATATACATAAATGATTTAATATTTTAAATCATGCGTTTTAAGAATTATTAACGTGCCAAATTGGGTTTAAAAATTTGGGATGTTACACCCCGACTGTCATCCTCTTCTTCCTCCTCCTTCTTCCTCCATCTTCTTCTTCCTCTCATCCCATCGCTGTTCGCGAGGTTGTCGGCCGCCGCCGCCGCGCAACTCCTTGCCGACCCTCCACCTCACCGGAGCTCCGAACCGAGCCTCCGTCAGCCGCTATGAGCTCGCCGCCTGCCGCCTCCGTGAGCTCCGCCATGCGCACGCTCTGCCGCCGCCATAGCAAGCTCCGCTGCCGGCTGCCACCGCCACCATCGTTGCCGCCTTGCGCGAGCTCCGCCGCCACGCTACGCCGCCGCCGTGCACGAAGCTCATTGTCGCCTCCACGAGCTCTGCCGCTGCCGCTGTGCGTGAGCTCCGCCACCACCGTCTTGTCTTGGCTTCCGCCTTTGCAGGCGTGAGCTCCGCGAGCCGCCAGCGTGCACGCTGAGAAGGGGATTGACGGGAAGGTGAAAGAGGATCCTAAGGCCTAGAGGGGGGGTGAATAGGCAATTTTAGTTTCTTCTTCGATTATTCTCAATTAAGCATCATATTAAGAATGACCCAATCCTAGTTGACGGCGTGTTCTCCGCTCAACCACTGCGGATCACACCCCTGGTCAGATTTTTAGTCTGCTAGCCAACTCGATCAAGCTCGATTCGATTTGAGCGTCGGGCACAACAAGGAGCGACTTCAGATTTACCTGTGTTCGGACCCCTCGCGGGTAATAGTCCTACTCTGCTTGAGCCTTAGCTCTTTTCTGATTGTGGTTGAATGGGAATGTGTTTACAGAGTGTCTCGAATGCACGAATGCTTCGCGACTGTGTGTGTTCGTCGCCTCTCCTCCTTTCTCCTCTCTCTCCCTCCTTTTATACAAGCTTTGGGTGGCGGAGAGAGCCGAGGGAGTAAGCGATCTGTTGCAAGATAACCGACAAGACACGACAGAAGAGGCAGCAGCCACGCCCACGCCAGCCTTGGCCTCAGGCTTCGTGCCATGAAGTGGCCTCGACCCGCATAGTCACACGGTGAGTCTGCGGGTGGGGCCCCTGCTCCTCCCGACACAGGCGGCCTCCTCAAGCAACTCTTCTCTCTTAGGTCAATTCTTACATGCCACAAAGGATGACCGCCAGACTTGCAAGGGTCCAGATGCGGTAATCATTCTTCCTCTGTCTATCCGCGCGTGATGTCTCATTAAATACGCCCGTCCTTCAGAAGCAGGGGAGCCTTCGGTCAAGACTCCTTACGCAATGCTCGCCAAGAGCCCGCCTTTGGCAGGGGCCTCGCCTGGTCTTCGAGAGGGACTCGCCCACGCACTCCGCTTTGGCGCGCGTGGGGCCCTCGCCATCACCGTCGGAGGGCTCGCCCACGCACGCGCCGCTGGCGCGTGGGGCCTCGCCTGCCTTCAGGGGGCTCGCCACGCTCCGCTTTGGTGCGTGGGGCCTCCGACTGCCGAGGGGCTCGCCCGCTGGCTGGGAGCCTTGCTCGCCCGCTGGCCGCGTGGGAGCCTCTCTGCCTCTGAGGGGCTCGCTCTGGCTGGGCCTTGCTTGCCCGCTTTGACGTGGGGCCTCCCGACCTCTGAGGGGCTCGCCATCCTTGGCCTTTTGCTCGCCTGGGCCGACGCGTGGGGCCCTCCCGGCCTCTGAGGGGCTCGCCGCACGCATTGGGCCTTGCTCGCCACCGACGCGTGGGGCCCTCCTCGCTTTCCTAGGCCTCTTTGCACCCCCGGTATTTATTACACCGACGTGAGCTCCCGGGTCCACTATGATACGCGAACCGTCGCTACAGATATTTTCCGCTTCTTGTCGGCGGCGGAGACTTAATCGTGGGGTTTCACCACCCATGCGTACCCGACGCCGATTCTCCACCTGCACACGATCTTCCTTGGGGAACCACACCGCTGGGAAACCAAAAACGCAGGGGGCAATGATGGCGCCCAGCGTGGCGGAATCAAACCGTCGGCCGCGCCACGCCTATAAATACTTCTCTGTTGCTGCCAATCCTTCCATACGCTAAGTCTTCAAGATGTCCGCCGCCTTCTTGCTACTACCACAAAGATCCTCGCCAATTGCCACCAAGCCTTTCGCCGGCCACCGCCAAATTTTCCATGGCTCCAAAGCGCGGCAAAGGCCGCCATGAGATGCCGTACCATCTTCGGAGCTGCTACGCTCGCTTCCACCGCCGATGAGGATCGTGGCGCGGCTTCGAAGTCTTCGATACCACCGACCGCCGCCCGGTTTCGCACGGCACCATCGCTGGCTGAGTCCTCGCGCCGAGGAGATCGTGACCTTCTCTGGCGTCTTGGCGGGCCTTGTCCCGCCAGACCGAATTCTTCTTGGGGTGCTCGCCTTCTCACGGGATCCAAAGGCAAGACCTTGTTCCTAACTCGATCATGGCCTGGTCATCTTCGCCCGCCTCTGCGAGATGTTCGTGGGGGACGATGCGAACCTCCCGCTCTGGCGCCGATTCTTCGTCTTGCACGGGCTCGCGCCGAGCGCCGTTGGGAGTTGCGCATTGCAGCGCTCGCGTCACCTCCGCCTTTATCTCGCAGCGGTCAAGTCCAACGGAAGGATCGGCACGGCAGTGGTCAGACGTGGAGGACTCCGGCCGCGACGATCCGTTCTTCCCGACGATCGCGGAGCCCACTACCGGCCAGGGGCCCGGCCAGACGATCTGGCGAGTACGGAGACAATGGCGGCGTATTGCGAGCTCCGCGCCGCCAGGCTCACGGGACCCACGTGGTGGCGGACTTTTTGCGGCGCCGTCTTTTGCCGCTCCGCTTGAGGACGCGCCCGCTGGACGTGCCTACGGCGACAACGACGGGACCCAAGACCGCTATTGAGGTGAATACCCTCGCTCTTTTGGATTTCGTACCTTCTTTCTTTCCATTTTTGGCTAACACCGACTCGCTTCATCTTTGGGGTTTCAATGATGGAACGTCGTCAGGCGACGTGTTCGGGGATCTGGTGGCGGACTATCGACCACGCCGACCGGGCGACATCGCCTCGCTGACGGCATCCGCCTTCGCGCCCAGGATCCACGGAGCGCAACCCTTACTTGCGGCGCTGCCCCCCGCCAGAGGTCTTCGGCCTGCGGTCCAAGTGGCCCGGGGACCACTGCAGATCCGCGAGCCGCCCTCGGCGACCGCCCAAGCTTCCGCGGCCGCCGCTGCTCCTGCCGTGGCTGCTGACTCCGCCCGCGCTCTCGGGAAGCGCCGCCTCATCCTTGCCGTCGACGACGACGACGAGGAGAAGCGGCGAGCTCAAGAGCGCGCGCAACCCGAGCTTCGCCGCCACCACCGGCTCCAACCAGCCGAGGGCCTGCTTTGCTACGCCCGCCGCCACCGCCGGGCGAGCGGCGACTCATCAGAAGCTGGCGCGCTGCGCCAGTTTCTTTCCCTCCTCGCTGCGGCGCTCCTGCGCTGGCGCGCTGTTCTGGCCTGGCGCTCCTGCACCGGCACCTTTCGCGCCACGGCGGCGCTGGCTCGGCGGTGGTGATCTGATCGGCGCCACCGCCGCCACAAACAAGCGACTTGGAGCTCCGCCTTCGACTTTAGCCTTGAGCGCACCGCTTCAGTTGGCTTTCCTGCGCCACGCACGCCGCACTAAGGTTAGCACGCCACGCGGTTTTGCATACTGAACCTCGTTTCGTCCCTCTTGGAACAGGGCGACGCTGGGGCATCGACTCCGCTCCACGCCACTTCGCCGACCCAACAGGTGCCCACCTCCTTCGACGGAGGTCGCTTCGGCGGCGAAGAGTCGGCGCGCGGGGCGCGGAGAACCCTCGCCACTCGCATTGGCGCTGCCGCCATCTCGCCGTGACCGCCCGACATAGGGCGTTCCTTTGGAGGCCGCACCCTCTCCCGCACTGGGCGTCGCGGAGAAGCCTTGCCTTGGCGGAAGCGATCTGCCGCTGACTCGCTGGCGGGCCTTTGCCAAGAAACCGCCGCATGAAGGCGATGGCCCGAGGAGCGGCAATAACCGCCCGCCGCTTGGCCGCCAAGCGATCGAAGACCTCCGCTGGAGCACTTCGAAAGCCTCCGGACCCTCGCCGACATCTCGCGCACCGCCATCGCATGCTTCCGGGGCCTCGCATCCACTGGTGTTTCCACGCATCCCCACTGGAGAGGCAGACGCGTCTGTTTGGCTGGCGTGGGGCGAGCCGCGAAAGCCCTGCGTCCTTCCGTGGCGCTGGCATGACGCTGGGCGTCGAAACGGTCGCCAAGGCGCTCTCGAAGCGGCCGCGTTCATCTTGGGCAATCGCCTTTGCTCGAGACGCGCGTTTGATCTCGACGCCGCCACCGGGAGCCCTTGGCGCCCACTGGACGGTTTGAGCGGTAGCGGGTTGACACCGCCGCCGACCAGCGTGTCCATGATGGGGCGCCGCTCAGCGGAAGACGAAGGCCGAAGGAGTAGCGAGACTCCGCCTTTTTGCCTTGTAATTGCTGCCTATCAATGCAAACAAACTTTTGCTCTTTTGCTGTGAGTCTCATTGGAATTTCGCACAACTTTAACTTGCGGAATTGAACTGGGCACCGGCCGCCAAAGGTTTTAGATGAGCGATTACGCCGCAAGTGGCGCTGTTTCCTTAGGCATCTGGTTACTTCAACCCTTATGGCCTCTCGCAACCCGACTTAAACATTACGTGGCGGCGCTTAGCTTAGGAAGTGGTCTAGTCATTTGGTGCCGCCGTTAGCGCATTGCCTAGACCGAGCCGACACACGAGCTAGAAACGCCTTAGTCCGCCGCCTCGCACCGGCGTAAGTTATAAGCGTTGCCTTTGCAATCAAGGGGCCATCGGCCTTAAGTACTTCGCTACCGACTTTCGGCGAGAATGTTTTCTAACAGACCTTTCTAAGGCTAAGCCACCGATCGCCAAAAAGCTTTAGGCGAGCTTTCCGTTGAAAGTGGCGCTTTTTCCTCGGGCATCTGGTTACTTCAACCCTTATGGCCTCTTCTTGAACCGACCCTAGACATCAGCGTGGTGAGAACTTAGCTTAGGAAGTGGTCTAGTCGCCGGTGCATTTGTTGGCGCATTGCCTAGACCGAGCCGACACACGGGCTAGAACCAGCCAGTCCACCTCGCCTCGCTAACCCGCGAGTCATAGGCGTTCGTCCTTGCAACTAAGGGCCATCTGCCTTAAGTACTTTTTTTTGCCGACTTTCAGGAATGCTTTCTAACAGACTTGAGGCGAAAAAAGCAGATGCCCACAAGTAAGCAGAACTTATCTCTTATTGAAGATGGCTTTGTACAAGCTTGAGCCCAGTGCGGTGAAGGAAGAAGACCTCGCTTTCGGCTCAAAGGAAGGCCAAAAAAGCAGGCGCTACCTACGGGTAGAACTTCCTCGGTACTTTCGACGTTCCAAGTGTTCGCCAATTCGACCGTCCTCGAATCTGAAGCCTGGCCGAAACTGGGCGGGGCCCGAGACCACCTTGAAGGGGCCCTCCACGGGGAGGCAGTTTGTTGCGCCCTTTGCACTTGGATTTTCTTGTGAGCGAGTGCCCCTTGCCGGTGTTCTCACACACACCGCCTTGCTTGATGGCGGTGGCCTTTGCTGATACTTGGCGGCCGGATCGCCATACATCTCGGATCTCCTCCAGAGATTTACTTCATCCAGCGCGGTCGAGTCTTGGTCTTCGCTGAACGCCGCCACTCTTGGGGAGCCAAGGCGAGCTCGATGGGAGCACCGCCTCGAGCCATACACGGGAAGAAGGGGTCTCGCGGTGGCTCTGTTGGGAGTTGTCGCGGCGCCCAACACGGTAGGAACTTCTCTCCCGGCGCTTGCCGCTTCTCGGCGGTCGAGCGCCCTTGTCTTGAGCCCTTTGAGTAATTCGCGTTCGCGCTCCACTTGCCCATTGCTCTTCGGATCAAGAGCGGAGGCAAAGCACAACAGTACCCAACTCTTCGCACTGATCTTGAAATGGCGCTTTTGAACTGGCGCCGTTGTCAGTGATGACTCTGTTGGCGACACCGAACCGGAAGATGCTCTTCATAAACTTGATAGCCGCTGCGGATGTGATCGCCGGGACGGCGAGGCTTCCACTTAGTGAACTTGTCTATGGCAGCGAGCAGATGAGTATATCCTCCGTGCGCCCAGCGAACAGGCCCGAATATCAGCCCCAGACGCGAACGGCCAGAAGCGGAACGATTTGGCGCTGGGCGGTCGGTGGATTTGCTTAGCGGGTCTTCGCGGAGGAGCTCCAAAAGTCGAAGCCTCGGCCTTACAGGCACCGTCGCCGCCGCCAGTGCGAGGGCGTCCTGTCGCGGCGGGCGCCTCCGGCGATCCACTTTTAAACGATGGGGCGGTGGCCGGAATCTTCACCACCATGTACGATAGTGGCACACCGCCATGAACACGGTCGTCGCGGCCGACCTAGTATGGCGTTATGAAGGTCGAAGTCCGCCACCTCGAACTCGAGCATCTCGGTGCGGAAGTTGTCGAACCTCGAAAGTCACCGGAGATCGATCGCCCAATGACGGACTCGGCCCGGCGCGATGTCAAGAATGGGAAGCGTTAAGCGAAGCTCCCGCTGCTGGATCTGGAGCGCCTTGGCATGACCGAAGGCGGACGGAGGTTGAGGAACTCCTCTTCTACCAAAGACCGCCCTAGCTTTACATTCCGGACCGTGGGTGCAACCACGATCGGGAGATGCCAGGGCGGCCCGTGCTTGGTTGGGTGATCGGCCTTTGTTGAGCGATCGGTCAGCTCCGACCACGCCCGGTGCCTCATCGACCCAAAGCCAAGACGCGGTGGCGCACACCTCCCTCATCGCACGCTTAAAGCTAGCGTGGGACGGATAGGTGGCCGAACCGCCGTGGATGACGGCAACCTCGCGCTCCGCCTGCTGAAAACCAAGCGAAGCCGTCTCCTTGCCCTTGCCGCTGCCGGACGCCTGCTGCTGCTGCTGCTGCTCGTGGACTCGCTTGTCCACCATCTTCTTGCGACATGGCAATCGCCAAGTCGTGGGAGTTGTTGCGGTGAATCGGACGGTAGGGCCTTCGTCCCACTCACGGGCGGCGATCTCGCCCTTCATCGCGGCCGAGGGCCGTCGCGACCACAGCGTCGCCATAACCGCCGCCTCGGCCACCCTGCGGGGACCGTACCGCCAGCGCCGCGACCTCCTCCCTCTTTACGCGCCCGCGCCCATTACGCGGCTGGCGCATGATAAATCATCGTCGTCGTCGTCGTCGTCGCTTTCAGCGGCCATGACCTGCCGGTCTCGGCCGCCTGCGCTTCTTCTTGTCCTTGCCGCGGTTCCTCGAGTTCCGGCCTCGCCGCCGCGGCTGGCCCCGCCCATAGCGGCGGGCGGATCTGAGCTCTCCGCTGAAGGGCGACTTGCGCCTAAGGTGAAAAACTCCTCCGTCGTTTGATCTTGCGGGTGGCCATCTTCTCTTTGACCTTGGGGTCTCGGGCGCCTCTCACGAATGCCGTGACCACGGCGTCGATGGAGATGTCGGGGATGGTGTTGCGGACTGGACCGAAGCGCCCGAATATAGTCGCGCGGCGACTCTTCTTTCTTCCGCTCCCACGTTGTGGAGGTCGTCTTCTACCGGGCTGCTCGAAGGTGCCCGGAAGTTGGTGACGAAGAGCTCAGAGCTCCTTCCATGACCCACGGACTCGGGGCAGGTTCATGAGCCTGGCGAGCTCGCCGGTGAGGACAGCGGGAAGTAGTTCGCATGAACCTTCCCGACCCTCGATCGGCTGCATCACCGTCGTATAGATCTGCAAAAACTCGCCGGGGTTGGTGGAGCCGTCGTACTTTTCGATGGGGCCGGACGAAACCGTTCCAGCCTTTGGACGCGGCGTAGCTCATAGAAAAAGCGCGGCACCAACGTCGGGGAGCCTCTGCTCTGGGCCGGTCCTCGCCCGCCGCCCCGTCGCCTAGGGCGGCGCCAGAAAGCGCCACCCTCACAGGCGGGGCAGCTCTGTAAGGAACCCTCTTGCTGGTCTCGCGCCGCGGCGGTGGCCTTGATCGCCTCGCCTTCGGTCGCTGACCCTGCGGAGCTTGTCCGCAGTCTTCTCCATGCAGCAAGTGGCGGTCCTCCGGATGGGACCGGAGATCGCGACCACTGCGACTTTGCCGCCCGAGCCCCGTGAAAGTCGCGCTCTTGTCGTCTTGGCCCCGCCCCCATCACCGGGAGATCTGCGAGAGGAGGCGAGGGCAACAAAGAACGGAGGACGCGGAAACACGGTTCCCCGCCCGAAACTTGCACCACCGCGCCTTGGCGGCGTCGAAGGGCCAAAGGGCCAACGGCGGCGCCCGGGAGTCCGGAGTTACGGAACTGCTGGTTTTCAGCAAGGCCCCGGCCGCGTGGGAGGTTCTCAGGCCGAGTGCACTCCTCCAAGGCCAGGCTCCGTCTAGCTTGGCCGAGGCGGTTGCTTTCCGCCAGGGCTCCAACCCTAGGCGGGCGGCCACCGCCCGGGTGATCCACCGCCATCTAAATATGCGAGCAATTGCAAATGAGAGAAACCACAACTCGACCACAAAGGTGTGCATACAAGAGAAGCTCCCCCTAAATTTATGCATAAATTTGAAGACCACAAGCCAACAAGGTTTAAATTTCATAATGCGCCAACAAGAGTAACAAACACAAATCAAAAGAGTATCGAGGCAATAGAAATAGTATTACAAGAAAAACAAGACCTCGATCTCACTGCCCTTTGCTAACCCATGCTACTCTCTCTAACTTCTCCCCCTTTGTCACCAAGTGACACAAAAGGGAAAAGGCTCTTAGCCAGTCTACTCTTCTTCATCTTGATCCATGTCGTCGCCTCCATCATGTCCATGGCCGCCAGAAGATGAATCCTGCCCTCTGCGACGCTTGTACGTAGCTAGATGAGCTGCAGAAGGTACCGACCGTGGAGAAGATTGATCATCAAAGAGCTGGGTCGGTTGAGGATTTGGCAAAGAAAAGTTTAGATGACGACACATCTCTCCACCAGTAAAAAAGATCTTACCGGGAGGATGATGCTGAGCTGGAGCACCAGGAGGAGGGAAAGGCTGTGGTGGTGGCACATGAGTAGGAGCGGGCCCTGAAGGAGGATATACCCAAGGGTGAACCGGTGGAGGGTAGGCAGGTGGGCGAGGGAACACCTGACTCTGCTGGTAGGCCTGATAGCTGTCATGAGCACGAGAATACCAAGTGTACAGATTGGCCCCTTCTGGAACTGGCATGAACAACGCACCCATATACTGCAGAGCAGACTTAAATTCTGCAAATTCATCACTCAGGTACGTCTGCTGCCCTGCCAATTCATTCATCTCTCTCCGGGTGGCTGCGAGCTCTTCTTTCATCTCAGTACGCAGACTCCTCATCTCACCTATCAAAGAGTCATACCAAGGAGGGGCAGCTGCAGAAAAACCAGCACCAGGCGCTGGCACAAACGGTTGCATTGGAGCAGCAGGAGCAAAAGTAGGGGCCGGTGCTGGAGGAGGAGCATCATCACCAGGACGATCCAATTTGGGTTTGCTCCCAAGAGAGTTCAGGAAGATCTTCATCTGATGTTTCTTGATTTTGTTATCCCAACTCCTGACTTCATCCTCGGATACGCGCTGAGTCCTGGAGAGCAACAGGCCAATATAGGGAGCTAGAGGTAGTGCCCTATTGACCTCTCTGAAAATGGCATCATCAAATTCTCCCAAAAGAGTGGCTCCAATGTTTATTGTCCTGCCTGTCAGAAGATACAGCATAAACCAACTGCAGATGGGGAGAATCCTATCGCGGTTGCCACTGCGAACGAACAGAGTGCTTCGAAGTATGAGGTTGATCGAGGCCCCTCGCCGAATTTGACGGTTTTATCCACACTGATTTCCTCATCGTCAAGATCGAGGTACATAAATCTGATTTCTTTAAGTGGAGGATATTTGCCCCTCCAGAGGGCATCTTCATAGGCCATCTCATTTAAGTCGGTGCCAGAATCTGGAGTGCCCAATGCATGATTCATCTCTCGCCATCGTGATCTCCTGAACATGTCCATCGGTCGAGTGATAATAATTTGACTCGCCTCATCTTCGCAACTAGCAGAGTAGCAAAGAATTCACAGTGCTTCTCCTTGCACCAGGTCAACTTCTTGTTTGAAATCAATTACGCCAGTTCGAGTAGAGCTGAATATGGTGTGAACCTCAGTCCTGCAGATCGGTAATCTCATCCCAATCAACACAATGTGGGTCCCTAGGACCCCTTCTTGGAGTGTAAAAACACATATAAAGTTGTTTCAAACTTAGCGTAGAATTTGAAATCTTTGGTATCCTCTCACTTGTTGAGGGAACCATCTTGCATAAGGGATGACCCTTTTTTCTCGGGGTTTCCATGGACAATTTGAGGACCAAATTGTCCACGGGTTCATCCTCACCACCACGGTCTCAAGAACATCTTCATCTATCGGGTCCTCGGCAGTAAGTGACATCGTCAACATCCTCGGCGGTCACAAAAGAAGACCACGCAACCCGTTTCCAATTGTATCCTTGATCATGCTGTTGCTGTATATCCCCTCTAGTAGCTTTTCTTGTGCGAGGAGGAGCGGCATCGCTAGCCGCCTCATCAAAGTAATCAGATCACCCGGCCGCCATCACACGACGACCACTCGGTGTCTGCGCTTCGAGCCTTGCCAAACTTCTTCAATGAACGCGACATCTCGAATCACTCCTCGACCAAGTGCCCATCGACGAATCAATCCCACCGCCAAGTGCCCATCGACCAAGAGCCAACCACACCACGAGCCAACCCTAGACACAAACGCGGAAAAACTCTATTCAAAACCTAGAACTTCAGTAATCAAAGGAATTTATGGAATAAGAGGCGGGAAGCGCATCGAGCCCTAGAAGGAAGAGAAGAAGCCCGTGCGTGAGAGGATCGTCCCCAGGCCCTTCCCGGTAGGGGAAAGGAAGGGAACTCGACGGAGATGAAGCGCACGAATCAGGCCGTCCACGTTCAATCCCCTCGGTGGGAATCGAAGAGGAGGACGAGGGGAAGCCGCCGGTGGTGGTGGACGTCGCCGAAGTTCGCCGGAGAACCTTCCCCGGTGAGAAGAAGGAGCAGGGGCGGCGCCGGTTAGGAGTGGTGTGAGAGAAGAAATGAGTAAAGAGGGAGGCAGGGGGGGTGAGATTAAGGGCGATCTGCACGGTTAGGCCCCCATCGGACGGCGTCCGATGGCGGTCGGACGGCGTCCGATAGTACGACTGCAGCGTGGTAACAGCTTCGTCGGACGAGGTCGGGGAGAGGCCAGACGGCGTCCGACAGAAGAATTGCAGCGCGGATAAGACTTAGTCGGACTTCGTCCGATGGCTACCGGACGGCGTCCGACAGTGAGTATGCTTGGTATAAGCAAAACCTGCTTGACGGCGTCCGATGAAGAAAGCTAACAATAGCTGAAGATGCATCTGCGACCAGTGGGCCCCACCAATGCAAGAATTTTTATATAAAAATAGTGTTTTGAAGGGATATTCTCCATTTTTCCTCAAAGTTCAAGGAAAAATTCAAATGTGAGCAATTTGAAGTCATTTTAAATTTTAATTTTGAAGGGATAAGATTCTAAAGTGACAAAAGCGACCAAACCAAATTCAAAATCTCAAATTTTGATCTTATAGATCAAGAAAATGTGTGAACCCAAATTTTGCCTTGATTTCTTATATTGGCATGAAAATCGCGCATAGGGGTTCACTTTAGAGTTTAAGCACATGTTTTTGAATTTTGGCTCCTTTTCAAATATTTTCAACAATTTTGATGCCATATGATTTTCAAGAGAACAAATATGCATATGGAGCAAGTTTTTCAAAAGGGATAAGATTTTTCAAATTGAAAAGTTTGAAGTGATAAGAAGATAAAGAATAGTCTATTAATTCCAAATTTGTTTTTGGCTTGAAATATAGGACAAGAATGTGCTAACCCAAAATCAAATTTATCTTTTCACCACTAGAGGGAGTTTTGGGATCATGAGTTGAAATTAAACTCCCCCTAAATGTGACAAGGGTCAAAAGTAAATGGAAAAATTCAAATAAGACCCAAAAAGTCACAAAAACCAATTAACACGCATTTGATCTATCTAGTATGTTGAGTTCATTTCTTAATTTGCAAAACCGTGCCTCATCTAAGGGTTTGGTGAAAATATCCGTCAATTGGTCTACCGTTCGCACGTTGGCAAGCACAACGTCACCCTTTGCAACATGGTCACGAATAAAGTGATGTCGGATGTTTATGTGCTTTGTACGGGAATGTTGGACCGGATTGTTAGCTATTTTCACCGCACTTTCATTATCGCATAGAAGTGGCACTTTTTCAAATTTTAGCCCAAAGTCACTAAGCATCCGTGTCATGTACAAGAGTTGAGCACAACAACTCCCCGCCGCTACATATTCCGCTTCCGCGGTAGATAGCGGCATAGCGCCACGGAGTTTTGCTTCCTCGAAGTCCATGACACGAGTGAGCGTCCTAGCATGTGACAACCCCCCGAGGTGCTTTTGCGATCAATTTTGCAACCGGCATAATTCGAGTCGGAATAGCCAAGAACCTCAACACGCGCTCCCTTGGGGTACCAAAGTCCTAGGCTAGTAGTGATTTTTAAATATCTCAAAATGCGTTTTACGGCAATAAGATGCACTTCTTTAGGGAATGCTTGAAAGCGAGCACACATGCACACACTAAACATAAAATCGGGTCGAGAAGCGGTGAGATAGAGAAGCGAACCGATCATGGAGCGATAAAGCTTTTGGTCCACGGGCTTTCCATCTTCATTCAAGTCAAAATGCCCATAAGTGGCCATTGATGTTTTGATCGATTTGCAATCGTCCATAGAAAACCGCTTGAGAAGGTCCTTTGTATATTTTTCTTGACAAATGAAGGTCCCTTCTCGAAGTTGCTTGATTTGAAATCCAAGGAAAAAAGTGAGTTCTCCAATCATGGACATTTCGAACTCCTTGGACATCATTTCTTTAAAGTCCTTGCATTTAGCTTTGTTAGTGCATCCAAAGATAATAGGCTTGAGAAACAATGTGGAATCAATCGAACCGGTTTTAAATCCCTTTTCTAAGAGGAAGTCTCTAAGGCACTCATACCATGCTCTAGGAGCTTGCTTGAGACCGTATAGCTCCTTAGTGAGCTTATAGACATGGTTTGGGTGTTTGAGGTTTTCAAAACCGGACGGTTGCTTGACATAAACAAGTTCATCAATAAAACCATTTAAGAAAACACTCTTAACATCCATTTGAAAGAGAGTTATGTTATAGAGAGAGGCGAATGCCAAGAGTAACCGTATAGCTTCAAGTCGAGCAACGGGGGCGTAGGTTTCTCCATAGTCAAGTCCTTCGATTTGTGTGAAACCTTACGCCACCAATCTTGCTTTGTTTCGCACCACTTCACCGTTCTCATCTTGTTTGTTGTGAAAGACCCATTTGGTTCCAATAACATTGTGATCCTTCGGTCTTTCCACAAGCTCCCAAACTTCATTGCGGGCGAAGTTATTTAATTCTTCGTGTATGGCGTTCACCCAATCTGCATCCGCCAATGCCTCATCAATGGACCTAGGCTCAACAATAGACACAAAGGCGTGATGCTCACAATAATTAGCGGTATGAGAACGGGTTCTTACACCTTGATTGAGATTGCCAATGACTTGATCTAGGGGATGATCCTTGGAGAGAGAGCGGTGTTGTTGGACGGGTACTTGTAGATCAACGCCTCCCCCTTGAGCTTGATCAACTTCAAAGTTTGCATCTCCGTCCACCGCTTGGTCTTGGATTGTTGGAGAGGTGTCTTGAGCTTGATTATCAATGGAGGTGGTGGAGGAGACGTCTTCAACTTTTGGCACCTCTGGTGAGGATCGAATTTCCCCCAACTCCTTGGCTTCATGTGGTAGCTCATCACCTACATTTCTTGACAAACTTAACATCATAGGCTTCCTCAACTAACACAAAACTCCTAGCTCATCACCTACATTTCTTCACTTTGCGAGCCATTAGTTTCATCAAACTTAACATCATAGGCTTCCTCAACTAACCCGGTAGAATTATTAAAAACTCGAAAAGCTTTGGAGCGAGAGGAATAGCCTAGCATGATACCAACATCACACCTCTTTTGGAACTTACCCAAATGAGTCCTTTTCTTATAGATGTATACCTTACAACTAAAGACTCGAAAGTAAGAGATGTTGGGTCTTCGTCCCACTAGTAGTTCATATGAGGTCTTGTGAAGAAGTCGGTGGAGGTAGAGACGGTTGATGGCATGGCACGCCGTGTTGATGGCTTTCGCCCAAAAAGCATGCGGCGTGTTATACTCGTCAAGCATTGATCTTGCCATCTCTATCAACGTACGGTTCTTCCTCTCCACCACTCCATTTTGTTGGGGAGTGTAGGCCGCCGAGAATTCGTGCTTGACTCCTAGCTCATCACAAAATTCCTCAACATTTGTGTTAGTAAACTCGGTGCCGTTATCACTCCTCACCTTTTTAATAAAAGAGTCAAATTCCTTTTGAGCTTTTACAGCAAATCTTTTAAACACATCACCGGCAAGTGATTTATTTGCAAGGAAAAATACCCAAGTGAAGCGAGAGAAATCATCGACAATCACATGACAATAAGAATTACGCCTATGCTCGCATAGGTGGTTGGGCCAAATAAATCCATATGCAAAAATTCAAGTGGTCGGGATGTAGACATGAATGTTGACGGCGTGCTCTCCGCTCAACCACTGCGGATCACACCCCTAGTCAGATTTCTATCCTGCTAGCCTATCAGCCGAGCTCAGTTCGATTTGAGCGTAGGACGCAGCAAAGAGCAACACACGGGGTTTACCCAGGTTCGGACCCCCTCGCGGGTAATAGTCCTACTCCTGTCGAGCCTTAGCTCTTTTCCGTGTTGTGGTTGTATGAGATGTGGTTACAGAATGTTTCGGAACCTCCCCTCCCTCCTCTCTCCGCCTCTTTTATACAAGCCTTGAGCCATGGAGAGAGCCAGTGGGGTAGGCAAACAAGATTTCTGTGACAAGATAATCGATAAGACATGTGGGACACGACAGGAGAGACGGAAACGTGCTGCTACGGCGCCGCACACGCGAGCCCCGCAAGTGGCTTCGACCCCAGAACGCCCAATGAGCGTAGGTAAGGGCCCAACTTTGTTCTTCCGACGCAGGCGGCGAGCTTGATGATGGCAAACTCTCTCGCCGGTCAATTCCGGCTGCGCCACGGTGGATTAGTGGTCGCTCAGAGGTCACCGTGGCGGTAATCATCTCTTCATCTCGTTTATCCGGGTAATGTCGCATTGAATGCGCCGTCTTCGCACAAGGGAAGCCTTCGCTCGAAGACTCGCCGAACGCCGCCACGCGGGCCCTCAAGGTGATGGGAGACCTTACGCGCCGAGGGTTTCCGCCACGCGCCCGCTTCGACGCTGGGGCCCTCGCCCGGCGAAGATGACGGTTAGCCAGTGTGCCGGGTCGTCGCCGCCGACGTGTGGGCCCTCGCCCGGTCTTCGAGGGGCTCGCCACGCCATTGGGCTCGATCGCTCGCTGACGCGTGGGGCCCGCTGAAAGGCCGAGGGGCTCGCCACGCCATTGGGCTCGATTGCCCGCTCGACGAGTGGGCCCGCCTGAGCGCTGAGAGAGGCTCGCCCACGCCATTGGGCTCGACGCCCGCTTAACGCGTGGCCCCGCCTGAAGCGCCGAGGGTTCGCCCACGACTGGGCTCGACCGCACGCACCGACGTGGGGCCCGCTTAGAGCTGAGGTTTCGCCACGCATGCTGGGCTCGACGCTCACCGACGTGGGGTCCGCTGGTTACCGAGGGCTCGCCACGCGCTGGGCTCGATCGTCGCCGACGCGTGGGGCCCGCTTAATCTTCTCAGACTCTTTGAACCGGTATTTATTACACCGACAAGAGTCTCGGGTCCACTATGATACGCGAACCGTCAGCGCCGATATTTTTTCCGCTTTCATGCGGCGGAGATGAATCATGGGGGCCCACTCTCCGCAGCTGTCAGACGCTCGATTCTCCACCTGCGACGATCTCTTTTGGGAAGCTGCGTCGCTGCTCGTGAAAACCGGCGCTGGGCAATGATGCTGCCAAGCAAGTGGGGACGGAATCCAAACCGTCGCGCTCGCTTCCACCTCCTATAAAAGCTTCTCTTCTCTGCGACGAATCCTTTTGTACGCCAAGTCCTCAAACCGCCAATCGCCTCCTTCGCCACTGCCACTCCCTTTTTCGCCAACTCCACCACCATCTTCCATGGCGCCCAAACGCAGCAAGGGTCGCCGCGGTGACGCTGCTCCGGCCGCGACGTCCTCTGGGCCAGCTCTGCCCGTCTCCGCCGCCGACGAAGACATGGTGACGCGGCTTCAAGTGTTCGTGCCACCAACCTCCGCCCGGTTCCGCTACGGCACCATTGCGCCACGCCCCCGCGACGGAGAGATCGTGACATTCACCTGGGCGGTGCTGGCCGGGCTCGTCCCGCCATATTCCGAGTTCTTCTTGGGGGTGCTCGCCTTCTACGAGATCCAGGCGGCTCACCTTCCCCCCAACTCCGTTGTCGCGCTGGCCATCTTTGCCCACCTCTGCGAGATGTTCGTGGGGGTGATGCCAAACCTCCCGCTCTGGCGCCGGCTCTTCACGCTGCACGCGAGCTCGCGCGCAAGCGGGGCTATTGGGAGCTGCTACTTCACGCTCCGCGAAGCCGCCGCCTTCATCCCGGTCGCGGTCAAGTCCAACTGGAAGGATAGCACCGACATCGGTCAGACGTGGAGGACTCCGGTGCTGCGACGATCTTGCTCTCCCCGAGGGTCCCGCGAACCTTGCGGTGGGGTCTACGCCTGACGACTCGACGGAACTGGAAGTGATGCTGGCGCGCATCGCTGAGCTCCGCCGCAACGGGCTCACCGGAACCCACGTCGCGGCGGATTTTTTGCGGCGCCGCCTCTGCCCGCTCCATATGAGGACACGTCCTGCCTGGCAGTACTACGGCGATGACAACAGAGTCCACGTCGCCCCCGGAGGTGAGTGCTCTTTCATTCTCTTTGGGTCTCTTGTCTTTTTGGAACGCCGTTTGCTTGACTTTTGTCTCTTTGCCAACTCGCGACTTCCTTTCTTGTTCGCCCACCAGAGGAACGGTTCGGACGACGTGTTCGGCAGATGGTGGTGGGCTTCTGTATATGGCGCCCGCGCGACTTCTCTTCGCGAGCATCCTCCCCCTCTGCGACTGGGACCCACGGGAGCGCAACCAATACTTGCGCGCGTTGCCTCCTATGGAGGTCTCTGGTCCTGCGGTCCAAGTGGCTCGGGGACCTTTGCAGATCCGCGATCCTCCGCCAACGACCGCCGAAGCTCCCGCGTCACGCTGCTCCTCTGCTGTGTGGCGGCCGACTCAAGCGCTCTCGAAGCGCGCCTCGCCCTCTCCTCGGACGACGACGATGAGGAGGAGAGACGAGCCCAAAGAGAGCTCGCCGAGTCGCGGCCGCTTGTTTTCTCGGCCCCCCGGTGGGGCCTTTGTTGCCGACGCCGCTCACGCTCGGGCTGGAGAGCGCGGCGATTTTCCGAATCGGCGCCGCTGGCCGGTTTTCTCGTCTGGCACCTCTGGCCGCCGCCGCCAACACGCCGGCTCCTCTTGCGCCGACGCCGCTTTGACGACTCGGCCGCGGATCGCGCTGCCGCCTCCGCGACTCAGCGGCTTTGACGCTGTTCTTCCTCTTTCACCTTCGGGGGACGTCGCCTCAGGTGTCTTTCTCTGCACTCATGCACACTTTTGCGTTAGGGTTAGCATGCTGCACATTTTTCGCATACCTGAACCCTTTTTGTTTTTCCTTTATGGAATTAGGGCGGACTCTGGAGCTTCCGGCTCTGGTCCTCGCGGTCCGCCAGCCCCCGGCGCGCCCGCGGCTCCCTCGACGGAGACGAGATCTCCGCGCTGAGATCGCTGGCCGGAGCTAAGGCCGAGGACCATCCGGCCGCCGCGGCCGATGTCGACGCCGGCCGCTTATCGCCGCCGACGTCGGGCGCCTTCGAGGCGCCAGGTTCTTGCCCACACTGGCGGCACGGAAGGCGCTCGCTTCAGCGTCGCGGGCGTTAGCGAAGCTGCGCGCGGCGCTTGAGCAGCGACCGCCCGTGAGGGAGACGGCGACCAGCGAGGCTGCGGCGGCGCAGCCGCCGCCTCGGCCACCAAGGACGTCGAAGATCTTCCCGCAGAGCATTCTGAGCTCCTCCGGGTCCTCGCCGACATGCTGCGGACCGCCTACCGCAGCTTCCGGGACGTCTTGTATCCGTTAGGCGCCACCAGACGCTTCATTGGAGGAGATAACCCAAGAAGACACCGGCGTGATGGGCCGCGCCGCCGAGGCCCTGCGCGACCTGTCGGTGGTGATGCGGGCGCGGGCGATCGAAGACGGTCGCCAAGGCGCTCTCGAAGCAGCACGGTTCGTCTTGGACAACTGCCTTGCCCAAAACGCCTCGTTCGACCTCGACGCCGCCACCGGGGAACCTTCGCGTTAGTTGGACCCGATCGAGCGACCTCGGGTCGAGGTTGCCACCGGCCGCGTATCCATGATGGGCGGCGCTGCTTCAGCAGAAGATGATGACGACGAGGAGTAGCTGAACTCCTTTGCTTGTCTCGTCTTGTAAATAAAACCTGTTAATGCAAACTTTTGCTTTTTCGCTATGAGTTTCGATTAAACTTTTGCGCAAACTCTTATCTGCGAAAAGAACTGGGGCACCCGAACGCAAAAAGCTTTAGACAGAGCGTTCTATTGAAAGTGAGCGCTTTTTCCTTAGGCATCTGGTTACTTCAACCCTTATGGCCTCTCGGCAAACCGATCTTGAACGTTACGTGGCGAGAACTCGGCTTCCGGAAGTGGTCTAGTCGCTGGTGCCGTCTGGCACGCTGTTCAGACCGAAAGCAGACACACCAGCTAGAACCCGCATCGCCTCGCCTTAGCCAACCGCAAGTTCAGCGCTCACCCTTGCAACTAAGGGGCCATCACTTTAAGTACTTTTTTTCGCTACCGACTTTCAATGCAGAATGCTTCCTAATGACTTTTTATGCTAAGCAACTAATCGCCAAAAGTTTTAGATAGAACGCTCACTGCAAGTGAGCGCTTTTTCCTTAGGCATCTCGTTACTTTAACCCTTATGGCCTCTCGGCGAACCGACCTTAAACGTTGTATGGCGAGAACTCACTTCCGGAAGTGGTCTAGTCATTTGGTGCCGTCGTTGCTGCTGTTTAGACCGAAAGGCAGACACACCAAAGCTAGAACCCGCCTTCCGTCGTCTCGCTTTCGCCCGGCAAGCAAGTTCAGCGTTAAGCCCTTGCAACTAAGGGCCATCGGTCTTAAGTACTTTTTCGCTACCGACTTTCAATGAATGCTTTCTAACAGACTTAAGGCGAAAAAGAACAGATGCCCATAGAGAGAGAACTTATCTTTATATTGCAGATGGCTTTGTATAATGCAGCCCCGAGGCGAAGCGGGAAGGAGGAAGACCTCGCCGCTTCGGCTCCAAAGGAAGGCCAAAAAGCTCTTGAACCGCTACTCACGGTAGAACTTCCTCACCGCCGACGCTCCAAGTGTTCGCCAATTCGCGACCGTCCTCGAACGCGACTCGACCGAGCTCTGGCGGGAGATCGAGACCACCTTGAAGGGCCCTCCACGGGGAGACGACTTGTTATGCCCGCTGCATACCAACCTCATAAGAAGACGAGGTCGCCCATCGCCAGTGTTCTTCACACACCCGCTTTGCTTGATAACGGCGCAGAGCTCGCTGATACTGGCGGCTCGATCGCCGCCTGCTCTCGATCTCCTCCAGGAGATTTACTTCATCCTGACGCCGGTCAGGGTCTCCGTCTTCGCTGAACGCCGCCTCCCTTGGGGAGCCGAAGGTGAGCTCCGACGGGAGCACCGCTTCGGAACCATACACCAGGAAAAAGAGGGTCTCGCCAGTGGCTCTGTTGGGAGTTATCCGCAGCGCCCACAACACAGTGGGGACTTCTTCCGCCCAGCGCTTGCCGCGCTTCTCGAGGCGGTCGAACGCCCTTGTCTTGAGTCCTCTGAGTACTTCCGCGTTTGCCCGCTCCACTTGCCCATTGCTCTTCGGATGCGCGACGGAGGCGAAGCACAGCTTGGTACCCAGCTCTTCGCACCAGTCTTCGAAATCGGCACTTTTGAAATGAGCGCCGTTGTCGGTGATGATTTTGCTGGCGACACCGAACCGGACGAAGATGCTCTTCATGAACTTTATGGCAGCAGCGGACGTGATCGCCGGGACTGGCGAGGCTTCAACCCACTTGATGAACTTGTCGACGGCGACGAACAGATGTGTGTAACCTCTGGTCACCCGCGGGAACGGGCCCAGGATGTCCAGCCCCCAGACCGCGAACGGCCAGGAGAGCGGCATGGTTTGCAACGCCTGGGCCGGTCGGTGGATCAGCTTAGCATGAAATTGGCACGCTTCGCATCTCCTCACCAGCTCGAAGGCATCCTGGAGGGCAGTAGGCCAATAGAAGCCGTGGCGGAAGACCTTTCCAACCAACGCCCGGCTCCCTGAGTGGCTCCCGCACATGCCTCCATGGATCTCAGAGAGGATTGCACTCCCCGCTTCCCGAGTGACGCACTTCAGTAGAACTCCGTTTGCACCACGGCGTCATGTGTCCCCACCTACTGGCGTAGCGCTTGGCCTTGCGCGCTATCTTCTCAGCCGACGCGTCATCGTCGGGGATCACTCCGTCCCGTAGGTAGGCTAGGATCTGATCCATCCACTGACCTTCCCGGACGAGCGTGACGACGTTAGCATTGTCGCCGACGTACTCTGTCTGGCCAGGCATTGCCGCCTCGGCAGTTCTTCCGCCTCCTCCCTCCAACCGGGGAGCTGTGGCGGGAATGGTGACGTCTCCTCCAGATGCGGGAGTTGCGCCAGGAAAGGTGTCGTCCCCACCAGAATCGGGGGCTGCGACAGACGGCCGCGTGAGTCTTTCTTCAAAAACCCCGGGCGGAACAGGTGCCCTCGACGAGGCAATTTGGGACAGTTCATCCGCCATATAGTTGTCGCGGCGAGGGACGTGCGCGAAGCCCAAACCCTCAAAGTGCTGCTCCAACCGGCGCACCTCCGCCAGGTAGGCCGCCATGACGGGATCGCGCAGTGAATTCCTTCCTCGCTGGTTGATGACCAGAGAGAGTCGCCTTGACTTGCAACCACGGATGCCGAGGGTCGGCCACCCCGAGCCCGGCGAGCAGCAGCCCTTCAGACCAGGACGTTGTTGGTAGCGCTGAATTCCAGCACCACCAAGTGCGAACGATGTCGCCGGTGGGAGACACCAGGCGACACCAACCCCAAATTTCAAGCGGAACGAGCCGTCAAGAAGAGAGTCCACGGCGAGGGTCTTGGGTGCCTTCACTTTCTTCGTCCGCCGAGTCCACTCACCGAGCGAACTCCGGTGAGCTTGCCCTTTGATGGCCGCTCGAAGCGAACTTGAGGTCGAATTCGCCACCCATGGCCCACTTGGCGTCTGCTGTCGTCGCCTCGCGGTTGAAGAGGATCTCCGCAAAGGGTACTTGGTCAAGACGGTGATCTCGCCCTGGAAGTAGTGACGTTGACTTCCGGACGCCTGTCGACGGCGCGAGAGCATCTTCGGTGTTGTGAATATCTTGTCTCGGCGTCGGGAGGACTTTGCTAACGTAGTAGATGGGGCGCTGAACACCTTCTCTTTCCGCCACCAAAGACCTGCTGACCACCGGGGTTCGCCGCGACAAAAGGATCGCGGCTCGCCGGGTCCGGGCGACGAAAGACAGGCGGGAAGTGAGATACTTCTTGACCCGTTGAACGCCACATGCGCCTCCGCGATCCACTCGAATTGGTTGGTCTTCTTGAGAACTGAGTAGAGGAGGCTTTTATCCCCAGAGAGCTATAAGCTGCCCAGGGAAGTCAGCGACCACCAAGCACCGTGATCTCCGCCAAGTCGCGTCGGGGGCTTCATGTTCTCGATCGCCGCAATCTTGTCAGGGTTCGCCTCAATCCCCCTCTGGGAGACGAGGAAACCTAGCAACTTGCCCGACGGAACGGCAAATACACACTTCTCAGGGTTGAGCTTGATGCAGTCCTTTCTCAAGTTGGCGAAGGTTTCCTTCAGGTCGCCGATCAACTCCTCCGCCTTCTTGGACTTCACCACCAGGTCGTCGACGTACACCTCCAAGTTCCGCCCTATCTGAGGGCGGTGAGCAATATGCATGGCCCTCTGGTAGGTCGGGCCTGCATTCTTCAATCCGAACGCCATTCTTGTATAATAGTAGACGCCCATGGGCGTCACGAAGGCGGTCTTGTCTTCATCTTCTTTGGCCATGCTAATCTGGTGGTACCCGGAGTACGCATCCAGAAAGCACAGCTGCTCGCACCCCGCCGTGGAGTCGACGATGAGGTCGATGCGGGGCAGCGGGTATGGATCATTCGGGCATGCCTTGTTAAGGTCGGTGAAGTCCACGCACATCCTCCACCGCCCGTTGGATTTCTTGACGAGGACGGGGTTCGCGAGCCACCTGGGATGGGCGACGCTCCGAACGACCCCCGCCCTTAAAAGCTTGTCCACCTCCTGGCGGATAACGTCCTGGCGCTCCACCGACTGCTTCCGGACCTTCTGCATAACCGGTCGCACACCGGGGAACGTTGCCAGCTTGTGCTCAATCACCTCCCTGGGGACCCCAGCCATGTCGGACGGTTGCTATGCAAACACGTCTACGTTAGACTGGAGGAAGGAGACGAGCGCGCCTTCCTATTTGGCGCTGAGAGAGGCGCCCACCCGAACGGTCTTCGCCGGGTCTGACTCACTCAGGGAGATCGCCTTAGCCTCCGCGGACGAACCGGGGGAGGCACGGATCTTCGCCGGAGGAGCTCCCAGAGTCGAAGCTTCAACCTTCTGGGCGCTGATTGCCCCCGCCAAAGCGAGAGCGTCCTTGTCGCAGCGGAGCGCCTCCGGGCGGTCCACTGTCAAGACGATGGGGCCAGCGGGCCCTGGGATCTTCACCACCATGTACGCATAGTGGCAGGCTGTCATGAACTTGGTCAGCGCCGGCCGACCTAGTATGGCGTTGTACGGGAGGTCGAAGTCCGCCACCTCGAACTCGAGCATCTCCGACGGAAGTTGTTGAGCCCCAAACGTCACCGGGAGGCCGACGCGCGCCCTGAAGGGACGGACTCGGCCCGCCGCGCGATGTCAAGAACGGAGCGCGGTGAAGCTCTCGCTGCTGGATCTCGAGCGCCTTGGCGACTTCGAGGCGGAGAGGAGGTTGAGAGAACTCCTCCGTCGACCAAAGACCCGCCCTAGCTTGACATTCCGGACCGTGGGCGCAACCACGATCGGGAGATGCCCCGGGCCGGTGGGGTGATCGGCCTGACTGAACGCGATCGGTTGCTCCGACCATGCCACCGCCTTGTCGACCCCACGCTGGCACGCGGCGGCGACACCTCCTCATCGCACGCTTAAAGCTGGCGTGGGGCGGATAGGTGGTCGATCCGCCGTGGATGACGGCGACCTCGCGCTCCACTTGCTGGAAGCCAAGCGAAGCCGCTTCCTTACCCTTGCCGCTGCCGGACGCTTGCTGCTGCTCGCAATGTTTAAAATAGCGGGCTATAGCGGTGCTATAGCGGCTGGAAGAGCACGGCGCTACGATATTGTGTATTCTTGCGCTATCACCGCTATTGGCGCTATCGCACCAGAAAGCGCGCTAAATCACATAGCGGACAACGCTATTTAGCAGCGCTAATTGTCTTTGGGAGGAATTGCAGCAGACGGCTTGGGAGGAATTGCAGCAACGCTATTTACCAAGCTAGGCACTGATGATGAGAGGCGGCTTGGGGCTTGGCATTCGGTATTTGACAAAGACCAAAGACAAAGCGGCCGGTGATTTAGCCGACGTGGGGTGTGATGCTCATCGCTGCCGCAGCGCCACCAAAGAAAAGGCTACTCCTCTGCCTCCTGCACCTGTGAATATCTGCTGCAATTACTGCTGTCTAAAGCAGTAAATTTCATGTGCATTTTGCAAACTGCTAAACGGCATAGCGGCGCTATAGCGCCTGCTATAGCTGTCATAGCGGCTGGACGAAGCCACCGCTAAATGCTATAGCCCGCGATTTTAAACATTGGCTGCTCGTGGACGCGCTTGTCCACCAACTTACTGACGACATGGCAATCGGCCAAGTCGTGGGAATTGTTGCGGTGGATGGGACAGTAAGCCCCCCGCTCCACTCATGGAGACGGCGGTCTCGCTCGTCGTCGTGGCCGCGGGGGCCGCCGTGATCACGGTAGCCGCTTCGCCGCCCTGCGGGACCATTCCTACCGCTGCTGCCGCCGCGCCTCCACCGCTGACCTCCTCCTTTCTTCGCCCGCCCGCGCTGCCTGCGGCCGCCGCCGTCTTCGTCGTCGTCGCGCTCGGCTGCGAGGACTCGTCGGTCTCGGCCGCCTTACGCTTCTTCTTGTCCTTGCCGCCGGGGTTTCTCGAGGTCCCCGCCTCGGTACCCCCAGCGGTCCCTGCCCTCGCGGCCGGGCGGAAGCGAGCCTCCGCTTGAAGGGCACACTTGTGGGTCAGGGTGAAGAGCTCCTCCGTCGTCTTGATCTTGCGGGTGGCCATCTTCTCCTTAACCCTGGGGTCTCGGGCGCCTCTCCTGAAGGCCGTGACAACGGCGTCGATGGAGATGTCAGGGATGGTGTTGTGAACCTGACTGAAGCGCCGGATGTAGTCGCACAGCGACTCCCCCTTCTTCTGCTCCACATTGTGGAGATCGTCTTCAACCCCGGGCTGCTCGAAGGTGCCCTGAAAGTTGGTGATGAAGAGCTCCGAGAGCTCCTTCCACGACCCCACTTACTCCGGGGGTAGGTTCATGAGCCACGAGCGGGCTCCGCCGGTGAGGACCGCGGGGAAGTAGTTCGCCAGAACCTTCCCCGACCGTCCAGTCGGCTGCATCACCGTAGTGTAGATCTGCAAGAACTCGTCAGGGTTGGTGGAGCCGTCGTACTTCTCGATGGGGGCCGGTCGAAACCTCTCCGCCATCGGACGCGCGCTCTCTTGAAAAAGCGCGCAACCGACGCCGAGAGCCTCTGCTCTGGACGCTGCCCTCGTCCGTCGCTTCGCGCCTGGCGGCGCCAAGAGGCGCCGCCGCTGGCCGGGCAACCTCACGGAGCTATTTGGTCCCCATGACGGCGGCGTCGGCCACATGTCGCAAGATTTCGGTCGCGCCCGGCGGAGCTTGTCGCAGATCCTCTCCATGCACGATGGTGGCGGTCCTCGAGATGGGACCGAGGTCCGTCCACCGCCATTTATGCCCGGTCGATCCCTCTGGAGTCGCCTGCTCTGTCGCGCCCCCCCTCCCCGCCAGAGATCTGCGAGAGGGGTGCGAGGGCAAGAAAGAGTGGGAAGAAGCGGAAACGCCGGTTCCCGCACCTCCCGAAACTTGCACCACCGCCCCAAGCGGCATCGACGAAGGGCCAAATCAAGCTAGCCACGGTGCCGCCGGGGAGTCCGGAGTCACCGGAACCGGTGGGTTGTCCAGCAGGGCCCTGGCCGCATGGAGGTTTTGTGCTAGGGTGCACTCCTCCAAGGCCAGACGTCGCCTAGCTTGAGCGGGGCGGCTGCTTTCCGCCAGGGTTCCAACCCTCGGCGGATGGCTACCGCCTGGCTGGTCTATCGCCATCGCCATGCCGCGCTCTCGATGGCGCCTCGATCCATCGCGATCGCCGATCCGCCATCGATGAAGTCAAGAGCAGAGGCGATGCTAGCGCTCCCTACTGGCGCGCCATTGACGGCGTGCTCTCCGCTCAACCACTGCGGATCACACCCCTAGTCAGATTTCTATCCTGCTAGCCTATCAGCCGAGCTCAGTTCGATTTGAGCGTAGGACGCAGCAAAGAGCAACACACGGGGTTTACCCAGGTTCGGACCCCCTCGCGGGTAATAGTACTACTCCTGCCGAGCCTTAGCTCTTTTCCGTGTTGTGGTTGTATGAGATGTGGTTACAGAATGTTTCGGAACCTCCCCTCCCTCCTCTCTCCGCCTCTTTTATACAAGCCTCGAGCCGGCGAAGAGAGCCGTAGGGGTAGGCAACAAGATTTCTCTCAATGCAATGCGATAAGACATGTGAGACACGACAGGAGAGACGAAACCGGTTGCTCTGGCGCCGCCACGCGAGCCCGCAAGTAACCGACCCGCAGAACGCTCAAGAGAGGCTGCAAGGGCCCAACTTGTTCTTCCGACGCGGCGGCGAGCTTGATGATGGCAAACTCTCTCGCCGGTCAATTCCGCTGCGCCACGATGATGGTTGGTCGAGCTAGAGGTCACTGTGGCGGTAATCATCTCTTCATCTGTTTATCCGCGCGTAATGTCGCATTGAATGCGCTCGTCTTCGCAGCGAGGAAGCCTTCGCCGAAGACTCTTCGAACGCCGCCACGCGGCCCGCTTGATGGGAGACCCTTACGCCGCCGAGGGCTCGCCACGCGCCCGCCGACACGTGGGGCCCTCGCCCGTGTGATGGGCTCGCCCACGCTGCTGGGCTGGTCGCCCGCCGACGTGTGGGGCCTCGTCCGGTCTTCGAGGGCTCGCCAGCGTATTGGGCCTGATCGCCCTTTGATCGTGGGGCCCGCTTGAACGCCGAGGGGCTCGCCACGCCATTGGGCTGATCGCCCGCGACGATGGGGCCCGCAAGCAGGCCGAGGGGCTCGCCACGCCATTGGGCTTGATCCCCCTGAGCGGCTGAGGGCTCGCCACGCCACTGGGCCTCGATCGCCCACCGACGCGTGGAGCCCGCTTGATCTTCTCAGGACTCTTTGTACCCCGGTATTTATTACACCGACAAATGTCTTAGTCGGATGAGAATTAGCCACTTACTTGCCGACTTGGCACGAGCTACATAGACGATTTTTCTCGAATTTGACATCCTTCACTCCAACAACCAAGTTGTCTTTAAAAACCTTTTTCAAAGTGCCCATTCCAACATTTCCAAGACGTCTATGCCATAACCAACCAAGAGTGGTTTGAGCAATAAGACAAGTCTTGATTTGAGAAGATTCACGATTTGAAAAATCAACCAAATATAAGTTTTGAAACCGGGTGCCTTCAAATGCAACACTTTGATCCTTGGTGGAATCAACACAAACTCCGTTAACCGAAAAGAAGCAATCAAAGCTTAAATCGCACACTTGAGCAACGGAGAGGAGATTAAAGTTACAAGCTTCCACCAAGAGAACATTAGAGATGGATAGGTCATTGGATATTGCAATTTTACCTATACCCTTTACCTTTCGCTTGGAGTTGTCCCCAAATGTGATCTTGTGTTCGGGGTCCTTCTCTTCTTCTAGTGAGGTAAACATATTTGAGCTACCGGTTATGTGTTGGGTGCAACCGCTATCAAATATCCAATGCCGACCACCCCTCTTGTAGTTCACCTACACACACAAATTCAAGCTTGAGTTTTAGGTACCCAAGACTTCTTCTTGGGTCCTTTTGAGTTAGTCATCAAACATTTTGGCACCCAAATAGCTTTTACATTCTTCTTATCATTTGGTGCATCAACATACTTAGCATAAGTAGAGCTATTTTTCCTCATAAGCATGTAGCTAGCATCAAGCACTTAAGTTTTATACATGAATTGAGATGATTTAGCAAGACTACAAGCAATGGCTTTGTGTTTCTCATTTTTACAAATGTGGCAACAGGTCCCTCCCTTAACAAAAGTTAGCTTGGGCTTACCCCAACCGCCCTTGGGCAAAACCCCGGGATAAAATCCCAAACCATACTTACCCAAGGTGTACCTTTGCTCCCGAAGCACCTTGTTAAGAGAGTTGTTCCCCACAAGCAATTTAGCCAAGTTAGAGTCTAGTTGCTCAATTCTATCCTTTAGAAGCAAATTTTCCTTAACTAGCTCATTAGCACATTTAGCAACACCACAAGTACCAATAGAACAAGCATTTTCATTTAAAGTACTAGCACTAGTGGGTGAAGATGAGCTAGCATTAGGTGTGATAGTGGGTGACAAGCTCAAAGATGTGTCATGAGACAAGCTAAGTGAACCATTTATAGAATCAATCAAGTCACAAGTCACACCAACATTGCATTTTTCAATTGAGCAATCAAGAGGAGTTTCATCATCAACATTAGAGCTAGCTAATTTGTTCTCTAGAATTTCAACTTGTAAATTTAGAGTTTCGTAATCATCTTCTAGAGTCTCATGTTTTTCAAGCAAGATCTCAAATTCATTTGCAAACTCTTTATGCACTTTTACTAACTTTTTCCTTTTAGATTTTTTCTTCTCTAAAGCATTATTCAAATCATCAATCAAAAGCTTAAGCTTACTTTTAGAGAGGTGCTCATTTGTTACCTTCTCCTCTAGTGCCATGAGACACATGGGAGGTGTAGGATTGTTGATGGCAACTCGGACACCTTGGTATTTTCATTGTCGGAGGAGTCCGCCCAAGAGCCTTCATCGTCGGTGATCCATTCCCCGACCACATCTTCTTGTATGTTGGCGGTGAGACAAAGCTTTTGCTTGGGAAGGGCCGGAGGAGCATTTTCCTTGATCGCAAGTCCGGCTAGCCCATGAGCTCTAGTGTCTTCTTCTTCGGAGGAGAATTGAGAGGATGATGAGCTTGAGCTATCTTCCTTTTTGATCCTTTGACCGGCAAGATCCTTTTTCTTGTCCTTGGATTTGTGATTGCTCCTGCGGTAGTGACGGTACTTCTTCTTGTCGTCATCCTCATTTTCTTCTTGATTCCTTGTCTTGTGCTTGCTCTTTTTGTTTCTCGGGCAATCTGCCGTCAAGTGACCCTTCTCTCCGCATTCATAGCAACGCATCTCGGAAATGGGTCTTCGTCTTGAAGAGGATGATCCACCGCGGAAGCTCATTTTCTTGATCAACTTTCTTGATCGCTTGACAAGGAAGGCCAATTCTTCAATCTCCGGAATTGCATCATCAGAGTCATCATCATCCTCTTCATCCTCAAGCTTCTTCTTCCCACTTTTGGCTTTGGCGGGGAGAGCAATTAACTTCTTGTTGAGCAAGGATTCTTTACTTTCGAGAAGTCGCATCTCATAAGAGTTGAGTTGACCGAGTAGCTTGGTTGGAGTCATCTTCTTGAGCTTTGACTTGGATGCTCGAATTAAGGTCACAAGTGGATTGAAGCTAAATGGCACAACATCAAGCATCTTTCGACAAACGTCAATGTCCTCCAAAACCTTTCTATCCGAGCATCCGGCAATTTCATTGACACTTTCATTAGGGAGCATTTTGAATTGATCAAATCTTTTTCTAACTCGAGATAGCTTCTCCTCAAGCATCTCGGCACTACCAACATGAATTTCTTTTAAATGCTTGCAAATATCATAAGCTTTAGTGAGATTGCCAATACTATCAAACACTTGAGAAGAAACATTAGAGAGCAAAGCATTTCTAGCAATGGCATTAAAACGTTTGTACTTAGCATGAACTTCAACTAGAGTCATTGTTCCTTCCGGAGGATCCGGATAACCGGTCTCACAAGTAACCCACACATCATAACTAAGAGCCTCAAGATAACATTGCATTCGAATTTTCCAATAGTTGTAATTTGTTCCATCAAAGATAGAAGCTTTTCCAATTTCTATCCTAGACCCCTCTTGAGCCATCTCCTAGCGGTGAAGCTAATACCGGAGAACCTAGACGCTCTGATACCACTTGAAAGAGGATCCTAAGGCCTAGAGGGAGGGTGAATAGGCAATTTTAGTTTCTTCTTCGATTATTCTCAATTAAGCATCATATTAAGAATGACCCAATCCTAGTTGCAATTATCAAGTAAGCGGAAGCGATAAACAAATTACAAGGCAACTAAGACATGGCAATCAATTTATCACAAGCGATGCAAAGAAAGTAAGTGCGGAAAATAATGAGAGAGAGACACGGTATTCGTTTGACCGAAGTTCGGAGCCGCAACTCCTACACTCCGTTCAGCCTACCCCTTGCACACAAGGACCAGCTCGCTCTCGAGCCTAACGCCTCACTTACTCCCCGGTAGTCGTTCCGCCACTCCGGCGAGGTGGACTCCGTCACCCGTACACCGACTTGAGAGTAGCCACACGCCAAGGCCCACTCCCAAGCCCACGCCTCCACGAAGGATGTCGTCTTCAAAAGTAACAAGCCCGAAACGCCCCGATCATGCCGGATCGAAGGACTTCCATGAAGCTCGGTGTTGGGGTTTAGTGATTTGTGGCTTTGATTGATTTGTGGGTGGAGGAATGGCTCTAGATCACCTAATTGATGAGCAATAAGTGTGGTAGGTGTAGAGAGCAGCAAAACCTCAAAGAAGCCAGCCACTAAACAAGTATATATAGCCCCAAGAGCAAGCTAGCCGTTGCCCCTCGGAAGGAGACAAAATAACTAGCCGTTAGCCTCTACCGGACGCCGTCAAGACGGCACCGGACGTCGTCAAGCGAAGCTACCGCTCACGAATTAGGTTTATCGGACGCCGTCCGGTCCCCACCGGACGTCGTCCGACAGTGCGGTATGCACTGGATTGTGGCTAACCGGACGCTACCCGGCTGCGCCCAGACGCCGTCCGACGAGAGAAAACTCAGAATTTTTAACTTTATCGGACGGCGTCCGGCTGTACACGTGTTTTGCTGGTCGGACGCTGTCCGGCTCCGCCCAAACGCCGTCCGACAGATAGTGTTTTCGTGCTTGGAATTGTGGGTGAGTTGAGGTGGGTTACTTTTCACTCTAGAAATCTCACAAGGATATCTTTAGGTATTTTTTAGAAGAGGTGGACTAAGGAAACCGAGTTTTCGAGAATTCGCAAAGATCCGGCAAGATCCGAGATATTCAAACCCCTTTTGAAATCCGACAAAAACAGAAAATAAAACCTAACTATTCCTAAACTATATGTGACCTCATTTCTCGTCCGGTTACACACTTAGAACCTTGGAGCAGCTCACGAATTTGTCGAGGCTTCAAATTAGGGTTTTACGTGAAGCCGAGTCTTCGCTAGGGTCCCGAGAAGTCCAAAAACCCCCTAACACTTACTATTAAATATTTTTGACATCAATGCCACTAATAAAAATTAGGGCTCAACGATGCTCACAGAAGGCCACCGAAGTTGGGGGGTGATAGGCAAGGGAGGGAAGAAGAGGAGGCGGAGGAAGAAGAGGTAGAGGATGACATGTGGGCCCCACATGTCATGTGCATATTTTCACCATATTTGCATCTCGTATATGCTAGAAAAGCCCAAAAAAATCAGAGAATGGTATGGGTGAAGTATTGTTGCAAAAAGAATGGTATGTAAAATAATATGTGTTTTATAATGATAAAACCGAAGAATTGGTGACTTAATGGCATATACGTGAAATTTTTTCCAAAATTCCCCGTATCCTACTAAACCATAGCGGCGCCTCCATGGCTCCATCTTCGTCCCATGTTGTTCCCGGCAGTGAGGACCTCCACAAGTTGCGCCTCCTCCATCGTCAATCACGCCGCCGGCTCCCACTCCAGGAGTGCCCCCTTCCTTCCTGGCTGCGCCATAGACACTCACCCCGAGAACGCACCATCCATCGACCCTCTTCCTCCCTGGCCGCGCCATATATAGGTGCTCACCCTGAGAGCGCCTCCTTCCTGTCTGCGCCGCCTGCTGGTCCCGTCATTGATGACGAGCCCCCCTGTGGTGGCGTGTTCCGTGTTTTTCCACAAGCTGTTCAAGATGGTTTAGTAGTTTTGATTTATGTTCTAAGCATGGAGGTTTCAGCATATGTCTGAAACACGGCTATTAGATGAATTGAGTAGTTTTATTCCCAGCTCGGTGTGTATATTTGTACTTTTGGTTTGTAGTAGTATGCCCTTTGTCATGGTAGCCTACTGATTGTTGGTTTGTAACAATACTTGTAATTTTGTTTCTTTCATGAATGGAGTTGGGCCTGTAACCTCTTCTGCAAAATCATGTTTTTTCTTTCATGCAAAAAAACCTGTAAAAAAAGAAAGAACAGAATGCCAAACGAGTAAAGTGCTAGACCAAAATGGTCATGTTGGTTTGGTAATGTAACTGGATGTGTTGTGTTGAAACAATATACCAGTTTGGAGCTGGATGTGTCTCTTAATAGAGGCAACACTTGATTTCTATTGTATGTGCTGCTTACCAGGATTTTCACCTAAAAACAAGCAACCGTTGTAAAAGCACAAAAAAGATTCAAACAATATTGATGAATTAGATCATGTATATATTGTATGCATGATAAACTCATTTTGCATAGGTATGTGGATTACATGACACCATCCTTAGAAAATTAGCCATGAAGGCTTACATGAACAAAGCACGAAACCAAAACTCAATTCACGGAGCACATGACTAAATTTGAACCATGAAATGGGCAGCGATTTGTATTCCCTCCGTTTTTTTTCACCTTTGACTTTTTGGCACGTCTTTAACCATTCGTCTTATTCAAAAATTTAGTGCAAAGATGAAAAAATACATTCAAAGTACCTCTATTGATGAAAAAAAAATCACAACAAAATAAATGATATTTACAAAAAAATAATTTGAATAAGACAAATGATCAAAAGCGTATCGCAAAGTCAAAGACGTCAAACAAAAAAAAACGGAGGTAGTACAATACAAAAATTCTGATCTAGGAGCACCATTTTATGAGGCGCAACATTTACTTCATTAATTCACAATGTCAGCGATACAATATGTTCAGATTGCATCATACGAAAAATCAGGCGGAGCATGTACAATTCCACTCTTGGGACAAGCACTCCTTTCAAGCTACATTTGCCAACGGATGATTCGAAGCTCCTTTGTAATGACAGGAATGGTATTCCCTTTTGATCAACCAATTAAAGGCGAGAAGCATCGTCTGAACCTCGACTGCTCAGCCTTATGGGAGTATCCGAGCGTCGTCTCGTAGGCCATGAGCGACGGCAACGGCAGTTGGGGTGTCTCCGAGGCCATGGCCAGGTCTGCAATGCCAGGGTGGCCCGGATGGAGCAAAGCGACCCTATGGAAGCTGTGGACTCGCTGCAGTGTGTACTAACGATGGCCGAAGGCCGGCGAGCCAGTCGTCAGTCGAGCCAGGTGGGCGCCGGCGCGCCGCCGTGAGCAGCAGGAGACGGAGTTGGGGATAGCAAAGTCGTCAGTCGATGATGAAAGGCATTGCGTCTTGGCCAATTTGGGAGGCGTGGGGAAGGCAGATACAAAACCAAGCCAAATAATGCATGAGCGAGCCAAGCAATCAATCCAACGGCCGGACGGGGTGGCATCGAGCAGCCAGCATAGCAAATTAGCCATGCGTTGGGCGCCCCCCGACCCGTGTCCTCCCTGTCCGGGTGGTGTATCCGACTTGGCGTCTCCTCGGGTCGGGGTCGGGGGCTCGGGGCGGCGGAGGCGGAGGAGGGTGCGCGCCGGCTTCTCTTCGGCCTGAAGTCGGTATCTCACTACAAATACTGATCCTATCCTTCTGCTATCCCTGTAAAGAAACTCCTTTTAAGATAAAGGAGATAGGTTTGCAGTCGGCGGAGAGATCCTCCGGTTTAGGGCATTGCCGGCGACGCCGCCGCTGATCCGTCGATTTGGCCGGCCGTCCCTCGTCGTCTCCAGCTCCAATCCAGCCGCAGGTACCACCATGGCCCATGCTCCTGTTCCTGTTCCTGCCGCTTGCTCTTCTTCTAATGCAATGCCGTCACTCACTAAAGACTGTCAAAGTTGGCGGTCTAGGCAGTAGCCCTGCAGCCAGTCGCCCAACTCAGCCACCTCATTTTTTACATGTTAAGAATGATTTTAACTTTGATAGCTTTCTTGATTTGTTTTGCTAGGACATGTCTAGGTTAGCTATCAGGAAAAATGGCAGATGAGCCCAAACTGTTTAATCACATCTGCAAATTCCTGCGATTCTTGCCGGATGTGCAGCCTGCCAGCAAGCTGATTCCTTTCCATCAAAAGGTGATATACACAGCAGTTTCTCTTTTCATCTTCTTGGCTGGCAGCCAGCTTCCACTATACGGGATCCGACCAGCTACAGGGACTGATCCATTGTATTGGGTTCGTCTGGCTTTCGCATCAAACCGTGATACTCTCATGATGCTTGGGATCACTCCCATCCTGGTATCAGAGATTATCATGCAGCTCTTGATGCGATTAAAGGTTGTTGATGTCAACTACAGCACGCCTAAGGCTCATATGCTCCTGTAAGCTCTATTTTTGCTCAACTATAATTAATCTAGCTGAAATTATTGTTCTTTTTGGTTTAATCTAGCGGTAGATTATAATCCGGAAGAGCTGTGCACTCTCGATTGCAGACTTGGAGAACTCAAAAAATGTAAAAAAAAAAAAGATTTCTGAGCTTTAAAAAGAACCACTAAAGCCTTATGAAAACGGCTAAAAAGTGCTGCCACTGTTGGCTTGTACAAAAATGTTTAATTTCTTGCTTTAGCTTTTCGTTTAATTTAAGCCGTTGATGCCCACTCAAAAATTTTTAAGTTAATGATGCATGGGGGTGGTTATATAATGTGGCCATGTAGGACATCCGATTATGCCTCTGTTTCTAGGAAAGCTAAAATGGAAGCACCATCATCTTCCTAGATATATCTTGCTGCTTTCAAAAGGAAAATAGAACATTTGCCATTGTTTTCTAGATTTATTTACTTACCATTCACAGATGGTACCCCTAGATCGGGTCTTTTCAATGTTAAGGCACTGCACATTGTGTTTCTAGTTCTTTTGCCTAGTGCAATTTTTTGTTCAATTGACAATTAAGTGATGTTTGTTTCTGATTCTAGATGTTATTTTGCCATTCAGGAATAAGGCACAAAAGTTACTGGGAATATTGGTTACCATCTTGCAAGCTATTATCTATGTGCTATGCAGTCCTGGCAGTGGAAATGCAGTTCTAATCATGTTGCAGATTTTCTTTTCTGGCATTGTTGTCATTTATCTTGATGACGTCCTAAAAAAGGGATATGGATTGTTATCGAGTATCTCTTTGTTCACTGCCCCCAATATTTGGTTAGTATACAAAACAAAAAAGGCAGCCCGATTAAGTTGTTTTACACCAAGGTAACACCTTTCTCTTTTTTTTCTTTTTTTTTGCAGTGGAAATGTTTTGTGGAAGGCCTTTAGCCCCAGTTATGTTGTATATCCTGAACAAGATGCTGAATTTGCGGGAGCTGTCATTGCCTGGATCCATCTTCTGATTACTAGAACAGATAAATTATCTGCATTGCATAAAGCTTTTTGCCGTCGAAACCTCCCTAATGTTATCGACTTGCTAGTTACTTGCCTATTTTTTCTAATTGCCATACTCTTCCATGGCATTTCTGTCATGCTGCCGGTAAGGACAATTGACCATCCTGAGTTTCAAGTTAACTGTCCCATCAAGCTCTCTAGTATCTCCTATGCGCCTGCCATCTTTTGCCATGTACTGGTTTCATGTCTGTATATCATCTCAGAGGTACGTACCTGCCTACACTATAGCTAGTTGTTGTGTTGTACTGATTCTAGTGATGCTTCCTGTGTAAGCATGCATTCTTTAATTTCTCTCTCTTTTTTTTTTGCAGTTGATGTCCGTGAAGTGTGGTGAAAATAAGTTTGTGAATTTGCTCGGCAAATGGAAGGGATCTAACTTCTAAGCATTTCCGACAATTTATTCCAGTTGGTGGGATTGTGCACTACACAAAAGTACCACCAACGTGAGTGCATATACTTGTGGAAATTATATTATTCATGGTGATTCTGATTGAAATTACTGCTTGATTCCAGAATTAATGATGTCTTTAATCCTGCCTGATTCATGTTATTTCCCTGCAGTTTGGTTGATCTTCACAGAGACCCTGTCACTGCATCTCTGTATATTATCTTGGTGCTGAGTACATGTGCCTATCTATGTAAGGCTTGGTTTAGAGCCTTTGCTTCTTCAAGAAGATTTTTGGTCGGGTTGGTGGAGGAAAATGTATGCGTAAAAAACTGTGCTCTCTTTCTACCCTCTTTTTATTTCCTTATTGCCAAGTTGCAGATTCAGATTTTTTACTTTGTCATTGATTTGATGCAGGACCAAGAATTGATGCTTGCCCAGCCTGACTCCTTATCTCCGCACAATTTTAAGTCTCATGTTGCCAAAATAGCTTGTTTTGGTGGTTTTTGTGTGGGTGCCTTGATAATTTGGGCAGATCTGATTGGTGTGATTGGTTCTGGTACTGGAATAATGGTTGCCGTGTCTGTCGTCTATCCCTACTTTGCGGGGAGAGGTAGCGAGGTCGGTGTCTTTGGCTTGTGATGGATTGCAGTCTCTTCAGGACTGAGGAGAAATAAAACCAGGATGTAATACGTGTTTAGCTAGTGTTTGCTCTAGTGTAGTTTGTAGCTACAAATGGTCTTTGTTAATTTTCTCTAGTGTTTGCTCTAGTGTAGTCTGTAGTCTTTGCTACAAATAGTCTTTGTTAATATTCTCATGTACATAGACGCTGTACTGCAAACATTTATTGTGTAATCGCTTATGATTTAGTTGCCCCAGTTTGTTCATGTAATCATGTCCACGGTTTGGATGCTTTGATATCAGAATTCGGATGCATTTTCCTAGTCCTCTACATGAGTGGCTCGCACTGTCACCGATGGATTAAGATCTATGTTCTTTTTTATGCATGGCTTATGGCTTACTCTCGCGATTAAATCGTACCTCGTGAACAAAGCAATGACGTGTTTTCAAGAAACCGATAACATATTATCATTTATATATTTACAATTTTAATGACGTGTT
The DNA here is from genome assembly GCA_036346415.1 of Raddia guianensis. Taxonomy (NCBI): domain Eukaryota; kingdom Viridiplantae; phylum Streptophyta; class Magnoliopsida; order Poales; family Poaceae; genus Raddia; species Raddia guianensis. The sequence goes on along the minus strand of CM070543.1, from coordinate 23,397,576 downwards.
TTCTAGAAACTGATAACATATTATCTTTTATATGTTTACAATTATCTCATATGATTGCCTCTCGGGTATATTCCTAACACATTATTCTTTGCGTTGCGGAGACATCATCCTTTGCACATTATTCTTTGCGTTGCGGAGACATCATCCTTTGCATTGTGGAGGCCTGATAAAACAGGAATAAAACATGTGCTGCTTGATCATCTATCGTTTCGGACAAAGTGTTGCACATATTTTTTGGAAAAAGTCTACCTCACATCCTCAACTATAGTGGTGCAGAGACTCTAGCACTCAACCTGGAAAACCGTCTAAGCAGACGCCTAAAATACATTTAGTAGTGTGAATAACCCACCACAAGCGGTTTTGTGAGCGGTTTTGCCACCGTGCCGTACTAGGTGGAGTAGTATTGCCATCTAGACCAAAGAGGTGTCATTTTCCTTTTATAAAATTTATTTAATTACGAGACCCATATGTCAATCTGTTACTACCTCCGGTCATAAAAACAAGTCACCGTTGATTTTTGTACACGCCTTTGAGCATTCGTTTTATTCAAACAATTACGTAAGTTACTATTTATTTTGTTGTGATTTGTTTTATTATTAAAGGTACTTTAAGCAGAAGGAATGAAAACTATTCTATATAGAATAGATTGGGAATTATGCCTAGATCTCGTATAAATGGAAATTTCATTGATAAGACCTCCTCAATTGTAGCCAATATTTTATTACGAATAATTCCGACAACCTTAGGAGAAAAAAGGGCATTTACTTATTATAGAGATGGTGCGTCACCGGTCTCCAAGAAGGGGAGAGTTGTTGATTCACATTGCTTCCTTGGGTGCTAACTACATCAAAGCACTTGTTGAGTGACTACTTCGGCTATGCGAGCTACATGAGATAGACGAGGGAATGAGCCCTACAGCGGACCACACTCAGAGACCATTTGGAAAGAATAGCTGCACTTTGACACATAATCACATACTTGAGCATAGAGCTTTAACAGATAAACGACACAATACTTAATGCAGTAAAACAAGAGGAAAGGAAAATCAATGAAAGTCAAATGGGGTGCTATGTCCAAGTAAGAAATGCAATCTACCACTCTCACAGCTGTCAATCATGAAAAGAAAAAAGTATTTGTCTTCTTTCTCTCTTCCTCTCTCACTCTCAGGCACAGGAACGCAGGGGCCAACTACCGCGCCCGGCTTCCGGTGTCGCTCCAGCACCGTCGTCCCCTCCCCTCCCCTCCCCTGCCCTGTCCGCGCGGCGCTAGACACACGGGTGTGCCGCCGTCGGGTGTCACAGATCTCTTTCTCTCTCCTCCTACCCTCCCCTGCCCTCCGCGCGGCGCTAGAGACACACGGGTGCGCCACGTTCCTATCCTTTCTCTTTCTTTCTCCTTGCTTTGCTCTCCAGCTCTCTGTCCCGCTCTGTTCTCTCCGTCGCTGCGCCCAAGAGTTCAAATCAAGAGGCCGCGCCGTCGAGCCCAGAGGCACCGCCATCAAGCTCACCTCGCCCTGGGCCGTCACTGTTGGAGCCCGCTGCGATCCAGCCCATTTCATGGTCCACAGCGATCCGGCTCCCCCGAGCCAGGTTCCCACATCTATTGACCCAACTGGAAGCACAATCCAGGTTCTGACCCAACTCAGCTCAAAAGACCAGCCTGATGGGAGAGAGGTGCCTTCACCTATTAAGTTGTGCCCCCATCAGTAATAACTGATGTGGGACTATACCCAACAATCTTCCCCATCACACATTGGACCGTCCTACACCGTGCGATCTTATGTAGACATTTCGGGTTACCGATCATGGCTCTGATACCACTTGTTAGGATATGCGCCGATGCAAGATCATGAACGACATCAGGAGACACAATGTGTGGTAACGCAGTTCAGCTTTTGCTTATATCTGCGGGGCTCTGATTATGGGTACTCCTCCCCCATCCATAATACCGCAGCACACCGGTTGACCAGGTCACGACCACATGCCGACCGCTGGCCTCCTTTTGCCTATACTACTATTATAAAGTCGTTGTTATGGTTACACCAGAATTGCTTCCCTTTATATAGTAGAGGCCTGAATAGAGTCCGACTCAAACACTAAACCAACCTTATCGTCATTTACAACACAGATTACATATAACATATCTACACATATTCGGCACAATACCTAACAGTCACCAGTGCGGCGCTGCCGCAGACGGTGAGCACGTCCACAACTTTCCACGAATGCTAAGACCATCTCCATCTGTTTTTATTCCCATCATTCCCTTCAACATCTCTAAATAGATTTTCTTCCCAGACTTTATTCTTTTCCCAGTCCTGTTCTCCAAAAGAATTTCTTCCCACATTCCCTTCCATTCCCACCCTACATATTTTAACATTCTTTCATAACCGCCATACCACGTCGCATATACCGTCATATGATATATTGTGGAGATCAGAATGGATTTAAATATTGTAAAAAATTGTGATAATGTATTCCCGTCAATTAAATATTACAAAAATTGTAAAATTGTATTCCCATCAATTAAATATTATAAAAAATTGTAAAAGTGTATTCCCATAAAATAAATTTTACAAAAAAATTTAAAAATGGAAGTAAATATTTTAAAAATATGTATTATCACATTATTTCAATGTCACATCTAGCAAGTATACAGTGGTACAATGTAACTTAAATAGGTTTCTAAAATAATTTAGTAGAATATTACAAATATGAGCAATCGGTCTAAAATAATGAAAGCTTCCGCAAGAAGGAATATGACATCTGTATAGTTATTCTTCCAGGATAAGCTTCCTTGTAGGAGAAGCCATACTACTCCAATAGGTTCCTTCCAGGAGAAGCTCAAATTGGCCAGCTATAAAAAGGGCAGGTTGTTCTTCATTTCATTCCATCTCACATTGCAAAATGAATCCCGACCCCTTTGCTTCGAGTAGTGAATTGCAGTGGTCCGATTCAAGTGATGACATCAGGCCGAAGGGGCTGCTAGGCTAATTGCCTATTATTTTGCTGATTCCCCTGTTTATGGCCACAAATATTTTCGACGCAGGTATGGGTGGTGGGACGAAATGTATTTCAATTATTACTGATGTGTATCTCATGTCTTACCACGTAATAATTTGGTATGCTTCATGCAGATTTCGTATGAGCAGAAGGCTATTCCTTCCGATTGCAGGCGTTGTTGAGCAGTCAGACGACTGGTTCAAGCATGAGAGGGATGCCACTTGGAGGCTGGGGTTGGATTCCCAACAAAAGATAACTGCTGCTATGCGCCAGCTCGCGTATGGTGTTCCTGCTGAAGCCATCGATTAATACGTGCGTATCGAAGAAAGCACGACCAAGGAAGCACTTACAAGATTTGTGCATGCCGTTGTGAAGGTATTTAAAGCCTAATACCTACGCGCTCCAACACAAGAAGACACCGCGCGACTCCTGGCCATTGGTGACATGCGAGGATTTCCTGGAATACTTAGAAGTATTGATTGTATACACTGGCCTTGGAAGAATTGTCCAAAGGCATGACAAGGTGCATACATAGAATATACCCACAAGTCAACTATAGTTCTAAAAGCAGTGGCATCATACGATTTGTGGATTAGGCATGCCTTTTTCGGCATGCCCAATAGTTTGAATGATATCAATGTGCTGCACCGCTCTGATGTTTTATCAAGGTTAACGGACGGCACCAGCCCCAAAGTGAATTACACTATCAACGGTAACAACTACACTATGGGATACTACCTCGCGGACGGTATATATCCCGAGTGGGCTATTTTTGTGAAGGTTGTACCAGCTTCTCGAGGAAACAAGCGCATCTATTTCACTTCATCCCAATTGCTGCACGAAAGGATGTTGAAAGAGCTTTCGGAATCTTAGGGGCAAGGTTTGCAATTGTCCGTGGCCCCGCGGGGTGTTGAAGCCAGAATACCCTGAATGATATAATGACTGCTTGTGTGATCATACATAACATGATCATTGAAGATGAGAGGGATGGCCCACAACAGGAGTTCGTGTACGATGGAATGGGAGAGCATATCTCCGCCGCTCGTCCCTAGAACAATTCCATTCTTCATTGCATCGAGGCCATCCAAATGATCCAAGATAGGCAAGCCCATCGACGTCTTCAATATGACCTCGTCGAGCACCTCTGGATGCGTCACGGAGGTGACTAAGCGCCGTCCTGGCCGGGGCGGTTTTGAGTGCCGCGACGATCGGACTCGTTCCCGCGCCAGATGTCCGGGCGACCGCAGCCAGTCTGCTGCTCGTGTTGGTCGATGCCGCAAGTGATGAAGCCGACTCCCTCGGCGATGGCAGGACACAGGTACGCCATGCTAAAGCCTCGGGGATCCTTCTCTAGGTCGCGGACGACCGTAGTGATGGCGCGCGCCCTCTGCTGGCTGCAGAGGAGCGGGTTCATCATGGTTTCTATGAGAGGATCGACCGGTTGGAGACCCGGCGGGGTGCGCTGACGACGGTCCTCCTCACAGATCCCATCCATGACGCGACGGACGGCATCGTTGAAGAACTTGGAGGCTGCGGTGCGGCGGTGCAGCTGCTCCTGGGCCTCCCCATTCTCGGCGTCGTCGTCGACCGCGGCTGCGAAGACAGCTTGGACGGGCGTCTTGTGGCGGGGAAACGTTCATTGTTGCCGGAGGTGGAAGAGTCACTGGCGGCTCGAACTCCATGGGAGTCTCACGGCGTGGGTGACAGAGGGTCCGGCTCGAGGAGTGACTCCTCGGCGAAAAATCTACCCTGGGGCGAGAGGTGTCAACCTCCATCTCATCACCACAGCCTTCGGCGAGGTACTCCTCCCGCCAGCCATCGTACGACGGGACCAAATCATCCAGATCGTCGCACTCATCGAACTCGAGGTCTAGAGCCTCGTCGTTGCTCGGAATCTCAGACATGCCCGAGAGAACGGAGTGCTGAGGGCTACTCATGGGCCCCACGGTGGGCGCCAACTATCGGTGTCTGGGAATCACGCTCCTGAAGAGCAGCGAGACCACGGACAGGCAGACGAATTTGTAGTTGGTGTGAGGCCCAACGACCACCCTTCTCGGCGGGCGGCGGCAAGCCTCTGAGGGGGCTAAGGGCATTGTCTTCCTGCACAAAGGCGTGGTGTGATTTGGCCATCCGGGTACAGGTCCTTCGTACAGTGAAGGGAGGAAGATGATACAAACCGTGAAGATACAGGAGATTTACCCTGGTTCGAGCCCCCACTGCCGGGTAATAGCTCTACTCCAGTCTCGTTGATTATATGGTGGAAAACAGTACAAGGGTGCCTAGACCGGGCTTGAAAGCACCGATCCCGAGCTTACAAAGGTGGCGACTAAGGACTAAGACTATTGCTAAGGAAGCTTCGGATGCGTGTGTTGCTTGGGGGCCCAGAATCACTTGCCCCCGACTTGGTCTGGGGCCTTTCCTTTTATAGGCGAGGCGAGTTGCCCGAAGCTGATGCAGTGGGCCCCGCGCCGGTCTTTGCGTTACTGGCGTGGTTCTTGTCACGTTCCAGGGCTCTGCCTGGTCTCAAGCCTGTAGGGAGAAGCTAGTCAGGTTAGTACTGGACACGTGTTTATCTTAACATGCCGATACGGGGGAGGAAACCTCTTTAGGGAGAAAGCACTTTCCCTTTACCCCCAATATAGCATTGACTGGACTGGGCCATCCTTGCGCCGCTTGGTTAGGCGTCGCAGAAGCGTAACAACCGTTCGCGCTCGCCAGGAGGGCAAACGACAAACTGGTCGCCGCGTGCCCTTCCCCGGTGCGGATTCGAGGAGACATGATTCATTCGGTCAAGACCGGAGAAAGTCTGGTGAGGGCACGATAGTCAGAAGGCACGTCCCACGAGCAGGCGGCCGTTCATGAGCCTTTCTCCGGGTTAAGGGAAGCCCGGGAGGTGCGCCACGCCCCTGGTAGAGACCCGGGACAACGTGGTTGACCCGGTCAAGCTCGGGGCGGACCCTGACGGGCTAGGCGCTTGGCCAAGGGTGGCTCTTTGGACTTCCTGCACGCGTGGTGGGTGATACGGAATCAGCCCAGGCCCATCTTGAGGTGGGCCGCTTATCAATCACCAACAAAGATGTACCTAAATATTATTTGTATTTCGTGATATTATCTGTAGTTTGTGATATTATTTGTAGCTCGTGATATTATCTGTACTTTGTGATATTATTCGTAGTTTGTGATATTTTCTGGGGGTCATCATGTAATTTGTATTAAATGTTGTTGCACTGAGAACTAGTATGTATTTGTCGAACCGTACTACTTATCAGTCATAACCGTAAGAAAATATGAAAACCATTACATATATAGACATATAAAGTCCACATCACAATATCATAAACATGAAAACCACGGTACTTAGTCCACATCATGCAAGCACACACGACACAAGCGAACAGTCGACATAGTTATCATACAAAGTTCTCATCAAAAAGCACAAGCGAACAGTCGACATGACACCTTAGTGCGAACCAAGCCGCGCCGCCCGAGCCTGCATGATCTTAATCTAGCAGCTCCGATAGTACTCTCTCATGACACCAGTGTGGTCGTCTAGATTGATGTTGATAATCTTCTCTTCTTCAGCGTTCCTCATCATGGTCACCTGTTCTCGCTTCAACTCCTCGCGGTTCCTCATCACGGCAACTTGCTCTCTCTTCAACTCAACCAATGCCACCTTGCAGGAATTGAGCTCAGCAAATTGCTCAATATAAGTGCCACCACTCTGGCTTGAAGAACTCTGTGACTGCGATCTAGCCTTCTTGGGTACCTCACGGCCAATCGGCCTCTGAGGCTTAGTGGAAGCCTGCGAATCCGCATCAACATCGTCAAGATGTGGTGAAGCCTGCGAGGTGACAGCCTGAGTCTTCTGTCTTTTTGAGGACAGCAAAGCGCACCACTTTGGGTGCTGACTGAGAAGTCCCCAAACATGAGGAAATCTGAAAGTCTTCCCTTCAACCTCCGTGTACATCTTGATGGCTACTCTAATCTTCACACATACAAGCATCATACACCAAATGATTATATGGACAATTGCAAACATTGAAAATTATGAAGAAATTAACTAGAATATGAATAGGACTTACTTTGTCCTCTATAGTGGTCCCGCTCGTATGGAGACCGTCAACCTTCTTGAGGTAGCCCGCATACTTACTCGCATCTCCACTTAGGACTTGCCAATGACTGATTGCACCCTTCATCGTGTGCTCCTTCATTCCCGATGTCCTATGCCTGTTATAGTACAGCACGATGCGCTCCCAATATGACTCGTAAGACTAGTCCTTACCAACAATGGGATCTTGGCTGACGTTGAGCCAAGCGGACACTAGAAACTCATCCTCCTCAGGATCCCACAAAGTACGTGAAGTCTTAGGTGCAGCCTCTTCTTCTTTCTGCCCCTACTCCCTGACTTGACTTCATCCCTTGCTGGGTTTAGTGGGTCACACCCTAAACCTGGGCTAAACTGACCAATGTCGGGCTCAATGAACACTGGGTTGGGCACATATTTGTTCACAGATAGTGGACTGCTCTGTCCAGTGACTTCAACATCAACAGAGTCTCCATAGTCTGTCGAACCATAGCAAGAGATGTCCTGCACTCCTTCCTCGAGCAGACTTGACAAGAAAGGACCCATCCTATTCCTACATAGTTAGAACAATCACACAAGAATTATGCAAAGTGCGCATGCAAACATTACGAGCGAACTACATTATTGGAAAATGCTCATCACGAGGAATTAGCATACAAATAAAAATAACATCATAATTGGCCCAAAGTGGTACATGATCAGTTTGTACCCAACATTACATAGGGATAACAGAAATAGAAACACAAATACGAGCACTACAGAACAACCCAACATTACATAATAAGTCTTAGGACTGGCAATGCAGATAGTGCAAACCAAAGTAGTACATGATAATTATGACATGAAGACATAGTCATTCGATATGTAGTACCCTAAATGCATCTAGTAAACCCAAATCCTAGAAAAGATGCCACGATCGATCGGATTCCCAACCACCAATGCCATCTGATGAGTAGTCCTCCGAAGTTCCTTCCTCTGGAGGCAGGACGACAATAGTTACATTCTCATCGAATTCGACATGAGAAGAGCCATGTACAGGCATTGCATTCTTGTGGGCTGCAGACAAGGAAGCAACGACATCAGCCGCCTTGTTGGCTTCGTCGATGAATGCCAATGCTTGGAAGGACAGTTGCTCAAGACGACTGGCGATCTCTTCCACCTCAATGAGAGCCCGGTTCATCTCAATGGCTGCAGGTGAGGTGCCAGGATCGAAGTTGTTGCCCACAACCTTCTAAAGAGCCACAACCTCCGTGTCCATGGCTTCTTGCAACGAGCGCAGAGCCGCGACAATTCTTCCGGAGTCCGAATACGAACCATGAGCACTAAGGTACTCACTACACTACAACTGCACCCGCTAGTTACTGCCTCTACCATACTGGACAGCAGGAAGGTAGTATTTATAATGGAATTGCAAAACTCAGCAAGCTACTGGTATCTGATTGTTCACAATTCAGTCTAAAAAAATAGCACCATATGTCTACAAACATTCGAATGAATGATACTGGTATCTGTAGGAGTAGCACTGCACTATACAAGAATGATTCAACAGTATTAAAAATCACAATGCAATCGGCAAAGTAGTTTTACTTTAGTATTGACAGTAGCTATACCATTTAGTATTGAAAGATAGTTTTTGTTTCTGTTATTAATAATAATGTACACATTCAGTCAAAAGCAAAACAATGGCCTGACCTCAATGAGTACTGCACAGAATCAGCAGCAGTACAGAGGTACATCAATCAATGCCCACTGCAATCTAATGCTAGTGCAAGTTCTAAGAGTCCCATAAGTTTCTGCTTTCCACTGATATAATGCTGCACAGAATTGGTGCTGCTAGAACTAGATGCCCAAGCAACTGGCAGCTCAAGAATCAAATAGCCAAAGCAAATATGCAGCTGCATAACACTCCAACTAAAAACAAGAAAAAAATTACTCCCAAATTACCTGTCAAATTTTGCAGACAAAATGCCCAAACAGTGAATTTTTCATGGCCTATGCACATACAGAAAAGAAAAGTATAATTATGTGCTGGATTAGTACCAAACTTCAAACTCCAAGATGGATTAGTCACTAGTCACCATAGCTAGGACCAGCATCAGTAAATCTTAGTATTTGAAACCAGAAGACGACGTTGATTATTTTCATGGATCAACAACAACCACACTACCGCCTATTCGAACATTTCAAACACAAGATTCTGTAACATTCATCCATATATGCACCGTCTACTAGTGCCAATTCATACGTCCTTCCTATATACCCTGCCTGACTGCCTCTTCCTATCTGAATGCAAAGAAAATGGTTTTATATGTCCAATTTTATTGGCAGGTCACAAACCATCGCGAACTTTGATATGAGCTACTCCCATGTCGGATGCAATTCCCATAGCCAGTAAGCTTTGGACTCTAGAAGCAGTGCAGATGAACAACTTGTCGTCTCAACAGTATCGTACTAATTTTTCCCAAATCAGCCCCAAAACTGACCTGTCCCAAACCTAAATCCTCAAAATCTGAAAAAACAAGCCCCGATGAACCTAGATCGATGCGGTTCCAACGGAATCCATGTACAAACAGTCAGTTTCAAACTAAAGGGGCTCAGATCGATGAACTATTTTCTGACCGCCCCAAATCAGGCCCCAAATCCGACCGGTCGAACCTAATCCGCAAAATCCGCAAGAACAAGCCCTCAAAAACATAGATCGATATGATTCCAACCAAATTCATGTAGATACAATGAGTTTAACCAAAGAAACTTGAGATCGACGAACTTGCCTTTCCACGGTCGTCGATGGTGCGTGCGCGCTGTAGGTCGTCGATTCCGAGTCGTCGCCGGTGCCCAGAGCACGGATATGCCGGGCGCTGCTTCCGCTGCCTCTCCTCGGACTGACCTCGTCGGCTGCGTCGTCGCTCCCTTGCCCTCTTCCACCTTCCGCCCACACACGGGCTGAACGACCGTTGCTTGGAAGTAGCGACCTTGCGCACAAAGGGAATGGAGAGAGAATTCTGACGCAAAGGGTTTCTTTCTCCGACGGGAGAAGATTTGCTTCCGGAAAGCAACGCACCTTGGAGCAGCGTCGGCCGTCTCTTTCCGGACATTTTTTCATCGCGACGCGACTTAGGACAGAGAAGCAACGCGGTTAGAGATGGTCTAAGACGATGACTTCATCACGTTTGGAGCATTTAGTAAAGAGCAATTAGCCTTGCCCGATTACTGGAGCATTTAGCAATTAGCATTCGTGGGATTGCCTCATGATCTAGGGGCAGCGCGTGGGATTGCCTCCGTTGACTGGTGCTTCTGCACAACTCTGTTTTGACTTAGCTCCACAATTGAATCGACAACTCCGGTAAGCGAACAGCTCGAATTCTTCCCGGCGTCTCGCTCGTCACATGTTCGACGAATTGCCGCGCCCGCCCGAATCAGCGGCGAGAGCGTCGACGAGGTGGATCTCGTCGCGGAGCTCCTGCTCCTCCCCGACGTTCAGCAGCCGCTTCAGCTTCCAGAGCACATGCATCGGTACCGTCACGCGCAGAGCACATGCATCGACGCTGTTTCTAAAAGGCTGGAGAGCATCGACGCCGTCCTGCAAGCAGGATAACAAAATCGCGGTGCTTCTCCGAACCACGAGTGGCGCGGAGCCGGCGGTTCCGTACGGTTTTTGTCCTAAATTCAAAACCACGGCTTTCCGGTTTTGATCGCGGTTAGCCGCGGTTTTTGGCGGTTAACCGGCGGTTTTTCGCGGTACACCGCGGTTTGCGACGAAAAAAATTTCAAAATCAATGAAAATGACTAAAACTCATTAAAATACACATTAAAAATTTGAATTTTTAAATTTTATTTAAGCCAAAATGCTTAGAATGATTAATAGTATTTTTAGGAATTTTATGTATATTTTACATTCAAAATTTATTTAAACGAATTTTAACCAAACCCTAAACCCTAAACCGTTTGGTTTATCGAGCTGCCCCATGAGGCGCTGTTAGTCATGTTAACCGGCGGTTTTTGAAACCCTGCCTGCAAGTCAAGCAGCCTTCCACTGCCGGTGGAAGCAGAGTGGAGCACGGGAATGAGGTGGCACCGCAGCTCGAAAGCGATGGCGTCGGCGGCGAAGGCGCGGAGTGTCGGAGAGACGAGCTTGGCGGCGGCGAGCTTCCGCTGGAAGAGCCAGGCGCAGCCGTCAACGTTGAAGATGTCACGGCCGAGGAAGTAAAAAATAATTTTAATTTTAACTCCTCGGAAAAAGTATTTTCAAATCTAACCCTTTTGAACGCTCCATGGCAACTGGCGCGGCATATCCACACTGACGTGCTAATGCATATGGTGCGGCAGAGGTGCCACGCTGGCGGCCCTAGTCAATGGCCGCCAGCGCGGACTGGCGTGGATCCCACCTACGCGCCACCACGCCTGGCGCGTCAAGACCCTTTACAGAGGGCTGCGCGGGGCTCCTCCTCTTTCCTTCCCTCTCCCTTCCCTCCTCATTTTCCCTTCTCTCCTCCTCTTCCCTAACCAATCACCTAGTCCCTTACAAGAACTTGATCTTCATCCGGGGGGATTTGCTGTGGGGAAAAGCTTTCCTCCACCATGGCAGGTGATCTCCTCTCGATTAATGTTTTATTGATCCATGTTTGACACATTTTTAATTGCTTTAGGGTTAGGGTTAGGGTTAGATTGTGTTTTGCGGTTATTATTGTAGTATTGATTCTTGTAATATGAATTCGTAGTATGTATGTGTAGTTTAATGGTGGTAGCAAGTATGTTGAATTATATGGAGACTTTACATTTTTAATTTAATGTAGAAAATAATACCGATAAAGGGAAGGCAAGACTCAAATATGCGGATTACCCTAGGAGTAAGGATGCTCCAGTTCGTTCCTCCCCGTTTTCGGTTCCACTTTGTGAGCACGGCCTTCCTACAGAGGTTCAACAGTCTAGGGACCTGATACTGCCGGTAGAGCCTTCTACACTTGTAGTCTGAAACACAGTAACAATATGCAGTGTTCTATTCGGCCGTGTTGTTTTTTCGAGTGGATTGATGACCCAGAAATGTACGATCCGAGGATCCGGCTCTTTCCCTGGCACTCCATGGACACTAAACCAGCAAAGGATTTTAAGCGTTAGATTCCTCCTCGTGCAAACCCACCGAAAATGACAAATGAGGAGAAGGCGGTCGCAAGTACGGGGAGAGCAGTACACCCTCCTTTATGTCATTGCACTGAACGGTCCATCTTAGTAAGGCCTAACTCAGGGGTGGACTTTACCCTATTCTTCCGTTGCCCGTACAATGATTCAGTAAGTGTACGCATGCCATTTTCTATTTAAATTAGTGTCATTTTGTACTAAATTCGATAACAAAGTGATTTTTTCGTAGGATGGATGGGCTTTGTGTGATTTCTAGGAGTACATTTATGGTTTCAAGTCCTGTTGGCCTTCTAGTGCGGAAGTGGAGGCCTTCCATTCCGGGGATAAGAAATGGTCATGTGAGGAATATCCACCCACTACTTGTAAGTGCGGGATACTGGCCCGTACAGGTGTTGTCCCATCGGAGCTTGGGTATGGATATTATTATGGCAACTCTTATGGTGATATTTGGATACGTTATGGTGTTCGTATATTTCATTGCATGTTTCGTTTGATAACTCTTACGGTAAATCTTGTAGGAGGGAAGGACGTGTGATTGAAAGAAATATCAGGGGCAACAAGCTTTTGAAGCCGAGATTCTTAATTTGTGCGAACCTGAACGAGAGAATAAAGTAGAGAAGAGGAAGGAGAAGATAAGGCATGAGCATGGTGTGCTCACGCCGTCCACCAAGGATAAAAAGAAGGTCTTGGATGACATGACGAGGGAGTATGGCGTGCCGCTACAATAGTTCACCTTAGTGTGCCCTAGTCTTCCCAAAATCAAATCTTCCTTGCAACAATAGTTCACCCTCACCAACCCCATGGCTCATAAAAGACCGGCAACGGAAAACTAAATCAATAAAACTCGGGCTCCTATCAAACAATACCACATCTTCCTTCATATTCTCAAACTCTCCATTTTCTCTGACGGTACCACCATGAAAAAAACGGACTAAACGATCCATCTACAAATTTTAAGATAACAAATACAAGTCGTTTAGACCTAATATACAACATCTACACTAAATTTAAATTCCATACCCGTGCATGCAATGGATTTTACACGTTAATAACACGGACAGTAGATGCAATACGGTGATCACGGAGCTCAGATCGATCTAAACATGACAATATGGAACAAAAATCAAGTTTTTTCTTCGAACCCTAACTATCCAAACTGTACGAAATGCGGTTAATCGAGGGCCAAATCGAAGAAAAAGGTTGGAGGATAACCTTAACAGGAGGACGGGGAACGATTTTCCCACACCCAAGAGGCCGGAGATGGGCGGCACGGCGGCGGCCCGGACGCGATGCAATGGCGGGCGGCAGCGGTGTCGGGAAGAAAAAAGCAGAGGCGCCCGCGCTGTCTCAGAAGGGCCTTGACACGCCAAAGCGGGTGGCGCGTCAAGTGGGACCCACGTCGATCCGTGGCTGGAGGCCATTGGCCGGGCCGCCAACAGAGAGCTCTCTGCCGCGCCATGTGGCTGGCGCGTCGAGTCTATCTTGCGCGCCGCCATTGTCATGGCGCGTCCAAAATGGTTAGATTTGAAAATACTTCTTCCGAGGGGTTAAAATTAAAATTATTTTTTTAAAAGGGTTAAAATATAAAATTTTTGGGCGAGGATGGAAGAGAAGGGCGCACCCTTTTGGGGTGGTTGTTAAAGCAGTGGCGTAGCATGTGGTCCAGGAGGCGTCGACAAGCTCGACGATTCGTCCACCCTGCCCCGCCTCGTGCCCATTGAGAGAGAGAGAGAGCAGAGAACAGGGGAAAAAAAGAGAGAGGAAAGAGAGTCGGAGAAAAAGACTGTGATAGAGGCTGACAGATGGGTCCCATGTCGAAAAATAAAAACAAATGGAATGTGTTGAGCCTACTTGGCAATACTACTCCATCTGGAATGACACGGTGGCAAAACCGCTTGCGGGATTATTCGCACCACTAAACGTCATTCAAACGTCTACTTAGACGGTTTTTCAGATCGGGGGCTAGAGTGTATGCACCACGGCAATTGAGGGGTTGAAGTAAACTTTTTTTTCCTATTTTTTATACTCATTCTTGAAGGATTGTGTTAAATTTTCTGTTGTTTTTTAAAAGGATAATGTAATAAAGTACGAGTAATGCGTATAGTATACTTAAGTAGAAAACTAATTGTATTTGATGAGAGGAAGCAGTCTACTTTTATCATCCTTACCTCCCCATCTCTTCCTTCTGTCACTTTTCCTAGGTCTTATCTCACGCACAGCTCTACACAGAAACCTAATTGTGCATTGCTTTCTTGCTGCTTGCAACTCATCGGTTCTCACCGAAAAGTCGATTCCCCTCCTAATTCTCCTCAAATCAAATCAGCAATTCCATTGCCCAAAAAATAGCACCGGTGGTTGCAATGGACTTGCTCCCTTTTCCTTCTCATCTATTTATTGCATGTTTATGTTTATTTCTATGCTCACTTCTTCACTACTAAGATTCACATGTCGAGGTCCTGGGGTGTGCAGGGTGCTGCACAAGTTATTCCCAGTTTCGTGACATCTATTCTATATATTAAACGTGCTAAGGAATCCTGCCCTCCCGTGCGTCCACGTTCGCGCCTCCCCTGCTCGCCACGCCCACGCACAGTGCCCATACAGTTTTGCAAAAAAACCCACAAAGTATTACCTTTTCCGCATCCATTCCTACATCTTCGCAGCTGTGCCCTTGTGTTTTGTATTCATGCCTACACGATTTTGCGTTTGAGTCCTCCATCTTTTCCGTTCGCAGCCCGTCGTCCTTCCACCTATCCGCACGAAACCCTAGCCCCTGCCCCCGCACCCCTACCCCGTCGTCTCCCCTTCCCCGCTCTCGCTCGGTCGCCCCCCTCCTCATCTCATGCCCTGCAAGGGCAGGGAGAACCCTAGCTTAGCCGCTCTACCGCAGACGCCGGAGCATCCTCCTTCCTCAACCCATTGCCATTGCCGCCGCCCGCCGCCTCCGCCTCATCCTCACCGACCGCCGCCTCCTCTCTTCTTCTTCTTCTTCTTCCTCTTCCTCTTCCTCTCTCTCCCTCCTCTTTTTTCTCCCTCGTCCTCTCTCCCCCTCCTCCTCTTCTCACTCTCCCTAATCACAGAGGTGAAGTACCCTTTTTTATGCTCTAGCCGGGCACCTCTCCTCCGATTTGGTGTTTTTTTTTATTTGGGTGGCGAGTGATCTGCTGGCGGGATGGGTCTTTTTTTTTTTCTGGTTTCTTCGGTAGTTTGGCCATGAATCCTCGACGATGGATTGATCGAGATTAGGATGTAAAGTGCTGAGCAGATTTGGCTGTCCCGAAGGATAGCTTTGATTGGCATCTTGTGAGTAGCTAGATGCAAGGATCTGGTGAATGGTGATGCTGGATTGGGATATTTCTACCTTTTTACTATCCTAATTCATCCACCGTGTAGGCTATGCCAATATATGGCTATGAGATCGCGCAAACTCTGATTGTTGATATTGAGCCAGATGAGCATGTGAAGGGAAGTGGGCATGGCCGTTGCCGCCCCTGCCACATCGGGCTGCAGCAGGATTCTTTGCTTGATAGGTCAGTCATGGAGAAGATCTTTCAAAGGAAGAGCATTCGGATGCGCAATTTTTATAGAAGTTGGCAGGTATGGCTTGCTATATGCCTACATATCTTTATTTGTGTTAGATTTGAAAAACAAATGGATGGATTGCAAATTCCTTCTGCAACATTTATTGTAGGTTGTGTTTTTGTAGCACTATAAATGCTGCTGCCGTTCCATGGTCATAGTAAAATCAAGCTTTCATCTGCTTAAATGGCTGACTTCCGGAGACTAATTTTCTTAGTGCTGAAATACTCATCTCTAATCCATGCTCGTTAGCTGCAGACCAGATTTTGCTTTTGTTATGTAGCATAATGGAATATTTCTACCTTTTTACTATCCTAATTCATCCACCATGTAGCCAATGTCAATATATGGCTATGAGATCGCGCAACCTCTGATTGTTGATATTGAGCCAGATGAGCATGTGAAGAGAAGTGGGCATGGCCGTTGCTTTCGTAAGGGTGACGCAAAGCATAGTAAGAGCCATAATCAGCTGAAGGCAAAGTGGTTATTCATATCACCATTAACTTCGAAAATTGACCACGATTGGAAATCTAACCAAATGTATATTCTTTTAGTTTACTTCAAAGGTTCTAATTACCCAAAACTGTTCTTAAAAAAATTACCCTAAACTATAGGATGGCATTGTTGCAATTAATTAGAAATAGCCAGATTTTTTTATGGTGTACTTTGATGTAGGGCATGCCCAATGGGTCCTAGCTCGGGATGCCCCAGTACAATAACAAATAATGTAGCAGAGAGAGAAATGTAAATGAAAAGTGAAAAGAGATGTGTACAGTAACTGAGGTGTCCTAAGTTAGGCCTGCATTAGTGCTTTCTAAACTTCCTATAGGCACAGTACAAATAGAACTTAAGTTGTGCCCATCACCATGCCTGAGCATTAAAGAATTTATATAGAAGCAATTAAAGAACTAACCAAGGTGGTAAAATATCAATATCAGAATCCTAAAAGTGCAGCTAAACACTGAATTTCTGTGAGCCCTTTTTTCCACTCAGTATTACTTTCATAATAGCCAAGCCAAGAAACATAGACACCATTGATGATTGACAAGCAATATTGCTGCAAAATATAGGAAAGATATGTAGGGCTTCCACAGTACCTGAGTAATGTTTAGAGAAACAGTACCAGCTTTGAAGTTAGGCATCAGTCCTTTTGGTCCTAGAATCTTACCTAAGCTAGCAACCTGAAAAGGCAAATGGAAATTACTCAGCTTGACAATCAACTGAGGCAGCCCACTTAAAAGTTTTCATGAGCAACTGATCCCGTGACAAATTACCATAGCACTCCCTACATTTATTTCAATCATTGCTTTCAAAAAATGAAACACATGTTTCCCTGTATTTAGAGTTTAGTTTGTTATAGATGATATATTTTTATTTTAACAAACTACTTTATGGCAGTTGACAGGTAATACATGACCTAAAGGTAGAATAAGTTTAGTCCTTGAGACACACGACCTGATTTTTTGGAAGACTGCATAGTACATATACATGAATGAAAGATCTCAAAAAATGTGGCTCCCTTTTCATAGTGGCATAATACAAAATGTTTAAGTTGTTTGCTGAATCTTAGCAGAGCAAAATTCCCATAAGATAGTTTTTAGTCAAATGGGAAAATATAGGTTTTTCAAAATGCTGCATGCATCCACATGAAGTATGCACTATCCTTCTACATGCACCTGTGCAACTCATTTTTTTATCCTGTGTAGGATACCACATGACCTAGCACATTGTCTTATTTTTTGTTGAATTCCAACAAACTTCATGTTTTAGCCTTGCAGGTTTGAGGTATTGATTGATTATACGGTAAATGCTTAGTTCTTACACAATTGCATTACTATTGTTAGTATGTGGTGAACCATATATTATTTTCATTTTGATTACCTGTTTCCCCTGATTTATGTTGTATCCATGTTTTTCTATTATGTTTTCATCAAAACACTACAAAGGGTCAGCTTCTGAGAAAAATTCCTTTGTTTGGCCCCGGAAGAATACAGAGTCGATCCATCTTAATGTAGCAACTAGCAAGCTCAAAAAAAAATCTCATGGCAACTGAAAAGCTTAGATGCTCTGAACCAGTAATGATTGATTTCCATTCTGAAATGCTATGTCATTTTTTATGTTTATCGATTGCCGTGGATTTAACCTAGAAATATTTTAGAACTATAGACTAAAACATGTCTTAATAAAAAAGGTCAGGTGCTAGGCTATATGTCTGAAATGAAGCTTGCTTGAGGATTGTTGCAAAAACGGGTCTTATTTGTTTACCTAGGTAATGAGATCAGCAAGTAGATATCATTATCCTTTGTTTTGTATTTCTACTAAAAACTTTCTGCTTTGGTGCTTATTCCTTCTTACACCAATCTGGGTACAGGAGCATGGTATATTAATCCGTCTTATCCCTTCTCTCTGTATATAGTCAGCTTTTCCTTTAGCAGGCTCCTTACCAATATAATTAGTGTCCTTCAATTTAAAACTGTTTGATTTAAACCAACTCCTTGTTCCACTGTTTCTTCCATACAACGTCATCTAGGAAGGTTTATATTGAAATCACCTTTTTTTTTAATAACCTGTCATATTTCTGATGGGAGGATCTACATAAGTAAATCACGCATGCGAACCACATTTTTATTATTTTTTCCTAACATATAGCTTTCCTTGCTTAACCATCCAGATAATCACCTCTTGTGGCTAGTTCCCGTCTTTCTGTCATTCTCGTTTTTTTCTTGCTGCTTTTTCCCTTCCATTCAAGCTAGAAAACACAAACTGAACAGCAACTCCATTCAGCTGTCGGTAATCGTCTCTGCCAAAATTACAGCCGGCTTCCCTCGTCTGCTCACAGCAGTGCAACACCACATTCTGAAATTCTAGATCATTTTTTATTTTTAACAATTGGCATGGATTAGCCCAGAAGTATTTTAGAAGTATAGACAAAAACATGTCTAAAAAAACTCATGTGCTAGGCTATATGATCACTTCTCCATGTATGTGATATGTCTATACATTACCCTAACCATTTTGGCAATGAACCCATTCCTTTTTAGCAATACCTGTTTGTACCACATTTTTATTTCAATATTTTGAAATCTGCATAGATTTATTTTGTTATGCTTCTATTATATAATCTCAGATATGTCTAGAACAACCAATTTCCCTAGCATCTTTGCATGCCAGATCCTAGATTGTTTCTTATATCAGTGATGTGCCTAATCTTCCGTGTAATGATCTGTATGTGCTAAATCTATAATTCTTCATATATTTTTGTTTAACAGGTTACTTGCCCTCTGTATCGCTGTATGGCATTCAAGGACAATGGCATGGAAGTAAGATATTTATAGATTTGTTGCTCTGTTTCTAGAAAAGTTAGCATGAGACCGATAATTTTTTAGGCTGCTAGCAAAACAACCTGCATTAATTCAGTTTATGACCTTGTGCTATGATGTTTCTTGTTACCTTCTATGTTTCTTATTCTGAAATTTGTTCATTCCAATGCTCAGGATAATGTTATCGAAAAGTGGCTCCTCCAAGGTTAAAACGGAGATCAAGACAGAACAAGATTGGCATGCTCCTATAAAACAAATAAGTAGGTTTGCGACATATTTCAATTGACGACAGTGTACTTGTACCATATTTATTTTTTACCGTGCAGGCATCTTCCACATGTCTAGGTCAGTTGATCATATAGCGATACCTTCATCAGCCATCCCCAAATCTATCCTTGCATCTCCGTGCTGATCAATGAGCTTTATCTTTTTTAAAAAAAATGCTCGCGAATGACTTGGCTATTATGATACAACAGAGAATTCATCCTTACCAACAGATGTTGCAAACAGGTAATATATTAGGTCATAAATGTTCTCACACGCTGATCATTCCATGCATTGCTTCTTGTTGTTCTATTATGCATCATTTCTCTATATTGCATACTTATCAATGGGAATTTTTTCTCTAAGTAGGAAAAAATAGCATCCCCGTTGAAAATACATGTCGTCTTGTTTGTCGGTTCGTGCTTTTAGCGCCATGGTGCCTTCTGCCAAGTTAATAAGCTCAATGCATCAAGGACTTTTGCCCTACATGTTCTGCTTACTGTGTTAAATATAGCTGCTATAAGAGAATGTGGCTCACTGTAAACAATAGCATTGTGCACCTGTACATGTCATCCTATTTGCCGGTTCCTGCTCTTAGCGCCATCAAGCCTCCTGCTAAGTTAATAGGCTCAACGTATCAAAGACTTTTGCCCGGTATATTCTACCTTCTGTGTTAGATATAGCTGCTATAGAACAATGTGGCTTGCTGTAAACAATAGCATTGTGCACTTGTGTTTTACCCATCTATGTGATTATCATGCGTTCTGTGTGGTGTATGTCACTGCCTTTTATATGTGTTGTTTTTTCCGGTTCCTTGCGTTGATTCATTTATATCTTCAACAGTTTGATGCATGTCAAGTAATGTTGTACGCTAAACTAGAATGAGAGCATTCAAATCAAATGCCTGCTTAAATGAGATGATTTGCCAATGATTTTCAGCGAACTCTAGACTGTTTTCATGTTGTCTGCCTCCTCATTCGTTTGACCAAACACCGACTTGTTGCACGGTTCCACATTTTTTGCTTCTCATTTTTCCTTGTTGCCTTCCCCCTTTCATTCAAGCTATGAAAAACATGCTTGACACAAACTCCATTTAACTTGTCGTTAGTCCTCCATTTAACATGACTGCCAGACCGCCAGTCACGCAGGTATAAACAAAAAGTCCATGCACATCCCAACATGCATAGGTCCACATAAAAAAAAATTCATCCGATTCTTCCTTGTCATGTCACTCCTTCCTTTAACTCTCATATCTATTTATCTTCCTATTTTTCAGCAATTTTCGATCCATCTAAGGCCGAAGTAACTGCCAGAAGAACGTCACGTGTCAACCATTTATTTTGCTTACGCCAGCACTATACAAAATGTCACCTCCAAGGAAATAAAACAATTGCTTGGTAGAAAATAGTTGTAAACAATTTATGCTTCATGCAATGGTGTAAACTTCTCTTATCCCTAGTGTGTTAAAAACAAAACTTAAAAGGCAACTAACGCAAATATGGCAATAGCATCCATGTTACAGGACGCATGCGCGCATGGGCGCGCAATTACTGCTAGTAGTTACTTATGAACATAAGATTGAAGATTTCATTTTATAGGAATGCTAGGCATGTGATGCTTTTAAGCAGGAGTTATGATATATGTTTAGTGCTTGAATAGTATGTTTACTCATTTGATATGAATGCCCAACATAATTCTTAGAACTATAAAAATATATGCTACAATTATATAATGATATAAAATAGCGTTCTGGTTATTGACGTTTCATATAGGACCATTGGGGCCCAAGTATGGCCCTAACTATTTATCCACTTTTCAATTATTGTCCTACTACTCTTTATATTACTTTATTATATTTTAATCACTATCTTATTGTTACAGCGTTGAATATTATTTTAAATTCAGTGCATTTGTGCTTTTGAGAGTTTTTTGAAGTTTGTGCCATTCTAGTTTATGTCACATCTCTTTGAAACTAAGGCTATTCCCAGTGTAAAGTATCATATTTCAATATCCAAGAATGCCACATAGGATGAAAAGTACGATACTGTTAGAAAGAAACACCCTCTACAATGCATGATACCATACTCATATTTTTAAAACAATTAATTTGTGTGATGTTGTGTCTATGAGAGTGGACCCATAGCATTGGATTTTGCGATATGGCCTAAGATATCGTGCCAAAGCAGTATCTTGCTCAAGATACAGCTTTCTTCTCCCTCCTATTAAATGTTGTGCCACATCAGCAAAAATACCTATGTGGCATCTCATTAATGAGTATGATACTACCCATTGGGAATAGCCTAAGATCGATCTCTTGATTGAATCTGTTTTCTTACGTGAGCACCAATGCAAATTTGTCCTAAAACAACAAGAAATGTTTTGCTTTAATTTGTGAGAGTCATCACTAATACCCTATCACAAGATAGCTTACCATTGCACTACGCATCAACTTGGATGGAATTTGGATGACCGAGACCGTGAATTCTTTAATGTCATGCTAGGCACGATCGAAAAATAAAACTTCAAGCACACTTTAACAAGTGAATTCTAAGCTTGAGTTACGAAGATGCAAAACCGAAAAAACGGAAAGAAATGAATTTTTTGTTTCAAGGGGACATGATCACTTTGATGATCAATCTTTGGATCTTTGTGATGCAAGTGCTATCATGTATGGCATAACTTCCGGTGGGCTTTCTTTACCTAGCTCATAGCACTAGAATTTGCACTAAAAAAATTATCTTGCTTAAGCTTGGTTCTTTGTAGCACATTTGTGGCACTTAGCGTGATTTTGAGCATTTAATTTTTGGTTTCCTAACTCAGATAATTTACAATGCTCCCTAGGTTGGATAATTTACAAAGCTCCCTAGCCTGCATTTCATGCATACATGTCTATTTTATGGGAAAAAGGAAAATTCTTCTCCCCGACATTTTATTGATGTTTATATTAGCAAAATGGGAGAAATTTGGGATATTTTTTAAAATTTTGTATAAGCATAGATTTTCCCAAAGAGGGAGTATAGGCAATTTTTTCCCAAATCGACATACTTGAACATATTGACCAATTATGTTTTTTATTTGGTCCAAGTATGATTTTCGATAACTTCTTTCTTTATTTTTGCGCCTTTTTGTGCCATATGTGTTGTGGATACATATGGGACATATTTTTGCGAAACTATGACAAGCAATATGACACTTTTGATTAGTTTATCTACATCTTTTATCGAGCATTGTGCGCACGCCACTACCTCTGTGTGATATGATCCCTCTGCCAACCCTATGTTTTCGACTTGACCAGACACTGCGAGAAGCAATTTACCTCGCTTCGAGCTAACACTATGCGACGTGACCTTTCACTGCGAAAGCGCTATGTGTATTACCTCTCTGCTATGTCTCGCTGCACGACGTGACCTATAACTGCGAAAACGCCATACGCATTACCTTTCAGCCACGTGGGGCGTTGTGCAATCATGCTTTAGCTTTTGCCCACATCAAAAGGATCCAATGCAACGCCCCTATATAAGGGCTACAATGCAATATTATCTTACAGGTCATGGCTAGCGGGCATACTTCAACTCATCTATTTGTTCCACCCAAATGGTGGGAGTCGTATGGATCAGGTATTCAAGAACACGCACCCTCTGTAGAATTGTTCTATGGAGGTTGGCCAAAGTGCCAGCAACTTGTTGGAACGGTTGTGCCTAACGTATGCCCAACATGCTAATGACCATAGTTATGGCGCTCGCTACTTTAAACTTGCAAATCTGTATGGCATTTCAATACTAACTTAGGAACATACTCGCGACCCATGTTTGAACTGGCTTGTACATGTTTCAAGCGTTGGGTGCTTAATGCTCGCCATTTGAAACAGCAAGATTCCAATGAGTCTATTAGCGCCAATCCATTTGGTGGAATTTAGGTGCCCCTATTTCCCGCCAATTCAAACGACAAGATTTGGGTAACCCCTATTTCTCACCAGGTAATTCGGCAGGATTTATCCACCATTATATTTGGTAGGATTTGATGGGCCATTATTTGCTGCCAATAAACTTGGCGGGATTCAGCTTGGCCCTTTTTACTGCCAGTTTGAATGGGGGTATTTTAATTTTAAGAAAGGAACATTTACTTTTTAAACGGAAAAATAAAATGTTAAAAAAATTCCACCACCCTCGCGTGGCAGGCTGGCAGCAGAACAGCACTGAGTGGTCCAGCTAAACTTGCGTGGCAGTAGCAACAGGCAGCCTGACTTAGCAACTGCGGCCCATCCCAACTGTGATCGACCGCAGGAAGCAGCAGGGCTGGGCTGCTGTCACAGCACGATTACGGCCCAGTTTGCAGCTGCGCAATGGCCCAATATTAATATCAATAACCGGCTAATTTTAAACAGGGCAAAAGGCTGAGTACTGCTTTGCGACACGCGGTAGTGGAGATGGATTCTCATCGGATAGAAGTTGGTTAGCAGGAGTGACGACTTTATAAAAAGAATGGGTGCCTCGTTAGTCGTTACGAAGTTTTAGGTTGCAATTCCTGGAGTCGTGACTTGATGGGTACCTGAGTCGAAGAAGGCAAACACCACCACCACCAAGGGGTTTGCTTATATGCCACTTTCAACAAAGTCGCTTCACTAAAATGCTACTCTGCCCCACTGTCATAGACACAGATGGTCCTACATATCATTGAGAGATGAATGCCATTTTAGCGAAGCCACTTGAAACGAGTGGCAAATAACCAAATTTCACACCACCAGCATAGGAACCACCTTTGGCCGGCGAACCGGGCAAGGAAGATGAACATGATGTGGAGTGGGAGAAAGAGAGGATATGAGCTCGCGTCGTCAAAATCCAAGAGCAATCAACTAAAATAGAAAGAGGATAGACATGGAGGAGCAACCAACCCACAAGGAAGCCGGAGGACCAGCTCCCACTACGCTCACGATGCACGCCTCTGCCATGCGTGGAATGGCCGTTGCCTCCACCGCCACCACAGCGAGCCAAAGCTCACTCGTCTGCCAACCCGAAAATATATATATATATATATATATATATATATATATATATATATATATATATATATATATATATATATATATATATATAAAGCTAGTGTGTTTAGAACACGGATCTCTCAGTGCTCAAGCATTCGAAATCCGAGATGTCTAACAACTGATCCGAACCGTTGATATTGTTCATCTCACTGAAATGTAGCCAGGGACCAAGTTTCGTATTTTTTCGTATTTATTTACTATTTGTTTCCTATTTTCAAAAATCAACTTTTTTGGACGCACAACGACTAATTGGAAGGCTGATTTTTAAAAATATGAAACAAATAGTAAATAAATTTAAAAAAATACGAAACTTGGTCACTGGCTACATTTTAGTGAGATGAACAAGATCAACGGTTCGGATCAATTGTTAGGCATCTCGGATTTCGAAAACGCGTTGGGAGCACGGAGAGCTCCGTGCTCTGGGGTGCACGCTAGCATTTATATATATATATATAGAGAGAGAGAGAGAGAGAGAGATTTGCTAGCGTGAACTCGAGTGCGCGGATCCCTCCGTGAACTTCGACGGGTTTTTGAAATCCGAGAACTTTAGTGATCGATCCAAACCGTTGATCTTGTTCGTCATGTCAAAAGGTAGCCACCAACCAAGTTTCGTATTTTTTTGATTTTTTTTGCTATTTGTTTTCTAATTTTGAAAATTAGCCTTCTAAATAGTCGTGGAGGATCGATCACTAAAGTCCTCGAATTTTGAAAACCCGTCGAAGTTCACGGAGGCTCTGTGAACTGGAGTTCACGCTAGCAAATCTCTCTCTCTCTCTCTCTATATATATATATATATATATATATATATATATATATATATATATATATATATATATATATACGAGCCCTAATCTACCCACAGGTGTAGATTAGGTTTAATCTACCCGCAATTAATCGGTCCAATGAAAGCGCACCAACCAAAAACCAAAGTAGCGCGTCCAGATTCGACAGTAACTCATAATAATTGAAACGAACTGAATTTGGCACTGGTAAGTAAATAGGTCTGCATGTGGTGCCTAAAATTGTGGGAGCATTAACTACTCGTTTTCAAACGTATTCTATCTCGTTTTTTTATTTAATTTTTGATTCGTAGATCCGATGACCAAATCCTTTCCAACATCGTATTGCTGGTATTTTTTCAAATAAAACAAGATCTTGGTTGCCATATGAATCTAAAATATTTTATAAATATCAATTTGAATATGATTCTTATTTGAACGTAATTACTAGTAATCGAAATGAATGTGCTGTACGGATGATAGTAATCCATGTTTTGTAGGTTCTAGCCCGATTACTTTTCCTTACTTTCGCTGACAAGAATAGACGATAATTCAATTATCGCTTTTTTGGACAAAAAACTGATATGAATTAAGATTCCATCCCGATTACTTCATATTCCCTCCAAATTACATTCTTAAAAACAAAGAAAAATACATTCACAGGTCGATTACTTCAGACATGATCTAAATCATTTTCCAAGAATCAACACAGATCGATTACTTCACATTACTTCTCAAGAATCAAAAGTAATGCAACCGCCATGCCATCGCAGCAGTCTGAGGAAAAGCGGGGGGGACGGGCAGGCGCCAGATCCGACGACCACGGGTCGGGAGCGATCCGCGATGGCGGAGGTCGGGGCGGATGATGGCGTCAGCAGAGGTCGGGAGGTGGAGGCGGCGTCGAGAGGAAAGCGAGCCGAGGCGTCGAAGAGGCGGCGGGCGGCGCTGGGAGGCGGCGGCGACGGCGTCAAGGAGGCAAGAAGCCGTGGCCGGCAGCGTCGAGAGGCGGCGGCGACGACGAAGCGGCAAGCGTGTCGGGAAGCAATGCGGCGGCGACGCAGGAAGCAGCGCGGACGCGACGCGGGAGAGAGACGGCGGCGGCGACGGAGAAGCGAAGCGCCGCCGGGCCGCCCGTCGGCGTGGAGGACGGGAGATGGCGCCGAGCCGATGAGATTTAGGCGGCCGGTGCCGGCCGCGTTAGGGAGAGCGATGTCGAAGCGGCGCGTCGCGCATGTGAGACGACGGCGGCGGTGGCCGTGGCCTGGCGAGAGAGGCGGCCGGCGTCGGCGGTGATGATGCAGCAGCCAGCACCTGGTCGGGAGGGCTGTCACCGTGGCATGGGCAAGCGGCGATGAGGACGACAGCCAGGATCGGCCGGGATCGGGAGATGAGAGAGAGAAACGGTTTTGAATATGGCTTGTGGCCACGTCCTAAAAAAGTGGATCTCACATTAAATACCAGATTTTCGTAATTATTAATTTTCTAATTAATCATGCTGCTAATTATTACACGGTTTGGCTAGATCCTGGCTCACAAACCGACACATGTGTACAATATCTCTAATCTACACCTAGGGGTACATTAGAGAGAGAGAGAGAGTTGGGCTGGGGTCAGTCGGGCCTTCGTCAGTCGCGGCCGTCAGTCGGGCGTTTTCTACAAAATCTATGGTGAAATTTTTTGATCCGGACCATACATTTTGTTCATCTCCATAAACTTTCCTAGTGTACCAAATTTTAAAATTTTTTGATTTTTTTTGCTATTTGTTTTGCATTTTTCAAAATCAGCCTAACTTTCTAAAGTATTCTGGAGCGTCCATTTAGGCTGATTTGAAAAATACAAAACAAATAGCAAAAAAATCAAAAAATTATAAAATTTGGTACACTATGAGAGTTTATAAAGATGAACAAAATGTACGGTTCGGATCGAAGAATTTTATCACAGATTTTGTAGAAAACGTCCGACTGACGGCACGACTGATGGATCGCCGACTAACCGCAGCCCAACTCTATAT
The DNA here is from genome assembly GCA_036346415.1 of Raddia guianensis. Lineage (NCBI taxonomy): Eukaryota > Viridiplantae > Streptophyta > Magnoliopsida > Poales > Poaceae > Raddia > Raddia guianensis. Next base: position 23,370,363 of record CM070543.1, on the reverse strand, counting down.
ATATATATATAGGAGCTAGAAGTACTTTAGTTAAAGTACTCCTTAATTCCTATCCATCCGATGTAATCTGCCTCCACCATCCTACCCCACCGACCCGATCCGACCCCAATTGGAGCAGACCCCCGCGCCTCCTCCCGCCTCCTCCCACAGCCCTTCCCCTTCCTCGTCGGGTCGTCGCCCGCAAGCTCCCCTTCCCGACGGCGGCTCCTCACCAGATCCTCCTCCATCGCGGCGTGACGACGCCCAAACCCAACTCGTCGGCGTGCCACGGCTGGTGACACCTCCATCTCCTCCAACCCGTCGGCGTGCCCCAGCCGGCGGCACCTCCCTTCCCGGCGGCGAAGGAGGAGAGCGCCCGCCGAGCCCCCGCCCCTTCCCCTTCCTGCTCCCACCGCCTCGCCCATCTCAACACCCAGGTCCGTGCCTTGAAGGACCGCTTGCCCTCCGCCGGCCTTGACGCCGCCCTTCTCGTCGACGCTGTCGATCGCCTGCGCGATGCGGCCGCCGCAATGCCTGCCCAACCCTCTACCGCCTCCATGCTCGCCGACTACTTGGGTGGCTGGGCTCGCGACGCCATTATGCTCGCCGACTACTTGGGTGGCTGGGCTCGCGACGCCATTCGGGAGCTGACCTTTAGCTCGCCGAGCAGGAAGCCCAAGGACATCAAGGCCGCCGTTCAGCCTCACCACTTGGAACCATCAACAAAGCGATGCACAGACGCCTTCGAAGTGCTTGTTTGCTCGATGCTTGTATGAATTTTGTGCAGTTCATGTCTAGTTCGTTAACATTGCAGAAACTCTTATCTAGATGTCTAGATGCAATTTTTTATTCTATGTACTGAATAATTGTCCGAATTCCAGTTCAAAGCAGGCTACAGTGCTTGTATGTATGTATCCTTGTATTGTGAATAAAAATTGACCAGGTGTCATGTACTGAAGTGTTGAAATTTGTTGTAGTATTCTAGTAATTTATGCAATATTTCTGATGATCACTCCCAGAAGGAGCATAAATCTAAGTCTTTTGTATTGGTCCAGGTTCAAAATAATGGCAGTGGCTTGTCTGTACTAATTCCAGAGTTTGTGAAGAAAGTTTTTTGTATCGCGTCCACTCTCATGCATGAATATTCAGAAGTTATATTAACTGAATGCAGACTAAAAAAATGCAGGATGAAAACCATGGGCTGAATGCATGTTCTGTAAACAAAGGTTTAATATATTTACTATAACACACAGATGGATTTACAGTAGCTACCAAGTGTTTTCTATAAAATTATCATCACGTGCCATATGCCTTAAAAAACATGAACACGCTTGTCTCTAGAAGATAGCAGAAGAAAGCATTTACCATAATGTGCTTATCAATTTACAATAACGTGCTAACCAATTTACAATAATCTGAGGAAGAGAAACCAAGCCAGCTCGGTAGTAAATCAGAGTCCACGCCCAAACAAGCTTGACCCATTTACAATAATGTGCGAATCAATTTACAATAATCCGAATAAGAGAAAACAAGCTAACTCGATAGTAAAATTGAGTCCATGACCGAACAAGCTTCACCTATTTTTCAATAACGTGCTAATCAATTTACAATAATGTTCTAATAAATTTACAATAATCCAATCAAAAGAAAAGAAGCCAACTCAGTAGTAAAACTAAGTCCATGACTGAAGAAGCTCGAGCCATTTACAATAATGTGCTAATCAATTTACAATAATCTGAGCAACAGAAGTCGTGCCAACTCGGTAGTAAAACTGAGCCCATGTCCAAACAGGCTTGACCTATTTACGATAATGTGCTAGTCAATTTACAATAATCCGAGTACGAGAAAAGAAGCCAACTCAATAGTAAAAACTGAGTCCATGACTGAACAAGCCTGACCCATTTACAATAATGAGCTGATCAATCTACAACAATGTGCTAATCAATTTACAATAATCCGAGCAAGAGAAAACAAGACAACTCAGTAGTAAAATTAAGTCCATGACCGAACATGCTTGACCCATTTACAATAATGTGATAATCAATTTACAATAATGTGCTAATCAATTTACAGTAATCCGAGCAAGAAAAACCGAGCCAACTCGGTAGTAAAACTTAGTCCATGCCCGAACAACCTATGAGCATAGTTACAAACACCCTGAGTCGTCGGCGGCATTCACGTCGACCCGAAGCTCCTCAACCAGGTATATGCACACTGGCATCCTCTTCGCGGTTGGTGTCCTAGGATTCTAAAATACGAAAAATATACATAAAAAACAAAAACTATAGTAAATGGTGCTACATAATTATAGTAAAGAGGAAAAACACAAAAATGCATTGTAAGCTATAGTAAATGGTGCTACCTAATTGTAGTAAATGTCGGATATTGCAATTAGCAAAGACACAAGCTTATGGTGCTGCCTCAAGAAACGTGGGAGTACTTTAGATAAAATAATAACATAAACAGTAAACACACATATCTTTACTATAGAAAAATGTTAGTATCATGAAAGGAACTCTCATGTACATTAAACATTATTTACTATAATGCTTAGATGGATTTACAATAGTCATAGAGTTTGTATCTATAATCTACGTGACTATTTTATTATGATTCATATTCTAGTAAAAGCTGCTAGTGAACTATTGTAAACATTGCTTCACAATTATAGTAAATGATGCAAGAATGATGCAGGAAACAAAATAAAAAATTTAGGGCTAGTACATAGTACCTACAACAATGTTTACTATAATAAAAAGGACCATTTACGATAATAAGACATGGTTGTCTACTAGGTAAGGACAATTGAATAACAATGCATGAAAAAATAAGGAAAAGCAATGTTCTTAATTGGTAAATGTTAGGCCTAGTTAATATATACTTACAACAATGTTTACTACAATACGTAAGACCATTTACAATATTGTTTATTAGATAAGTACCATGGAAGAACAATACATGCAAAAAAGAAAAAAAACAATGTTTACAATTGGTAAAGGCCATTTACAATAATAGCACACCACTGTTTACTAGATAAGAACAAATGAATGACAAATACATAAAAAATGAGAGGCCACAGCCCGAAGGATACGGAATCTACGTGGCTATTTTATTATGACTCGGATTCTAGTAAAAACTACTGGTAAGCTATTGTAAATCCTGTTTACTATAATAAAATAATATATTTACAGTAGTCGCACACTTGTGTTTACTGCAAAATTCTCATCACTAGAAAAGCTAATTTGCATTTGCCTAGGTCATAGCAAATTTTTTTAGAAAAGCAAAAAATAGCATCTAAACCACAAAAACTAAAAATGATGAATCATGCATGAGCAGAGCAGTGTTGTAGCAGAGCGGTGTTGTACTAACTCGGTGTCGCTCACATCCATTGACATCAACCAGCAAAAGTCCCGATTCACCAAAAATTGCCCAACCAACAGCAACATCGGATGCTCACATCCATTGACATTGACCACACGAAGCACATATACATACATCAGTCAACACATACATACAATGCGATAAAAAAATCGGCTATAATGTGCCCCCGCATAGCATCATCATGTTTCACGCACCTGGCGGGACTTCCATTACCCGGTGTCGCAGATTAGCGTCATTTTATCGATGAACCCCATGATATGGCCACTAATTAGTGGCGATCGAGCATGGTGCACGCGCCATAGCGATTGGTTGATCAGGCAGGGTAAGGCTCTATGCATTCACGACTCACTAGATCGGGGAAAGAGAAAGTAGATCGGGGGAGTTTGAGAGAGAGAGAGGGAGTAGAGAGAGATATGGAGGGGAGAGAGATGGGGAGAGGGGTGGCGGCGGGCTCTGGTGGTGGCGGCAAGGCAAGGCACCGCAAACTGAGCGGCAGCAGGGTGGCGGGCAGCGGCGACAGCGGCGGCAGGCTGGCCATGCCAAGGGCACGGTGGCGGCGGGCTCGGTGGCGTGGGACGGCGGCGGCTAGGGCGCGACAGTGTGGCCGAGGCGTCGTTGGGTCGTGGGAGGCGTCGTCGTGGCCGTGGGAGGTAACTTGGTGGCCGTGTGGAGGAGGTGCTGTCTGGAGGAGACGCCATCGCCGCCATGGGAGGCATTGGGTCAGTGGGAGAGAGAGGAGGAAGAGATTGGGAAAAATTGAAATGAGAGGCGGAGGAGAGGCGCGGGGTGGATGGGGAGGACACGTGGTGGATTGTGGATGTGGGAGTACTTTAGCTATAGTACTCCTAAGAGTCTTATAGTCTTTATTTATATATATATATATATATATATATATATATATATATATATATATATATATATATATATATATAGAGAGAGAGAGAGAGAGAGAGAGAGCTAGCGTACTCTCTAAAATCTGAGATCTCTCGTACTCAGTGGTTTTCGAAATTCGAGATGCCTAACAACCGATCCAAACCGTTGATCTTATTGTCTCATTGAAGCGTTGTCATGACCAAGTTTCATATTTTTTGAATTTGTTTACTATTTGTTTCTTATGTTCGAAAATCAGCTTTTTGAACGCACCACGACTAATTGGATGGCTGATTTTCAAAAATATGAAACAAATAGTAAAAAATTCAAAAAATATGAAACTTGGTCACCGACAACGTTTCGATGAGACTAACAAGATCAACGGTTCGGATCGGTTGTTAGGAATCTCGAATTTCGAAAACCACTCGGGAGTACGGAGAGATCTGTACTCTCAAGAGTACGCTAGCTATTCTCTCTCTCTATATATATATATATATAATTCTTTTATGCAAAAATGTATCCCGTGATGAAGTTTAGACAAAAATAGATGCCGGTCGAGCTACGAAGGAGCGACTGGAAGCTATCGAGCCCCAAAAACACGAGCGGACCCACCTGCTGGTGCCCAGGACGCCGCAACCCGCTCGGTCGGAATTTCAAATAGCGAGCTGGAGCTATCGTGGTTTGGCGGAACGACCGGTCCTCGGATTCTATCGGGTGGGGCCGCGCGCAGGAAAAGCGACCTATCGAGCGCCCAATCCTCGACAGGCACCCAATCTTTCAATTTATATTTTTTGTTTGAATTTTTAGTTTGAGTTTTTGGTTTAAATTTTGAATTTTCAGTTTGAATTTTGAATTTGAGTTTTCGGTTTGAATCTTTGGTTGAATTTTTGGTTTGAATTTTGAATTTGAGTTTTCGATTTGAATTTTTAGTTTGAGTTTTTAGCTTGAATTTTGAATTTGAGTTTTCGGTTTGAATTTTGAATTTTGTGTTTTTGGTTTGAATTTTGAGCTTCAATTTTCGGTTTGAATTTTTTGTTCGAATTTTCGGTTTGGATTTGAGAGATCGAAGCTTTCCTTCAATTTGGTTGTGGCCCAAATGCTAGTGTGGTAACCCTGTCGTGCATTAAAACATGGTTATAAAAATCGGTATTATTCGGCGATTACTCGCCGAGTAATCGCTACTCGCCGCCCCACCGAGTCGAGAAGGGCCAACTCGGTTGATTACTCGGTCAGACCGAGTAATCGGTCAAAAACCGAGTAAAAACTGAGTAACGGCCGAGTAAAAACCGAGTAAAATCTTTGAGTACTTGTTGGTTGTGATTTGCGGACATTTTATAATGTTTTAGTGTATTACCTATCATGTATTCATATGATCATGTCATATGTTGCGAACTTGCGAGTAGCGATATGTCATATGTGGCAAACTTGCGAGTTGCGATATATCGTAAGTCGTAACGTGCACTCTACTTTATGTTAATAGTTCATACATGTAGATTTACAAGTATCATTAAATCATATGAAAGAAGATATGCCATCATTACGTCGATATATATCGACTAGTTCTACATTAATTTTCCGAGTAATTGGTACTGAGTAATTTCCGAGTACTCCCGAGTAATCCAAGTACTCGCTACTCGGTACCTCATCGAGTCAGTACCGAGTAGCGAGTTCTTGAACCTTGAAAACAACGACTGTATCATGTCGTTTTTTCAAACCACGACAGGGCCTTGTCGTGCATTGAAATTGCGACATGGTGGTGCCTGTCCTCCGCGGCAATTCTGCTACAGGGCGAGCAACCAGTCGATCATCTAAAGCTCGATCGCACTTTCAAAGCTCGACGGGCGCCTACTTCTTTCTAATTTCCGAAGCGGGATACATTTTTGCATAAAAGAATAAAAATAAATATATATAAAAATAAAATTCTGCCAACCCTAGGCCCCCTCCTCTCTTACGCCTCTATATTGGCCAAGGCCCATTGGTCCACGCAGCAAAAGCCCAGCAAGCAGTACAGGGTGTTTAGTGGACAACCTTCTCTTCCCTCTTCTTGTCTTCTTGCTACCGCGGCAGCGCCAAACCCAAAACCCCGCTCCCCTCTCCCGCGGCAGCTCGCACACGCAGCGCGGCGTCGCCGCCGCACGCGAGATGAACCTAGGACGTAGCAGTGTCCGCATTCATAGGATGAGGCTGCCTATAAAAATACCCCTTCCTCTCGAGCCCGCTCGGTTAATTGCAGGCGCCCACCAAAGCAACCGCGAGAAGATCATCGACGAAGCAAGAAGAGAGGATCAGCGGGGGCAGATTCGAGCCGGTCCCTCGCCGCCGCGTTCCCAAAATCGACGAAGCAAGAAGGGAGGGGCGCGGGGGCAGATTCGAGCCGGTCCCTCGCCGCCGCGTTCCCAGAATCATTTCGAGGTCTGGTTGTTGCCTTGTTGGAGATATATTGGTTCGCTGTTCGCAGTCGCAGATGGGTTGTCTACTTGTCTTTCGCCTCGTTCTGATGGTTTGATGCGAAGTGGCGCTGTTTGCGAGGGATGCGAGCGCTTCGATGGTTTCTTACCATATCAATCCGTTCCTTGCATTCTTTTTCAGCTGCGGTTCTTGCCTTTCCCCATCTATTTGATCAGTTCGCATCTTCTCAAGAGTCAAGAACTGGGAAGCCTGCATGTACAAAATATCGTGCTCCTCACTAATTATTGCGATTGCTCTTCTTTGCGTGGCTCTGTTTGTGGAGGATCCTAGTGCTTCGATGCTTTCTTGCTAATCCTTTTCTTGCTCTTCTTGTTTCAGTCTGCAAGTTGCTAGCTTTTATCTCCAATTTGGCGGCTTCCTACTTCGCAAGTACTGGAAAACTTTCGCAAGAACGACAACCTTAAGGTTCAGATACATATATTGTGCTCATTTCACTAGCTATTGTGATTGTTCATCTTTTTTACGTTTCTATTCCTGTTAGTACATCTCAGTCCTTGTCCTTCCCTAATTGCCGCTTGAATAAGTGGTGCTGCTGCTATTTGCAAACATGCTTGCAAAAAGGACACCATTAGCTAGAGTAACTCCTCCAGAACCACAGCCCTCCATATTAATCTAAACACTTATCATTTTAAGCACTTGCTTTGATGAGAACATTAACTTTTTTAAATTGGTAAAACAATGTACTATCCATATGCCGGATAAAATAGTTTCGATTTGATTCTTTAATTCTTCTAGTGATTCAATAGGCATCCACCCTACCATCAGGTTTTTGCAGCTGGGTTAGATGTTGAATATAGCTTTGCAACCCTGCAATAAAGCTCTTAGCACGGTAATCTGGGTAAACATGGGTTATCTTTCTTCAATAATGTCATTGCTTTCTCTAACCAATCAATATAATCAGATACGGTAGTCACTTGCTTGATAAGCACCTATGTCATAAATTGATTTTTCTTCAAACCTCTATTCGACCATTCTATGAAGATCAGGCCTGCATGGTCATAGACATGCATTAGTCCCTGTGCTGAGTGCTGGCCATCTTTGCCCAGAAAGTATAGACTTGCAATACCTACAAAGATTAAACCAGGGTAATGCATTAATCCCTGGTCTTCAGAACCATTCGTCTACCTTGCCCACAAGTATATACTTGCAATTTCTAACCCTCTGATGCATTGATATCTGTTAGCCTTCTTAATCCAAGCACAGACACTAGCACCACTGGACTCACAGAAATTTAACTTGAGGCCCTTGCAAATTGCTTGTGATGCTGCCAAAGCACATTTCCATTGTATGGATGTCTCGGATGATGATAACCAAAAAGCAATAGGTCCCTGATGCATACAATGATCAAAACTCAGAATTAGTAGAACGGCAGTGGCTATAGACCAAGTATTTTGCTGCCCATTACCCAGATTTGGAGCATTTACTGTCATGCCAAAAGGCTGAAGCGCCTGGTTGTAGAGATGGTTGAGGCAGTGTTTTATGGTTTTGAGTGCTTAACATGGAAAGGAATATACTAGCAAGTCTAGCATGTTTGTTTGATCCCAGTCATCCTATTACTAACAATAAAAGTATTCAGATATGTTCCCCTATCAGTATGGTTCATCATATTCTGATTAGGGTGCAAGTTAAAATCATCAACATTCAGACATCCATTCCCATCTTTTTCCACACAAACAGGTGAAGCCAAGTGTGCAGATGGATTTGTTGTCACTTGTGCAGTAGCTAACTTTATTTAATACTTTTTGTTTTTTCATTAATGAACTTACTTCTAACGCTATCCAGTATCTCAATGAAAATGTTCCGATCTCTGACTACAACTAACTTTTTATTTGCAGCCATGGCAATATGGCGACTCGTGCTGCTTGTTTTTCTCCTGTTAGTTTTGCCACAATCTGTAGGTTCGTAATTTTTTCCCATAGATGTTCGATAAATTTCGCTGCTTCCATCACAAGGTCAAATGTTTTTGTGTATTTCCCAGTTTCACGTCAGAGGTTTGACCCTGAGGCCGTTGCCTTGCGACAAGCACTGGAGGAGATCCACCAGCGGATCGTACCACCCGCTCTTGATTTTGAATTGGACTTCAATCCTGAAGAAGAAGAGCCTTTTGTCAATGGGTTGCGATCTTGTGGCCGCTTGGAGATTTTTCTGGCAACCTTTGCCATGGTATACTTCGTCATTGTCGTGGGAGGTATTATGATTTTTTTCAGCTTTCTAGTAATTTGATTTGGATTTATAAGTGTTTTTTCTAATGCGCTTATAAATCATAATGCAGGGAAATTCTTTCACCTTCACATAGAAGGTATTCAGATTTGCTTTTAGTATATATTTTACTTGTAGGCACTTAACGCTAGCTTAATGCAGGTAATAATGATCCTGAGGTTGCGGCACCTGTAGTGCCTGCTGGTCTGAATAGGATTGATCAGATTCCGTTTGCATATTACGCTGGATTGTTTGTATCGACGGTGTTAGTTGCGGTTATTATTCACCGGATTGTCCGTGCAGCGAGACGTTGATGGAATGTGAGTCTAGCTCCTACTTGAAATATTGATTTATCTGGTTGTCACTAGCTTGATCTGGTCGGTTTACAGGGTATGGTCACAGTTTTGATCAAGGGACATCATGAAAGAGCTGAGAATTATCCTATCGCGGAGACAGGTAAGGTTTATGCTGGCTTAGTCGTGTAGATTGGACTGTTGCTAACCTGATTTTTGCCAGCCTATGTATGTAGAGAAAGCTGATGCTAATGCTGGCTGCTAATTGTGTTTTTGTTAGCCAGTCAGTTCTCGCAGTACTCGCAATGTCTCCAGTGTAAAGAAGGTTGCTTAAGCGCTGAAGCTCCCATGTCTCGAGTGTAAAGAAGGTTGCTTAAGTGCAGAAGCTCGCGATTTCTAGAGTGTAAAGAACATTTTTTTGTTGTCTAGGAAGGTTTTTAGTGGGTGCTTTTTGAAATTGCTACCGCAGATCATGTCGCTTCTGCGCTGTTGTATCATATCATCTGTAGGAGCTTCAAGTACTCGTACCAGTGCTCGACGCATATTTTTCCTTAGCAAATGGAACCATTCAGGATGGTTTATACATAGGCAATGCAATGTATATCGCCAAAAACCAAATGGCTGTTAGCGAATAAATGTTTTTTTTTCCTTACCACGAGAGCTCTCACAGCATCTATTTCCATGTTAGCTCGGCATGAAGGGCAATCTCACATATCTCTTCCGTTTGAGAGCCAAACCACCTCATTCAGCCATTGTTCCTGGGTCTTGATATCCTCGAGATGCTACATAGCTGTTTTGATCCTGCGCATATGAAGTGAATTAGAGACACTCGTGAAGTCGTCCCTACTATCTTCTCCACTCCCCCCTCCGATCCACGAGCTGCCTGACTTCAGCTTGTTAATATGTTCCTTTGGCCTGATTATAACCTGAGAAGTTGTAAGCCTTTGATAAGGAGCTTTGAGGGTAAAAATATTAGTAAAAATTAGTTTTAAGAGCATCGAGAAAAAACAGCAAAAGTCTTATAAAATAGCTACACAGTGGCACAACACTTCACTTGTAAATAATGGTAAAATTTTCAACCGTAGATTTCATTTTATTTAAGCTGGAAAAAAAACATAGAGCGTTAAGTAATATGGTTCCTTCGGTATAAAGCGATGAATGGTCGGATGCTCTCTGTCTATCGAGCAGGGTGGACGCAAGGAATTGCTCACGGACAACACAGCACTAAGCAGGGGCTCCTCTGCGAATACATGGGAGGTTATCATAAATTTGGAAAGTACGAGAGGTTTTCTGCAAACTTGTCCTCCGGGGAGGGGCTGGATCGAACGGGCTAGATGGAAGCCGCGCAGCACGATCAAACGGCCTAGTTTTTCCTGGCTACGCGCTATAGTAGCGCAGCTAGGCAGCTAATAATGTACTAAATATGGGTACCTATGGTGGTCTACCCGACCCGTTTTACGGGCCAGCCCGGTTCGGTTCGGTTTGGTTGGGACCGGTTCGGTTTGGTTACTGTACGAACCGGGCCAAGGTGCCAGCCCAGATTTGATTTGGTTCACCGAACCGAGCCGGTCTGGTTCATAAACGGTTTGGTTCATCGCACCGGCCCATTTGGCCACTTACTGGGGAACCCAACGATACTGGCTCGCTGGTTCGCTCTTGCTGACCGCCATACTTGTAACACCCCAACCCAACCGGGTTCGGAATATTACTAACTCTACGAAAAATTACAAATTTCGGCAACATCTCCCCATAAATTATTCTAATTCACACATAGCATATAACCAATAGATGCACAAAAATAATCATCCATCAACCACAAGCACATAATCGACGATAACACAAAACCTATTCATAGGTCCATTTCATCCCAACTAGGGCCAATATCATGTACCAAATCATCATTACCTTTAACGACGGCGACGAAGTTATTAAACAAAGAACAAACCAATTATCCAACAAACAAAATAAACATCCATCTCCACATAGGACAAGAATAATGAATGATCCTCTAAATAGCCTAGAAAGTGAGATAACTCAATTTAAATCTAACAATCCTATTAAATTGTGAGTTCTTGTGCCAAATCGAACTGTGCTAAGCCCTCCCATGCATATCGTCTTTATCGATCATCTAAAAACAATAAAAAGGCAAGGGTGAACAAAGGAATTATCTCAATAATACCCAAAAGTCTTAATACCAATCCTCATCCATTAGGTCACTGTCATTGTAACTCTTTCTGTTCATATGAGAATTCAATGCTTATTCGTCTGTAACTGTGAGCTCATACCGGTATAGCTAGAGTGTCACCTGTCGGTGCACACCCTTGCCCGTCCTATCAAGACCGGGACCAAATACTCCACTCCTGTGGAGTGCCTACCGAAGTAGGGCTTTTCCCTCTCACGTCAATAGGATGCCTACCCGAGAGTAGGTCCTGTCATATGTATGCAATGCAAGAGATGCAACTATGCAAATAAATAAATTCAACAATAGACATATCACAATAGATCTTGCAATGCATCGATCCAATAACTTCACTTAGCAACATTTATCAACTATTAAACCTTTGAATGACATATACTTGCCTTTCTATTCATGGGGGCTAGAACTACGCACGGTCGACGACGAAGTCGCACCACCACCTACAGAAGGCGATGAATCTCAATACAATACTCCCACAAGCAAGGCAACAATAAAGTATATCGCTTCTACGCGCATCCCTTCCTTCTCTCCAAATAAAACACCCTTTTTATACCACTACAACTCTTGAATTTCGATAAATATAAACTCTGGACAACAACCTTAAAACAATCATAACTCCTTCATCTCTTGCCCAATTTATGCGTTCTTATAGCCAAAATGAAGATAAAGTTGGTACGCTCCACTTATGTAATAAAATCGGATACTAATTCTCAACCTAACCATGTCAAAACTGTTGTAGAAGCTACTGCATAGATAATCAACTTACCAACTATCATCCTTCCCCACTAGTCATCACTAATACCCACAATCTAGCACCTAATGGGCAGTAATTTTCAGAAGAAATCTCCTAATCACATCCTATGCAGAAGTTAACCAAGAATAGAACAAACCCTAGTCTCAATTTGTACCTTCTTCCTTCACTACCACCCCTCCCCTTTGCCTCTTCCCATCCATCTACCACCGAGACAGCAGGGCGGCGAGCAAGGCGACGAGACGGCGGCAGCACGGCCACGGCACGACATCGGCGGCGGCGGCGGCGGCAAGAAGACGGCGGCGGCAAAGAAGCACGGGAGGATAGGGCGGGTAGCTTCTGGGAGGAACCGTCTGTTCTCTCTCTCTCATGCCTCTTAACCCTCTAAGATGGGCCAAGTCAGGGCCAAGAGCCCACGGAATATTACAATACTCTTGGTCCTGCTCCGCTCCCCCTCACGGCAACGCTGCCGGCTCGTTGGCAGACCTGGCCAACGGGCTAGCCCGGTTCGGCATGGTACGTTTCCGGGCCGGCCCGGTTCGTTTAGCCCGGTTTGGTTCTTGGCCCGGTTAGTATGCGAACCGGGCCAAACGAACCAACGGGCCGGGTCACCAACCCATGTTCGGTTCGCTGGAAGAACCGAACGAACCGGGCCGGCCCAGGTTCGGTTGGCGCGAGTTGGCCCGATTTTCGTGGAATATATCAAAAAATTCATAAAAATTCAAAAATTCAAAAATGTGAACCATAATTCATGTAAATAATTTTAAAAATTCAAATATGTATGGAGAAATATAAAAATGCATTGGAGTGCTTTTTTTATTAATGTGTATTTACATGGCTGCCTCGTTAAAAACTTTACCAAGTAAAAACTCAATTTAAGAAAATCTTGACAAAGAAAAAAGAGTACAGCCTAAAACTCTACAATACAAGAACAAAAAAATTTGGGCCCTTCTTTAATCTTCATCAAGTTCTAAGCCCCCGAATGAAGCCGCCAGCTCTTGATTTTGTCTCTCCGCGACGATGTTTTGCTGTCGTCTTTCGGCTAATGCCCAATCCTTTGTACTCAGCAATATTTCGACCATATCACTATGGAGGGAAGTCCGTCTCTCCTCCAGTATTCTCCCAGCGAGGCTAAAAGCGGACTCGGAAAAAACCGTGGAGACCGGAACAGCTAACACATCTCGTGCTTGTATGGATAGCACCGGATATGTTCCACTATGCTGCTGCCACCATAGAAGAATATTAAACTCTTCTTCTTGAAAGTCGACGACGTCCTTTGCTAGATAGGAGGCAAGCTTGCCAACAGCTCCACGGGGTGCCTGTGAAGTCGGGCGAGTTGAACTGTCCGAAGAACTTGAAGTATCCTTGCCCGACCCGTGATAGTCTTCCAAAAGGACATCTTTCTTCCCGTCTGTTGAACTGGTGGTGGTCGTGGTGGACGAACTCCTGCATACTTTTCTTTATATTTTCTATACAAATCATTAAATTTACTTCTAACTTCTTGAAAATAATTTGAATAATCTATTCCAGTAGCAGCACCAAGTTGTGTTAGAGGAAGCTTAGCTCTAGGGTCTAAGATAAAAGCAAAAGAATATAAGAATGGAATATCACGCCAATATTTTAAATATTTAGATTTTATATGCCTAACTGCATCAAATAAAATAGCATCATTTTCAAACATTTTAACTGATTAGCAATGTAATAAATGGACATAATAATAGAAGAAGATATAGGCTCATACACAGTAAAAGCGCTAACAGTAGCTTCATAAAAAATCTTAAGAAATAAATGTAATTAATCGGCACAACGCCTCCCTAGCTACCTCGGGATTATACTCCCAGTTATTTACCGACCTATCAGGATTATAGCTCAACTGTTGCTGCCTCATTTGAACACCTTTCTTCTTCTTACATGCCGCAGCGTGCCTCTTCAGATGTCCCGTACCCGAGACCGTCGCCGCCGATAACTCCTGCCCACAAATTTTACATTTAGCCCCATACCTCGCTAGCCTGCCGTCCACCAGGTGCTTCAACTCCTCATAGTCGTTTCACACATCCGACCGGTTCAGTCGAGTCCGCACAGGTTGAACCGGATCCGAAACCATAGGGATGATCCTCGGTTCCAGTAGTTTCCGTTTCTTGAACCGGTTCCGAGAGACTTTGACCGATTGGCTCGTAGTCGTCCGGTGTTAATCCGAACTGGCTAAGGTGAAATTCATCATACGGAGAACGACCATCAGCCATTTTGGGAAGCTGTCTACACATGAAATAACAAAACAACAGTTAATTTACAATCACAATACTCAAATCAAATATATAGCAAACAAATGTATGGAAATATATCAACCTCATAGGATCATACCAACAAATATGAAAGTCACAAATTTTTTTGAAATATTTCGAACTTTGCTCAAATTTGCAATTAGTAACGCCTTTTTAGCTCACAAATTGCAAAAACGCAATGCACACAAGAGACTCAAGAGAGAATGGGTTGCAAGGGTGGCCGGCAGAAGAGGGGGGTGGTTACCTATTTATAGAAAAAAATTTGAGATTTTTTGGAATTGTTTGCTATTTTGTATGAATTTTTAAAGCATCAAACGGCTATATTCGCAATGGGTATAAAAAACGAACCGAACGAATCAGCCCGCCCGGTCTGCGCCATGTGTTAGCCCCTGGAGCTGCCACGCGCAACGCCTGGGCGAGAAAGGCACGGGGCCGGAGCGGTGCGGCTACGTGGCGAACGCGTGTTGGCGGGCGCGGGCGGTGGCTGCCCGACGAAGTGGGTGACACGCCGACAAAGATGGTGCTCATCGGCGTGTGGGCGCACTAGCGCTTGAAGGGCTGGCGCTGGCCGCCCGACGCCGTGGCACTCATGGCAGCGTGGTCCCCACGGAGTGGGGCAGCGGGAGTGGGGCAGCGGGCGCGAGGCGGGACGCGGGCAGGCGGGATTTTCAATTTTCAAATTCGGTTTGCTACAGTACTCCGGGCCAAACGGGCTGAACCGGGCCGGTTCGGTTTGCATTGTAATGAACTGGGCCGTTACTATGCGAACCGAATCGTGCCGGCCCAGGCACATTTCACTGGGCCGAGCCAGCCGGCATGGCGCGTTTTCCAAACAAACCGAACCGGGCCAGCCCATTTGGCTAGCTCTACTCACTGGATCCTTCTCGCTGACCAGCCCTGCTCCTGCTCCGCTCCCCTCATGGCCTCCCTTGGAGAAATTTGATTTTTTGCCCCAAAGTTGAGCTGCATTGTATTTTTTGTCCTAAGTTAAGCTGCCCTGGATTATTTGCCCCAAATGGACCAACCCATTACTCTTTTTATTCTAGGGGGTTATTTGCAAAGTTGCCTTCTCTTCGTTTCCTCTTCCTATGACGCCGGAACGAGCGCGAGCGCACCGCCGCCTCCCCCAAAAGGCCAGCCGGGCCATGGCAGCCCTCCTCATCGGCGGCCTCCCCTCACTGTTCTCCTCGCCACTCACGGCAGCGCCATGTCCAGGCCCTCCTCATTGACGATGCCATGGCGCCCTCTCCTCACCGGGCGGTCTCCCCACGGCCGTCCTCCTGGCCACCGCGGTGTCGCCTCACAGACGACGCCATGGCGGCCCCTCCTCACCAGCGGCCTCCCCACCGCCGTCCTCCCCGCCACCGGGGGCGGCCCCATGGTCGGCGCCCTCCCCGCTGCAGCGATTTGTTTATTGGCTACTTTGTAAAGAGCCCCCTGAAGCAAAGACTATATGGGTTTAGTCCATCTGGGACAAAAAATCCAAGGCAACTCAACTTAGGGCAAAAAATACAAGGCATCTCAACTTTGGGTAGACCTGGCCAACGGGCCGGCCCGGTTCTGCACGGTTCGGTTCCGGGCCGGCCCGGTTCGTTTGTCGGCCCAGTTACTATGTGAACCGGGCCAAACAAACCAACGGGTCGGCTGCCCAGCCCAGGTTCGGTTGCTGGGAGAACCGAACGAACCTGGCCGGCCCGGGTTCGGTTGGCCCCGGTTGGCCCTTTTTCGTGTAAAATTTCAAAAAATTCAGAAAAATCCAAAAAATTCAGAAATGTGAACCATAATTCATGTAAATAATTTTAAAATTTCAAATATATATGGAGAAATATAAAAAATGCATTGCAGAGCTTTTTTATTAACGTGTATTTACATGGCTGCCTCGTTAAAAACTTTACCAAGTAAAAACTCAATTTGAAAAATCCTTGGCAAAGAAAAAAGAGTACAACCTAAAGCTCTACCATACAAGAATAAAAAAATTGGGCCCCTCTATTAGTCATCAAGTTCTAAGCCCCCGAATGAAGCCGCCAACTCTTGATTGTGTCTCTCGGCGACGATGTTTTGCTGTCGTCTTTCGGCTAATGCCCAATCCTTTGTACTCAGCAGTATTTCGACCATATCACTATGGAGGGAAGTCCGTCTCTGCTCCAGTATTCTCCCAGCGAGGCTGAATGCGGACTCGAAAGAAACTGTGGAGACCAGAATAGTTAACACATCCCGTGCTAGTATGGATAGCACCGGATATGTTCCACCATGCTGCTGCCACCATAGAAGAATATTAAACTTTTCTTCTTGAAAGTCGACGACGTCTTTTGCTAGATAGGAGGCAAGCTCGCCAATAGCTCCTTGGGATGCCTGTGCAGTCGGGCGAGTTGAACCGCCGAAGAACTTGAAGTGTTCCTCCCCGTGATTGTCTTCCAAAAGGACATCTTTCTCCCCATCTGTTGAACTGGTGGTGGTCGTGATGGACGAACTCCTGCATAGTTTTCTTCATATTTTCTATACAAATCATTAAGTTTAATTCTAACTTCTAGAAAATAATTTGAATAATCAATTTCAGTAGCAACACCAAGTTGTGTTAGAACATTAGTTAATCCAGGAAGTTTAGCTCTAGGGTCTAAAATAAAAGCAAAAGAATATAAGAATGGAATATCTCTCCACTATTTTAAATATTTAGTTTTATATGGCTAACTGCATCAAATAAACTAGGATCATTTTCAAACATTTTTAATTGATTAGCAATGTGATAAATGGACATAATAATGGAAGAAGATGTAGACTCATACACAGTAAAGCGCTACCGGTAGCTTCATAAAAAATCTCAAGAAATGAATGTAAATGAGTAAGTACTTGCCAAACCTGTGGGGTCAAAAGTGGTGTTTCATCTTGAGTTGGATACTGAGTGTTAATAAAACTTCAAAAACCTGTCTATACGGTAATATGTGCTAACCTGTCTATACGGTAATATGTGCTGCAACATAAGATAGGTGGAATTCCACCTAATAGGCATATCTAGACCAAATTTCCTAGGCTGAATAGATGACGCACGACAATAGTTTTTCCATGCAGCAATTCTTGTATTAGAACTATTTAAAAATGAGATGGCATCCCGAATAACTTGGAGATAAGGTTGCAATCTTTTTAGACCACATTTAACAATTAAATTAATAATATGACATGCACAACGTTGATGCATTAAAAATGATTCGGCGTACGTAGATAAAACAGGTTTTAAAATATTCATGGCACTAGTATTAGCAGATGCATTATTGATCCAAGGTAATAGCAAAAATTTTATCGGTAATTTCAAATTCTTGAACAACATTCAAAATGCAATCAGCAATATTTTCGTCGGTGTGATTAACATCAATAAGGCGAAGAGCAATTACTCTTTTTTCTATTTGCCAATTTTGGTTAACATAATGAGCAACAACACTTAAATAATCTTCTCTAACCCTACCAGCCTAGATGTCCGAGGTTAACGACACATAAAATATACAGATTTTAAATTGTTCTTTTAACTTTAATTTGTTGGCGGCATATAATTTTTTTCAAATCTCTAGTCGTTGTTTGACGAGAAACACTACTATATCTAGAATTTTGAGCAGTTTTTATATATTCTTCGAAAGCAGGAGAATCACCAAAACCAAGAGGTAAATCTTTAGAAGCAATTAATCGGCACAATGCCTCCCTAGCTACCTCGGGATTATACTCCCAGTTACTTACCGAACCATCAGGGTTATAACTCAACTGATGCTGCCTCATTTGAACACCTTTCTTCTTCTTACAACCTGCGGCATGCCTCTTCAGATGTCCCGTACCCAAGCCCGACACCGCCGACAACTCCTGTCCACACATTTTGCATTTAGCCCCACACCTCACTAGCCTCCCGTCCACAAGGTGCTTCAACTCCTCGTAGTCGTTCCACACTTCCAACCGGTTCAGTCGAGTCCGCTTCGATCCGACGGTATCGGAGCCGGAAGCACATGTTGAACCGGAACCGGAACCATAGGGATGATCCTCGGTTCCGGTAGTCTCCGTGTCTTGAACCGGTTCCGGAAGACTTTGGCCTATTGGCTCGTAGTCGTTCGGTGTTAATCCGAACTGACTAAGGGGAATTCGTCGTACGGAGAACGACCATCAGCCATTTCGGGAAGCTGTCTACACATGAAATAACAAAACAACAATTAAATTAGAGAAAAGAAAGGGCAAATAAAATATATAGCAAACAAATATATGGATATATATCAACCTCACAGGATCATACCAACAAGTATGAAGTCAGAAATATTTTTCTGAAATATTTCGAACTTTGCCCAAATTTGCAATTATCAGCGCTTTTCTAGTTCACAAATTGCAAAAACGCAATGCACACAGAGACTCAAGAGAGAATGGTTGGGAAGGCTGGCTGGCAGAAGAGGGATGGCTACCTATTTATAGAAAAAATTGAGATTTTTTGGAATTGTTTGCTATTTTTTATGAATTTTTAAATGTTCAAACGGTTATAAACGACTATATACGCAGCGGTATAAAAAAAGCGAACCGAACAAACCGAACGGTTCGGCCCGCCTGGTTCACTGTCAGCTTGCCACGCGTCGAGCACCGATGTTGCCACGCAGCCAGCTGGGCGGGAAAATGGCACGGGGGCTGGAGCTATCCGCCATGTGGCCAAGCCCTCATACGCCGTCTGCGGTAGGCCGCAAGACGCTGGGAACAAAGAGGCCTCGATGGCCGATGGCGCTCGCGATGGCGGCTGGCGGACTGGCGAGACGCCTTGATGGCGCCAGGTCACGCCGGTCGGTGGTAGCCACAGTGTGTGGTCTCAGTGGCGCAGGCGCGATCACAAGTCAACGTCGCCGTCGCGTTGGGTTGCGACCAGAGCAAAGCGAGCCAGGCGTGAGCGGCAACAAGCGACGGGCGGGAGTTCGAATTTCAAATTTAGCAGCTACAGTATAACGGGCCTAACAGGCTGAATCAGGTCGATTCAGTTCGCATAGTAACGAACCGGGCCGTTACTATGCGAACCGAACCATGCCGGCCCGACGGCAGGGGCGGATGCACAGTAGTGCATGGGGTAGCATCTGCTACCCCAAATTTTTTTTTAAAAAATCGCATATAGATATATATATCCCAGCAGTCAGGAACCGGCCCATCTAACAGTTAGTCTAACACATATCGAATATAGGTATTTTGGACACATCGATATGGTTGTAATGGAATTATTATGTATTTTAATTTAAACTATTATATTTAGTGTGTGTTTTTTCATTGAATTGTGTTGTTAAGATTGGTGTCCGTCATCCGTTACCCCATCGTTGAATTCCTGGATCCGCCGCTGCCCGACGTGCCGCATGCCAGGCCCAGGCATAGTTCGGGGGAGCGAACCGGGCTGGCACGGTTTGTTTTATATACGAACCGAACCGGGCCAGCCCGACGCATAGTACTGGGCCGCCCGGTTCCGCTCTGACTTTTGGGGAAAAAGTCAAATTTCTCCCTCGCGTGCGACCACGGCAGGTCGGCGTCTAGCCGCCGCTCCCCTCTGGAGACTGCCGCCGCACTGCCTTGTCCTGCGACCTGCGGTTCTCTTCTTCCCCAGCCTCATGTCCCTCCGGCCCTTCCTCCTCCTCTTTTCGGTACGCTTTTCCATATTATCCAAATTCGAGATAATGGTTTGTTTTCTCCATAAAAATAATCCACCATCCGTGGGAGCTCGGGCAGCTGTCCTCCCTGTCCGGGTATTGAATCCGCCACTGGTTGTCGGTATCCGACTTGGTATCTCTTCGGGTTGGGGTCGGGGCGACGGAGGCGGAGGCGGAAGCGGAGGAGGGTGCGCGCCGGCTTCTCTTCGGCCTGAAGTCGGTATCTCACTACAAATACTGATCCTATTCTTTGCTATCCCTGTAAAGAATTTCCTTTTAAGATAAAGGAGATAGGTTTGCCGTCGCCGGCGAGATCCTCGGGTTTAGGGCATTGACGGCGACGCCGCCGCTGATCCGTCGATTTGGCCGGCCGTCCCTTCTCGTCTCCAGCCGCAGGTACCGCCATGGCCCCTGTTCCTGTTCCTGTTCCTGTTCCTGCCGCTTGTTCTTCTTCTAATGCAATGCCGTCACTCACTAAAGACTGTCAAAGTTGGCGGTTTAGGCAGTAGCCAGTAGGCCTTATCCTTCACCCAGCCGCGCAACTCAGCAACCTCATTTTTTATATGTTAAGATTAAGAATGAATTTAACTTTGATAGCTTTCTTGATTTGTTTTGCCAGGAATTGTCTGGGTTAGCTATCAGGAAAAATGGCAGATGAGCCCAAACTGTTTAATCACATCTGCAAATTCCTGCCATCCTTGCCGGATGTGCAGCCTGCCAGCAAGCTGATTCCTTTGCATCAAAAGGTGATATACACAGCAGTTTCTCTTTTCATCTTCTTGGCTGGCAGCCAGCTTCCACTATACGGGATCCGACCAGCTACAGGGACTGATCCATTGTATTGGGTTCGTCTGGCTTTCGCATCAAACCGAGATACTCTCATGATGCTTGGGATCACTCCCATCCTGGTATCAGAGATTATCATGCAGCTCTTGATGCGATTAAAGGTTGTTGATGTCAACAACAGCACGCCTAAGGCTCATATGCTCCTGTAAGTTCTATTTTTGCTCAACTGCAATTAACCTAGCTGAAATTATTGTTCTTTTCGGTTTAATCTAGCGGTAGATTATAATCTGGAAGAGTTGTGGACTCTCGATTGCGGACTTGGAGAACTCAAAAAAAAAAAATTTAAAAAAGGATTTCTGAGCTTTAAGAAGAACCACTAAAGCCTTATGAAAACGGCTAAAAAGTGCTGCCACTGTTGGCTTGTACAAAAATGTCGAATTTCTTGCTTTAGCTTTTTGTTTTAATTTAAGTCGTTGGTGCCCACTCAAAAACTTTTAAGTTAATGATGCATGGGGGTGGTTATATAATGTGGCCAAGTAGGACATCCGATTATGCCTCTGTTTCTAGGAAAGCTAAAATGGAAGCACCATCATCTTCCTAGATATATCTTGCTGCTTTCAAAAGGAAAATAGAACATTTGCCATTGTTTTCTAGATTTATTTACTTATCATTCACAGATGGTACCCCTAGATCTGATTTTTTCAATATTGAGGCACTGCACATTGTGTTTCTAGTTCTTTTGTCTAGTGCAATTTTTTATTCAATTGACAATTAAGTGATGTTTGTTTCTGACTCTAAATGTTATTTTGCCATTCAGGAATAAGGCACAAAAGTTACTGGGAATATTGGTTACCATCTTGCAAGCTATTATCTATGTGCTATGCAGTCCTGGCAGTGGCAATGCAGTTCTAATCATGTTGCAGATTTTGTTTTCTGGCATTGTTGTCATTTATCTTGATGACGTCCTAAAAAAGGGATATGGATTGTTATCGAGTATCTCTTTGTTCACTGCCTCCAATATTTGGTTAGTATACAAAACAAAAAAGGCAGCACGATTAAGTTGTTTTACACCAAGGTAACACCTTTTTTTTTTGTGCAGTGGAAATGTTTTGTGGAAGGCCTTTAGCCCCAATTATATTATATATCATGAACAAGATGCTGAATTTGAGGGAGCTGTCATTGCCTGGATCCATCTTCTGATAACTAGAACAGATAAATTATCTGCATTGCATAAAGCTTTTTGCCGTCGAAACCTCCCTAATGTTATCGACTTGCTAGTTACTTGCCTATTTTTTCTAATTGCCATACTCTTCCATGGCATTTCTGTCGTGCTGCCGGTTAGGACAATTGACCATCCTGAGTTTCAAGTCAACTGTTCCATCAAGCTCTCTAATATCTCCTACGCGCCTGCCATCTTTTGCCATGCACTGATTTCATGTCTGTATATCATCTCAGAGGTACGTACCTGCCTACATTATAGCTAGTTATTATGTTGTACTGACTCTAGTGATGCTTCCTGTGTAAGCATGCATTCTTTAATTTCTCTCTCTTTTTTTTGCAGTTGATGTCCGTGAAGTATGGTGTGAATTTGCTCGGCAAATGGAAGGGATCTAAGCATTTCGGACAATTTATTCCAGTTGGTGGGATTGAGCACTACACAAAAGTACCACCAACGTGAGTGCATATACTTGTGGAAATTATATTATTCGTGGTGATTCCAATTGAAATTACTACTTTATTCCAGAATTGATGATGTCTTTAATCTTGCCTGACTCATGTTATTTCCCTGCAGTTTGGCTGATCTTCACAGAGACCCTATCACTGCATCTCTTTATATTATCTTGGTGCTGAGTGCATGTGCCTATCTCTGTAAGGCTTGGTTTAGAGCCTTTGCTTCTTCAAGAAGATTATTGGTCGGATTGGTGGGGGAAAATGTATGCGTAAAAATCTGTGCTCTCTTTCTACCCTCTTTTTATGTACTTATTATTACCAAGTTGCCGATTCAGATTTTTTACTTTGTCATTGATTTGATGCAGGACCAAGAATTGATGCTTGCCCAGCCTGACTCCTTGTCTCCGCACAATTTTAAGTCTAATGTTGCCAAGATAGCTTGTTTTGGTGGTTTTTGTGTGGGCGCCTTGATAATTTGGGCAGATCTCATTGGTGTGATTGGTTCTGGTACTGGAATAATGGTTGCCGTGTCCGTCGTCTATCCCTACTTTGCAGGGAGAGGTAGCGAGGTCGGTGTCTTTGGCTTGTGATGGATTGCAGTCTCCTCATGATTGAGGAGAAATAAGGCCAGGATGTAGATACGTGTTAGCTGACTTCGCTCTAGTGTAGTCTGTAGTCTTTGCTACAGATAGTCTGTTACTGTACTGCAAACATTTATGTGTAATCGCTTTATTATTTAGTTGCCCCAGTTTGTTCATATCTACGGTTTGGATGCTTTGATATCAGAATTCGGATGCATGTTCGTAGTCCTCTACATGAGTGGCTCGCAGTGCTATGTTCTTTTCGACGCATGGCTTATGGCTTATGGTCGTTTAGAAAGCCAAACGCTTCCATTTCATTAGAAGCCGCTTCAAGATGAAATCGATCATTAACTTCTGCTTTGATATCAGAATTCGGATGCATGTTCCTAGTCCTCTACATGAGTAATTAGCACTGTCGCCGATGGATTGAGATCTATGTTTTTTTTCGATGCATGGCTTATGGCTTATGATCGTTGAGCATGTTTAATGGTACTATATTCGTAGGCTCATAGATTAACAAGTGCAGGATGGATGACTGAACAGGATCCCAAAAAATTTTCTTAAGTACTAATATGTATGATATACTTGGGTACAAAACTAAATGTATTTGATGAGAGAAAGCAGTCAAAGTAGTCAATTTACCATCCTACCTCTCCACCTCTTCTCTCACTTTTCCTATCTCACGCACAGCTCAACACAGATCCCTAATTCTCCATTGCTTTCTTGCTGCTTGCAACTCGTCGGTTCTCACCGGAAAATCAATTCGTCTCCTAATTCTCCTCAAATCAAATCAGCATGAAATTTCATTGCCCAAAAAATGGTAGTATATTGGTTGGTTGCATTGGACTTGCCCCCTTACCCTTCTCATCTGTTTATTAGTACATATTTATGTTTACTTGTGTGCTCACTTCTTCACAGGCAGCCCAGATTCACAGATCGGGGTCCTGGGGTGTGCAGGGTGCTGCACAAGTTATTTCCAGTCTCGTAACATAGTTACTTATGAACATATGTTTGAGGATTTCATTTCAAGGAATATACTAGGCATATGATGCTTTTCAGCAGAAATGTTTACTCATTTGATATGATTGCCTAATATAATTCTTAAAACTATATAAAAATAGAGTAAATTACATCATAGTTCCATAAACTTATCTCGCGATCTAGCTTAGGTCCGTAATTTATAAAACCAGATATTTAGATACACAAACTTGTGTTGCTATTCCAAAAGTGCTTTAAAGAAGGTGGTTCAATGACATGGATACTCGTATCATCACACATGTCCTCTGTTATCTGTTTTTTTAATGTGGATCCATATACCATCTTTCTTCTCCTTAGAGCATGGACAACAACCCCCTTATTTGCTGCCCTGCATCACTATGTGGGTGATTGATGGGCGGGAGATTCAAATACGAACAACTACACATGCGGTAGATTCAAATTAAGGTTGTTACTGTAGCAACAATAAAATGCGGAGTGTGCTAGGATGCTCTTACCACTCTTCATATCTCATTCTCTCACTTGCTTGCCTCACATGTAGGAGTGGCATTTGGTTAATACAATAAATTATAGGTTTATTTGTGCTTTCTATATTTTGGTATCTGCATTTAACAAACTAAACTTCTATATAAAAATAAAAAACTGAATTAAGCATATTAATTCTATTTCATTAGTTCGGTTTTTAACTGAATTCATGTCGACGGTGCAATCTCAACCAAATCCATGAAACTCTCACAACCAATTAAAGGCAGATTGCTAACAAATCTAAACCAAATCAAGGACTAGTTTAGTGCAGCGAGCACAGTTCAAGGACCATTTTTTATAGTTTTCTCTAACTACAGATTAATACAACACTGTACGGCCACAACATGAGCTTCTCCAGTCTCAGAAAAATTGCACAACATATAGTAAAGCATCCAAAAAGTTCTTTTTTGTACGACAAACCGTCACTGACTGCAGGTAGCTAATTGGTCTATACAAAAAATGCAGTGCTCCTAATGCATTTTTTAGATAAAGGAGAAGTGTTCCTAATGCATGCATATACACAACGTGAAATACTCCACAAGCAAGTCAGGTACAACGCCACACGTACTACTAACGAGAGCCTGTTTAGAACACAGGGATTTTAATTTCACTGGGCTTCACTCCCCTTTCGCTGCCCCTGAACCTGATCTGGCCTTGCTACGTGCGGGGTCCACCGCCATCCTTCGCAATGGCTTCTCCCTTTCTTTTTGGGAAGACCACTGGCTTTCAGGATGCGCCCCAAAGCATCTTGCCACTGGTCTTTTCGTAGCAACAGCCAGGAAAAACAGAACGGTCGTGGATGCCATCACCAATAGTAACTGGGTTGCGGACCTACGGAGAAACTTGGCTCCAGCTATGATTCCTGGCCTGACCTCGCTTCTTCGCCAAATTGCTCAGGAGACGGTACTTAACCCCCTGAAGCCTGACCCGCTGCTTTAAGGGTTCATTGCTGATGGAGTTTTCTCGGTCATGTACCCCCTGAAGCCTGACCTGCTGCTTTGAGGGTTCATTGCTGATGGAGTTTTCTCGGTCATGTTAGCCTATTTACTGCAGTTCAAAGGCCGTGTTTCAATGTCACAAAAAATTTGGAAGCTCTAGGCCTCCTCGAAGTGCAAGTTCTTCCTCTGGCTACTTCTTCACAAACGAGTCATGACAGAATACACCCTTCTTCGACACTAATTTCCAAATGACTGCTTCTGCCTCTTTACAGGCGCAACTGCGAAACACCAGAGCACCTTTTCCTTTTGTGCGATTTCAGTTCCTTCATCTGGGCCCGGCTGGCGGAGTTGACCAACACTCCCCTAATCAATCCTTCCAACTGGTCACTCCAAAATAATCTCTCGAGCTGGTGGACAGAAGACATCCTTCGAAGAGGCCGGTCCAGTGATGTCCTATCTATTATCTCCGCCGTCATCTGGTACCTCTGGCTGGAAAGAAATAACATCATTTTTAGGCAAGTTGATAGGGCCCGACTAGTGTTCCTCCTTTTTTTGCTAGATGAGCTGCGACTCTGGTCAGTCGCAAGAGCGTTTTCTATTGTAATTAGTTAGCATGTGCTTTTAGCCCAAGGGGGGAGGGGCCGATATCTCCCCCCATCCTGTAATCCTTCCGCCCTTTTGATCAATGCAAGGTAGATCTCATGTCCTTTTGTTCAAAAAAATTCAAGGACCATTTTTTATAGTTTTCTCTAACTACAGATTAATACGACACTGTACGGTCACACCATGAGCTTCTCCAGTCTCAAAGAAAAATTGCACAACATATAGTAAAGCATCCAAGAGGTTCTTTTTTGTACAACAAACCGTCACTGACTGCAGGTATCTAATTGGCCTACACAAAAATGCAGTGCTCCTAATGCATTTTTTAGATAAAGGAGAAGTGCTCCTAATGCATGCATATATATACACAACGTGAAATACTCCACAAGCAAGTCAGGTACAGCGCCACACGTACTACAAGTTAATGAGAGCCTGTTTAGAACACAGGGATTTTAATTTCCGGCCGGGACTAAATACTACATACTGCGAAATTAATTCATGCGAAAACTCCTGCGCTCCTAGCAGGCCAGGTCCTGATGATCTGCATAATTTACAGGTAAGATGAGTCAGTGGAGATCTCCATGATCCTCCCCAGCTCGTCCCAGCTGCTGCTGCTCCCGTCGACTCTGAGGCTCGTCGTCTCGCTCCACCCCGGCGGCGCCGGATCGCCCATCCCCGACGTTGGCGCGGCGGCAGGCGGCGCGCCATGGAAACCGGCCAGCATGAATGGCTGCTGGTACGCAGCAGCGTGGGACCTCCCCCCGGCGTACAGCTCAAAGCTGCGGGTCGCCATGGGAGGAGCACTGCAGGTGGTGGCGTAGTGGTGGCGATGGGGGTGGTGGTGGTGGTACTGGTAGTACTCCACCTCCTGGTACTGATGGCTTCGCTGGTTGCCTTGCTGATCTTGCTGCTGCTGCTGCTGTTTCTGTTGACACCTCTTGTTGTAGGACAAGCTCCTCTTGAAGATTCGGCATATCGTCCATATCTCCTGCAAATAATCATCCGCCGCATGCAACAGCGTTAATCTGAAACGATCAATTAAGCACCACTTAATTCTGGAGAGATTGATCAATCTGAAGCACTGACTGCATCTTGGGAGGAAGCGGAGGCGGGGAGGCGGAACTCGTGCATCATCCAGTCGGTCTTGGTGCCCTTGCCGGCGGCGCCGCGGTAGTAGACGAGGGACTTCTTGAGGCCAGTGCAGGCGCCGGCGCCGGCGTTGGGGGAGGAGGAGGGGTGGATGGGCTTGTCGATGCCGGTGGCCTTCCAGAAGCCGGAGCCGGTGACGCGGTTGGGCCGGATGCTGTTCCTGTACTTCCTCCCGCGCAGGCAGAAGAAGTACCACTCCTTCACCTCCCCACCACCCAACCCCAACCCTCCCTGCTGCTGCGCGTGGCTCCACTCTGCATATGCATGCATGCTTCCACCATTATATATCACACACACATACTCCATGGATTAATGGATATACTAGCTAGCTAGTAGCTACCTCTCATTAATTGATCATGCTGCATGCAAGCATGCATCGATCTACAACTGTACAAGTGCAAATGGTATCAATGTGTGTCTTTTCTCATGTTCTGACTGAGTGCTTCTGACTTGACCGACATTTGTCTTGATGGGAATCTATTAATTTTGTGGCTTCTTCGTCAATGGATTTTGGTGCTAATCGGTTCTTTTCAGAATGAAAGGAATAGTCAAGAGTGGTGTACTTGCTAGTTACGGATAATTGATTAGTCCGCTGGTATTGATCCGTTTGCTGACTTCGTTTTTGGAAACATAATAGTAGAGAGATCAAATACGTTCATGTATATTTGAATGATTTTATGCAAGTTAATTTGCATGACCTAATTACGTACTTTGTTTCTATCGATATGCATAGTACGTACACTATGTTCATCTGTGAAACGCAAGTGTGACAACCAACTATATATCTTGATTCTTGAACTACATGCACGAGGTATATATAACAATTGCAGCGTTTTGTGCCAAGCTGAGTTCCTATCTCGAGCAATCAGTTAACAAATCAAACCATGCACACACATGTACATCCATGAATTAAATGGGACTTACTTGGAAGATCCCAGGGGTCATGCTTGTAGATGTCGATCTCCTTGATGATCTCAATACTGAAAGCCTTCTTCTCCACCTTCCTTGTCAGATAGAACTCGACGAGCTCCTGATCTGTCGGATGAAACCGAAAACCAGGGAAGACCAGATCATCCTCCTTCTCATCCCCTGGTGCTCCTCCTGGCCTGCAGGGGCTGCCACTCTCCTTGATCCTCTCTAAGTACTTCTCCTCCTCCCCCATGGCTTGACCCTGCTCTATGATAATCCTGTGTGTGGCATGCAGTGAGAGGTTCGACTTCTAGGGTATCGGCTCCTTGTCGCATGGTGATGGAAGCAAATGATGGCTAGCTGCTGTCCATGCTAACCCTTGGCTGATGTGTATTAATAGTGTCTTTGATGGCCTCTTAGAAGTATTTTACTTACACATGGCAGGGGGAGGATAGGGTAGATTAGGAAACTTTGGCACAAGGTCAGGTCAACGGAGTTGATCTCTCTTCCGATGGTTTTACAGATAAATGGTGCCTTCGATGACTCGCTCAAGACAAAATATCAATATGATTTTGTGTCAGCAAAGCAAAAAAAAAGAGAGGGCGTGAGCCACAGCTCGTACGTTGGGTCCATCGGACATACTAAGCATCATGGTGAAAACTTAAAAATTATCTGCTTAAACTCAGAAAAAATATCAATAAAACTTAACGATATACAAAGGAACAGATGGCACCGATGAGTTTCAATAATTTCTGCTTAAATCTAGGGTTCTATTGATAAAACTTAACAATATATCGATGAAACATGGACGAAAAATAACGAAAACTTAGTATGCACCTTCTCTTAGTGTATGACTTTAGTTTTATGGCAAAAATAGGGACGCACCTTCTTCTCCAAATCCGATGAGCCACCACGCGATGCTCACTAGATCCGCGCGCCGGCCAAATGCTCACCAAGTTCACTTTTTACTGGATGGAGAAGAGATGAGGAGTAAAGGAATGGAGATGGTAAAAAGGGTATAGGGGAAAGAGTTGAGATGTAGCAGCGGTGCCGAAGGCTGCCGAGCACTAACGAGCAACGGCGGCTGCCTAAGCATGTTGGTGTTTCTCAAAAAATAATGATCCCTCCATAAGGAATAACAATGATGGGAGTCTCTTCTAACTCATTGTTAGTTATTAAGATGGCTGCCCATGTGTGCTGTGAGGATGATGTGGCACCAGCAGGGCGTGCCACGCTAGCTTCCTTCTTCCTCATCGGTAAGGAGAGAGATTGAGAGAGATAGGGCATAGATCAACATTTCTTCTTCCTCCTCGATAGGGAGAGAAATAAGAGGTAGAAGATGATGATGTGGCGCATGCGCGTGGGCGTCCCATCACTAATTGGTGTTTGTATATCTAGGCAACCACTTTAGCAATTTAGGAATGAATTATTTGTTTCGGGTTGTGGTGCAAATATATGCAAGTTTAAAGTGCTGAAACAACAAATTCCATTCCTGA
The DNA here is from genome assembly GCA_036346415.1 of Raddia guianensis. Taxonomy (NCBI): domain Eukaryota; kingdom Viridiplantae; phylum Streptophyta; class Magnoliopsida; order Poales; family Poaceae; genus Raddia; species Raddia guianensis. Next base: position 23,340,655 of record CM070543.1, on the reverse strand, counting down.
CTATTAAGTTGCACATATATTATCATTCCAGCCAGTAAAGACAGAAAGATTGTCATACTCTTTGACATGAGATATTTTGCAAATTTTTTTAATGCTTTTTTTAATCCTATTTGAGTCACATGATAGAAACTCTCAAATCAGGCTTTGATCAGTTTCGACTTCTCGATCCTATTTTTCAAAACTCTCAGAGTTTAATTTTATTCCACGATCAAATAATTTCAGCTTTTGGCGGCTCATGAAACAAATTTCCATTCAGGACCCTATTTAGACCGCAAGAAGTTCCAAAGAACTTGGTGAAGTTTAATTTCTATGAAAATTCTGCAAACTTATTGTAAAACCCATATGAATTGATCAAGCACGTATTGAACTATGGAAAATATAAATTTTAACATCAAGGTTCTGTTCTTTTGAGCTAATCTGAACGGCTGAACGATTGAAATAACTGAATTTCGAGAGCTTTTCGAGGTAGTCTCGAAATTCAGATCCATTTCGTTTGACTTACTTTTAAAAGCGTTAGGATCTACCTTAAAGACAGCGAAAAAAAGGATTAAAAAAACGCAAAACATATGTCATTTCAAAGCGAAGATAAGTGGTTAAGCTTTTAAGCCCAGAAGAACAGAACCTAAATGTATACCGTATGGAAAATATAAATTTTAACATTAAATGTGTTCTCTTCGGTTTAGAGATGTGCCCATTATCTTACCCCTGAGAGTTTAAGTTTTCTGCACCATCAGATAAATTAATGGTTTACAAAAATTTTGTTGTGGCTTTTAAAAAAAATCCCAAATTGCAAAATCGATGTTATTGCTCATGTTGGAAATTCAAAAGTAAAATGAAAATAGACAATCCCCATGAGGCATGTATAGAATTAACTTTTCATTTATTAGGGGACTAGCTTTAGTGTATTCATACTAAACAAAAAAAAAATTGGTTGGCGTAGCAGCTTTATGTTGAGCTATTTAGTTTTACTGGAATAATATTGTGTTTGACAAATACAAAGGTTTCTCCTCTAAATAGGTCATCTTCAGATGCGCCTATTTGTTGTGCCACTAGCCCTTGTTACATAAGAAGAATGAAGAGGACACAATTATGAATGATTGCTTTTTGTTGGAGTTGATGGTAATTTTTTCTTAACAAACATGGATGGCAGATCAATAATCGCATTGGCAATATGGTTAAATTGTTTATTTTTACTAATTCATATCGTTTCGATGTAAGTCGACCTTTGATTAGAGTTTATTTCACGTGGTTGTAATGGAGGTGTATGTACATCTACGTTGTAGAGACGGGAATATATTTCCATTATTTCCAAAAAATGAAATTAGTTTTTGAATTAGTCAAATAGAGTCAATTACTTAACTTTCAAAAATCATATGCATGAATACGTACGGAAGCACATTAGGAAGGACAAAACTAAATTTAGACAAGCTTCTGATTAGACTAGACACTACTAACTGTACTTACACGAATAGTTAAAGCCAAAGAATCTGAGACCATTCATACGGAACAAACTGCAGCCACAGGGATAGGGATGCTGCACATAAAAAAATTCAAGAAAGTAACCCAAAGACACTCGATGAGGTCATGAAAATATTTATTGGTGAAAACAAAAGAGAAGAAACTTTTGAAGATTTTTCAAAAGTTTGGAAAAGTGTGGACATCGAATCCATCATTTTCATGCTGAACAAAACTAAGTTGAACTACGTGGGGGAAAAAAGCAGTCAACAGCTGTAAATTTGTAAAGAAAAAGGAATTTATAAAGGTTGCTCATACATATATGCAAGTCCTGTGAAAATGGTTAGCACGGAGAAGAATTCTTCTTTCCTGTATTTGTTTCTAATGGTCAGAATCATACCTAGGGCCCCATAATAACACCTAATTCTAAACCATATCGTTGCATGTACAATTGGTAGTTCACTTCAGTGACATTTTTCATGGCTTCTATCTTACTCCTGCTTAATCTGTTCAGGTTACATGGCTATCAATATTTTTTTAGCTTATTAGTCTAAATATATGCGATATAAGTACAAGTCAAGTTTTGAAACTTGAAAGGGGCTTCGACCACTTCAGATCCGAGTTGCTCCTTATAGATCTAACGGTCCAGATATGAGTACTGAATATGTTGAATTTTTTTATAATATTTAGATCACATGATAAAAATTATGCTTGTGCATATATTTATTTCAAAAAAACAGTATTATTATTTTGTTGTATTTGATAAATAAATTGTTATAGTAATAATTAAATATTATAATTGCATTTTATAGACTTGTGTTCATGTCCAAAATATTAGTTATTTATGACCAAATATAGTACTCCACTTTTTTATATATAAGGCATATAGTTTGAATGGTCTTGTTTTGAAATATAAGATGTGCATGTGAATTGTTTTATGTTATCTCTTAGAGCATCTCCAATTGTGTTAGCTATAAGAAATTGAAATGTCATCTAGATATAGCAAATACACAACCTCTCTAATGATGCTAGCCATAGTATTGTCTCTAAAATTCATTTTGACCTATATGTAATAGTGCACATGCATGCACCTTCTAATCTATTGTAGATTGTCTCTTAGCTAGCTAGTCTCTATCTCTCTCCCCCTTTTTCTCTTCTCCATATAAGCAAAAAGCTAATTTGACAACCTTATAACCAGCTGATTTGTCACTTTTAGAGTGTCCTTATCTATATTTATTTATTGCACAATTCTCTTTCTTAAATTTATAAACAGCTTGCACATAATGTTCTCTTTCATATTTTTGAGATATTCATAACTTTTTCTCTTGTATTTCTATTGATTTCATAACTTTCTTAATCTATATATATATCCATTCAATGTGTCTTATATAAAAAAGGAGAGAGTAATAAATTGCGCATGAACTATTAGAAAGACAAGACAAATTAATGACAAAGTTGCTTAATAACGTGGCACAAAATAAGTCCATATTCAAAACATTCATTGTATGCCGCAAACTACTTATTTGTTATTTAACCAGAACATTAACATTCTCGGTAGATTATTTAGAAAGAAAACTAATATGGGTACTTGTAGGCTTTCCTAGGAGCTGGAGCAACGCATGATTGATATCATTCCTTATGCGTTCTAAGAACATTGATAGAAGCTTCATCTATGTCGCTGAAAAGAGAAGATGCAACAAACCTGGTCGACGTTCTCATTGTTATCTTTGTTAGAGGCCTGTAGCCCTCTAGGCAGCAATAATTTTTTATTTTTAACCCTTTTGAAATAGATATTTTATTTTTAACCCCGGGTCAAAAGTTTTTTCAAATCTAACCCTTTTGGCCGCGCCAAGCAGCCCGGCGCGGCAGATTCATGCTACCGCGCCAAGCGGGATGGCGCGGCAAGTACATGCTGCCGCATAATGGATGGCGCGGCAAGACCGCCCACTTGTCATTCTATCGATATTCGCCGGCCGCCAACAATGGCGACCTCTCGCGCGCCATCCTCTGGCGCAAGAAGATGAATTTGTCGCGGCCAGCGGGTGGCGCTGCAAAAGGGTTAGATTTGCAAATTCTTCAGCCCGGGGATTAAAATTAAAATAATTTTTTAAAAAAGGTTAAAAAATAAATTTTTTGCTCTAGGCAGTCGGTAGGGGGAGAAGATTGGATCTGCAACAGATACAGTTTGTAATGAAACTGGTTTAAGGATTGGAATAATATTGTTTCTCACTCGACGGGGAGATTGATTATGCAGTATTGACTTTCATCATTGATTGCTCCCGGCAGGTTGCAAGTTTGCAACATAAGTGGTCATGCAAGGTTAGATCCTCGATGTAGGTTCTGATAGTGGCATCGTTGCAGCGACACGAATAAATCTATTTACAAGAGAACCAGCATCACCTCAAGCAGGAGCAAAATCCTGCCAAGGAGGGCAACCAGGTTCTCATTTTATGTTTTATGATACCTCAACGCGTTGGATACGTCGAGAAATGAATGCATGAGTACTAGATATTGTATTATGATTTGTCAGCAGGCTTAAGCTTACATCGAGTAGTGGTCGTGTTTTCTTGTCTCCTAAGAAACTTACGTTTGATATTAGTGCTAAAACTCCCCCACAACACTCTTTTGCAAAAGAAGAGGACAAGGTGTTACTTACGGCATACAAGCTTTTGGGGGCAGTATATTGCAAGAGCATATTCTTTGTATTATTTTTTAAAAAATTATTCTTACCACAGAGACTCATTATTTTTTATTTTAGTTTGCTTTGTAAATTTTATTATTTGTTTAGGTTTTTTTGGAAAATTTTATTATTGAGTAATTAAGGTTATTTGCTTTATTCTAAAAGACCCTTAGTTTATGATGGTTATTTTAGTAGCGAGGGATCTCGTTTTTTCTTGTCGCATATACATGTGGCATAGCCGCATAGTTAGCAAATTATGGACCGAAAATTTTAGTTTTTTTTAAATCCTTCAGTTCACATGGGTCAATGGAAGTATTTTAGGAATTTAATATTTTTAATCCATTTATTAAAAATGGTTTAATTAAATAAAAAATTTAAATTTTGGAAATTTAATATTTGAAAAAAATAATTTAATCCTTTTCCTTGTATTTTTTGAGGATTTTTACCACACGAAGATTCATTAACGTTTGAGGGTCAAATCCCAGCTCTACCGCTTTTCCATCTCCGCCTTGTTTTCATTTGGCAAGCGCCAGGCGTCAGACGTCCGTCCGGATGCATGCGCGCCGGACCAGCGCCGTCCGTCCGATCAGCCATCCGCGCGCGCCCGGCGTTGGCTAGATGTGCTACACATGCAGTTGATCATTTTTCAATTAAAATTTCCGATTTTTGTATAAAATTCAAACAGTGTTCAAAATGCGTGGAATAAATTTCATAATTATTCTAAAATCGAGAGCAACCCATTTTAAATACTTTTAATTTTTTTGATTGTTTTCACCTTTTCAATTTTTTTGATGTGAACCTAGAAGAAGGCACTTATGAAACTTACACGTATACTAGCGAAACTTGATCGTGTGCTGATGAGCCTTGGCACAGGTATTAATGAAGGCGAGCGCCAGATGAAATCTGATGAAACTTTGATGTAACCTGATGAAACTTGGATGAAACCTGTGGAAACTTCATGAAACTTGGATGAAACCTGTGGAAACTTCATGAAACTTGCATTAACATGATGAAACTTGAAAAAACTTTAATGAAACCTGATGAAACCTGATGAAACTTGACAGTTCGGCAAAGTTTAATGAGTATGAAACCCAAGTTTCAGTACGCGAAACCCAAAGTTTCATTAGGCAAGATTGAAGTTTGAAGAAACCAGGTCAAAATTTATATAGCAATATAGGTCTTATTTTGTTCGTAAAAATACGAGGAACACGCTGGTACAAATGGTTGGTGGATTAGAGCACCTAGTCAAAATTTATGGTCACCAAAAGGAAAAAATGTTGTGGGACCCACCTTGCATGGCTGAACCCACATTGCGCAGCGTCAACGCGGGCGTCCGGACGCCCGCACAGTAGTGTTTCTGTTTTCATTTTCTTTTCTTTTCTCATCTATTTCCTTTTGTGTAGGCCATTTAACAATATAAAAAAGAAAATTACAAAAAAAGGAATTATGGCTGCACAAATAAGGTTATAGGCTGTTTGGTTGCCTGCATCCAAGGAGTTTTGCATCTAGAGATACAAAACTAGGGTGTTTGGTTGTCTTCTCACCCATCTGAGCCAGACTCTCCAGATGCAATTAACTCCTCTGGGCCAGGCTCTGGAGATACGACCAAATTGGACGTTTCCCAGAGCCAGGCTCCGCAGATGCAGTAACAATTACATGCGCGACACATTTGATTCATTTATTCGCTATATCTTTTGATTAGTATTTTCGATCACCAAACCGATTTCAAAAATGGTTTATTGATATTTTTTCAAACAAAACGAGACCACACTTGCCATGTAAATTTTAAAAGTTTAAATTTTTCATTTTTGAATTTATTTATTTATGAGACTTTTTTTTGAATTTTTTATTTTCGTAATTGATTTTTCGTTATTTTAATTTTCTAGATTTATTTTTAAAAATGTTTCATTCCTCTTTTTAATTTCTCCATGCCATTCTCTCCTTAGTGCAGTCAACCAAACAACATCTCTACGCAGCCTGTACAATCTCATACATCTAACCAAACAACAACCATTTGCATCATCTCAGCCTGGCTCCAACCAGCCTGGCTCAGCTCATACAGCCTGGCTCAACTGAGAAGGCAACCAAATAGTCCATTAATGAACATATTGATTTCTTTGGTAAATTTTCAAATGAGTAAAGTGCATGGCCGGTCCTTAAACTATTCAGGGTGTGTCATCTGGGTCCACGAACTAAAAAAATGCAAAACCGCATCCCTAAACTTTTTAAGTGTGTCGTTTGGGTCCAAATTACACGCTGATGACTAATCCTGCCACCGTGGAATATCCACCTGGCATTTTTAATTTTTAAAAATTCGAAGAAATCATTAAATATCAGAAAAATTCATAAAAATCATAAAAAATCATAAAATTCAGAAAAATTCAACAAAAATTAGAAAAAAATCATTTAAAATTCAGAAAATCATAAAAACAGAAAATTCATCAAAATCATTAAAAAAAAATAAAAATCAGAAAAAATCAAAAAATCAAAATAAAAAAAATTCATAAAAATCTAGCAGAGTTCTATCATCTGCATGACCCTAGCCAATGGCACCTGGATGGGGTCATCTTGTCATCCAGTTGCCATTGTTATTGCATTTTTCTATTTCTATTTCTAAATAATTTTCAAAATTTTCTTATTTTTAAAATGATTTTTTTTATTTTTATGAAGGTTTATTTTTTTTATTTTTCTGAATTTTTATGATTTTTCCTTTCTTTTTAAAATATGTTTTACGATTTTTCATGATTTTTAATGACTTTTTTGACTTTTAATAATTTTAAATTAATTTTTATGAATTTTCTAAATTTTTAATGAATTTTATGATTTTTAAATCATTTTTATGATTTTTTATGAATTTCCTTCGAATTTTTTAATGATTTTTTTGATATTTAATAATTTCTTTGAATTTTTTAAAATAAAAAATGCCACGTGGACAGTCCACGGTGGCAGGATTAGTCATCCGAGTGTAATTTGGACCCAAACGACACACTTAAAAAGTTTAGGGATGCGTTTCTGTATTTTTTCAGTTCATGGACCCAGATGACACACCCCCAATAGTTTAAGGACCGGCCATGCACTTTACTCTTTTCAAATTCTCAATTTCAAAAAAATGTTTGCACTCTCTTTTCCGTCCTCTTCTGATTTCTTTTCATTTTTTTAGGCCATTTAAAAATATAAAAAAGGGAAATTTGGAACCATTACTAGACGAAGAAGGTGTCCATACAGGTACAATTTTTTGGAAGAAAAATGAATTTCAAATAAAGTTTTTGCTCTTTTTATTTCCTTTCTCTAGGCCATTTAAAATTCGCTAAGTAAACTTGAAAAAATTAAACCATAGTTTGGTGAAAAAAGTATATAAAAAGTTTGATATTTTGAAAATTATTTAAATCAGAAAATAATTTAATATTAAAAAAACTTATTTGCTCTATTCTTTTTCTCTTCTATTCTCATTTCTCTACGCCGTTTAGAAATTACAAAAGATGAAAACTTGCGAAGATTGGACCATGATTGGTCGAGGAAGGACTATAACAAGTTTGAATTTCAACCTAAATGTTTTGATATTACAAAAAAATGTTTTTTTTAAAATGTGTCTTTTATTTTTTTTTAAGGCTGTTTACAAAATTTCCAAAAAATAAAAATTGCAAAAATGGAACTATAGTTTGACAAAAAGGTCCTTCAAAAGTAATTTTAAAATATTTGAAATTTGAAAGGTTTTAATTTTGGAAATTACGGATCCTCTTACAGAAGGTTTATGACCCAATATTTTTAGTATGCATGTTTTGCATATGAGTGTGTTGGGAAGCCTCTGATTCTGGATATTAGGTTCAACTACAAAAACCACCTCCATAAGTTCTAAGTATATACTGAGCAAAATAAAATTAGTATGCTATGGTGGATTTTGCGACGCTTGCCTTGGTATGATGTTTTATTAAAAAAGTGCTTATGCGTGATAGAATTTTGATCAAGTGAGAGAATGTACGGTATAATCTCGGACTAGCCTGCCCGTACAATCACTAATTTAGGATGTATCCCTAATTGAGCTTAATTATAATAAATTTGTATCCTTATCAGGATGCACTTGTGGCCTATCTAATTTTTCCCCTTTAGGGCACAACGCTATATATAAGACGCACGACTTGGTTATAAATTATCTCATGTCCAATATAGGGTCTGTTTTTTTTATTGATCTAAATGGCTGAATAGTTGAATAGCTGAAATGACTGAACTTTGAGAGCTTCTTGAGATAGACTCGAGATCTGGATCCATCTCGTTTGACTTGTTTTTTAAAGTGTTAGGATATACTTTCGAGAAAGTGAAAAAACGACCCAAAAAACTAAAACGTATGCTCCTTTTGTATGAAGATAAACCATTAATCTGTTAAACCATTAAGCTGTTAAGCATTGAAGAACTGGTCCTTAATCTCGCCATTAAGCCCTAATCTCTAATCCAATATGATCAAGTGGTTTTACGCCGGAGCTTCTGGAAAGGTTGTCACCGTCATTGTTGTTGTTGTTGTTGTTGTTGTTATTATTGTTCTAGGAGACAGAGGAGCACGCTCTACTGTCGTACAACTATTTGCATCTTGTACGTCATATTGCATCAGGTCGCTGTGTTACGCACGCTAATCTAACCTAAACCTCCAGCTAGCCTTTTGGAGATGGCTTCCTTGAGCAACACCGTCAATGGTGATTATTCAAGCTATATTCCGCGCATTATGTATATTGTGTTCATGTTCTAGGTTAATCTAATTATATTTGGTTTTCCTAACAACCTATTCAGCTCATCTCTGAAGATAGAATTGATCCCTCCTCCCTTCTGAGTTCTGATGCAGTGCATGACGCTGCCATAAGCGACACGAAAAAAATTAGAAAACTACTATAAATTCTATAATACAACTTATGTATTATCTAGCATGATTGCAAGGTGACTAGTTTAGATAAATTTAATCACGTTGTCAAAAGCGTTGATGTCACCACATATGTCCAGTGGATCAGATCTTATTTGCAAGAAAAAAAAATCACCATGGGATTGAAACTGAGACTGACCACTCATGTTGACCAAAAAACTGTTTGCCACTTTGCTTCCTTTTTCTTCCTGCTCATTTTGTCAAAAGTATTCTGCCGCTCGAGCAGAATAGATTCATAGCAAAGTGGACGAGTTCCAACTTCCAATCCAAATCTTCTAGACTCAATCGAACGGGTCATACACTAGCAACAAATCGATCAGATTATGTGCTTTACATAGACAAATGCCACTGCTATACTTCTTCTTTGGTTCTGATCAGTTCAGAAAGATGAATGACTGTAATATGTTGCTGCAGCCTTTGTACCACTGATCACACTCCAGAATCATTCGGTCACATACAGTATAAGCAGTTTTGTTAGCCAAATACAGTGGAAGCATTCATGCTGACATTTCAGCTCATCCTTTCTTTCTGAAGATTGCATAATGGCAGTTGAATTGTCAGAGTGCAGCGCTCCCTTCTTCAACTCATATGTGAAGCCAATTTTGTCAGGGAACCTCAGCATCGTGCCATCGGTTTACCTCAGGCCTGCAGACTAGTAAAACCACTTGGTGTGAAACTGCCCGATGCTTCCAAATCACATCGCTGGCGATTGCATCTACCATGTCGCCTTGTCTCCCTGATTGAGAGTAAAGACCGACATGCCCTTTCAAAAAAAAAAAAAAAGAGTAAAGACCGACATGCGAGTTTCTTTCTATTCTTGAACAGTGGAACTAGGTTGGAAGAGTAGAATGGATGCATGTGTCGTGGAATGACCTCATAGACTCGGTTGACATCTTTCATCTTGTTGACAACCTTCTCCAGAATTGACTATACTTGCATATTTCTGAACAATCTTGATCTTACAACTATGGTTTAATTATTGATTATGAAACAGGGAATCCCATTGTTTTCATACTAGATAAGACGTACGTGAATCCACTGAGAAATGACATGGTTACTGGATCAATATGTTTCTCGCCCTTTTCACAAAGCTACATGCATATGCATCCATAGAGCTAATTGCCTTGTGTTTCCAAAAAAAAGTGCGACGAATCCTCGCAAACAATGAAAAGGGTGAAAACGATGAGGGATTTTGATTGTAGGCTGAACAGCCACGTAAAAAGAGATTAGCAGATTTGTTAACCAGCTCTTGTGGCTAAAGGAGTGCAGGCGTGAGAAATCTTTTTGACACTAGCTTATCAGTGTGCTTTTCCTAAAGAGATGCCTGACTTTTGGAGACGAAAAACTTAGAACAGCGAGATCAAAGCTTATGCAGGAAAAACAAATGGCACATGCCAGAGGTTAGTTTTCTTCCTCCTTTGAACTTAAGCTCGGTAGAAATCAAGACATTTACACGACCAAATCGACAAGATTTACGGTTGGTGGGTACCAGGGGCTATCTGGAGCGTCGTCCATTGGTCTGCCTGATGACCTTGGCCCCGTCGTTTACTTATCTGACGAACGGCTTGGAGTATTCTGAGTCAAACTATGAACAAAGGGTGAAAACAAGATTGAGTACTGCTTTAGAGGCAAAAGAACAGCATCCATTGTCGTCTAGTCCGGTTAGGATACCTGGCTGGTTCAAATCCCGGCAATGGAAGAAGGGATTGTTGTTGTAGTACTTTTTTTGTTTGTAGTACTTTTTTTTTTGTTGTTGTTGTTGTTGTTATTCTTGATAAAAAATGTTTTTTTTTTGTCCAGCAAAAAGTAAAAGAAGTTTTTTTTTATTACACCCAGGAAGAAAATCTGATCGGAAGGGAGGAACATTGTTGGGTTATGAGTTTATCCATTTTATTACACCCAGGAAGAAAATCTGATCGAAAGGGAGAACACAGCAAAACGTAAAAGAAGTTTTTTATTACACCTAGGAAGAAAATTTGATCGAAAGAGAGGAACATTGTTGGGTTATGAGTTTATCTCCTTTTTTTTTGAGCAAAGAACAGGAGAGCTGCCATCTATTGATCAAAGTAGAAGTAGTTTACAGAGTTGGGGGTTTTAAAACCCTCCCCTCAGAGGACGCACAAAGAATTTAGAGATTACAAAATGCGCCCCTGCAGTTGCCCATAGCCGCAGGTCATCTGGAAGTTGTCGAAGGATAACGTCCGCTGGTCGTTCTAACGAGCAAAAAGCACGGTTATTTCGCTCTAGCCAGAGATGCCAAATGGTGCCGATGGCAATGGAGAGGGGCGCTTTTTGGTTGGCACCCTAAGCGACATCGATTTCCCACCAAAGCGGTAGTTCGGATTTTCATTACCAGTGTGACGGGTCCAGCGAGGAAAGTCGAAACGAAGCGGCAAGGCGCGTCCAAATGAAAGAGTTGAAGTTGCATTCCAGGAAGAGGTGCTATGGAGTTTCCAAATTCCTCAGGCAGAGGGGACAGAAGTAAGCGTTGGGCAGTTGTCTCCGTAAGAGTGCATCGGCTGTCCATATCCTCTTGGCCAGAAGTAACCTGACAAAAAACTTGCATTTGGATGGGGCCCAGATCTACCAAACTCTGCGCTGCGGGGAGATCGCGCAACGGCCAATGACCTGCATGTTGTAGGCAGTTTTCACGAAGAAGCGACCGTCTGTGGAGAAACGCCAGGTGATCAGGTCATCTTAGAGTGGCGTCAACGACGCCTGAGCGAGGCAGAGGAGAAGCTAGATAAGTTCAGTCACGAGGGAGGGATCCATATTGCGTCTCAGGTCGATTAGCCAGTTGTTGTTCTCAAGCGCCTCCATGACGCTTCGCTCTTTTCTAGTGGATGCCAGGAAGAGCCGCGACACTAATTCTTTTGGCGACGAGCCATCAAGCCAATTGTTCTCCCAGAATGATAGCGAGGCCGCATTCCGAAGTGTAACTGAGCATCCGGGGCGAAGGAGAGCTGCATCAGCCTCTGTGGGAGGTTCTAGCGAGCCCACCTAAGACCGAGAGGGCGACGTCTTGTTTAGCCACAGCCAGTGCAGCCGAAGGGCTCGGCCGAAGCGGCATAAGTCCAACACCGCAAGGCTCCCGAGCTTGGTAGGCGAACAGACTAAGCCCCAGTTGACCCTGGGTAGAGCCCCCAGGGTAGTGGATCCGCTCCAAAGCCATACTTTCCTTATCTGGTCAAGGAAGAAAATCTGATCGAAAGGGAGGAACATTGTTGGGTTATGAGTTTATCCATTTTATTACACCCAAGAAGAAAATCTAATCGAAATAGAGTAGATTGTTGGGTTATGAGTTTATCCATATCATAAGCCACCTTCAGAGGGTCTCTTAACAGGCTAACATTGCTTAGAATCTCCCATTTCTTAAACTAAATAGGTATCATTTTTTTTTTGGAATCGGATGCTTATTAGCATCACTGAAGCACTTCGCCCCTCCGAACATTGCATTTGCTAGGTGTTCCCTTCCGTGTGATTGCTACAATATGTTCCCAATTTTAGTTCATCGATGACTTTTGGATATGCCTTTTGACCCTTCGCCTTATTCAAAAAATATATGTAAATATTGTTTATTTTGTTATGATTTGTTTTATCATTAAAATAATTTAAGCATGAATTATATTTTTGCATGTTTGCACTAATTTTTTGAATAAGATGAATGGTCAAAAGATGTGTCCAAAAGTTAACAGTGAACTATAATTTGGAACGGAGAGAGTACATATTATTGTCGTGATGGATCAATGAAAAGATGATTTTGTCCTGATTATTACTATAGTAAAAAAGGATAAATGCTTAAAAATACAAAAAAAAAACTAAATTTATGTTAAAAAATTGCGAGCTTACAAAACCACATGCCACTCAATATGAAATTTATATTGAAATTTTATATTTGGTGTTTTATTCAAAATAGATGGTACCAAGTATTAGAAATCGAGAGCATATACATAACAAAAAGAGAAAATTGCACTATTAGTCCCTAAACTTGTTACGCATGTGCACATAAATCTATAACTATTGAAACCATTTATTTTAGCACCAAAACTTGTTGAATTGTTGCAGTTAAGTCCAATTCATGGGTTTGGGTGGTTTTGAGGGTAGTTTGGTGACATGGCCGTCAAAGTCAAAGATGAGATGACTGGTTGTTTGCATTTTGCCCCCCACATTTGGTTTTTGTCCTCCTCACAGCTCCAACCCGTGCTATGTTCCTCCTATCAGCTTCCAGGTCCGCCACCGACCGCACCTCGCCTCCCCCTCCCGCTCCTTCTCCGATGCCGTCGGTCTTGTCTCTAGGAGCTCTAGCCTGAGCATGTCGCAGCGCCAACCATCCCCGAGCTTGCTGTTGCAGGCGACTCCCATCTCGAGCTCGCCGTGGAACCTCCCATCGGTGTTGCCAGCGACAGAGTTGGGAGCTGAGAGGAGGAAGATGTATGGATTGGAGCTGGGAGGAAGAAGAAAACTAAATGTGGGGGCACCTCAGATTTGACCGCCATGTCATCAAACCACTCTCAAAACCACCCAAACCCACGGATTGGACGTGATTGCAACAACTCAACAAGTTTAGGCGCAAAAATAAACGGTTTCCATAGTTATGTTTTTATGTGAACAGACGGGACAAGTTTGGTGATTAATTGTGCGATTTTCTCTAACAAAAAAACTTAACACATAAATTTCTAGAAAATTTACTCACTCATTTTGAAGCTAAAACATAAACGCACGCTTTTTGAAGTTTTTAGTCACAAAAATGTAGACAGGACAGTTTGGATATTATAGGATGCTTTCTAACGGTGATGCCATAAAGGAAAACCACCGGGAAATGCAATACTAGCATGGAGGGATGCAATGCTGAGTTGGTGACACGAAGGGGACTGGATTTAATTATGTAGTGGCATTGGGACAAATAACCCAAAGAAATACAAAGGCACACCTAATGGGCCATACGTCGAACTTTTAACTGGCCCTTAAACTTACATGAAGACCACCTGCGAACACGAGAGATAAATGGGCCACACGAACAACTCTGGAGTGGTTTCAATTGTATATATTCGTCCACAGCCGAAAGGTGAATGACGAGGATTAACGCACCGGTTACAGAGAAATTACTCTCACTAGGATATTTTTGTTACAAGTTGTCACAGAGTTACTTCCTTCGTTTTTTTTTTGTTTGTCGCCTTTGACTTTTTGACACGTCTTTGACCATTTGTCTTATTCAAAAATTTAGTGCAAAAATGTTTAAAAAAAGACATATTTACAGTACCTCTATTGATAAAACAAATCACAACAAAATAAATAATATTTACAAAAATAATTTGAATAAGATGAATGGCCAAAGACGTATCGAAAAGTCAAAGGCATCAAACAAAAAAACGGAGGTAGTACAACGTAACATTATAATAACATAGCGAGTCACAAATACTCGAGACTTGAGAGCATTCATATTTTATACTTCATCCTTAAATCTACTCCTCTACCCTTCTCAAAATTTCTTTCACATTTTATATTATATACTTATAAAACAAATTCTCTTCGTTAGCTACTTTATTCAAACCTGCCAATGCCCTAAGAAATAAGAAATTTCCCAACAAACCAATCATTTCAACCAATAAAGAAAATTAAACGTGCAGTATTAATCCCCGGCCGGTATCATGTGGTTGCTACTGTGATGTGTTAATGATTTTGAACAGGCGGAAGTGACACAAAAATAATTAATCTGGCTAAAATCATTCGTTCAGATGCATGGCAGTGTAGAGGTAATTAACTAGCAGTATAGTTCACTCCATAATCAATTGCCGTGTGTTGAACGCGCCCGGGCAGCCTCTGATTGACTGACTAGCTTGCGTCAAGACTTGAACAGTTCATGTCTTCGTTTACCATTTGCTGGGTTGACCTCCTCAATTTTCCGTCTTTGAAAAGATCAATTATACGTGGAGACTTCATATAACAACATCATGCATAATAAGGCTTCCAAGATGATGTATAGAAGAAAAATACTTTAACCTGACCTTTGACATCGACATGGTATGCTTGCTGAGTTGCTGAGTTCTTGTGGTCAGAACATAGAACCTCTCTTTTTTGAGCGACTACAGAACAGACAGCTAGCCTGTCCATACGGTGGTTTGGTAGTCATCTCTATTAAATCTTATGGTAAGTGATAAAGATGAGGTTTACTACCGATTTTGGCCATCACCCCATCCAAAGGTCCACACATCGTAATAAAATAAGAATGCTTTCAATTTATTTACTTTTTTTTTATTTTAGGCCTGGTTCTTTTCAACTAAGATCATCTAAAAATTATAATCTAACAAAGTTACGTGCCCAGCTTTGGAAGGTCAAAACAATTATTTTAGACCATTTTCATCCATTTCCTTCCCCATTCTCTTCCCATATTCTTCCCCTTCTCTCCCCACCATCTCCAACATCATCCATTCGAAAAAATTCGTGAAAAGAATAGAGAAAATTTCTTTTTAAAGTGAATGCACGAAAAAATTCTTTTAAAAGAATCGTGAAGAGAATCTGTTGTATCATCTTAAGAAATCAGAATCTCTTTGCGAATGAAACATGACCATCGACGAAATATCGTTGAAAATGGTCTTAGAAACTCTGACAAGAACCACTTAAAACCTCACAACCATGTCTACAAAGTATTATATCATTTGACTTGTAAAAAGCGATCAATTTGCAACGATAAATTTAATTTTTATTTTAAGTTGTAAAGGACAGAATCTTAGTGCGTTTCGGAAACTTTGATAATAAGTAAGAATGTTTCTATTTTATCATGTGTATTATAAATAATTTACACCATGAAAAAATAGTCTGGTTAACGGTATATGGATGCGACACAATTCAACATCGAAACGTACCCGAATTATTGTGCAATAGAAATGGTTTAACATAAGAGTCTATGGCTACAACGCATTTGAGTCACGAGAGCATTTCCAAAAGCCCATCTATCTCACCCCATAAAACACTATTCATGTGAGACATGAATAATATTTTAGAGATGTGATATAGGGATAGAGGGGCTAATGGGATGCTCTAAGCTTAGCTCAATGCATGAGCCATACATACCGATCACAAATTGATAGAACATTGGTTGATATCTTCTTTAATATGTACCAAAGCACGATCGCTTGGTTAACCATGATATACATGACACTAGCAGTTGCATGTACGATTATTGACTACCTAGGAGTGCTTAATTAGCCATTGGACTGAGTTATAACGTTGTAGTTAGCTAGGCCATTGTCTGTGACCGTCTTCCAAAGGGAACTTTTATTAAAACGTGTGCATAATTAATATATCCATACTGCACATGTACCCCCTCAAAGTTTAATTGTATTAAACACCTCCCCTAGGACCTCACAAAATTTTGCATGGTTTATCACCTTTTAGAGAAAGACTTTCATTTTTCCCTTTCTATTTTCTATTTTATTGGTCTCAAAAATCCAAAAAATTAAAATTTCATAAAAATGGAACCATGACTACAAAAAGAACATCCATAAAAAGTTTAGATATTTTTTGAAGAAAACCAAAACTAGCTCCACCACCTCCATCCAGTCCAAGGCATCATCGTGACGTTGCTTCCACGCCGACGTGATATAAATTCGCAGAAGCGGCCCCACATGTTCTATGCTGTGAGCATGTATCCAAGAATTTTATCAACAAAAAAAAGAGGAAGCAGATGAGAAGGGGACTTGGGGTGTCATGACACCTTATCTAATTAGAGCGCAAAACAAAAAATAAAAGTAAAAGAGATGCTATCACTTATTATGACTTATGCGCACACAACCTTTCCTCTCAGTTCCCAGTGTAAAGATGATTATCTGCA
The DNA here is from genome assembly GCA_036346415.1 of Raddia guianensis. NCBI lineage: Eukaryota > Viridiplantae > Streptophyta > Magnoliopsida > Poales > Poaceae > Raddia > Raddia guianensis. The sequence goes on along the minus strand of CM070543.1, from coordinate 23,323,783 downwards.
CGGGAAAAAGAAGTGCATACATAAAGACGCTGGATTGCTGCTGCACGCTGGTGATCAAACACTGATTAATTCTTAAGTAATCTAATATGTCGTTTTCTTTGAGCAAACTAATAATCCTCTTGGCTAAAAGACAGATTGCATTGTTAATGCCCCCTACAACAAGGACAAGATTGTCTTGTGCGAACATGAGAAAAAGAAATGCGTGATCCATGAGATGGTGAGACAGAGGCCTGAGCATTCTAGAAAACTATAGTCATAGCAGCCTGCAATATTGTGAAAGCTCAATTGACGACCTGCTACCTTTCTGGAAGGTGCACCCTGTTCAGCAGAAGCCATATACACCACTGTCCATCCTGGCGGATCTGCTCGCAGACTTTGGTCTCACTGCCCTTCGGCCTCACTCCACGGCGTCCTTGCTCCCAAACTGTGTTTTTCAGCTGTGGCGCCTGGTCTCGCAAACTCAGCTGACGCCGAACACCCCTAGATCAAATGACTTGGTGTTTTTCAGCATAAATCATATACACCACTTGGACCATACCTGACAAAACCGGGCTGCAAAACCGCTGCGAGTGTCAAGTACGTCGGTTTATAAATTTACTGATAGAATACCCAATTGGGATCCCTCAGATTCTTATTGAAAGCAGATCGTAATCTTCATAATATATATATATAAGATTCAATTTGTATGAATAAATTTTGTAATTCATCTAAAATCATAACGAACCCATTTTGAAACTTTTCATTTTTCAATTTTTATGTTTTTGAATTTTTGAATTTTAAAAGTTCAAAATTCAAAAAAAACAAAAGTTTCGAAAATGGGTTGTTTAGGATTTAAAATGAATTACAAAATTTGTTTGCATAAATTGATACCGTATGACATATTTATAGAAGTTACAATCTGTTTTCAGGTGAAAATGCACACTGTGCATTTACAGTACCAACTGCAGGGGATCAAAATCTTAGAATACCTGGTTTTAAATTCAGGAGATATGCCCAACTAATTTTTCAAAAAAAAACTTGGCTACTACTAATATCTTGTGCACAACTTTTTCACTATTTTTATAATTAATTATACAATAGCAAAAGTCATTGAAATTGTATGATAGAGATATAATTTCTAACAAATTTCTTCCAGAGAGGGGCTCCCTGTTCAGCAGAAACTATGCAGTCATTGAACTTTTCTATTGCTTCGATTACGCAACGGTCAACAACAGTAAACAAACTCCAAATACTCCTGGTTCCGAGCTAGCCACCTTCGAGGGTTATAGTTGGCACATTTTTAGAGAACGCCCAAACATTATAGATAGGGGGATTGGGCGACGGGATCCCATTGGGATACGACCCGGATGGGACATATCGGCTCGCTCTAGTCTAGTTTTTTCTATCCCCGCACGTGGGGCGCCCGTGCCAGCGACCGCCACCTCGCCCCTTCGCCCCACCTTCGCAGACTCCCTTGCTGCGCGCGAAGCGCGCGTGCAAGGCTCCGCCTCCTCGCCCCACTTCTGCCTTCTCCGCCTCTGGCAACGCCCACGAGTAACCCATCTCCAATCCCCACCTCGGCCTCCTCGCAATCAAAGCCTTCCGGCTCCGTCTCGGCGACACCGGTGACCTCAAAGCACGTCCAACGAGTGCTCCCGGGGACGCCATGATACCATGTTTGAAATGAAGTATATCTTGTATCGTTTTTGGAGTATCAAGGTTGTAGGTATCATTTGCATGTTTAAAACATATTTGGACTATCAAATCGAACTTGTGGTGGTGTGGTGAGGGACACAGATTTGTTAAGTATCATTTGTATATTTTTGTCATATCATGTTTAAACAGGTATCAGTTCTGCTCCTATATAAAACCTGATTTGTAAAAATATTTTCATTTTCCTTTTTGGTGGTATCATATTTGCAGTATCATAGTATCATATAGTATCCATGTGTGGGTGTGGGGAGGGGTGCAGTATGTATCATTTTTTTGCAGTATCATATTTGTAAAAAAAGAGGTATCAGATCTGCAGTATCAAAAAAATGGATGATTAATGGTATTAGAGCAACAAGCATCATGATTGTATCCATGTGTGGGTGGGGAGGGGTGCAGTTTGTATCATTTTTTTGCAGTATCATATTTGCAAAAAAATAGGTATCAGATCTGCAGTATCAAAAAAAGGATAATTAATGGTATCAGAGCAACAACATCATAATTATATCCATGTGTGGGTGGAGAGGGGGGATGTATCATTTTTTTTATAGTATCATATTTGCAGTATCATTTCCTAAAAGAGGCATCAGATATGCAGTATCAAAAAATGGATGATTAAATGGTATGAGAACAACAACATCATGATTGTATCTATGTGTGGGTGGGGAGGGGTGCAGTATGAATCACTTTTCTACAGTGTCATATTTGCAAAAGAGGTATCAGATCTGCAGTATCAAAAAAATGGATGATTAATGGTATCAGAGCAACAGCATCATGATTATATCCATGTGTGGGTGGGGGAGGGGTGCAGTATGTATCATTTTCCAAATGAGGTATCAGACCTGCAGTATCAAAAAGAAAAATGATGATTAATGGTATCAGAGCAACAATATCATGATTATATCCATGTGCGGGTGGGGAAGGATGCAGTATGTATCACTTTTTCTACAGTTTGATATTTGCAGTATCATTTTTCAAAAAAGAGGTATTAGATCCGCAGTATAGGGACTACCCGACGGGATCCCATCACAAGGGACCCCGACAGGATCCCTCCCCTCCTCTCGAGCACTATGCCTCCCCACACCTCCCCTCGTGCACTCCGCCTCCCCACTCCTTTGCTCGCTTCCGCGCCCCAGCCCCGCTGCCTTCTTCCCCGTCACCGACGACGGGGTGCCGCTAGATCCATCGTCCCCCTCCTCCTGCAACCATCGCCGCCGCCATCGTCTTCTCCGTCGCCACCAGTGCTCCGTGCACCTCCGCCGCCCTCGCCGCCTCCTTTCTCCACCTCGACCAACGACGCCCTCGCCGCCGGCCGCTCCGTCGGCCCGGCCACCCGTCACCGCGCCGTCGCCGCCCACCCTAACTCGAGGGGGTGAGGTGCGGTCCCCCTCCACCGCCGGCAGAACGCCTTCACCCCCTCCCCTGGCTCCGGCGGCGCCACTGCCTCCTCCACCACCGCCTCGACGAACCCCACCCACCGCCATGCCGTCGCCTTCCCGGCCCAAATCTATACCCAGCGATGATGGCGGCGACCCCCACCTCGAACCCTAACCCCGAACGGCCGGCGGCGAGCTCGACAGCGAGGTCGACGGCGACAACGACGAGGTCGGCTCCTCCTTCTTTCTCCTTCCTCCTCCTCTACGACGCGCTCGGGGAAGGAGGAGCTGGATGCAGGGTAGACACATGGCGCACGGGGAGTGATCCTGTCCGGATCCCGCCCGGACGGGACCCCGTTCCCTAGAATTTCTCTTATAGATAAATCTTTATTTTAGTGTTTGTCCTTCACTTTTTAATGATGTAAAGTAGATAAAAAGAAAGGGAAAAAACTCAGCTACTACAGTCTCTTCCCATAACGTAGAAAAATGTAATAATATATATCTTGTGCACGGCTGTATCATTATCTTTCTAATTATACAATAGCAAAATTCATTAAATTGTATGATGTTAATATAATTTCTCAAAAAAAATCTTCCTGAGAGGTGTTCCCTATTTAACACAAACTACACGTTGTTCTTTCGCTTTGATTGCTCAATACTCAATAGTAAAGAAACTCTAAATCCTTCCGTCGTCGGCCTAGCCATCATTGAGGGTTAGTTGGCACACTTTTTAGGAACACCTAATGTTACATAAATCTTTATTTTGATGTTTACCCTTTACCTTTTAACGTCCCATTAATCATGTAAAGTAGATAAAAGGAAAGATACAAAAATTTTTTTTTACTAGTATATCTCTTCCCATGACAAAAAAAAAATGATAATATCTTATGCATAGCTCTGTCCCTGTCTTTCTGATTGCACAATAGCAGAAGTGATTAAAATTGTTTGACATAGATATAATTTCGTACAAATTTCTTCTATATCATTTTCATGTGTATATTATTGGCTGAGTCATCCGAAAACAAGTGTCAACATGAGTATATATTGAGTCATCCAAAAACAAGTCATGCCGAAGCTAAACAGAAGGAGGGTCATCAGATGAAGAGAAGAGAACACAAATATATATAGCAAAGAAGCGCCTCTCTAGGGGCACAAGAAAAGAGGTCATCCCACAACAATAAGATGCGGAGGCAACCTTGAAAGAAACCTATAATTTATAGGGAGGCCCAACACATAAAATGGGAACCGCGAAGGGCAAGCCCATTGAGATCCAAATGAGGCAGCAAGAATCATCACATTGTAATAGATAAATCTTGTATAAATTCAGCCTGATTCATCAAATACGAAGCATTGGACGTAGGATCATTATCCTCGTCAGGGGGCCCGAACCATGCTATCACGATTGGAGGAAGGTATGACGAGAGCCACTTTCAGGGACCATAAGAAGACAAATTTGTTGCTAGAGTTCGAGAGGCAGATTCCGAGCAATCATGCTTATGATGCAATCACCGTGCAATCGAACTATAGAAAATTGTGGAAAATTGTAAAAAATTTTATACTCTGGTATACTTTAAATTCGATACTAAGTTCATGTTTCATTGAGCTAAAACTCTAATATAGATTTTAAGCTTAAAATTTAACAGTGCTCGAAGAGGCTAAAAAATATATTAATTTTTTGAGATATTAAGAAAAAACAGTAAAAGTCTCGAAAAAATGATTACAGAATGTTGCTTCGTATGGTTTGTACACAAAACAAATTTCCACCCATAGATTTTAATTTTAATTGAAGGTGAATCAGACAAGGCCTAAGTTTTTAAAGGTAAAGTTAAGAGTGCTCGAAAAGAGATTCGAAAAGGCTAAAAAAATATATTAGAATGCTTTTAGAATATTTAGAAAACCATTAAAGGGTTTGAAAAAATTATTACAAACTGTTGTTTGGTATGATTTAGCTTATAAAGTAGTTTTTAATTTTAATTTAAGGCGAATCTAGCGGCGGACTGGGTCTTCTTTTCTAACCCGTATCGTATTCAAGACCGAATCTATTTGATACCGTATTTACGTACCTCACGGCTTAGCAGACGACATGTTTATTTGATACCTGAGGGTGTGGAGTACAAAACGGCCCCTGCTCAGTAGTGCTTACCTTAGACTTAAGAAACATTGTGAAAAATTCTAAAACAATTATAGATTTAATTTATTCTACCACTGTATAAAATTTCAAGTTCAAATTTATTTCATATTGAAAGTTACAAAAAGATAAAAATATATCAATTTTGAACTTGTCAAAGCTGTCAGCTTTTGTATAACTCTTAATATAAAATGAATTTTTCTTTGAAACTTCATTCATAGGTAGAGTAAACAATGAAATATATCTACAAATTTTTTTAAAAAAATTAGGACTTTTGTTAGTTCGATTGCATGGTGATTGTACCGTAAGCTTGATTGCGTAGGATATATGTTCCCTGTAAACTTAGTTACACATATATGCTTATGTACCTGGTACAAGTCAATGCTACTCTATATATTATTAGTATTATTCACCACCACCACCACCACCACCACCACCACCACTATTATTATTATTATTATTATTATTATTATTATTATTATTATTATTATTATTATTATTATTATTATTATTATTATTATTATTATTTTACAGTAATTATAAAAAATATTAAACTCTGGTATATTTTAAATTCGACACTAAGTCCATGTTTCATTGAGCTAAAACTCTAATATAGCTTTTAAGCTTAAATGTTAAGAGCGCTCGAAGAGGTTAAAAAATATATTATTTTTTTAGATATTAAAAAAATCGGTAAAATTCTCGATAAAATGATTACAGAGTGTTGCTTCGTATGGTTTGTACACAAAACAAATTTCCAGCAATAGATTTTAATTTTAATTGAAGGTGAATCAGAGAGGGCCTAAGTTTTTAAGGGGAAAGTTAAGAGTGCTTGAAAAGAGATTCGAAAAGGCTAAACAATATATTATGATGTTTTTAGAATATTTAGAAAAGCATTAAAAGTCTTGAAAAATTATTACAAACTGTTGATTGGTATGATTTAGCTTATAAAGTAGTTATTAATTTTAATTTAAGTGGAATCTAGCGGGGACTGGGTCTTCTTTTCTAACCCGTATCGTATTCAAGACCGAATCTGTTGATAACCGTATTTACGGAACTCACGGCTTAGCCGACGACTGCTTTATTTGATACCTGAGGGTGTGGAGTAAAAAACAGCCTCTGCTCAGCCGTGCTTACCTTAGACTTAAGCCTAAAGAAAACGAACACGATTTTTCCCTGAAACACCTGGAAGAAGAAGAGGAGGAGGGGTTGTTCCTCCCCAATTCTTTTCTCGCCCGCGATTCCATCCCCACCCAATCTTCGCCGGCGGGTTCCTCCGAGCTGAGCCCCCTTGATTCCATGGCGGCCAACGCCGGGAACAAGATCCGTAACGCCAAGCTGGTGAGGAATCCGCAGCCCGGAATTTTTAGATTCGATTTCGTTTCTCGATCTCGGTGCTGATCGCCCGCCGCGTGGAGTTGCGCGGTGTGGATCGATGGTCAACGATTTGAGGGTGCTGCGGGTCACTTGCCTTGCCGGTCAGAATCGTTGAGCCGATTGTGCGTGTAGTTAGGATTTTTTTTTTCATCACATAAGATGAATGATCTATATGTGATCGTAAAAAAAGAACACTTCCTAAAAAATATGTTCTTTTTTAGGTTGCTTGAAGGCTTAATTGTAGGACAGATTCTGTGTTATGTATCCGATGATGATATGTGTTTACTTGCCGTGTTGGTTCGCCAGGTTCTTCTCGGAGATGTGGGCACTGGCAAGTCAAGCCTGGTTCTCCGGTTTGTAAAAGGCCAGTTTGTTGAATTCCAGGTGAGTTTTTTGTAGGCATAGGTGAGCAGGTCTTTGTAGTGGGGTGCTTAATTTTGTTGGTTCATTTGTCTGCAGGAATCGACCATTGGTGCGGCTTTCTTCTCGCAAACCTTGGCAGTTAACGACGAGACGGTGAAGTTTGAAATATGGGATACGGCAGGGCAGGAGAGGTATCACAGCTTGGCTCCGATGTACTATCGAGGTGCTGCTGCTGCGATAGTTGTTTATGACATCACCAATGCGGTTAGCACAACACATAATTACTTCTACTAATCATGTAGTGCTCTTGATTATATTTTCTCAAGGTTATGATTTATGGTTTACTGCATCGTGCTTGCGAATGACTTAAGATAGGAACTATGACATCATAGCCACAATTTGTAGAATTTACTTACATTTAATAGTTTGTCATAGGAACATCACACAAGGTCCTCAAGAGTCTCTTGCTCCCATGTAATAAGACATTAGCATTCGTCTGTTGATGTAATTGGTTTGAGCTTCCATTGTAGTAGTGTTTCAATGAAAATGTTATGCTTGTTTTTGTGATTTCTGTACAATCATATGTTCCCAGAGTGATTTATTTGTTGGGTACATGAGGATGTTTTTTTAACAAAAAGCACTAAAATAAAATCTAGTTACATTTTAAAAAATGTTGCTTCATGAAGCATGCACGGTAAGTCGGTAATACCTTATTCCTGAGAACTTTAGATGGGTTCTGTTGTACCAACCCCAGGCCCAGGTTCAGGTCCAGGTCCAAATATAGCAATATAGGCTCACTAATTGTAGTTTGTTAGATAAGCAGTTTGATTCTATCATTATTCGTTGTTCTGTTTGACTGGTCATGCCTGCTTGTCCTAACGACTATTATGTGCTTCTGTCTGAATGATCAGTTTGTAAATTGAACTTAATTGATGCTAAAAAATTGTTAGCGTAACAATGGTATTGCTGAGTTGTCATATCACAGTCCGGGTTTTGGAAGGATGGTTCTACACTCATCTTCATGTGTGGGCTGTGGCTGCCGAGCTTCTATGTCTAAGTCGACTTTGATCCTGATTTCATGTGATCAGTATCTCTATGATGGTATAGACATCATAGTGCTAGTAGGATTCAATAATCTGAGCTTTGAAGGAATTGTGCCATTGAAGTCACCTCTGCCTGTCCAGTTTGTCCATTTTGGGATCTAGGCTGTATACTAGCCCACTGGCCACTGCCTTTGGGTTACTACATGAGTCATCAGAACTGAAGTACTACCAAAGTTTGACCAACAAACCCTGTGCATTTTCTTTATTCCTTGCCTACATCTTGTGAACAAGCCAAGTGCTGAAAAGATACTGTGTTCTTTTATCATTTAGTCGTGTGCTCTTCCATGCATTGAATTTGTGATGACAAAATATGCTTAGTTTCAATTTTTAAAATCTTACATTTTGGTAGGGATCTCTTTACATAGCAAGTTTTATACACACACAATTTGAATTGCTGGTAAATCTTTACTTGATTTGCTTGCACTACACACAAATTCATAACCATACTGATTTGCATGACCAATTTGTGTGGATCCATTCTCATTTGCATCTTTTTTATATTAAGGATGAACATATTATGTTCCCTGAAGGTAAGGGTGAAGATACTCATTATTATTTTCTACATTGCAGGCGTCTTTCACACGTGCAAAAAAATGGGTTCAAGAACTTCAAGCACAAGGTAGTCAATTTACCCCAAAATCTTTTTTCCTGTGTGAGCCTAATAGAAATTATTCACTTTTCTGTTTCGTTAAAAAGGAATTATATTGATGTAGTTGATGAACTGTTTGTACCATTATTATATAAGAATTTGATCAAATGGTTTTGATTTTTGTGGCATTATTAGACAAGATGTCATTGGTGCATGTATATGGGCTGGCTGATTTAGAAGTTATTAATTCATTATTGTTTCTATACAGGCAATCCAAACACCATAATGGCTCTTGCTGGGAACAAGGCTGATATGTTAGAGGCAAGGCAGGTGACAGCGGAAGTATGTAATTCACCTTCTTAAATCTATCTTTTGACATTATATATGTGCATTAGTGAAATTTTGTTTGGAGCAACTGTGTTGCTGAGATGAGATTTTTTTATCAGCATCTAATAATGATCTTATCCCATCCCATTTGTATTCCACATTTAACAATCAGCATAGTAGGGCCTTGCAAAGTTGCAATTTCAAATACTTCATTTTCTCCACTTGCATTGAATAATTATGGTATTATATGTTAAAGAAGAGCAAAATAATTGCTCTTGGCTAATCCTTTGTTCTACCTTCATGGAGAAATCGGATCCAAATGAGAAGCTGAAGCTCTCAAACGGACCAGATATAATTTTATAATTTGTCTTGTAAAATTGTAATGTTAGTTTTGAATGCATAAGTAAAATAAGAAAAGTGGGAACATTGTGCCAGTTTGGTAGCTTCATGTAAGCAGAGTATGAAAAGTTATGATGGCTGGGCAGGGAAGCAAAATTGTTTTGCATTCTGCCCGCAGTTTGTTTGCTTGCTAATTTGTGTGTCTGTGATATGATGCTATTGTTCATGGAAAGAAAAAAATCAATAATATAGCCTTTTCGGCTACACTTAGTAAATCCTCAATTGTTTATGGCATAGGAAGCCAAGACTTATGCCCAAGAGAATGGTCTCTTCTTTATGGAAACCTCTGCTAAAACAGCAATCAACGTGAACGATGTGTTCTATGAGATTGGTGAGTGTAGATTCTAATTAATTTTAGAGTCAGCTTTTTGCTGTCTATAAAAATTGTCCATTGCCTGCTACTTGTAGCTTCTAAGCATTGTTCTGTTTGTACATCCAATTTCAGCAAAGAGACTGCTTCAGGGACAGCAGGCTCAAAACCCGCAGGGAGGAATGGTTCTCACCCAGAGACCAGCTGAGAGGATGGTGAGCAGTTCGTCATGCTGCTCGTAAAGCCAGCATGGAATATGGACCACATAAGCCATGGCCTGAAATCCAGGAGAAATGTGTATGTATTGCACCAAAGATGCGGTGGAGGCTTGTAAAGTCGCTGCTGCCATCCCGGCTGCTATGCTCTAGCCTTTGTTACCTGTTTATTATCCTGTCATGTTCTGTAAATGTGAATACTAGAGTTTGCCGCAGATATTCAGATTTCAGTGTGTCTCTACTGTGAATGCTTATCCTCGAGTATTATGAAGTCGTCAAGACAGATTCGTTTGATTTGATTCAGATCGTGCATTTATACGGTGATTTGCTCGTACATTTTAGCATGTGCCGCCACCGCCCAATGGAATTCTACGTATCCAGGGCACAGGCTGAATGTGAGGTCATCGCATAGAATAGTTGGTGCATCGATTTATTGATGTTCTTTAACGGACGAAACAAAGCAATCCGGCACAAAAACTTGGGCAAATGAGGATCTCTGCAATTTATCATGAATAATCTGGCAAAACGAGACATGCATCAGCTAAAGTCAACATTTGCTAATTTAGCTGATCCAATTCAACACTTGTAAGTTCTTAAAACCCCGTAAGTTATGTAACTCGCTAATAAACCAGCATCTACACACTGTGACAAGAAAATGGTAAGTAGAGAAATGTCTCTTTGCTGATACACCTAAGCTAAAGGAGGAATACACTGCGGAAACCAGAAAACCCAGCAAAGGTATAGAAGCATATCATTTTTCCTGTGTCAATTCTCAACATGAGCATGGGTACATATTATTCCAAATGAAACCCAGTATGTGCCATTTTTCTTTAACGCTATCTATAATGTTTTTTCACTGGATGTAGTCTTCGTTGTAGCTGTCGCTGATCACCGAGACAAATCGCTCAAGCCAGGGCAGCTGATGGAGGTCCTTCATAGTGTCAACGATGTATGAATCAGAGCATCGGGGTGGTGATTGGCATGGGTGGTCCCCCAGGCTGAAACCCCCTGCGAGGAACCTCTGAATGAGCGCCAGCTGAGCTCTCTCTTGCTCTGAGTACCCCTCAATGGCGTTGGACATGCAATCAAATGTGTCCCACGCCCATATCTCAGATGCTTGACTGGAACTCGCCGCAGAGGGCTCAATGCTGTCATCCTCCCAGAACACACATTGGCATGACTGTACACCACTGTTGTATTCAGCACCACAGGAGTAGCAAAACTCGTGCCCACACCTGCCAATGCGATGAAACAATCTTTAGCACAGCGATAGGAATTGGAGAACACATTGATGAATCAAGCCTTGTACATGCAATTTCAGCACAATGGCGTATATGTGTGTCGCACCAGCAGAACAGAACATGCTTCACTGGTAAGGTTACTAGGGAGTTTGAATCAACCACAACTACACTAGAAAGGACGATCATGCCCATGCAAATGAAATCATCATGCAGAAAAACACTCATTTCCAGATTTTTACGGCAATGCATCTTAGGGCCCAAAGGAGTATTAGGTCACAACAAAAAATTGTATGAAGTTATTTCCTATATTATAGCATACTACTATAATACTATTGTGGTAATCCAGAATCAATGAAGACCACCTGACCCTGGCCCGATAATATGGACTGGCATAAAATGACTAGCTACCACTTTTTTATTGATTTGGATAGCCTTGAGAATTGGATTCTTCAACAAAGTACTAGAAAAACTCAAAACATTACTCCAAAGCAAACTTAGAAGATCTGTCATAACATAATGCCATTTTGTTCACAAGCCATGAATCACCGGTATTTTGGACGGCCTCTTTTAATTGTCTAATTCACTTTTCAAATTCCACACATATGAGGATGGATGAAACAGTACACTAAGCTTGGGTCTACAAATAACTGTGTAGTTCTCAAATTCCACACATATGAGGATGGATGAAACAGTACACTAAGCTCGGGTCTACAAATAACTGTGTAGTTCTCTTTAGAAATTCCATGCATCTGAGGGTGGGTGAAGATAAAAAATTACCAAAAATATGTGGCAAATATGGAAATGAAATATGTTGAACATACCAGCAAGTCATATGAAAGCAGCCCTGTGTGAGTTCAATCATTCTTCGACATCGCTGACAGCGTCTCCACCTATTGTTTTGAGCAAGCCGATGTAAAGATAAGTCTCCAACATCTCTTTCCTCGACAGGCAAGTTCTGGTACTCATCACAGCCCATCATGATGTGCCATGGCACACCACAGCTTATGCAGATGTCTCTATGGCATTCTGGGCACTCAACACAATTGAGATCTGATTGACTTGAACTTGCCCTAGAAAAGTGCTGGCTAAGATCTAATAAAACTGAACAATTTGGAAAGGGGCAATAAAATCTTTCCATGTCTGAGGTGCCAGCTTCTGCAAAAGCTCTCTCCAGGGAACCATAGCAGCTAACTGGAAGGAATGACTTACACTCGCTAGCTGAAATTAGATATTTACACCTTGATTGTGGGCATCTTATAGGAAGCTTTAAGGCTTGCATCTTTTCTTCAGCATATGCAATCAAGCAGCTGTAGCAAAATGTGTGGGAACAACCCATCTTGATCATCTGAGAACCTCGTTTTTCCTCGCAGCAAATTGGGCAGGTGCAAACCTCATAGGGGGATACATACATGATGCCTATTGCTTCTTTGGCCAACCGCAAGGGTCTCTCAAGTTCAAAGCTAGGAAGTAAAATTAAATCAAAGTCTTCCAACTTATCAACCAGTTCAAGAATCCTGTGTCCTAAAGCTACCAAAAGCTGGTCCTCGAGAATTTCAGCTTCTGCAATCTGTCCGTGAGAAAAAAAAAAAAATAAAAATAAAGAAAGAAAGAAAGAATTTTTTAGTTGAATTGTCTAAAACAATATATTTCAGTTGCATACGGTGTAGAAAGACAGTCAACTAATTGAACTGAAATAGCATAACAAACTACCAAGCGCTCTACAGATTCTGGACAAAATAGATTAAAGCTGTCAATGACAACAAATGGCCGTCTGCAGCTATATCAACAGAAGCATACCCAGCGTCTGCATTAGTAGCATGTTGAGTATGCGGATGTGTGTTACTGCACATTCACTGCATGTTGTTCATGTAAGACTTGATATAACACCATTGAGCCAGTAATAGGTGTATATTTCAAGGCTGTCGAGCCCTCCAGTAAAAAGGAAAATAGCTGTGATGACTGGCTGAATTGTTTGAATTTACTAGTTAGGAAACAACCATGAGAGCAAGAAATCTAAATCAATTACCATGGGGATATTCATTTGTGGTCACTAAAGATGTCTCATTTGTGAATTACCCAAACATGAAGCACATGATTCTGTGAGGACAACAGCAGTATTCAGTTTGATTAAACTGGGGAGTCAATAATGTTGGTTTTAATTGTGGGAAACATAAAGACTAAATGAATATCAGTATAAATGGGAAAAAAGCAAAAACAGCGGTTCAGTGAGATAGCTGCAACGAACTAGTGTATTCTATCCTGTGACCAGGCATAAAACAAGCGTATGAGAAAACCATTTATTACAGAAATCAGAAACTCTTGCCTGAAAGTACAGCTTCTCTGAATTAGTGAAAGCAAAGATCTTCTGTATCCCATTCTGCAACGCCACAAGCAGGCCATCCATCAGTGCTAAGTGCTCAGCCACTAGCTCATCCACAAAGAAATCCAGCTTCTTCTGAACCTTAAGAACAGGCACCCCGGGTGCCCTCTCCATCACCACCCCGATCCCAGACAATTTCTTCCCCTCTTCCTCCGAGATCGACACACCCTTGAAGAACAACCGCACGGAGGTCTCGTCAAGCTCCCCCTTTGCAACACCAGCTGTGAAGGACTCCTCGGTGTCCTCCCACTCCTCCTCATCTCCGCAGCAGCTCCTGAAATCATCCTCGCCTCTCAAATTTCCAGCGAACCCGCCGCCAGCATCAGATAACCTCTCCTCCATCCTAAAATCCAATACAACAAAATCTGTATAACCCTTTCTCTCAACTCAATCAGAAGGTTCTTTCATCCCAATTTTAGCAATCCTCAATTCAATGGACAGACAGAGAAGCTATGCAGACAGCAAGCAACTCAAAAGGTTCCCACCAAACAAGCCCTTTTGAGCTCAAGACTACACCTAATCCTTACTCCAAGAAGGTGCCCTGCTCCTTTTGCCGCAACTACTAGCACTAGTGGTCTGCAGCTCCGGCGACCCCACAGATTGGGGGCCAAAAGAAAAAAAAAAATAGCACGAGATTCTGCCTCAGAAATTCATGGAGAAAATGGCCAGGAAGCACCAGACTGAGCTCCACATCGCGAATTCCAGGGCTGCGATGGCGAAATTGACTGGGACCGCGACCAAATTCACCCAAACGTTGGAGCTTTCTCCGATTCTCCAGTTCCTCATACGTGATGCTCAGGTAATTCGTCCTCCAAATTTGGACACGCAGTCACGCAGAGCGCAAAGGAATCCACCGCCACGAGCTCCGGTCGCCCATCCTGCAGGAGAAAAATCACCATGAATTATGACCTCCAAAAAAAAAAATAGCAACCTGCAGCAAAGCACAAGCCTATAATCGAGAAGAATTTAGCTGAAGCCACGAACGCAGCATAAAAAAAAACGCATGACTCGCCGTCGCGCGAAATCACCAATTCTAAAAAAAAACTCACACAAACAGATCTAGGAAAAATCGAGCATTCGGCCGGAGATACAAATTCCAGCCCCCAAATTCAACGCAGACATGCACCGTCGTGGGGCATACACACAAACAAACAAGAAAAACTGTAAAATTCGCGGGAAAAAAGGGGGATGAAAGCACAGACCGCATCTCGGAGTCCCAAACGTAGCAATCGGGGTGGCCCAAGACCACGGATTCGGCTGAGGAAAAAAAAAAAAAGAAAGAAAGAGAGAAGCGGCAGCGCGGGGCAAGCACCTGGGGGAGAGTCACATCGAGCGAGTCCTCCGGGGCAAGAACCCAGAGGAATCGCGCGCAAATGGTGACAAAGATGGGGGCTTTCCGCGACGGGGAGGTGCCTTTCTTGCGGCGGTGGAGCAAGAATTTATTCCGGGGAGGAGATGGGAGGAGAGAGAGGACGAAGAGGAGGAGTGGCATTAAAGCAAGAGCCCTAATTATTCCTTCACTTGCAGGCGTGGAAATAATTGCATTTCTTTTCTTTTAAGGGGTTTATTTTTGCCCTTTTGCGGTGTCGTCCATACCAAGCATGAATATTGCAGTTGCACTCGGGACAACTTTTCAACGGCGTCCCCCGAGGCCTGAGGGCATAGACTCATCAAAGTAAAAAAAAAAAGCCATTATACGAAGATAAATATTCCTAGTATGTACAACATGTTGCTAACATATACATTGCTAATGTCTATTGGATACTAATATGCTCATATTAGGTCGTTAGCACCATCAGATTCATGAGAAACGGCTTCAGATATGAAGATGTGAAATTCCTTTTCCAACATAGAAAGCGTTTAAGTGCCAAAGGTGTTTTCCATCTCTCTGTACCAAAGTTGTTTCTTATAAGTTTAATGGATAGTATGTTAACATCTAATGAGCATTATCATTGAATAGTTACCTAACATAATCTTTGAAAGAAAAGACGAGAAGACGAAGAACAATAATAGAAACTGAAAGTGTGTCAAAGAAAAAGGAGCCAAAAGCAATCCTACGCATACCTTAAAAATGTATCTTCATATCTTTTTTAATATAATATCCCTAAAATCTCACTCATATAGAAAAGAAGATAGAATAGTAATAACTTGGATAGAAATAGGAAATTGATTTGCAAAACATCGTTCGTTTGAAATTTTAAGGTAGAGAAGCTGCTCGAAAAATAAATATTTGGATTATATAGTGGTAAGTGCGTAGAACTTTTTAAAATTGAGATAATATTAGGTATAGGTGGATAATGTTATAGAGAATGTAATTGCAGAAAGTTTGATTAGATGTTCTAAAAATAGATCAATTTGGGTAGCCTATCCTCAAATATTAAAGATATTGGGAAAATTTGATATATGCCACTGTAAATGACCGGATCTGAGATATGCCATTACTTAACCGGAAATCTGCTACTTGCCATTACAAAGTGTTGTTTCTCTAAAATATGTCATTATGACGTTGTTAACACCTAATCTCCCTTAATCTTTCTTCTTCCTCTCTAATCTCTCCCTAATCTTTCTTCCTCCTCTCTAATCTTTCTTCCTCTCTCCCTCTCTCTCCCCTTGGTTCCTCCCCGTAGTCCCTTCTTCTCTCGCCATCGCCACCCTCCCCTCATCGACTTCCTGCCAGAGGAGGCGGCATGTGAGCGAGGCAGCAGGCACAGAAGGAGGAGGCGGAGGCATGAGGCAAGGCTCGAGGGAAGGGCGAGGAAGAAGAAGGCGATGGCGGCACATGTGAGGAGGAGGGCGAGGGAGAGGCATGGAAGGAGGCTGGGGCACAGGAGGGAGGAGGTCATGGGTGGCAAGGCAGGAGGAGGCGGTGTAGAGGAGGCGGAGTGAGGAGGAGGTGGCTGGGGGAGCGGGCGAGGAGAGGAGGAGGAGGAGGAGGCAGCAGAGGAGGAGGCCATGTGGGAGGAGAGGTGGGTGGCCGGGGAAGCTAGGGGAAAGGGGCGGCGGCCACGCGAGGAGAAAGGTGAGGGAGAGAGGGAAGAAAGATTAGAGAGGAGAAAGAAAGATTAGGGAGAGATTAGAGAGGAAGAAGAAAGATTAATGGAGATTAGGTGTTAACAGCGTCATAATGGCATATTTTAGAGAAACGGCACTTTGTAATGGCACGCAGCAGATTTTCGGTTAAGTAATGGCATATCTCAGATCCGGTCATTTTACAGTGGCATATATCAAATTTTCCCAAAATTAAAATAGTGGGATCGGGGGCTATGTTGGAGCTCCTACATTTTCAATTTTTCATCAAGTACGATAAAGAGTGAGGGTGAAGATTGGAGAAGATGAACATGCTGGTAGTTTACAACAATTTTATTGTTGTCAACGTGAATGGAACATTGTCCACGGACGCACTAATCGTGATTATTGAGTTGATTCATAGGCAAAAGCGCTTAAAACCAATAATAACTATTCGTTGGTTTCACTTGGCGATAAAGAGTTATTTTAGTTTTCTAGGTCGTAGATCGAACATCTTCATAAAACATAATAATAAAACATAATAAAAGATGCAATAGAAGCATCAGATATGCGATAGAATCGAGCTAGATTTATCTAAAAACAGTCGTACGGTGATCGGTAAAAACGTTTTTCTTAACGATGGAAAGAACAGTTACCATGAACGAACAAGGAGAAGAATTTGCAGGCGGCGGGAGGGGCAAGCCGCAAAAGGGGCGGGGCCCGGCCGTGGCGGATTGATTGGGGGGGAGGGGGCGAGTCCCGAGTGAGAGCGAGGAAGCGGAGGAGAGTAGCAGTTAAAGGCAGGCGGGGCCCACGCGGCCCGGGATGGAATGGATCCCTCCCTCTCTCTCTCTTCTTCTTCCGTTTTATTCCTCCCTCTCCCTCTCACCCTGACCCTCTGTCTGTGGAGCATCTGCGTGGGTTGGGCGGTGGCGATGGGCCCCACGGGCGACGCCCCAACCACCGCCGCCATCAGCGTCACAATCATGCATGCATGCCCTTGTGTATCGGCAGTGATACACCGATGTGTACACTGCCATGGGTACTCTGTTTGACCGGCCGGCTTTCCGACTGCTCCTTGTCCTGCCAACTTGTTGATGCATACATATGCTACTGCTCAATACATATATGCATCGGAGCTTGCTTGACCCAGCTGCAAATTTTCTGCGGATTATATATCTTTTTACTAGCTACGACTACGACTAGGAGAGTAGTACAATGCATGACAAGGATTAGGGAGGATTGATTGACCACAGATTGGTTAGTATTGACCAGTGATTAGTAAGGGAGGCACTATTTGGCAGACGTCTGCAATTTCAAAGATTTTGCGAAAGACACGCCGCAGTATGCGCAGCAGACTCGCGATAAAAAAATTCCATTATCGCAAAACATTTTTTTCAATATTAGAAATGTGGAAAAACAGTAGAAAATTAGTGGAATTTTTTGCGCCTGCACGATTTCGCAAATTATATGAGCAAAAAATCTCTCGACGTGAAAACAGAAAACAAAATAAAATTTATAATGTACAGAAAACGAAAGAAATCTATAATAAACAGAAAACAAAATAAATCTATAATAAAACATAAAACAAAATATATCTATACAAAAATGGACCTCACGCAAAAAATTCCACTATCGCGAAGCGTTTCTTCCATAAATGCAAATATGAAAAAACAGTAGAAACAAAGTGGAATTCTTTGCACCTTCACGTTTTGACTAATTACAGGCGTCTGCAATAGTGCAATATAGACTAGGGAGTCGGGACTGGTGATTGCCCGCAGGGACGACCGGACTGACTCCACGTGGCATGTATCGGAGTTGGAGCCGGAGTCGCGCAACAAGCGTATCGAGCAACGTTGACCATGCGCTCGGACACCCCTAAGTGATGTAGAAGTTTGCATTAAAAAAGTAATGTTGTAGAAGTTGATTGCACCCAGTCACATTAAACTGCTCCTTTTATTATTAAATTAAAAATTCAGAAAAACATGTATTGCTACAAGTAAAGTTGTTTCTTTTATTTCGATTAAGTTAAAGTGATATGCAACAAACGATTAGTTCATGAGTAACAGCTACCATTTATCCCACCAACGGGTGTGACCTCCCTTTTCAAGGAGAGTCGGTGTTAGTGCTACGAGTTTGGGTCGGCCGTTCGGGCTGACCCGGGCATGGTCCAAAAAAGGCGACCCAAAGCACGCCACGGTACGGGAAAAAAATGGGTCGGACTGGCATGACCCAAGTGGCAAAAAGTATCGAGCTTGAAAACCAAGCTTGACGGGCCGTCTGGCCTGTTCGGACCGTGCTTGAACTGGCTCGGCCCGAAAAAAGGGACAAGTTAATAGTTCACGTTTTTCGTATTCTTCCATTGCTCGGATAAATTTCTGTTCAAGACACATCTTTTTCATGGAAACAACTTTTTCATTTGAGCAACATATGAATTTATGAAAAAAAAACTCTTCGTTGCCTACTTTAGGGTCGATGACACCATCCTCGGTAATTCGCCATTTTTGAAGTCTTTTGTTGCTTGTTTCTTGGATGAATTTTGGCTGAATATGAAAGTTGTACGTAAATTCGAGACGCATCTTTTTCATGTAGACAACTTTTTTATTTGAACAACATACGAATTTCTAAAAAATCATTTTGCCTGCTGTTTTGTCACCCGTGTCGTGCTCGGGCCGAGCCTGGCCAAAGCCGACACAACGTGCTTTGGACCGTGCTGCGCCTAGATTTTGGCACTTCGAGCCGGCCCGACACAACCTGAAGTGCTGACCGGGCTGTGCCGACCCGTTTTGCATCAGCCCGAGACACGATGGGCCCGGCACAGCACGGCACGGCCCAATTCCCACCACTAATCTATGTGTTGCGCTAGTCCATGATCTGACTTGACATCACTGTATTATTACAATCAAGTCAAAAACATCTCATTTAATTTCTTGTATGCCATTGGAAAAATTGACAATTCCCTATTTGCCACTCGAAATACTCTCTTCCCTTACATGCCACTGGTTCAAGTTTTGTCTTTCCTCAGTGCCACTGCCGTTAAGTCCGTTAGTTTTAGCCATTTAAAAATTTCATTAATGTCTAAAATGCCCCTTCGATTTAAAACTTTTTTAAAAATGATATCTCCTTATTTAAACTCCAAATTGAGTACTTCAACTTTTTAAATTTATGTAAAATCATGCTCTACTTGATATTCAAATATTTGTAATATTTGGTATTTTTAACTTTTGTTCTCTTTTTTATGAGGCATGGTAGGTTTGATTAATTTTGTAAAAAAATTTACAAGCAGGAAGTTTTAAATTTCACATTTAAATTTGGCTATACATAATTTTATGAATCTATAGAAAGTTTTCTCATGTTTTTATGAATTTTATACTATTTTTATGAATTGTTTCTATTTTGTAACGTATTAAAAAGGCAGGGACATAATGGTTGTTTTGTAACTCCGCTATATTCTTTACCGCTTGAGTGGCACTGAGGGAAGAAGAAGCTGTTTAAAAAATAAATTATTAAAAAAATATTTTTGAAAGTGGTATGAAAAGGCTAAATAAATTATTAAAAAAATATTTTTGAGATCTTTGAGAAAAAACTACAAAGTTATAAAAAAAATTATTTTCAAAAAAATAAGGTGAATGGTGTATATAAAAATAACAAAAATTGCAATCCCAACAAAAACTAAACTAAAACAGGCTATCAAAGAGGCCCTTAATCGGTGGTATGTAAGGAAAGAGGGAATTTTCAATGGCAGATAAGGAATTTAAAATTTTCTAGTGGCATATAGGGAATTCTCTCCAAATATATAGTGGTTTAGTTCATCTACCTATACTGATTAGGGTTGGAAAAATAGCTCGTGGCTCACCTCGAGCTTCTCTCGGCTCGGACAGGCTTTGCTCGGAGGTGTTATCAAGCTCGAGCCGAGCCCATTTTTGGGGCTCGCCAAAATGGCGAGCCGAGGCTAACTCGGCTCGGTTCGGTTTGTTTGTAGAATTTGAACCTGAAAATGCCTTTTACTCGTGGCTCGGCTCGGCTCGGCTCGGTTCAGACAAGTTCGGCTCGATGGTGTTACTGAGCTCAAGACGAGCCTGGCTCGACTCGTTTTTGACCGAGCTCAACCGAGTCAGGCTTGGCTCGGCTCGTTTCCACCCCTAATATCGCCCAAATATTACAATATCAAAATGAATCTCTTATCACAGTCCAGTAGCACAGAAACAGAAATAGAAAAAGTTCTTTAGGGTTACGAGGGCTATGACATCCACCAAACATGCAACCGGCTGAAGTCCCACCAAATACCCCTTGATCATCGGCATCCTTATCTTCTCCACGTATGGTTTCATCTTCTCCATCAGAATAAAAAAGAATGATTGTGGCCTGTCTAACGCAAATAGTGATACAAGATTTTTGGTGGTGATGGGTTATTTTATTAGCATAAAACCAATTTTGTAATACCATAATTAAAAGCCTATTACTTAGTCAGTTTAACGAATCAAAGACATATTGTGCTATTATATGCAAATTAATCATAGTCGAGGTTTTCTCATAATAACATTTAACCTATTCTTTAGGACTATCCTTCTAGACATGTTTCACACTATCCTACGCTTATTACTCCTTATTAGCAGGACATGTTTCACGCTAAAATGCAATCCTTTGCGGTAGGGCACCACTTGGCATGTTTCCATCATGCAACCATTACTTTCACATGCGCTTTTTTCTTTCAGTCGAACTCCTGTCCTCGAGGCATTTCAGTCGATGCATTTTCTGCCATTCATTCTATACTACTCCTTCCGTTCTTTTTTGTTTGATACTTTTGACTTTTAGACACATCTTTGACCATTCGTCTAATTCAAAAAAATTATGCAAATATTATTTATTTTGTTATGATTTGTTTTATCAATAAAGATATTTTAAACATGACTTTTTTTTTTCATGTTTGCCGTAATTTTTTGAATAAGATGAATGGTAAAAAACGTGCTCAAAAGTCAAAGACGTCAAACAAAAAAAAATAGAGGTAGTAATAGCATGCGTGTCCGTTTGGGCTAGCAACCTAGTAGCTAGCTCAGCGACCTTGGCTGCAGCAATTGCTACAAATTCTGAGACAGATAGAAATTATGTCAAGGCCTCATTTGGGAGCACAGGGATCAACCAGGATCCCTGCTTAAACCCGAGGACAAATCCCACGTGGGCTACTTCCTCTTAGAAAGTTTGGAACGCATTTGGGAGGCACGTGGAACAGGAAAATTCCATCCCAACTCGGCGAAATACCGGGAAAGAAAATAATCGTCTCCTCCCTCGCTGAAAATTTCCGCGTCTCCTCACTCTCAATTCTTCATCTCCCTCCATCCTACCCCCAGCACAAGAAAGAGGCCAGATGAGGAATCCACACACCTCAGAGAAGAAGGTGACGACATGTAACATCCCAAATTTTCAAAACCAAATTTGGCACGTTAATAATTTCATTAAAATGCATGATTAAAGTTTTAAACTATTTTGATTGTTAATAAGCATCATGGCATCATCATTGCATGCAACCTTCCGGGATTGGTCTGTGTCATTAATTAAAAAAAGTAAATTCATTAGCTCGGGTGTCAGTTAATTTAAAGTATTTTTAATAATATTATCAAAACTTTTGAAAGAAGAAAAGAGAAAACAACATTCAAAATAAAAACCTCTTTTCTCCCCTTGGGCCGAGCCTTTTCTCCCGGCCCAACCCTTTCCTTCCCACTCTCTTCTTTCCCAGCGCGTGGCGGCCCATCTGCTTCCGGTTCGGCTCTGTTGAGCCACCGTGTGCCCTCCTCGGATCTGTCGGCCGACAATGGGTCCCGCCGCCGTGGGTCCAGTGTCAGTGCTTCTTCCTCTCGCCTCTTCCCCGAGCCGCTCTTCTCCCGGATTCTCTCTCTCTCTCTCTCTTGCTCTTCTCCTCATCTGCGTGTCGTAAATCAAGGTCCGCAGACCTCTCGCCCGTCACCTCCACCTCAACCAACCAGCGCGTTCGCCTCGCCGACCGCCTCTGCTCCAGACGATCCGGTGTTGCCCGCCATAACTCCTCGTCGCGCCGCCGCTTAGTTTTTACTCCGCCCTACCTCCGCTTGGCGTCGCCGACGCTGGTGCCGCTTATTCTCCGGAGACCGTGCCCTTGACCTTCGCGGCGCGATCCCCTCAATCTCCGGTCGTCTCTGGCGCGTCGCCTCGCCGCCGCTATTGCTCAACAATAACGTCTTTCGCTGCAGGCTTCATGGCGGTGGGTGAGCGGCCGTGCCCTCCTCGTCTATAAATTGGCCTGTGCCCTCCGATGTCGCTCGCTTAGCGCCTTGCCGTGCCGACCCTTGCCCAGGTGAGCTCGCCCTCTGACCTCTCTCCCGTCACCAAGCGGTCCTCTTCCTCACCTCCTTTCTCTGTTGGTCGCCAGGAAGTCCGCCGCCGCTGGAGCTTGGATTGACGCCGCAGTCGAAGGAACCCCCCGGAGCGCCGCCAAGCACCGTCGCGCCGCCTCGGTAGTCCTTCCCCACCGAAGTAAGAACCACCAGCGAGCTCGTCTCGACCCCCTCTTCCTCTCGTTCGATGTAATTGGCCTCTGGTCGCCGGAATCGCCGGCAAGCCGCCGTCATCTCCGTTTTTCCCCTTCGGTCTCTGCAACCCGGCGGAGGGAGGCGAAGCCCCTCGGTTTTTCCTCTTCACCGCCTCGCGCTGCGTATGGCAGGTGGGCCCGCGGGTCCCCGGTGTCAGCGCTACGTCTTCCGGGCCGTTGCCGCCGTGGGTCTCGTCCCGAGCTGGGCCGACCGGTTTAGCCGGATGGCCCTTTTATTTTCAAAAGCGAATTCAAAAGGTTCTAATAGAAAAGATTTTGTATAATATATCAAAAGTCAGTCTAAAATTCTGTAAAAATTCTCAAAAATACTTTGCAGCAATCTGGATTTTATAAAAATATTAATCAATGCCGCACCCTTATAACCATTGCATTTCTATTAGTCCAAGTGCTTAGGTTCATTATTTCATGTGCATACAAAATAAATTAACATCTCTATTTAAAATAAAATGCATAAAAACATTTTATGCCCGATGCAATCATTACTTTCATTTGTATGTGTGGATTGTGCTCGAGTAGGGGCCAAGGTGTCAGAGACCCGACCGACGTCATTGGTTGTTCCTACCGTCGTCCACCAAGGCAAGTCCCCACCTTTGATCATATTGAGAAGCCATTTTCAGTTATTTAGAAAATATTTATTAGATTTGAAAATATGCATGCTAGTTTAAAAGATAAACGCCGATTTGCTAGAATTAGTTGTTATGCCAAATAGAAAAGGTAAGAAGTATGGTAGGATAAACCTAAGGTTAAAAATATGAATTGCTAATATTTAAACGCCTTGTTGAGGTAGGATAACCGCTTAAAAATCATTTATGCGAATGATACAATCATTTGTGTGAAATGAGATTTTGTTGAGAAATGTTTGGGAAGGATGATTCAAAGGATAGCGCATCAAGGGTGATGCTTGATAAGAAAAGATTTTCCTCTTACCCCAAAATCTTTCCGACTAGGAGATATTTTGTCAATTGGTGCGAGATGGCACCGGTTTTTGGGCTAAAATATAAACTCTCCCTAGTCTAAGGACCGCTCATCCTATAATCCTATGAACGGAGCCATTACAAGACGACCTCGAGCTCCGGTATGGGACGGACCCGATCGTTGGCTCTCGTGGTTGATGGTCTTGTGGCGAAACATCGAATGGGTGCGTAGCCTCTCGAGGGTAAAGCGTACTCCACTCGCAGAGTTAAAAGCGTCATGATAGCCGTGTTTCGCGTTATGAGCGCGCGATGGGATGATTATATGGTAGATCCTTCATTTAAAACCATTTTTGAAAAAGGGATTTAAACAAAGGAGTTGAGAAAGGATTTGAGAAAGGTTTTGAGAAAGATTCCGCTTGAGCTGGAGCCACCGGTGATATTCAAATGGGTATCGGCCTATCGGAAAGTGTCACGCGAAAACCGGACCGCAAGTTTGGAGAAAAGAAAAGAAGAAAGAATTTTGTTCTCGCTATGGCACTGAGGCCAAGTGGCGAGAACCGTTTGAGAAGAGCCCAAAGAAAATGTTGAGATTGAAAGTTTCGAACTTGCTTTGTCAAAACTAGGATAAATAAACGCATTTCTGCAAAATATCCTAAGCCCTCCTCTTGTACTAAACCCCATCCGCATATATATTCCTGACTTGCGGAGTACCTTTGTACTCACCCCTGTTTTCCCCTTTCCCCCCTTTTAAAAAAAAAATTCAACACCATGAGCTCCCCACGACTGCTTTGAGGAGGACTCTGACTACGAGGAGGAGGACTACGAAGACGAAGAGTAGGGTTGCGTGTCGCCTACCGCCGTTGCCTGTGGATTAGCCTACTAGCTAGAATAAAGTCGCGCTATGCTAGGTCCCTGTGTGACCGTCTGTGTAACTCTGTATCTCAGCCTGCGTGTCGTGCTTGATGTACTTAATTGTGACTCCTTTTGGGACCCGTAGTCCCCTATGTTGTAATAATGTAATTCGAAGGCAATGTATCAGTTCTGTTTATGTGTGTGTACTAGCCATGATCTGCTGGGACTAGTACTGTTTAACACATTAGGGTTCGGTCATTTAGACCGGGTCCGACAGAAGTGGTATCAGAGCCGGTCGGCCTTAGGGCGTAACCCTTGGAAAATAGAGACCTAATATTTTCTAAAAACGAATTTTTTTTTAAAAAAAAAAAAATTTCCCTGTAAACTTTACCATACATTTTCGTAACTTACACTATTTTTATCAAAATTGTAGATGCCGGAGTTCACCTCGACTTTCGGACTTTCTTACGGAGGTTTTGTGCGCCAGCTGCTGCTGCTGCTGGGCACCCTTGGCTTTAACGACCCCACCTTCCATGGGGCCGTGACCACTCGCCGTGGGCGCGAGTGTTGGGTGGTGGCCGTCACTATCACTCCCGCGGGTCAACCATTCACCCGAGGAGATCTTCGCTTCACCACCACTCGAGTCAACTGTTCCGACGCCATCCAAGACGTCGCTCGCCTGGCTATACACCGAAGTTCAGAATTTGTTCGCACAAGATCGCACCGCACTTCGTTACATTTCCTCGTCTTTGTCAAATGAACTGTTCGGTCACGCTCCTTCAGCCGAAGGCGAGATCGACCCGACCGTCGTCCATCTCGCTGAGCTCGTCAAATCTCTAGACGACGCTTACACTCTCACCCGCCGGGAGCTGTACGCCTCCTACGAGAGCAACCGCCAAATGGAGCAAGTCCGGAAGGAGAACCGCGAGCTCAAGAAGCGCGATTCTCGCAACCTCTTGGTGAGGGCCGCGCTTCACAAAAGGATCCGCCAGCTAGAGCGCGAGAAGGAGCGTCGTCGTGGTGCCGCTGTTGCTGCCACGGCTTCTTCTTCTGAGACTCCTACTCACCCTCCTGTTGCCAAGAAGGATGTTGGTACCTCCACCGATCCCGTGCCGGAGGATCCGGCTGACCAACTCCTGTGCTCCTTTTGCCTTACCCCTGGGGACCTTAGGCTCAACCTGGGTCCGTCGGGTATTGTTGCACCACCTCCCACTCTTGCTGAGCGCCAGCTCACCCCTCTTGCTACTCGGTCCCCGCCACCTGGCTGGACCTTTGCTGTACCCATAGACGAGGACGAGGAAGACGAGGAACCCGCTGAGGTCATCTTTGAGTCCGACTACGAGCAGATGTAGGCTCGTAGTGTTGCACCCTGTATCCTTTGCATGGGTCGTTGTCACCCTTTTCTTTTCTTTTTCTTTTGCTTTGCGTCTTGTCCGCGCTTTGCCGCCGGACCCCCCCTCCACATCAAATAACCGGCCCGCTTCCTTAAGAAGGCCGCGGCGTCCATATTGCCGCTCCGCTTGTGATTTCGCCACCTCGCTGCTGCCTTGCTCCGCGCCCGCCGCCGCCGCGCTCCCGCCGTGCCGTCTTTGCTTCTCCGTCGCCGACGATGCGGAGGAAACCGGAGATTCGTTCCCCGAGTCCGCAACGTTCCCCGAGTCCTCGCCGTTCCGCGAGCCCTCGCCGTTCTCTGAGCCCCCCTCGTCGCCCTCCGAGTCCGCAACGTTCCCCGAGCCCCCGCCGTCGGCCCGAGCCGAGCGAGCTCCGCCTCTTCCTCGAGGAGATGAGGCATTTCCCGCTTTGGATCACCATGGTAGCCATCCTCCTTTGGATAGCGATTACCTGGTGGGTCCTGTGGTTCCAGTCCTACTAGCGTACCGGTGCCCGTTGTGTACCCTGTATCGTAGCTAGCGCGCATGCATGGATTGACGTACCGGCCCGTTGTGGTACGCGTCCTTTGATTGTATCTTTATAAAACTGGTTGAGTTGTGTGCTTATATATCGTGCTGTTGTGTTTTAAAAATCATGTTTTGATGGAAAACATAATTCCCTTATGCTTACCTCGCTCCACTCCTATCTATCGATGGTGATCTCCGCGTGGTGGAAGAAGAGATGTTTCCGGGCCGAGGTCGTGGTAGTGCCCAAGTCGAGCAAGTGCCAGACCATTCTCATGCCCACTCCGCCCACAACGATCGGCGCTACGTTGGAGGACATCCTCGTGCTCTGCTCCTCACCACTCCACCGCCAAATCCTCCACCAAATGCCCAACCCAGATCCCAACCAAGACTCCCGTAACGCCAAGCCGAGTCCAACCACCCAATTCCACCACCACCACCTCCTGAAGAACCCACTACTAGAGAATTGATGCAGATGCATTTGCAGATGGTCCGCGACTTGTTCCGAGAGCGGAATCATCCTCCTGCTCCCGCTCCAGCACCCGCTCCACCTCCTGCTCGCTCCCGCATAAATGGCTTCCTCCGATCGAATCCTCCTAAGTTCGCTGGTTCCGCTGATGCTTTGGAAGCAGCTGATTGGTTAAAGGAGATTGAGAAGAAGCTCATCATGTTTCAATGTGGAGATGCTGAGAGTGTCCACCTTGCAGCCCATCAGCTTGTTGGGGTTGCCTCCGCCTGGTGGGACACGTTCTGTGAAGCCCATGATGACCCTGATGCTATCAGCTGGGCTGAGTTTGTGGAGGCCTTCAAAGAGAATTATGTCCCTGAGAGTGTTAGGGAGGCCAAGAGAAGTGAATTACACTCCCTCGTGCAAGGTAGCATGACCATGCACGAGTACCTCACAAAGTTCACCCTTCTGGCTCGATATGTCCCAAGGGACGTGAAGAGCGATGCTGATAAGATGTACTTCTTCAAAAAAGGCATGGACCCTGAGATACGTGCCTTGATCGACTCTTCTGAATTCCCAACTTTCAAGCAAATGTTTGCTCGAGCGGTTAAGCAAGAAGAGAACCGCCGCCAGTGCCTGGTTGCCCGAAAGAAAAGAAGGGCACAGCATGATGGTCACTCTGCTGGTAGTTCCCGCTTCAAGGCCAAGCGCCCTCGCGGGCATGCCATTCCTCCTCGCCCCCGCACCCAGTGGGTCCAATCGCGACCTGCTCCACCTCCACCTCCGCTTGTTCGCACCCAAGCCTCTTCTCCACAAAAGAAAGATTTGTCCACCATAAAATGCTTCGCTTGCCAGCAGTTAGGACATTATGCCAGCTCGTGTCCCAACAAAACTCCTGACTCCCAAGTTAAAGCTGCTGCCCTGCGGTCCCCACCTTCCGGAATGGGTCGTGGGAATCTTCAACCCACCAGATCTGCCCCCACTGTTGGACATGGCCGTGTCAACCACGTCACTGCTGAGGATGCCCATGCCGACCCCAACGCGGTGATGGGTAAGTTTTTCATATGTGCGCCTCGCCATCGCTGCTTTTTCGATTCTCGGTGCAACGATTCATTCATCTCAAAGATCTTTTGTCAAAAATCATAAGTTAAAAGTCGATGCACTAAAGAATCCAATGTTAATTAAATCTCCGGGGAAAACCATGAGATCCACCCTGTTGTGTCCTGGGGTTAAATTAAAAATTCAAGACGCCGAGTTCGTGGCAGACTTGGTGATTATAGACTCAAGAGGAATTGAAGTAATTCTGGGTATGGATTGGCTAACCAAATATAAAGGTCAAATTGACTGTGCCACCAAAATCAAAATTAACAATGAGATCGACAGAGGTCCATTCGTATAAACCCCTTCCCTCGAGACCTTATCACTCTCAATAAGATGGAAATGTCTTCCCTCGAAACCACAGCTGTGGTAAAGGATTTCCCTGATGTGTTTCTGGACGAGTTGCCGGGAATGCCGCCTGACCGGGAAGTGGAATTTGTGATAAACCTGGTCCCTGGTACTGGTCCTATCTCCCAAAGACCTTATCGCCTATCTGCCAATCTAATGGCGGAATTAAAGAAACAAATTGAAGAATTGCAAGAAAAAGGATTTATCCGACCGAGTGTTTCCCCTTGGGGAGCGCCCGTGATCTTCGTCAAAAAGAAAGACGGATCTCTCCGCATGTGCGTGGATTATCGATCTTTAAATGAAGTAACAATCAAGAATAAATATCCTCTCCCCAGAATTGATGATCTGTTTGATCAAATAAAAGGAGCTTGTATCTTTTCAAAAATCGACCTGAGGTCTGGTTACCATCAAATAAAAATTAAAGATACCGACATTCCGAAGACAACTTTCACCACAAGATATGGCCTCTATGAGTTTACGGTGATGTCGTTTGGTCTGACCAACGCTCCACCGTATTTCATGAATTTAATGAATAAAGTGTTCATGGATTTTCTGGATAAGTTTGTGGTGGTATTCATTGATGATATTCTAATCTTCTCTAAATCTGAAGAGGAGCACGAAATTCATCTTCGGAAGGTTCTGGAGAGGTTAAGAGAAAATCAGTTGTATGCCAAGATGAGCAAGTGTGAGTTCTGGATGAAGGAAGTGATTTTCCTTGGTCATGTAATATCTGCCGGAGGTGTTGCCGTTGACCCCGAAAAAGTCACGGCGGTTGTCGAGTGGAAGCAACCTAAATCAATAAAGCAAGTAAGGAGTTTTCTTGGATTGGCGGGATATTACCGCCGGTTCATTGAAAATTTTTCAAAAATCTCTCGTCCCTTAACCAACCTCCTTAAAAAGGAAAATAAATTCAAGTGGAATGAAAAGTGTGAGGCCAGTTTCAAGAGTTAAAAGGTCGCTAACTTCGCTCCGGTGCTAATCTTGCACGATATCCGTAAGGATTTCGAAATTTCGGATGCATCTAGGCAAGGCCTAGGCTGCGTGTTGATGCAAGAAAGGAGAGTTGTTGCTTATGCATCAAGGCAACTGAAACCCCACGAGCAAAATTATCCCACTCATGATCTCGAGCTAGCGGCGTGTGGTTCATGCTCGCAAAATTTGGAGACATTATCTAATTGGCAATGTAACGAAATATTCACCGATCACAAAAGTCTTAAATACATCTTCACTCAACCTGATCTCAATCTAAGACAAAGAAGGTGGTTGGAGTTAATCAAATACTACGATGTGGGAATTCATTATCATCCGGGCAAAGCCAATGTGGTGGCTGATGCCTTAAGCCGGCGTTCCTATTGCAATCATCTCATGTTTAAAGAAGATCAACCTGAACTAATTAAAGAATTATCCGACCTCAACTTGGAAATGGTTGAGGTAGGCCAAATAAATATGTTGAATTACAACCCACCTTAATGAACCAAATCAAGAAGCTCAAAAGGTGACGAAGAAGTCCTTGAAATTAAAGAGAGACTTAAAAGAATAAGGCACCGGATTTTTCCATAAATGAAGAAGGAACCCTCTGGTTTAAGAAGAGAATCTTTGTACCAAACAATAAACCCTTAAAGAAGTAATTTTAAAAGAAGCTCATGAAAGTCCAATCTCTATCCATCCGGAGGCACCAAGATGTATGTCGATCTGAAAACCACCTATTGGTGGATGGAATGAAAAGAGAGATCATTGAGTATGTCGCTCTGCGACATCCGCCAAAGAGTGAAGGCCGAGCATCAAAGGCTCACTGTCTGCTGTAACCGCCAAAATTCCTGAATGGAAGTGGGAAGAAGTGGGGATGGATTTCATTGTCGGGTTACCCAAAACACAATCCGCCACGACTCCATCGGTAATCGCCGATCGCCTCACCAAAGTTGCACACTTCATTCTGTCTGTACTACCTACACCGAAGCAAGTTGGTGACTTGTACATGAGCAAGATAGTCTGTTTGCATGGGGTGCCAAAGAAGATTGTCTCGACCGAGGTACCAGTTCACCTCAAATTCGGGACAAGCTCCATGAGTCGCTTGGAACCCGTCTCAATTTCAACCTTGCTTTTCATCCCCAAACCGATGGTCAAACTGAAAGAGTTAATCAAATCCTTAAGGATATGTTGAGGGCATGTGCCCCGCCAACCCAACTATTTGGGATAAGCAATGCCATTTATGGAGTTTGCTTATAACAACGATCATCATCCAAGATCCAAATGGCACCCTATGAAGCCTTGTATGGTAGAAAGTGCCGTACCCTTTGTATTGGGCAGAGACCGTGAAACCAAAGTGTTTGGTTTAGATATCTTGCAAGAAGCTGAAGAGCAAGTAAAGCTAATCCAGCAGAGGCTGAAGACAGCCCAATCAAGGCAGAAAAGTTACGCCGATAAGCGTCGACGTGACTTGAAGTTTGCCAAATGAGATTTTGTGTACCTACGCGTGTCCCCTCTTAAAGGCATGCGTCGATTCCGTGTGAGTGGCAAACTAGCTCCAAGATATATTGGTCCTTTTCAAATCTTAGCCCGTAGAGGCGAAGTGGCGTACCAGTTGGAGTTACCTGAGTACCTGTCAGATGTGCACAGTGTGTTCCATGTGTCTCAATTAAAGAAGTGCCTTCGTGTGCCAGAAGAGCAGTTACCATTGGATAAGGCAGACCTGCAGCCTGATTTAACACTTAAAGAATATCCGGTCAAGATTCTGGATGTGGCTGTGCGCAAAATCCGGAGAAAAATGTTTCGGTTTTGCCGTGTTCAGTGGAGTAACCACTCTGAGGCAGAAGCCACGTGGGAGCGTGAAGAGGACCTTCGCACCGAAGTTCCCTGAGTCAAGTTTCCCTGAAGAACACGAATCTCGGGACGAGATTCTCCTTAAGGGGGGGAGGTTTGTAATATCCCAAATTTTCAAAACCAAATTTGGCACGTTAATAATTTCATTAAAATGCATGATTAAAGTTTTAAACTATTTTGATTGTTAATAAGCATCATGGCATCATCATTGCATGCAACCTTCCGGGATTGGTCTGTGTCATTAATTAAAAAAAGTAAATTCATTAGCTCGGGTGTCAGTTAATTTAAAGTATTTTTAATAATATTATCAAAACTTTTGAAAGAAGAAAAGAGAAAACAACATTCAAAATAAAAACCTCTTTTCTCCCCTTGGGCCGAGCCTTTTCTCCCGGCCCAACCCTTTCCTTCCCACCTCTCTTCTTTCCCCGCGCGTGGGCCG
The DNA here is from genome assembly GCA_036346415.1 of Raddia guianensis. Classification (NCBI taxonomy): domain Eukaryota; kingdom Viridiplantae; phylum Streptophyta; class Magnoliopsida; order Poales; family Poaceae; genus Raddia; species Raddia guianensis. The sequence continues at coordinate 23,291,886 of CM070543.1, read as the reverse complement.
GCCCATCTGCTCCGGTTCCGGCTACGCTGAGCCAGCCGTGTGCCCCTCCTCGGATCTGTTGCCGACACTGGTCCCGCCCAGGTCCAGTGTCAGTGCTTCTTCCCCTCGCCTCTTCCTGAGCCGCTCTTCTCCCCGGATTCTCTCTCTCTCTCCCTCTCGCTCTCTTGCTCTTCTCCCGGTCTGCGTGTGTCGTTGTCAAGGCGTCGGCAGATCTCCTCGCCATCACCTCCACCACCAACCAGCCCAGCGTTCGCCTCGCCGACCGCCTCTGCTCCAGACGATCCGGTGCCGCCCGCCATAACTCCCTCGTCATTGTCGCCTAGTTTTACTCCGCCTCCTACCTCCGCCAATGCCGCCAGACGCTGGTGCCGCTTATTCTCCGGAGACCGTGCCCTTGACCTCTGCGGCGCGATCCCTCAATCTCGGTCGTCTCTGCTGGCGTCGTCGCCTCGCCGCCTTATTGCTCAACAATAACGTCTTTCGCTGCCTGGGCTTTCATGGCGGTGGGTGAGCGAAGCCGTGCCCCCTCCTCGTCTATAAAATTGGCCCTGTGCCCTCCGATGTCGCCTCGCCTAGCGCCTTGCCGTGCCGACCCTTGCCCTGGGTGAGCTCGCCCTCTGTACCCTCTCGCCCGTCACCAAGCGGTCCTCTTCCTCACCTCCTTTCTCTGTTGGTCGCCAGGAAGTCCGCCGCCGCTGGAGCTTGGATTGACGCCGCAGTCGAAGGAACCCCCCGGAGCGCCGCCAAGCACCGTCGCGCCGCCTCGGTAGTCCTTCCCCACCGAAGTAAGAACCACCAGCGAGCTCGTCTCGACCCCCTCTTCCTCTCGTTCGATGTAATTGGCCTCTGGTCGCCGGAATCGCCGGCAAGCCGCCGTCATCTCCGTTTTTCCCCTTCGGTCTCTGCAACCCGGCGGAGGGAGGCGAAGCCCCTCGGTTTTTCCTCTTCACCGCCTCATGGCACAGATGGCGGTGGGCCCGCTGGTCCCGGTGTCGGCCTTCGTCGCCTTCCCGCCGTTGCCGCCGTGGGTCTCGTCCCGAGCTGGGCCGACCGGTTTAGCCGGATGGCCCTTTTATTTTCAAAAGCGAATTCAAAAGGTTCTAATAGAAAAGATTTTGTATAATATATCAAAAGTCAGTCTAAAATTCTGTAAAAATTCTCAAAAATACTTTGCAGCAATCTGGATTTTATAAAATATTAATCAATGCCGCACCCTTATAACCATTGCATTTCTATTAGTCCAAGTGCTTAGGTTCATTATTTCATGTGCATACAAAATAAATTAACATCTCTATTTAAAATAAAATGCATAAAAACATTTTATGCCCGATGCATCATTACTTTCATTTGTATGTGTGGATTGTGCTCGAGTAGGGGCCAAGGTGTCAGAGACCGACCGACGTCATTGGTTGTTCCTACCGTCGTCCACCAAGGCAAGTCCCCCACCTTTGATCATATTGAGAAGCCATTTTCAGTTATTTAGAAAATATTTATTAGATTTGAAAATATGCATGCTAGTTTAAAAGATAAACGCCGTATTTGCTAGAATTAGTTGTTATGCCAAATAGAAAAGGTAAGAAGTATGGTAGGATAAACCTAAGGTTAAAAATATGAATTGCTAATATTTAAACGCCTTGTTGAGGTAGGATAACTGCTTAAAAATCATTTATGCGGAATGATACAATCATTTGTGTGAAATGAGATTTTGTTGAGAAATGTTTGGGGAAGGATGATTCAAAGGATAGCGCATCAAGGGTGATGCTTGATAAGAAAAGATTTTCCTCTTACCCCAAAATCTTTCCGACTAGGGAGATATTTTGTCAATTGGTGCAGTATGGCACCGGGTTTTACTGGGCTAAAATATAAACTCTCCCCTAGTCTAAGGACTGCTCATCCTATAATCCTATGAACGGAGCCATTACAGTACGACCTCGAGCTCCGGTATGGGACGGACCCGATCGTTGGCTCTCGTGGTTGATGGTCTTGTGGCGAAACATCGAATGGGTGCGTAGCCTCTCGAGGGTAAAGCGTACCCACTCTGCAGAGTTAAAACTGTCATGATAGCCGTGCTCGCGGTTATGAGCGTGCGATGGGACTGATTATATGGTAGATCCTTCATTTAAAACCATTTTTGAAAAAGGGATTTAAACAAAGGAGTTGAGAAAGGATTTGAGAAAGGTTTTGAGAAAGATTCCGTTTGAGCTGGGAGCCACCGGTGATATTCCGAAATGGGTATCGGCCTATCGGAAAGTGTCACGCGGAAAACCGGACACGCAAGTTTGGAGAAAAGAAAAGAAGAAGAATTTTGTTCTCGCTATGGCACTGAGGCCAAGTGGCGAGAACCGTTTGAGAAGAGCCTAAAGAAAATGTTGAGATTGAAAGTTTCGAACTTGCTTTGTCAAAACTAGGATAAATAAACGATTTTCGCAAAATATCCTAAGCCCTCCTCTTGTACTAAACCCCATCCGCATATATATTCTCGACTTATGAGTACCTTTGTACTCACCTGCTTTTCCCTTTCCCCTTTTAAAAAAAAATTCAACACCATGAGCTCCCCACGACTACTGCCGAGGAGGACTCGGACTACGAGGAGGAGGAGGACTCTGAAGACGAAGAGTAGGGTTGCGTGTCGCCACCGCCGCTGTTCGTGGATTAGCCTACTAGCTAGAATAAAGTCGCTATGCTAGGTCCCTGTGTGATCGTCTGTAACTCAGATCTCTACTGCGTGCCGTGCTTGATGTACTTAATTGTGACTCCTTTTGGGACCCGTAGTCCCCTATGTTGTAATAATGTAATTCGAAGGCAATGTATCAGTTCTGTTTATGTGTGTGTACTAGCCATGATCTGCTGGGACTAGTACTGTTTAACACATTAGGGTTCGGTCATTTAGACCGGGTCCGACACGACAGCGACGACGCGCGCTCGTCGAAGGAGGCGGAGCCGACAGAGAGCGCTCCTCAGAGGCGGTGGCGGCGGCGGCCCGGTGCTCCTCGAAGGAGGCGGTGGCGGAGCCGACGGCGCGCGATTCTTGAAGGAGGCAGTGGCAGCCCGGTGCTCCTCAGAGGAGGAAAATTTTTACTGTTTGCCCAAAAAATATGTCAAACCAAAAAATAAAGGGTTTTTTCATCCATACCATTATTAAGTTGCATATATTCGGAACTGCCATTACTTAGTGCATATTCTTTAAAATGCCATTATTTCACATGGCCGCCTCACATGCATGGCCCATGCCGCCGCCGCCGAGGGCGCGCTGCTGCGTCTCTGCTTTCGAGTCAAGCTCACGCCGCCTAACATGTGCTCTGGCGACGGCTCGTCGCCGGCGGAGTGGAGGCGACGCGTGCTCCGAGGGCGGCAGCTCCGCGCCGTCGGTGGAGCATGGGTAGATGGGGGAGAGAGGGAAGAGAAGAGAGAGAAAGGGAGGAAGAAGGTGGGAGGAAGAAGAAGATGGGGAGAGGATGACAGGTGGGGCTCGGCTGTTAGATACGTATTTCTCTGTATTCGGTCGGTGTATCTGTTAAAAATACAAAGAAGGGCTCGAGAATGGCAGTGCTGAGGTTTTGTTGCAGAAGAAATGGCATTTTAAAGAATATACACTAAGTAATGGCAGTTCCGAATATATGCAACTTAATAATGGCATGGATGAAAAAAACCCAAAAATAAATGGCAAGGTGAGGGCGCCCTCGCCAGGGCCGCCAAGTTTCTGCACGATTAGCTAATTAAGCCCGCACAAGAGCTAATTAATTAGCCATCATTTAGAACGAAGAATTAGCAGCGAAGAAAATTCAACAAAATTCAACAGTATATATACACACACACAAGCATGGCCAAATCAAGGATGCAAAATAATCAAGCAATCTACCATGAATGCATGCAGATCGATCGATAAAGCTAACCCGCCGCCGGCAATTTTACGTGGGGCCGAAACTTGCTGCCCTCACCCTTGCCACCCTTGGCGAACAGTGAAAATTTTCAAGGAGTAGGCAGCGGTGGCCTAACGTCACATAACCGAACCGAGCCCAAAAACCGAGGGAGGCTCGGCTCGGCTAACCGGACGGTTTTTGTGGTTAACCGAAAAATTCGAGTAAAAACCAGCAGAGTTCAAATTTGAATACAAAAAACGGCTCGATCGGCTAACCGACCGGTTAACCGAGATTTTCAGCAGAAAATAGAAAAAATAGAGGAAAAATATTTTCAAACGAAAAACACATGAAAATTTTGAATTTTTAAATTCTGTTTCAGCCAGTAGTCATATAATAATGTTTATTATTTTATGGAATTTTTTCAATTTTTTCACAAATTTTCAAATTTGAACCAAATTTGTATTTAATTCAAACCTAGCCGATCGATTTACCGATCCGGACCGGTTTTTAGGTTAACCGTGGTTTTCGTTCGGTTAACCACGGTTTCGTTTTCCCTCGGCGCACGAGAGACGGAGGGGGCTGGGGGGCAGTGGCCGAGTTGGTCGGAGGAGAGAGATCGGAGAGTGGGTTGAGGAGAGAGATACGGGGAATGGGTACAGGGATTCGAAATGGCATAAAAATTCCCTCGTGGTCTACTTATCCTACGATTTGTTTTCCGTTTCTTCCAAATGAGCCCTTGTTAGGTTGCTACCATTGCTGGAAATTTCGGAACGGATGAAAATTCTGCCAAGCAGGCGGCATTTGTCCCAAGGAAACTGACATTTTTCAATGACGATAAGCTTACAGCAGTTCATTGTTTGTTTCACCATGAATCCATCATGATGAGCAAGCATAACACAACCAACCAACCATAATACCCATCCAAAAGAATTCATTTTCATACCATAACTGATGATAAAAACTACTAATCCAACCAGTCATAATACGCATCCAAAAGCTTCATGCCATAATACTTGCTACTAATCCTTCAGCTGCAATGCAATCTACCAGTAACTAGCTATCACCGATCCAAGGACGCCTGCATCAGCGTCACAACTCAGACTCCGGTGGAGCCGAACCCGCCGCCGCCCCTGGCGGTGGCGTCGAGGTCGTCCACCTCGGTGACCTCCGGCGTCGCGATCCTCTCCAGGATCATCTGCGCGACCCGGTCCCCTGCCTTCACAGCGAAGTCGGCGTCCGAGTGGTTGAAGAGGATGACGCCGACGGGGCCGCGGTAGTCGGCGTCGATCACGCCGGCGCCGACGTCGATGGAGTGCTTCCACGCCAGCCCCGACCGCGGCGCTGCACCACAGAGACACACCAGGTCACCGACCCGAGCCACGCATTTCATCGAGCACGTCGAGGGCTTGCAGGAGCCAAGCGAGGGGGAGGAAGGAGATTGGGGTCAGGGCAGCTCACCGATCCGCGCGTAGGTGCCCTCGGGGACGGCGACGCTGAGGTCCGTGGGCACCAGCGCCTTCCCCCTCGCCGGCACCACCGTCTCCACCGCGCTGCGCGGCACATCAGAGCGGAGATCAATCGTGAGGCGCGCGCGCAGTGCCGATGGGGGAGGAGGGCTCTAGAGATGAGACGCGTACCTGGAGAGGTCGTAGCCGGCGGCGAGGGCGGAGCCGCGGGAGGGGAGGACGGCATTGGCGGAGAGCTTCTTGACCTTGAGCAGCAGCGGCGTCGGAGGCGAGAGCTTGGCCACCTTCTGCGCGGGCTCCTGGACGGAGTCGGTGCCATTGGCGGCGGCCATCGCTGCGGTGGCGAGGGCGCTTGGGAAGCGGCGGCGGCGGCGGGGTAGAGGTTGGAATTGAAGTGGGGGAAGTGGCGACAGAGATAAATAGAGAGGGGAAGAGGCGGGAACGGATGGCGCCAACTGGAGAATTCCCGCCATCGCGTCTCCCCTTGTTTTTTAAAGATATTTCTTCCTCTTGTTTCGAAATCCCCTGAAGCAGGACCAATGCTAAACCTATTTTATACTCATTGTTGCCTTTTTTTATACTATTTACGGGCTAAACCTTTTCTTACCCACAGAAATTCTTGGACTTTCCTAGTCACTACATCTCTTATACTTCCTAGTTCTTTTTATTTGTCGCCATTAATTTTTTAAAAAAACTAAACCCTAAGTCACTACATCTTTTTGAACCATTCGTCTTATTTAAAAACTATTTATGCATAGTTTATTCTGTCATGTTTTTTTATCATTAAAGATATTTTAAGCATGACTTATATTTTTGCATATTTACATTAAATTTTTGAATAAGACGAATGATTAAATGACATGTTCAAAAGTAAACGGCGACAAATTAAAAAGAATGGAGGGAATACTTTTACCGCCATTTTATTCACTGTTTGCAACCTCATTTCTACTGTATTGGAAAAAATGGTTTTATTATTGTTTTTATCGTTGATTATGCCCTTAAAACCTAGAGAAACAAATGTTGGAACCTAAAATATAGCCATACGAAAAAAGGATATGATGCTATTGAAATGATGAGGATTATATTGCCACCACCTTATATGGTGATGCATCACACACACACACACACACACACACACACACACCTTTATAGTAGGGATTTTCTCCCTACCTCTCAGCGGCTCGAAAAAATAACTTGTCTCAAATAGCTAAGAAGAACCCAAGCTGTGTCCATACAATCAGCCAGAAGCAAATTGTATGGCACCCGATGCCACACAAGGTACCGTGGCACCCTTTTTTTCTCTCTACCTCTCTCTATATCTCGTCCTCTTTCTCTCTCTATCTTCTCTCTCCTCTCTCTCTATCTCTCTCTGGGTGCCATATAATTTCTTTCCCAATCAGCTTACTTTTCCTTGGGGATTGAGGAAAAGATAGAACAAAAAAAAAGCTAGCAAGCATCTTCGACGCAAGCGCCTACTACCCTCATGCATTTAGTAGGGACCAGACACCTACGCATGCAAGTGCAAACGCTTGCGTTGGAACAAAAGTAACAAAAGCTAATTTATGTTGCTTCAAAAGTGCATTTCAATGGTTGAGACTGCTGGGAACGGGTAGACTATGCGAGCACAAAATCAAAATTTTATACTGTGATTCACCCAAAATCACATGCGAGTAGGGGATCACAGATTGTTACCTTTGACGCGTAGTGCAGCGAAAGCAGGCACGCGCGTATAGAGGAAGTAGACGTACACGTCCCAATCACCACCGAGTGCTCGCCGGTGCTCACCGGGTGCTCGCCGATGATCCAACCGAACAACACGTCCGCGTATAGCAGCACCTCTAGCAGTATCCACACGTACCGAGCAGGAACACCACACGGGGTGTGCTAGCACCTCGTCGTGCGGCTAGGGTTTCTGAGGAGCAAGAGGGGCGCGGGACGGCTAGGCGTTGTGAAAGCTCAACTCGTGTCATACGCTGCCCCCACGCCTCCACTTATATAGACGCGCTAGTGGGTTTCGGCCCGTTAGGGTTCCATCTCCTACGCGGATCACATCCACGCATAAAACCCGTTAAACAGTTCCAACCCGTTAAGTGTGTGACCCGTTAAGTTCAGTGCAAGTCGGCAGTAGATCTAACACAACGATCAACATAGACACCTAGCAGTATGTATTGACCCCTGAATGCAAAGAATCAATATTCGGCTGAATCTTGATACACTCACATACCGATCCCTTTGTCACACAATACCGGTTATGCTTAAGACCAGATGCGCGTCACCTTTGTTGATAGCTCGACCACTTCACTCGACAGTGTAATGGATACAAATCATGACTAACTCCTTAGTATTAACACAGTCGTGCGCTTTCCCTATCCATCCACACGAGGGGTCTAGCGGTATCTCCCCTGTTATTGAATAGGGGCAAATTCCATCTTGATCATCACACCCCTAGTTATGTATCGTGAAATACCCAATAGTCACTTTTATAACTACCCTGTTACGATGTAGCGTTTGATGACATCAAAATATACGAATCAACATGCTGGGCATCCATGACAATCTCATATCTAAGTACCATATAAGCGTACCACTCGAAACTATACACTGATGACATTATAAGAGATAACAATCTCACAGTGTCTCGGAGTGAGTCTGTTCGACTACCCATGTTCTCCAACATATGCCCATACTATTAGTTTGATATTTCCATATCTATGGAATGAGAAACATTACCATCAATCAATATGTATGCTGATCAAATCATAACTGTTCATCGTAATGATATGGATCATGGATCCGTTTAGAATAATGTCACTTAACAATGTGTTTCACAATCAAGTTGTACCCAATGGACAAAGTCATAAGTACGTGAACAAAAACATGGTCAATCATCACTATGATTGATTTAGGGCATATCGTTTTCAAAGACATAAATTGTTTCTAACTATTGCCATGCCATATAAAGACAACACTACAAATATCATGTACAATGGTAGAGACGGCTGCACGTTTTTATAGATAATTTGCTCACATACAAAGTTTCTTAATTCTCGTCTAGAGTCGACTCTTGCTTAAAAACGGCTCAAATATCTATGCACACTCTCTCTCCTTCACGTCATCAATTAGCTGACATGACACTATCTAGAGATGGTTTAGAAACTGCTGAGGTGGACTATTCTTTATTAAAAAAGCGAGAAGCGGCTTCAACATAGGCGTATGTTGCCCTTGTGCATTTAGTAGGGGCTAGCCGTCGGCACTGGCGCAAGCAAGTGCAGTGATTGCGTTAGAGGCTTAGCATCCCCAATAGCCTCCTATCCCACTATGTAAAATACTATACGTGTGTGTGTATAAGTAATGTTTTAGGTGTGAGATAGAGGGCCGTTAGGATAGAACAAAAGGCAAAAAATAAAAGAAGGTAATCCTTCGATCCATGTTGTCCTAATGGAAAAGTAAAGACACAATCCTCTAATTTGCATTGCCGGGTAAAGAATAAAGCCAATTCAATTTGCTTTTGTTTAATGGGAAAAAAAAACTGTGCTGGCGAGTTTAGGTGATTACGTTGGATCAATGAAAAGCAGAAAAATTCATTTTACGCTGCCGTAATGAAAAAGTGAAAATACTGGAGAAAAGAATGAAGACAAAATTTGCTATTGCATACTCGCATAAACCGCGCCAGGTAGGGGTCGAACCTACGACCTTCTGCTTAGGAAACAGACGCTCTATCCACTGAGCTACAGGCGCTGTCTGTTACCACTTCCAACAAAATATTATATAGTTTCTCGGATCAAGACTAAGCTATGGAAGAACTGCACAATGGACCGTGCCCGCCCGCGTTCGAGCTCGCTCGACGCGGGATGTCATGCTAATTACTCGGAACTAAAATCCAGGGACACATGCATGCGCGAGGGTCTCTCTTCTTAGTAAGGCCATGCGTGTCTGCGTGAGGAGGGTGTTAGGTATTGTGTCGAATATGTGACGAAGAGGTTCTGCGACTCAGATTGTAATAAGCGAGGTTGGTTAGTATTAGAGTCGGATTCTATCCGCGCCCACTATATAAAGGAGCAGCAATTTGCCAGAACCAAGACAACGACTTCATAATAGTAGCATAAGCAGAGAGAGAGATCGTGGCCGGCATGTGGCCGTGACTGTTAGCCGGTGTCTTTGCAGTATATGGATTGAGGAGGAGCGCCCATAATCAGAGCCCCGCAGATGTAGGCGAAAGCCGAACTACGTTACCAAACATCGTGTCTCCTGGTGTCGTTCGTGATCTTGCATCGGCGCATATCCTAACAGAGGGTTTAGGTCTCTCATCTGATTTAGGGTGTGCATCAGACGCACATATGTGTCTGATTTAAGGTGTGCATGTTGTGTGAGTTGGTGTAGGTCCGTTTGTGTCATCAAAAATTAAAATAATCAGCACATAGATGTACAAAAAGTTGTGTAGGGTATAATAATTTATGCGGCGGCGGATCCATGATTTCAAAATTAGTGGCGCTCCTTGAGCCATGCCACAACGGTCGTCTACCGCTTGTTGCTCCTCTCTCATGATGATAGTTGCACCATTACCATGTTGATTTGATGGCTTAGAGTTTTAGTGTATTTTTTTAAAAATAAAATAATTAAGAAGCACGGCTAGAGCTTTAAGCCTTGTTCTTTTCAGCGTATCGTACCGTTGCATATTACTGTAGCAAATTTTGTTATTTTTATATAGCCTATGTGTTGTGATAATTTGTAACGTTTTTTTCGTGACTTTTAGTACTCCTTCCAAAGATTCTAAAACTATTTTTTATTTTTTTATAATCTTTAAACCTCATTTTGAGGGCTCTCAAATTTGCTACAGTAATACACCAACGCAACGATACGCTGAAAAGAACAAGGCCTTAGTAATTTTAGAAAGCCATTGAAGTACAAAAACTAGATTATTTTAAAAATACAATAACTAAAAACAAACTAAGAAAAGTTTGTTTCGTGGCTAGAGTTGTAAAGTCCTTACAATGAAACAACTAGATTATCTTTAAAAAATACAATAACTAAGAAGCAGACTAAAAAGATGGTTTCGCGGCTAGTTTTAGAGAGTTCTTGAAGTGCAACACTAGTTTTTTTTTAAAAAAGAAGAATCATGAAGAAAACAAAAAAAGGAAAGAAAGAAGCTAAGTGTGTAATCTAAAAAACAAAAAGTGTATTCACGGCCAAAGTTTTAGAAAGTATTTGAAGTGCAACACTATTTTTTAAAAACAAAAGATATAGGAATTAAGAAGCAAACTAGAAAGAAAGAAGCAAGCCAAGTGTGTAAATAAAAAAGAAAAAAGTGGAAAGTAAAATAAAGAGGTGGTGTTTTTTTCAAAACAAAAGGTATAAGAATTAAGAAGCAAATTAGGAAGAAAGAAAACAAGCCAGTGCACAAACTAAAAAGAGAAAAAGTGAAAAAAAATAAAGAGGGGGTGGAATTTGTCTCATGATTTTGTGTTTGACAATAAAAACCTTACCCAACCAAGCTATCGCGCCCAACATATCTAATTAAAATTTTGTTAGTGTATTCTACACCGGGGTGTGCACCCCCCTCCCCGCGCTGCTGATAGGTGGGACCTGCGTCCCAGGAAGGAAAGGTGATGCGAGAAATGACGTTGAGTTCAAACAGTGTGAAGGACGCGTGGCGCCCGATACGTAGGCGGGCGAGCAAGTCCCGGGCGCCGGGCCTTGCTGTCAAGGATACAGGGCGAAGATGCAAGGAGGCTTCCTTGCTAAAGATTTATTCAGGATACGCCGAATCCAAAACATTTAAGTGTAACGGAACTGCTCTGGACAAGGCGGGCAAGGCTCTGACAACACGATTACCCCCGCTCAGCCAAATGATGTCAGCTACACTGCGATCGTCTCCGTAGCCATCTCGCTTCGTATCAACTACAGGGCGGCAATAAAGGCGCTAGGGGTAGACGCGCCACTCTGTCTCATCTGAGCCGTCCCGCTGTCAGAAGCAGTGGCAGAGGCAATGATCGCCATGACTGGCGCCAGGAGAATGATGGCTACAGTAGGGAGACCATTAAAGTGTACTGTGTAGCACGTTGTAGCCCAGGCCAGGTATATAAGGGTTGGGGGTGCATCTGTAAAGGGGTTGGACTTTGCTTCTCCCGGAGAGGATCGGATCTAGAGAGAAGCTAGCCGGTTCACACAGTGCAAAGAGGCTCGAGCAGGATTAGGGCTGTTACCCGATTAGGGGGCCTGAACCTGGGTACTCTGGGTGTCTATTCTTGGTCTGAGAGCCGTCCGCGAGAGGAAAGGAGTGTCCTGATCGTGCACACCCCCACAGCCGAACCACCGGATTTGGTCCCGGAGAACCTGTTGGCTGAAAAACACGCCGATAACATTCAATTACGTAAATATTGTGTGGGTGCCTAATACTTGATATAAAGTTGCCGAAAATTTATGGGGGCGCTCCAGCATATCGGACGACTCCCTAGATCTGCCTGCACTATGCCAAACAGTTGGAAGAGCAATTTATGCCTTTTTCTTGCCATTTCTCAGAAATTTTAACGGGTGTGTTTGGTTCATGGCCATCGGCGTGTTTCAGCCAACGGGTTCTCCACAAACCTAATCCGGTTGTTCGGCAGTGGGGGTGTGCGTAGCTGGCTCACTCCTCTCCTCTCCCTTCGGCAAAAGAACACAAGAACGAACACTTAGTTTTACCTAGGTTCAGGCCCCCTGATCGGGTAACAGCCCTAATCCTGCTCAAGCTTCTTGCAATGTATGAACTGGCTAGTTTTTGGAGGGTTCGATCTCAGGATCGATCCGGGAACCCTTTTACAGATGCACCCCCAGCCCTTATATACCCGTGCTGCCATAGGTTGCACCATGCTATACAATGTGCATTAAATGATCCTATTGTTGTAGCCATCATTCCTCCGGTGCTAGCCTTCGCCGCCACCTCTCTTGCCCCTGCTCTGATAACGTGATAGGTTAGATGAGACAGAGCGGCTCGCCTATCCCTAGCGCCTTTCTTGTCACACCGTAGCTGGCGCAAACGGGACGGCTGCGGAGACGGCCACAATGTAGTTGATATCACTTAGCGGGACGGGGGCAATCATATTGTCACAGCCCCGCCCACTCCGTCAGAGCGGTTCTGTCGCATTAAATGCTCCGGATTCAATGTATCCCAAAAAAATGCTTAGTAAGGAAGCTTCCTTGCAGCTTCGTCCTATGTACTTGACAATGGGTCCACGCACCCCCTGCTGCCCCAGCATGCTCGCCCGACGCCTACTCGTCGGACGCCATGTGTCTTGGTCGCTCGGCGCCTGGGGCTTGATCGTCCGCCTATGTGCCGGACGCCACGTGTCTTGGTCGCCCAGTGCCTGGGACCTGATCGCCTGCCTGTGCGCCGGACGCTACGTGTTCTGGTCACACGGTTTGAACTTCACTTTGTCTGAAACTAGACCTTGATCTGTTTGGGCCTGTTATTTTTAAGTATGGCACACTTCCTAATTGGACGCTGATCCCACCTGGCAGCAATGCGGGGGCACACCCCGGTGTAGAATACAACGACAATGGCTGAATTTGGCCCATTGCCATGTCGATGGATGGCATGACCTTTGAAAGTTTAATAAATTCTTAGCCAATGAATTGACCAACTATCGGTAAGAAAAAGACCAGGATAGCAAAAGTTTTCAATGGGACAGAGAAATCTTCCCGTTCAATTATTACAATCCAAATACAAGTCAAATTAGTCAAAACTACCAATATATGATAACACATGACTATTAACCAAACACATCCACAACAATTTGCCAATGCTCCAAAGCCTATTAGACTAACCTTCTCCCTTCTTTTTAAAGCTCTCAAAAGATCAGCAGCGCAGCCATTTCAACGATTTATCCAAGCTAAGAGGAAGCGCTGAAGCCTCTTGGCGTAGAGAAGCCAGGCTTCTTTTCACGATTCTGATATAGTTCTAATTTAATTTACAAAATTTATTATTTTTATATAGATCATTCACCATAACATTTCATAGTAATTTTAAAGCTTTGTGGAGTTTTTCTTAAAGACCTCAAAAACATTTTAATAAAATTTTTAGCCTTTCTGAGTCTCTTTTTAAATGCTTTTAATTTTTCAACTAAAAACAAAACCAAATCACAACCGCGAATAGAGGTGGCAATGGGACCCGTTCCCAGATCCCCGGTGGAGAATTCCTCTATTAGGGGATGGGTATGGGGGGAAGTTAATCCCCGCGGAGATGTAAATGGGGAAAAACTATTCCCTGTCAGGGATGGTGGGGATAGGGATGGGGAAAAATTTTTCTGCGGGGACCCGATTGGGGACCCGAAATTAGTTTAATCTATTTGAACTGTTAGGCCGCAAACATGTCATCTAGCCCATTATATCCATATTTTTATATATGCATCAATCAAATTTTGAAAGCATACTTATTCTATTTTTCTTCCTCTTAACATGATTTTAGGGTAAAAATGGTGATGAGTGTTTTTCTTGTGTGTAATTTTCACGGGGATGGGTCCCAGACAGGGCCCTGCCACCCGAACGGGGATGGACATGGGGAATTTTTAATCCCCGCGACGGGGAACAGGGACGGGGAAAATTTTAGGTCGCGGGAACAGGGATGGGTAAGCATTCCCCTACGGAAAATGCCCCCGTTGCCACCCCTAACCGCGAATCAAACGAAGCCAATATCTAAACGGCTCCTACCTGTTCATCCACGAGTTCGCTTTCATTTCTCTTGCCTTGTACTCATTTTGATTCCTCTCTGTTCATTATAATTTTTTTTAATTTAATACCATGTGGCATGCTCCCCTCTTTGGATCCCTCTAGCTTCTTCCACCTTTATTATGCATCCACAGGGAATTCTCTTCCATTGTTCAGTTTGACTTTTTAGGGAAAGGTCAGTTGCTAAAGGAACGAATGCTTTGAATAATACAGCGTGAAGTATGAAGAAATTCAAAGAAACAGATATAACCTTTTAGAAAATATGGTAAATAGTGCTACAGAACCATTTAGAAATGCTCACAGATGATGCGTAAAACATACTCACATGCAAAAAGAGAACCACTGTCATTGGACAGACGCTCTCGGCAGGATATAATTATGACAACACATTGCTGATAGTAAGGGTGTGTTTGGTTTGTAACCCTAGATTGCCATGCCAATTCAATGGTCATGCCAATCTAGGGCATGCCAATTTTTTGGTAAAAACTAAAGTGTTTGGTTCGTAGCCAAATAAAATTGATCAATGAAAATTTAAAAATTCAAAAAAATTAAAAAAATTTAAAAAAATTTAAAATGGGTTGCTTATGATTTTAGATGAATTTTGAAATTTGTTTCATACGATTTGGACACCGTATGAATTTTATGTAAATTTGTGAAGCTTTTGAAATTAACTGCACACTTAAGGAAACACAGCAGCTAGCAACGCAAGCTAGAAACGCAGCCAATCAGAACGCATGCAAGCTGCGCCAACGCATTGGCGAAGGATTTGTTCGCCGGCGCCAACGAACTCTTCCCAGTTGAAAAAATTTGGCACACCAAAATTTTTCATTGGCTAGCCAATAGTTGGCAACAAACCAAATGATAGCCAATTTCAAAGACACATCAAAATTTTGGCATGGTAAGCGAAGGTAGCAAACCAAACACACCCTAATTGATGATGGAAGCACGCGTAACCCGTCGTGGAGGTTGATCATCGCAAACAGATTAAAAAGACAAAAGAAAACAACCATTCCATGGAAACGGCAGGATACACAACGAATAGAACAGATGTAACTATGTTCACGTCGAAAGAAATCTCATCTGAATATAAATGCCTCGTTATAGCCCTTTTATAAAACAGCCGGGCCCTCTCATAATGGCTCATTCAGAAACATGAAAAAAGGTTAATACCAGAAGGCTAACAAGGTTCGCATGCTGATACTAGTGTTTACATTATCACAAAAGCTCTGCAGTACTTTGATCATTACCCTTTTCCGCCATTAGCTTTATATCTTCCAAAACAATGGAGGCAGCATTGCGGCCTGGCGCACCCATCACCCCACCGCCTGGATGTGCACCGCTGCCACAGAGGTACAGCCCCCTCACAGGGGTTCTGTAGTCAGACCTGTATGGTGCAAAGTGCAAACATGTTAGCCATGGCACAAAGTCAGGACATCCAAGTATCTAACCTCGAAGAGTTAAAGATTGCCAGGTAGAAGGGGAGTTAAAGCAGCTATGCATGTTAAGAGTTCCAGCCATACCATCCCTTGGCGGGCCTCATTAGGAAAAGAGATTGCAGGCCCATTGCACCGTGAAAGATGTTGCCCCCTGAAATGCAAATCATCTCCGATTACTGAAGTTTTCAGCTGGTACATCAAACAAAGCAAAAGGACGTCATCTGCACGTCTGGCGAAAAAAAAAAGTGTAAAGAGATTGCCTGTTAGGCCAAATTCCCTTTCAAGATCAGGTGGAGTCAGCATATCATAGCCAACAACTGACGAGCTAAAACCAGGTGCATATTCATCAATCAGGGAAAAGCATCTTTCAGCAAAGGATTCCTGAAAGTTGGTGTAAAGCAAAATGGTCAGTGGTCAGTACTCAGTAGGCAAGCCCAGATTCAGAAAAAATGATGCTATCAACAGAAAGTGAAGATCACAGTGCTTAAGGGCGTCATCATGAATTCATAACCATCTACTCTTTTCAAGCCTAGGTAAACAATATATAAGATGGGAAAAAATACAGTAGCAACCTGTGTGGGACGCAGTGAGGTGAAAGAGATAAACTGAGTACATAATCAAATCAATATATAAGAAGGGCTAACTTACCCTAACATTAGAATCCTGCCAGCTGCCATCTGAAAGTTTGTATGGCGTGTACTGAACAAAAAGATTAATAACATGCTGACCTATTTGCAGGATGAAATAAATGATGGAATTTGAGTCAGTCCATGACTCCATATAAAGCATATACACCATGTAATTTACATAGAAACATCCAAAATAACCTTGAACACATGAATTATAACTTGCAAATATAATTTACATAAAACAGACCTTAATACATTATATGTGTTTCTTGCTCTAAATGGATAATGAGATATGCCAAACTAACAGTCTCAAGAAGATACAGGACCAACGTTGTAACTTTTCTAATTATTGCAAGATTTTCACCTTCAACCGAGACCATCTATGAATATGATGACGTTAATAAATTGATATTAGCGTGCCAGGAAACTGAGTTCCTAGTAATACTTTGTTAAAGACGCTAAGCGAGGCTCATTTTCCCATAATAGCAGGCTTACAAAACTGTGGATTTGCAGTGATCTGAAGGGGAACTAAAAAATTGGTGTACCTGGTGGAGAAATGGTCTTATCCAAGACAGAAGGAATTGTCATTTCTATAACAGGCCTTGTGGAGGAGACGCCACCTGCAGCTTCCTTGTAAGCTATATCAATTTCCTCCATGCTGAAGAGCAAGTAAAAGTAAAGTTCCGTGTTGAAAGATAATATGGATTAAATCTGAAAATAACAGTAGGTCTTTTACCAAAAAAAAAAAAGCTCCATATAATAAAATATGAGGCCAGATCATCTCGTTTTTTCCTTAAAGAATTAAAGAATACTGCAATAGTCTACAGTTGGAGATCCCATACAACATGATTACCATTAGCAAGCAAGATGAAAATATGCTGTTTATCATCATAAGATAATAATGATCAATGAAAAAGTTACTACTTCAACATACATATATGTATAGGTCATCAAATTGGTTCACAGAATTATGACGAGAAGCACAAAGCACTGTACTAAAAACAACGGAGCAGTAATACACTCATCCTGTTAAATTAAGAGACCTGCTCATTTTGAAAACCTAAGCTGTACTGTACATGAGCAGGAACAAGATAACAGATAGTGTCTTGCACATTTTTGCTGTCCACAATTATGCAGAGGAAAGATTTAAACATCTGAAATTCTCAGTATAATAATATGCAACATATAAGTTGTTGCTGAGGTAGGAAATGTTTGTTAGCATTAGTTATCTACCTCTCTGACCCAATGTGTATGGTGCCCATGTGCTCTGGACCACCTTCAGGATTGATATCTTTGCAACAAATAAAGTGTGGCAGCCTGTCAACAGCCACATTAATCTTTGTTGTTGCCTGCTCTCCACAGAATTTATAGTGCATTGTTAGTGATCCATATTGCAACTCAGTCAATAACTTTTAAAAGCAGGCTTGAATACAAAATAATGACATGAATAGACTTACATTTCAAGGATCTAAAGCCGGAGTAGCACCATTCTTTACAACCTATATATGCAATTTTTAACTACAACAATAACCATGACGCATTTTCCCAAAATCATAACAAGTTTTACTCGAGAGAACATTGACATCCATGCTAATTCAAATAAGGATGAGGGACTAACTATAAATTGTAAAGTGAATAAGGACACCATTCATGTAGTTTCTCACTTTCTCGCTATGAGGGAGATAAAAAAAAGCCTAGTGAACACCTCTTCATCAAATAAAAAAACTTGGGGTGAAAACAAAAAAAAAAACAGGGGTATAATAGTGAATTTAATAAACTCGGTGGGCAGAAATATAATTAAAACAAGGGCTGATATGGAATAGCATATGGTGGGATGGGTAATTTTAGCGGCCATGGAGAAAGATTTTATGAGAAGGCGTATGGTAAAGTAATTTTAGTGAAGTGTGATACCACTAATGTAGAGATGCTTGTGAGTAAGTTCTTACAGAGCTATAATCTGCTGTCTTAATAGCAGAGAGGAAGCCCTCTGGAAGAATGTTGGCAGGCACTAGGTCCTGCAAAATAAACCAGATATCAGTGAAGAAAAAAATTTGCTTAACCATGATGTGAAATTACTCGTAGATATTCTCAACATTACATATTCAAAGTAGTTTTTACCACAAATGTTTTATATGGAGTGGCATTTGATAAGACAATTGATGAGTGCACCTCTGATCCATCAGCCAAAGCTACCTACAAATCTCCAATATCTCAAGAGATTGAAAGTAATGAAATATGCACATATTTATAAGTTAATTAAAGTACTTACCCCTTGTACCTTTCCGGTACTTTCATCAATCATTACTTGGGAAACCTAGATGGGAATACTGGAGCACGTGAGGCAAAAAACTTAGAACAGAAAATTGGGCACAAGTTATATTACACCACTACATTGTAAATGAATTTTCCTGTAGAAAATCCAGTAAACCATTGTGAATAAATGAGCATGTATATTTTGTTGTAAACCATTGTGAATAAATGAGCATGTATATTTTGTTCTTCTGATATTTGAATCATTTGCTCTGCCAACAAAAAAACAATGAATCAAGGCATATCATGGCATGGAGAAAAAAGAACCTCTGCATTTGTTATAATTTGCACGCCTTCTTCAAGAGCTGCTTTGCTTATGGCTGATGACACCGAACCCATACCACCTTGGACATACCTGCATGTGTGATCTTTATCAAATATGCAAGTTTTGTTAAGAAATAAAAACAAAAATGAACTAAGAAACCGATTAATATAATAAACCCCAAGGTACTAAATCCACCCGATTTGGCTACAATGGAGCACTTTACTATCGCATTAGCCCCTAAAACTTGCTTTTTTGGGCAATCCAAAACTTAATTGACTAGAGAGGTGGAGGTTGACACCATCTGGCTATCTGTTCAGTTTAAATGATGCTTAGGGTCACATATGTTTACACATGGTTTCAGGTGCAGATAAACAATAGCTATTTTCTGTTGTGGACCAGGAAAACATGGACCATCATCCCCGGGTAAGAAGCATACGCCCAAACACCACGTTGACCACCAATTTCCCCCATGACATGGTGCAGGAGAACATATCCAGATCCTGGAGTGTGGACACCCGCCTATAGAAGGTGAAATAATGATCAAATTATAATCCACTAGGCACAAGAGTTTTATTGGATCATGCAAATTTTCCTTACCATACTGCCTATTACAGCATCAGTCGCAAGAGTTGCCTTTAATACATCACTCTGTGGTAGTAGAGAAGTCAACAAGAAGCCATTGTCCATAGATACAAGAAGGTTATGTACTTATGTATGGATTATCAAATGCAATAAAGTAATCACAGACTTGCTTCATGGATCAATGCGAAGAAAAATGTTTAATTAGAGGAGACAAGATTATGACCTCAAACCAGTTGTTCAAGATCTTTGAGGCTGGTGAAAGAAGAAGGTCACAGAAGTTACTGGCAATATAAAAAAAAAATGATTACTTCACATATATTACATTGTGCATAAATGCTGTACATGACAGCAACAATGGGCAAGTAATTAGTACTCACACCATGTCCTTCTGCCCCAGATGCACCATAGTCGCAAGAAGCTTGCTCCAGTACATTGACTTGTCAATCCTATCCTTCATCCTATCGACCATAGAGGCATAGTATTCCTGCCTCAGCTCAGGCGGAGGTGAGTCTATGACAAAGTCCATGAGCTTGCAGAATTTCGCCAGCCGCTCTTCGTACCTACATTCACACATAGATCCCACTAAGAAGACGATCCTTAGCCGAACCAGTCTGTGTCAAGGTAGCATCACCTTGGGTACGCCTCTGCATCGTTCTTGGAGAACTTGCTAATCTCCCGGTGGTTCAGCTCGGCGTCTGAGCCGAGAAGCAGGTACCTGCCGTCAAGGCACGGCGTGAACGACGACGGGTTCCGTGGCAGGAGCTTTAGCCCGTGCCTCTCTAGCTCCAGCTCCCTTCAGAGCAGCACCGAAGGAAACAACCAGAGTTACATGGAAATTACATGATGCGGCTAAAGGGAAGGGCTTGGCATGCGAGCTCCACGGAGATGGAGGCTGTGATCGTGAAGAGAGACGGGCCATTTGGGGTTTTACCGAATCAGGGAGGGGCGGAGGAGGCTGAGGAGGTAGCTGCAGCGGGAGAAGCGGAAGCCGGGGACGAGGTCCGACTCCGACACGGCGGCGCCACCCAGTAAGCCCCGGCGCTCGAGCACGAGGACGGAGCGGCCGGCGCGGGCGAGGTAGGCGGCGGCGGCGAGCCCGTTGTGGCCGCCGCCGATCACCACAGCATCCCAGCGGCTGCCCCTCGGGATCTGCGACGAAGGGGAGGGCTCCGCCGACGTGGAGAGGGCGCGGGGGCGGGCGAGCAGGAGGCGCCTCGCCGCCGGCGACATGGGGGTTTCTGCTGGGGCCTCGGGGCTGGGGGTTTAGCCGCCGGGCGTGCGTGCCGTGAGCACCCGAATCCCTCGCCCCAGTGCCCAGTGGCGTGAAGTGTACCTGTCTGTGAGTGTGGAATTTTTTACTGCAGTAGCATTAATTTAAATCGAAATTAAAAAAATAATTACCCGTTTAAAAAAATTAAAAAAATAGCATCCTGGCGCCCACTGGACGGACGACTGACTATAAAACGCCCGTCCAGCAGGCGCTATTTAAATAGCGCCCGTCCAGCGGGCGGTATTTAAATAGCGCTCGTCCAGCGGGCGTTTTATATAAAGCGCCCGTCCAGTCGGCGCTTTATGTGTAAGAGGCAGGACTGCAGTGTTTTTACATTAGATTGCATCATCAATTCGTCGCCACCACCGTCATTTCACATGCGCCCGCGCCGCCAGATTCTCGACAATAATAATTCGTGTCAGTGCCATCGGATTCCTGACCATAAAAATCTAATACGTGCATGCAATCAGAAATTGCTAATTAGGGAAGCTAATTAGGTTTTGTTGATAATTTAATTAACGGACGCTCGGCTATAAAAGGGGAGCAGCAGGCAAATTATTCAGACGTGCAGAGTGGGAAGTGTAGGTTTAGTTATGATGCGCTAATATGTTAAATTGTTTTATCCATATAACGTGCGATGACTTGTATCACGTTAATCAATTTATTTTAATATTTAAGCATCGGTTGTGAGAAACCATAAAATTTGACGGTGACAACCGAGAATGATAAGAGAAGGTAAAATGACACTTTATTTGTTACGACTTGATCGAATACAAATACGCATCCGTTTAAGGCGCTTGATCCGAAAAATGACATGGACAAATGCACCACCGAGTCTTTGCATGAAAGGTTTTCTCTGATCGGATCTTGATGTGCCCGTACTCTCTCGAAATTTATTTCGCTTAGCGCCTAAATTCGTTCGATTTGTCGGGTAGTGACATCCACAAAAGCATTTATAATTGGTGCATGGGGGGTTCGCTTCAAATTGTGGATCAAGAACTAATCGTATTCGCTCCCACTCTGTCGCTTGCACAGTCAATAGACCATTTACTCGATGTTGTAACTGTTGTATTCTTCCGTGCAGATAGTCTATGTATGTAGATGCAGCCATGTGGTATGGATCATCCATCCATTTTGTAAAGCCACAATCTGTGCTCGCAAAAATCGAGTTTATTTGAATAACCTTTTATTAGCCTAATATGGTTAATTTTGATGGTATACGCACCTCAAACATGGGACATCGGTAAAACCTACGGCCCGTAAAACCATCTCGCAACACGATCATAAATCTGCACGACCAGGTGTCGATCCGTGGAAACCTGCGTCCATCCTCTATAGAACTCGGATCTCTAAGCATCGTAGGATTTGTGTTGTAGTGAGCTCTCGATACGATCGGCAAATCTTCAGAGGGTTCGTGTGCTTCAACTCCTGGGCCATATGAAAGCTACCATCTAGGTGGCACAAATGGACGAGTAGTAGTATGCACGTTATCCATCTACTACACATAAAAAGGACGATGAAACATATAGAACACACATATAAGTAGGTTGAACAGAATAAAATCAAAAATATTGTCACAATTAAACGGAATGAAAGAAGAGACCACCTCCGAAACGATTGAAGATACAGTTCTTGTGCAAGTGACGAGTGTTCAAAAACTAGATATGTGCTATGGGTGTTAGTGTGGTGCGAGATTCGTGGGCACCGGGTGCTCCATTTAAAGGAAATTGACATCGGATTCGTACCAGCGCATGGGCGAGAAGATGCTTTTTAAACACTGTGTATAAGCTCTGTATATGAACACTGTGTGATCAACTTTTGTCGCTTTGTGCTGTCATGTCGCTTTGACACTTTGTATAATCACTGTGTAGAATCCTGTTGCTATTTGTCTTTGTCCGCTCGCCGCAATTGCGGTGTCCACCGACGGAGAGAGATAGGACACGCGGAAGGACATGTTTGCACCGACGAGAGAGAAAGGGTGGGATTAACGGTGTTGATAAAGTGATGGTCAATTTCACGAGCGATATCGTGAATTATTGCTTAAAAATACTTAACATTTATCTCTTCTCACCGTGACAGTGTGGTACCCTTTCCATCTATAAATATCGTGCCTCCATAAGCTTCGAACCGCAGAACCTCACATACACCATGGCAAGTTGGGGTCCTTCCACACGGCCGTTCATTCCTGATACATGGTGGGAGTCATTTGGTCCAGAGAGCATGCTCGTCCTTTGCATCGGCATGCGTGTGTTGAACTACTGACGGCGGAGAGATGGTCCAGCCCTCCGAGAGATCGGGCTATGCTTCAATATGGCTATGGCGAAATGCCGATGTGGTAACCCCGCCGTTGTGCGATGGTTCGACCACGTCCATGAAGGCTTCACCGGTCGAGATTCTACCGGTGCCGGACTACAACGTAAGTATCGTCCTTATTTTCATCATACATCTCGTGCGCAGACTAAGTATATCAATTGAACTCACAGATTTGGATGTTACCGTGGATGGATTATGTGGATGGATGAGCCTTACCCGAAGGGCGCATATTTTTACATCGCAAGCCTCCACACAAAGATAGATCGCTTGAAGAGCGGGGCTCGTGCACTACTGACCATCGCACAACAAACAACTCAAGCGGCGTCCTCGGAGCCGTCGCCAACAACCGACGGCAAACGCGAGCAAATCAAACCGCATGGTTCTCGATCAACACTACATCCCAACTCGTTTTTGTCGTGACACCTCATGCCTCTGTGGATGCCATTACCCCAACACACCGAACGCAGAAGTTCTTCGGCGAAGATCGGTCATGCAAGAACAATATCCAGGGTATTTTCACACAACATGGGAAATGACTTCTCAATGTTCAGCCACGTGGTGTTCGTGCGAATGCCACAACCCTTTTACACAGCCGTGGCCATGCACGTAAAATAGTAGGTATTTCAGAGTGACGACCTTATGCTACAATGATTGTATCATTGATGTTCGTGCGACTTGTTATGTATTTAATTTATGAGTTTAATTGCGATGTGTTTTCCATAATAGGAAAAAATCGAAGGCATTTTAGACGTTGCGCTGCGCTGCGCTACCAGGTACGACGGACGCTACGTCGTCTAGCGTCAAACATTGCGGTGTACAGTCGAGTGTCAAACATTGCGGTGTACAGTCGAGCGTGCATAAAATAACAGAAACAAATTAATAACAATAAGATATGGAAAGCGACATAGTAGCGGTACTAACAACAAACAAAAGGTATGTACTAACATACGTCCTACGGACGCCCCCTCTTAAGCTTCACGCCCATAACAGAACCATCAGCTCGAGACTTACGCGCACGTCCGAGCTGTGTAGAGGGAAAAGTGAAGCGGTCCGGGGCCCCGACGTCTCGCTGCGGTCGGGGCTGTGGCTCCGGCGTCGCATGCTCTGGCTGCGACTGCTGCGAGGTGACAGAGGGTGCCTCAGGCAACTGTGACGCCCCTATCTCCTGCTGACTCACGTAGAAGTAGTCGAAGGAGTCCGCTGGGAGAGGACTGCTCTGGCACACTGGTGGATCGACGAGATGGTCAGAACGCATCTCGGCGCCCGCCTAGGGCGTCCCAAAGGCGAGGGCAACGCGGGATCGCAATGTGTTTATTTGTAAGTATCATCCCATATGCGACTATCGAAAATGAAACAGAGAACTAACCATCAAAAGTGGGCGCAGCAGTGGCACGAACGACCCGTAAAGCAGCGAGGCCGCTGAGTGGACGAGCAACGCACGCCGGAAGGACGGATCGGGCCGCGAAACCCACCCGACGAGAAAGCGCGCGTCGTCGGGCCGGAAGACGCTCGAAACCTCCGGACAACGCGGCACGCGTCTGAGGCGGAAAGACCCTGAAGCCTCCGGACGACCCGCACGCGTCTGAGTGGGCGAAAAAGACCTCGCAAGCCTCCGGACGTCCCTACGACACTCGGTGCTGGAGCACGGGGACGCTGGCTGACTGCACGCGACGTATATTAAATTATTATAATTCATATGTGCGACGTATATTTAATTATTATAATTCATATGTACTATCTGGGAGAAGGGTCAGGGGCAGCTGCAGTACGGAAGCGAGGGCGCTGGATCGGTATAATAGGACGTCGGGCGTCTGACTTGCGTGCACTTGTCGTAAATCCTCCTGAAGGACTCAAAGACCTCGCTTGTCGTCATCTGGATACCCGTCTGGATGCGCTCCATTGCATGACGCGCTTCTAAGCCGGACAGTCGTACGAGGTCAAGCTGTTCAACAATTATCGAAAACACAACATCCGACACAATTGTAAGTTTTATGATGCAGGCAAAGTAGTAATTATCCGTACGAGATAGAAATGTTAGCGCTTGATATGCGACACGCCGGTGGTGCTCGAGTGCGATGTCGGAGAGCGCTAAATGCGTGCACGATCTCCGAGGGGCGTGTATCCGACACAGTCTTGGCGAAGCGGATACGCACCACCGTAGGTACGCGTCGACGTCTTTGCCGTCGTACTCCGATCCTCGTCGACGATATCCTCCGATGCATGTTCCTACTCTTCCACCCATCGGACCATCGCGGGGGCCCAAAGAGCGCCGCACTCGACCTCGTCTGGTGACCCTACAAACATTATTAAATGTTTAGACCATTACACTACGATAACAACAATTGTGAAGAAAGCACGAGTATCGAACATCTTGGTGAGCGTGACGGGAGCGGTGTGCACGATCGGTAGGGAAACTCACGTCGTAGTCCGAATCGGGCGATCACCACGTGTGGTGAGTACTCCTCGACAAAGATGTCGAAGAGTCTTGGCTTCCTCGTAAGCCGATGCTCGAGTCCGCGATAAAGCGACGACAGACCAAGAGGTGCACGAGCCTCGACGAGGTCGTCCCAGAGGGCCGCCACCGAAGTCGTGGTCCTGCAGCTCGTCGACATCCGGACGTAGTCCGTATTCCTCAATGGGTGTGACGTGAGCCCACGTCGGCCGCAAAAGAGGTGAAATTGTTAAATTACGAATATCAATAAGATAGGATGACAAATTGTTAAATCGAAAGTGTGGTTATTTCATTACCCGTCGGCGAAACCACATAAAACCCATCGAGGTCTATCCTCCTCGGTCTCGTGGTAGTACGGCGCCGTACACTGTGATCCATGAGAGGTCGACCGACGGCGATCCTCTCGCACGACCACAACCGGAGTAGCGATGGGCGACTGTGATCGTGGTTCCGCCTCCTCCGTCTTGTACACGCATCGCCTGACCCATTTCACGACGCTGCAAGCACCGCGGAGGCCCAAGCATGCGTGGGTACTGATCTCCCTCGGTCGGCGATCCCGCATCTGAAAGAAGAAACTTGTCCATCGCATTTCGGACGTGTTGCAAAACAACACGCACTGAACAACCAAAGCAGTGCGCCTCGAGGTGTCCGGACACCGTAGCCTCGTCTGCCTCTGGATGGATGGTCTCACTTTGTTAAAAAGTTTAACAAGGTATTATGCATAGCGCCACTGGTTAGAAAGAATATCATTTACAATTTGCCTCTTCCAGTAAACTGCAGTATCCACCTCTTCGCCGCCCATGCGTCTCGAATTTGGAATGGGCACAGTAGTGCGGGGAACCCGCCGCCGCTTGATATTGGCGTCATCGCCATCGGCTCAAGACGCCAAAGTGGCGACACGCCCACGACCACCACGGGTCACCCGCACAGGAAGTCCTAGTATATAGGACACATCACAGTAAGGTGGGGCGACCTCACCAGAGAGTGGAAGGTGTGGGTCTCGGCCTCCACCGGCCGACGAGAGCCGCAAGCAAAGACACTGTCGGCCGAACCGTGTCTGCTTTGAAGCCGACGCGGAAGGGCCTGTCGCTCCTCGAGGCGATCGCCTCCAACATCCGGCAGACATCGAGTAAGCCGCAAGGCGTAACCTACATATAAATAATAAATAAGATATCATAAAATTTCATTAAGCAATATACAATTTTTCCTCACTGTGAACCCAGCGTGCGTCGACAGATGAAGCTCCTTGATTTTCATGGACGAAAATTTGGGGGCGGAAGGCCCTCAACGGCACTCTGCGAGACCGATGCCTTTGGTCCTGAGAGGATCCAAAAGACGATCGCCTCTCTGTCCGCCACCTCGTCCGCCATCTTTCAAGCGCTTGCATGACATGAATTTAACGAATTAATAAAATCTTTTACAATGACGTCACGGATCAATGTAAAATGAAATTATGGATTACCACACTTTCAAATGCAGATAACACAAATTTTAATATGACAAACACTCCTCATTGTACATAGTAAATGTCTGCAACGAATATAGCATTATTACAATACATGGTGAGAAGCCCTGTAAGGATCCTAGGCCGAGAGGGGGGGTGAATCGGCACTTTTCAAATTTTACTTCTCTCGATTCGTTTGATTTACTTAGTCAAATTAAGATCCCAAGCTATCGATTGACCTAGAGTCTAGTTCCGGAAGTGATCACAATAATGCACAAGCGACTACTAGGAGGCTCGATGGCACTCACATGCAAGCGATCAAGACAATATGCGTAATTAAACAAGTGAGATGAGGAGACGCAAACCGTGGTGCTTACCGAAGTTCGGTGCTCAACACATGAGCACCTACGTCTCCGTTGAGGAAACTTCTCACACAGAGAAGTCGGGACTCTCTCGTCCCTAGCCCTCAATCCACTCATGGTAGCTCTTCACCAACACATGGTGGGCGAGCTCCAAGCCTTCACACTGAGGCGAGTTCTCTCTGGCGAGAGCACCACACCCACCGCACCGACACACGGCACCGACCACCGACACACGGTGGGTTTCGTCTCAACACATGAGACACCCCCAACACATGGAGGATTTGGCTCCGACACACGGAAACCGTGGCACCCCCGACACACGGAGATGGCCGCCGACACACGGCGGACTTGTGCCTCCAACAGATGGAGCGGATGTAGTCGTGCAGTTGTGAAGCCCGTGGCGTGGCAGCGATCTCTCCGTGGCGAAGTCCCAAGAGCACAAGATCAAGATCGTCTCTCACCACTACCCCTTCTCTCTCCCCATGAAAACTAGGGCAAAAACACCATGGGAGATGGGGGAAGCCTTGGAGATGATGGGAGGAGGTAGGGATCACCTTCTTCTTCTCCTTCTCTCTTCTTCTCCCTCTCAATCTCTCAAGCACATGGAACCCTAGGTGGAGGTGGGTGCCATGGGAGGAGCTCTCATGGGTGGCTAAGGCAAGGGGTGGCTGCTAATGATGGCTCTCTCGATTTTCTCCCGTACACCAAGCCTCTATTTATAGGCCCAAGGCGAAACCCTAGAAATGGGCGGCTCAGATTAAATCGCGAGTTTCAGATCACTCGGTCGGACGCCGTCCGGTTCCGTCGGACGCCGTCAAGCGATGGGTTTTGCCAAAATTTGAACTTGACGGGACGCCGTCCGGTTGGTTCATCAGACGCGTCCGTCGGTGAAGCTAAGCGTCTTGGCGTGAAAAAGATCCGACCAGTGTTTGGTCGCGGATTAGCCGTCGTCGGACGCTGTCCGTCAAGATCGGACGCCGTCAAGCGGTGACTCTGTCGCACCCGTTGACGAGCGTCGTCCGGTGCCCGTCGGACGCTCCTAGGAGATCTACATTGAACTTAATCGGACGCCGTCGCCGCATTTGTCGACGCCGTCCGACAAGCGATCGCTAATGAACTGAGGACTTAGCCAATTTTGAGTTGGGTCATTGGAATCACTCGCCGTCGGACGCCGTCAAGACCGTTGACGCCGTCCGACGAGTGGGTGTGATTTTGGGACTTAGCGAATTTGGCTTGTGCTCACGGACGCCGTCGACGGCTATCGAGACCTTGATCCGGTGGGGCTGAAATTTTTTCACTCGAGTTTTTGACTATACCGACTTCGTCCGACGTCACACCTAGGGTTGTTGGCCTATCTTGTCGACTTGTGGAATCGGCGGGAGGTTTCGCGCCTAAAAAAAAATATCTGCCTTTGAACTTGGCGGCTACGAAAACCCTGGACAGTTGTACTCCCCCGAACTCTCTCGAACCCTGGACACCTGGCATCTCTAGAACCCGCTCGAACTCACTCAGATGGACTGGAACTTGTGCTCAGTGGGACCTACAACCAGAGAGGTGATCTTGCAGACATCAATGGGCGAGATGGGCGAAGCGGCATACGCACACAAGGAAAATAGAAGAACTAGAAAATAACATCCTTAGCCTTGATGCGATCCGTCGAGGCCGGTTGGCATCAATTACCAAAACATTAAGCCCAAGAGAGGCTTGATCTTACAATCTCCCCCTTTTTGGTAATTGATGACAACACCTGCAAATCCAACATGACCAGGCAAACAAAATACAATCTCTGGTGCAATGGGTTAGTTCAGAAACATTGCACGCCACTCAACACATATAAGATACTAGGCCAATTAATAAAGTGTAATATATGTGAGACTAGAGCTCCCCCTAAATTAATGCATACCACTTGAAAATTCATCACATTTCATGGAGCAAAGCATCTCCATCCAAATCTCTATCCTAGGAGCAAAGCATCTCCTAAACCTACCACTTGTAACCAAAATCAATTCAATTCTCCTCAAGCATCCAAAACATGTACATGGATTTGCTATTATTTCTCCCCCTTTGTCATTAATGACCAGAAAGTAGCAAAACAAGGGAGTGAGAACTAATTAAGCGCTTTGGAAGTTATACTAGTGCAATCACGCCAATAAGTTCATCACACGCAAAAACTAGCCATCTCAAGGTCACAATGTCACAAGATCAATTAGAGCCAAATTGGTAGATGTGTAATTCAAGTTATTATGACCTAGAGCAAATATAAGATGAACAATAGCTAGAAGTATCAAGAGTTGCTCCAAAATTCAAAGAAGACACATGATGCACCATAGCACTAGAAAATGCAATCCAAACTACACATGCTATCACCATGCCAATTTGAGACTAAACACAGTTTGGTTGAACTCATTTTGAAATATTTCACATTTTGCATTTTGAATATTCTCAAATTTTCCATGTCTCGAGACAATAGGCGACGCCACCCAAACATGACATCGAAGATGAGCGTCTCGGTCATCCAAAGCTCCCCCTAAGTTCATGCCTAGTGCAATGGCGAGCTATCTCATCGAGGAGACATTGGTGAGACATGTATGACCACTTGTGGCCTTATTCACTTTTAGCATATTTTGCAAATTCGGCTCAACATTTTCTCAAAATTGCTCAACTCAATAAGTATAGACATGTGCAAAATGAAAGAACACAATCTAGGCTTAGACGCACATGGTCAACCAAAGAGTTTCGAGCACTCAAATGGAACTAGAAGCTATAGCCCTTCTAACACATGCTCGTGGCTTCCAATTATATATTTGAGTTAGACACGGTTGAACTAGTGACAAAGTAAACATATGCTATAGCTATCAATTTCATGTGATGAACATATAGGCAATAAACAACATCCAGTATAACAAGCAAAGCACCTAAATGTTCACACATGCTTCAAAAGATTTGCAAAAAATAACAAAACCACACGACCAACTCAGGCAATGTTTGACTTGTCTAAGACGTTCAATTCATTTCTCAATTTGCAGAATCGTGCCTCATCAAGTGGCTTGGTGAATATGTCGGCAAGCTGATCCTCTGTCGCGACGTGCTCAAGCACAATGTCGCCTTCGCCACATGATCCCGAAGGAAATGGTGACGGACGTCAATATGCTTGGTCCGTGAGTGTTGGACTGGGTTGCACGCTATCTTCACCGCGCTCTCGTTGTGCATAGGAGAGGCACGTGATCAAGTTTAAGCCCAAAGTCAAACAATGATCGTGTCAAGTAAAGAAGTTGTGCCAACAACTCCTGCCGCTATATACTCGGCCTCGTGATGAGATAGCGCCACGGAGTTCTGTTTCTTTGACGCCCATGACACAAGACACCTACCTAGAAAGTGACACGCCCCGGAAGTGCTTTTGCGATCGATCTTGCACCCGGCATAATCTGAGTCAGAATAGCCTAGGAGCTCAAACTGCGCGACCCTTCGGGAACCAAATTCCTATGCTAGGTGTGTGTTTGAGATATCGAAGGATTCGTTTTACAGCAGTCATATGTATTTCTCTAGGGGAGGCTTGAAATCTAGCGCACATACACACACTAAACATGATGTCCGCCTAGATGCGATCAAGTATAACAAAGCACCAATCATGAAGCGATAAAGCTTTTGGTCGACATGTTTACCTTCTTGATTGAGGTCGAGGTGGCGATTCGTTCCCATTGGTGTTGAATTGGCTTGCAATCCTCCATGTTGAAGCGCTTGAGTAGGTCGTGGATGTACTTCTCTTGACACATGAATGTCCGGTCTTGAGTTGCTTGATTTGAAATCCCAAGAAGAAGTTCAATTCTCCCATCATTGACATCTCGAACTCCTTTCTCATCATGTTCTTGAACTTCGTTGACCAAGGACTCATTTGTCTTTGCCAAGATGATATCATCCACGAGACTGCACAAGAACAGATCTCCATCCACCACCTTAGTGAATAGAGTCGTGTCAACCCTTCCGATTGTGAATCCCTTGCCGATCGAAAGTCCCTTAGCCTCTCATACCATGCCCAGGAGCTTGCTTGAGACCATATAAAGCCTTGACGGTTTGAACACATGGTCGGGTAATGAGGATCTTGAACCCCTGAGGTCGCTCCACATACACTAGCTCTCCAATGTACCCGTTGAGAAAAGCACTCTTCACATCCATTTGTTTGAGGATGATGTTGTGACATGTAGAGAATGCCACAAGCAATCTGATAGCCTCCAGACGTGCCACAGGAGCATAGGTGTCATCACAGTCAACTCCCTCAATCATGTGAAACCACAGGCGACCAATCTAGCCTTGTTGCGCACCACCACTCCAAGTTCATCTTGCTTATTCTTGAAAACCCACTTGGTGCCAATCACGTTGCAATCACTTGGTCTTTCCACTAAGGTCCGGACTTTGTTCCTCTTAAAGTTGTTCACTCCTCGTGCATAGCATTGATCGGTCGAGTCACTAAGAGCCTCTTCCACTTTCTTTGGCTCAAGCTCGAGACACAAACGCCGTGTGCTCACGAAGCTTGCCAAAGCACTCGACCTCACCGACGCTTAGTTGTCCTTGACCTTGTTTGCACTCCTTGAGTCAATTCCCCAATCACTTGATCATTTGGATGATCACGAGCTATGGTGTGATGGGTCTTGATCAAGCGAGGTGGTAGCTCGGTGACTCTGCATCCGCTCATGTGCTCTATCTGCCTCTGGGCGGCTCCACACTCGAGTGTCTTGAGGCAATGCTCCCCGAGTCGGCATTGGTTCGGGGTGAGAGGTGATGGAACATCTCGGTCTCCCTCTGAACCTCTCATCGCCTCACATCACCAAGAGGCATCTCCTCCACCGCTCTTGCCAATCGCTCACCGTCCACATCATCCAAGTTGTCATGCTCTCCTTGGCTCCCATTGGATTCGTCGAACTTCACATCGCAGGTCTCCTCAATCTGACCACTGCTCTCGTTGTACACCCTGAAGGAAGACCCTCTGGCTGAGTACCCCAAGAAGACTCCCATGTCCACTCTGCTCTGGAACTTGCCCAAGTGCTCCCTTCTTCTTGATGTAGACCTTGCGACCAAAAACCACAAGTAGGAGACATTGAGTCGTCTTCCTACTAGCGGCTTCGTGGGGCGTCTTCTTCAGAGCTTGTGAAGGTCTGACTGTTGATGCAAAGGACAGTCAGTGTTGATCGCTTCACCGAGCAGATGTGAAGTCTTGTACTCATCCAACATTGTCCTCGCCATCTCGATGAGCGTCCTGTTCTTCCTCTCAACCACCCCATTTTGCTGAGGGGTGTAGGTAGCTGAGAACTGGTGATCAATCCCTAACTCATCACAGAAGAGCTCAACAGAAGTGTTAGTGAACTCCGTCCCATTGTCACTTCTCACCTTCTTGAGGGTACACTCAAAAACATTTTGGGCTTTCTTTACAAACTTTTTGAAAACATCTCCAGTTGGAGTTTTGTCAGGTAGAAAGAAGACCCATGTGTATCGGGAGAAGTCATCAACAATGACCAAGCAATAGAGATTTCCCCCGATACTCACATAAGTAGTTGGCCCAAAAAGATCCATGTGTAAAAGCTCAAGAGGTCGAGATGTAGACATGACATTTTTGGCAGGATGTGAGCTTGCCGCTTGCTTGCCGGCCTGACAGGCACTGCATAGCTTGTCTTTCTCGAATGTTACATCTTGCACACCAAGAATCAACCCGTTTTTGAAAAGTTTCTTCAAATTTGCCATGCCGACATGCCCAAGACGTCTATGCCAAAGCCAACCAAGAAAGACTTTGGCGACAAGACAAGTCGAGACGGATGCGGCAGGCTCATTAAAGTTCACAAGAAACAGGTTTTCAAAACGAAAGCCTTTGAATACAAGTTTTTCATTTTTGTCCAAAACTAACAAACCCTCAGGTGAGAAATTGCAATGGAACCCCAAATCACATATTTGGGCAACAGAGAGGAGGTTATAGCTCAAAGTTTTCACAAGTAGCACATTATTAATTGAGAGATCTGAAGAAATTGCTACCTTCCCAGCTCCAAGAACCTTGCTCTTGCTTCCATCTCCAAAAGTGACCTTGGGGGGAATCTTGCCTTCCTCCCCTAATGAGGTAAGCAACCGGGGGTTGCCGGTCATGTGTTGGGTGCACCCACTGTCAATGATCCAATGGCACCCTCCACTCCGGTAGTTCACCTGTCATGAGAGAAGATCACTTATGTGACTCAGGGACCCACACAGGAGGTCCCCGAGGGTTAGCCTTCAAACCAGAAGCAACACGAGCAAAGCGATCAATCATTGACTTAGGCACCCAAACATGTGCCTTGTGCTCATTCTCGACTTGAGCCCAACAAATCTAGCGCTTATCCTACCACGATCATTTTCTTTGAGCAAGTATTGATCATACAACTCGATATGTGCTCTAGGGAATCTTGGTTGTGTGTGAGCGGAGTGTTGCGGTTTTGGTGCCTAGGTAGATGTGTCCTACCAATGTTGTGCCTAGGAGGTCCATTCGAAATTCGCCTAGGTGATTGCCAAGTGTTGCGATACCTAGGACCTTGCCAGTTATTGTAGGATCTAGGACCATATTGCCAAGCACTATTGTTTCTTTGCTGCCATGTGGAGTTATAGTGCCTAGGAGGTCCTTGCCAAGTGCCGTGCCCATTGTTCATCCTAGAAACATTGTTGCTAGTGTGCAAGTTGTTACCATGCCTCTTCTTGGGATGAGTCGATAGTAACCTTGCCTATGGGTAGATGCTCGAGAACACTTGATTTCTTCCTCCCCTTTGGCTTCTCAGGGGTAAAACCCAAGCCACCCTTTTGGGAAGGTTTTCTTTGTTCCTTGAGCATCTTATCCAAGGCTAGGCTACCCTCATAGCACTTCCCAAGCCCCTTATCAAATTTCTCAAGTTTAGACTTTAACTCAGCATTTTCAATAGCGAGCTCCCTAGCAGCTAATGCAAATTTACAATTATCAGGTGTACACACTAGTGCATTGCTAGAGGAACCGCTAGAAGTGGAAGCCAATATAGTGCAATCATGGGCAACCTCAGGGCAAGCAAGAGTCAAATCAATAACAGGTGCAATAGCAACAGAAGTAACAGGCGTGGCACAAGCAGCATCCAAAGCATCAACAGATGTATCAACTAGTTGAGCAAGAGGCAAAGCAACCAATTCATCATTCTTAGCCAGAAGTGTCTCATGGTTCTTCCTAAGTACATGATAAGTAGTCATGAGATCATCTAGGGATTCATTCAAAGCATCGCGCTCTTGTTCTAGCACATTGCACTTAGATGACAGATTCTTGTTAGAACCTAGCAAAGTATCATGCTCAGATTCTAAGCTATCACATCTAGACACAAGGTTTTTGCACTTAGTTTGCAAAGCAATCAAGGTTTTACCAAGCTCAAGATTCTTTAGTGTCTCATGCTTATAGCGCTCACAAGCTTCCCTAAGACAATCACGCATGCCTTCAACATCCTCATCAGAGTCAGAACCAGAGTCGCTCACCTCGCCACTAGGTCGAGCCATCAGGCACTTGGAAGTACCAGGAGGAGTCGGTGAAGCCTTTGCCGATGTAGAGGAAGTAGTGGAAGAAGCCCCATCGTCATCAGAATACCATTCTCGAGCCTCGATGGCGGTAGTAAGACATCTTGGAGCAGAGATCGGAGGAGGTGGCACAGACTCGGCTATCGCCATGGTGGCCAACTCTTGATCGGCTAATTCCTCATCTCCGAAGCGGGCGTGTCATTTGGAGGCATCATCGGTCACCCATTCTCCCACAAAGGCTAGTCTCTTGCCTTGTGAGGAGCGACCCTTGAATCCAGACTTCGGGAGTCTTCTTCTTGTTGTCCTTTGTGCTCTCGCCTCTCGCCATCACCCTTGTCCTTTCCTTTGTCCTTGTACTTGGTGTTTCCTTCGAGGACACATTGAAGCGATGTGCCTTCTCCCGACACTCATAGCATCGGTATGACGATGAGTGTTTGGCTCATCCTCTTCTTGCCTTCATAGCCGTTTACGCTCATGAATTGGCCACTTGCTTCATGAACAGGCGAAGTGTTGGAAGCCCTCCTCAAGCTCGTTCCAACTCATCTCACCACTTGTCCTCAGATTGACTTGACTTGAGACCACTCTGTCTAGATCCACGGCCTTGAGAGCAATCACTTGATTCTTATTGAGGGGGAATTCTCACGATCATTAAGGAGCATCATCTCATGGCGGTGATCTTCTTGAGCAAAGGCTGGGAGCCGACTTCTCCACATCACCTTGTTGGTGAGATAGGTGATGATGTCCCGATAGTCCTTCTTGGGAGGATCCATGACATTTTCACGCACACTTCATCATTGGCAGCAGATGTGACCGAGCCCCTTAAGCTCGTTAAGGATGGGGTTAAGCCGAGTAAACATAGCATTGACATTTTCATTTGGAAGCATTCAGAATCGATCAAACGCTCCTTGACAACCACTAGTCTACCCTCCTTAACGGTGAGGTGCCCTCGTGAATCTCAATGAGTGTGATCCATATCTCGTGTGCACTAGTGAGATTGCTAACTCTATCAAAGACCTCCATGCTCAAACCACAAAGCAGGCGTTCATGGCCTTAGCATCGGTCTCTAGGAGTTTGTTTTGAGCGGGTGTGGCGAGGTATATTGTTAGTGAGTGTGACACCATGAGGAGACTCTACAACTCTCCAAACATCCATTCCCATTGCACGGAGAAATACTTTCATTCGCAACTTCCAAAAGCTGAAATTAGTGCCACTAAATAGAGGAATCCTATTGGCGGCTACACTACCCCCGTCGGCCATCTCTATGCGGTTAAGCAACTAGAGACCCGTGCTCTGATACCACTTGTAAGGATCCTAGGCCGAGAGGGGGGGTGAATCGGCACTTTTCAAATTTTACTTCTCTCGATTCGTTTGATTTACTTAGTCAAATTAAGATCCCAAGCTATCGATTGACCTAGAGTCTAGTTCGGAAGTGATCACAATAATGCTGGCGACTACTAGGAGACTCGATGGCACTCACATGCAAGCGATCAAGACAATATGCGTAATTAAACAAGTGAGATGAGGAGACGCAAACCGAGGTGTTTACCGAAGTTCGGTGCTCAACACATGAGCACCTACGTCTCCGTTGAGGAAACTTCTCACACAGAGAAGTCGGGACTCTCTCGTCCCTAGCCCTCAATCCACTCGCGGTAGCTCTTCACCAACACATGGTGGGCGAGCTCCAAACCTTCACACAGAGGCGAGTTCTCTCAAGCGAGAGCACTCACCCACCGCACCGACACACGGCACCGACCACCGACACACGGTGGGTTTCGTCTCAACACATGAGACACCCCCAACACATGGAGGATTTGGCTCCGACACACGGAAACCGTGGCACCCCCGACACACGGAGATGGCCGCCGACACACGGCGGACTTGTGCCTCCAACAGATGGAGCGGATGTAGTCGTACAGTTGACGAAGCCCGTGGCGTGACGACGATCTCTCCGGCGGCGAAGTCCCAAGAGCACAAGATCAAGATCGTCTCTCACCACTACCCCTTCTCTCTCCCCATGAAAACTAGGGCAAAAACACCATGGGAGATGGGGGAAGCCTTGGAGATGATGGGAGGAGGTAGGGATCACCTTCTTCTTCTCCTTCCTCTCTTCTTCTCCCTCTCAATCTCTCAAGCACATGGAACCCTAGGTGGAGGTGGGTGCCATGGGAGGAGCTCTCATGGGTGGCTAAGGCAAGGGGTGGCTGCTAATGATGGCTCTCTCGATTTTCTCCCGTACACCAAGCCTCTATTTATAGGCCCAAGGCGAAACCCTAGAAATGGACGGCTCAGATTAAATCGCGAGTTTCAGATCACTCGGTCGGACGCCGTCCGGTTCCCGTCGGACGCCGTCCGACAGTGGGTTTTGCCAAAATTTGAACTTGACCGGACGCCGTCCGGTTGGTTCATCGGACGCGTCCGTCAGTGAGCTAGCGTCTTGGCGTGAACAAATCTTGACCAGTGTTTGGTCGCGGGATTAGCCGTCGTCGGACGCTGTCCGGTCAGCATCGGACGCCGTCCGACAGTGACTACTGTCGCACCCCCGTTGACCAGACGTCGTCCGGTGCCCGTCGGACGCTCCTAGGAGATCTACATTGAACTTAATCGGACGCCGTCCGGTCGCTGTCGGACGCCGTCCGGCGGTGGATCGTGAACTCAGGACTTAGCCAATTTTGAGTTGGGTCATTGGAATCACTAACGTCGGACGCTGTTCAAGACCGTCTTGACGCCGTCCGGCGGTGGGTGTGATTTTGGGACTTAGCGAATTTGGCTTGTGCTTTCACGGACGCCGTCCGACGGCTATCGGACCTTGATCCGGTGGGGCTGAAATTTTTCACTCGAGTTTTTGACTATACCGACTTCGTCCGACGTCACACCTAGGGTTGTTGGCCTATCTTGTCGACTTGTGGAATCGGCGGGAGGTTTCGCGCCTAAAAAAATATCGGCTTTGAACTTGGCGGCTACGAAAACCACAGATACCAGTACTCCCGAACTCTCTCGAACCACGGACACTGGCATCTCTAGAACCCGCTCGAACTCACTCGGATGGATGGAACTTGTGCTCGATGGGACCTACAACCGAGAGGTGATCTTGCAGACATCAATGGGCGAGATGGGCGAAGCGTATACGCACACAAGGAAAATAGAAGAACTAGAAAATAACATCCTTAGCCTTGATGCGATCCGTCGAGGCCCAGTTGGCATCAATTACCAAAACATTAAGCCCAAGAGAGGCTTGATCTTACAAGCCCAAACTGAAATGTTATTTCGTTACAACATGACATACACGAATATAAATATTACAAATTTCGCCGCATTACATTACATGTCCAGTCAATGGAAAGGGCGTCGACCATCGTGTCTTTGAACACGAAGGTCCAGCCTCGAAATCGTACATTCCACTACTGGGTTTGTTACAATTTTGATACGTGTAGCCGACCTCATTGCATCTGCTGCATATCTTCACGGGACGCCCTGCCTCAGAGTGATCCATGTCATTTCGAATACGTCGATGCACTTGGCGTCCTAAGTTGCATTTCAGCTTGTTCCTATCCGGGACATGCCTACAGTTTGGTCCAACTGGGTCAGTGAATGACCCGTACATACCGTACCCGTATATCTCGGCATGCCAAGTGTGTAGTATAGCTTCCTTCTTGTAATACTGAGAAACATAATTGTATGTTGATTGATTTGTCATTGACGCCGCTGCAAGTACATGAGAGCAAGGCTTGTGTAAAAGTTTCGGCTTACGACATGAGCACTTGCATTGATCATCAGAAAGAATGCACTCCTGTCTGTTCCTCTGACGTTTACGCTCAAGGCGAGCCCTATCCATGCAGTGAACTTCATACCTCAACTCGTCCGTACCCATTGCGTGAGGTGAGTGTAGCCGTGCCTTCTTAACCTTTTCAATGATGTACTTTGTGACAACCTCAGAAAAGAACAACCAATTATCAGACATGTCAATTGAGGCTGCTCGATACCTGTCCATGAAATACTTGCATGTTCGGTGCAGAATCCCCTCGACAATTGCTACAAGCGGTAGTGCCCTGGTCCCTCTCATGACCCAGTTGTATATCTCCGCCAAGTTTGTGGTCATGATCCCGTATCTACGGCCTTCTGAATCATAGAGCAATGCCCACTTCTCTTTCGGACAGTCTTCAATCCATTCTGAAAAATTTGTAATTCTTCTGTTCCTCACGTTCCCGGCCTCCCTGGTATGCTTCGTCGTCAGCTCATCCAAAGTCTGCCAAAGCCGATTGAACTTACGTTGCTAATTTTGTTTGCACAATCGTTTGAACAGATTCATTAAGTGCTTATTCTTGAACTGGCTAAAGAAATTGGCACCCATATGTCTCATGCACCACCGAGTATGTATGTCCGGCCACCGGGACTCTCATCGTCTGACACATCTTCCTTAGGGACTTGCTCGTGCTCAGCATCCTCGGCCTCCATCTCCGCAACTATAGCTTCAATATACTCCCCCTCATCTGCCGCACCTATGGGTTCCTGTGTTGTTTGTTGCTCACTTGATCCATCCATTGTCTCCTCCAGCTCCTCCACCTCTTCCTGCACCACATGCTCAGTGTCGTCACCATTTTCCTGCACCTCTTCCTGCACTACATTACTTCCTTCGACAGGTTGATGCAAAGCTTCTTTATTTTGTTCCCTGTGATTTGCTTTGAACAAGAAGTGCTAGTGGTTGTTCTCGTTCGATGGCGATCTCAACATAACGCCTCCATCCTCGGGTTGCCTTTATTGGTACCAACTCCCAATAAGGTCTTTCCGTAGTCTGACTAGCAACATCGCTGATATCCAGACCATATTCTTCGAGGTTAATTTTAAACGTCCTTAACAGCCAATTTTCAAGCCCTGCTAACGTTCTCTCCGTGGGCCTAGATATCCCCAACATCACTGACCGGAACATAGATAGGTCTACCCCGTCTGGACCAAAATTGATATCCCCTTGCCCATAATGAACATTAAAATATTTTACATCTCCCATTGACCTGCATTTAAAACGAAATGAACTACTAATAAATTATAATTATTTTTGTACTGACAAAAACATCTTAAAGATTTATCGCTTTTAATCCTTTGTAATATGCTTTAAACCAACGTGCATTATGCTTCATATAAATCGAGTCTGCTACTACCCTAACGTCAGACCTACACATGTCCTCTAAATTTATAAGCCCTAACCGTGAACTGTATAAAAATAAACATACGCATTAAATCAACGTATAGCCCTCTCTTACAACCCTAGTTATAATCCTAAATATAGACTACAAATTACCGCATATATTATAAAACATTAAATCCTAAAACTCATTTACATATTCATACAAAAAACATATCGGAATATTATTCTAATTTAAAACTCTAAATCAAATATACATAAAAATTACAGAAAATATACCTAATTTTTATTAAAACCTAATCGCTAAATCTAGGCTTTAAACGAAATATTCAATTTATCATGTCCATATTGCTAACCCACCTTGTTTTTAAACATTACAAAATAAAAATATAACAGAGTTTTAAAATTACCTTTTTTTTCTCTTCTCTTCTCCCTCCTCACCCTCTTCTCTCTTCCTCCTTCTCCTCCTCTCCTCCTCTCCCTCCTCTCCCTCTTCTCTCTTCCTCCTCCTCTCCTCTCTTTTTCTCTGCACTGGGTGGCAAATAGTCTTGTGTCGATCCGGCGCACGGCCATGTGGGGTTAAGCGCAATTAGCGCCATTCAACAGGCGATCCATTCTCACAGATAAAACGCCCGTCAACGGGCGGTTTTTTTCCAACAGTGATAAAACGCCCGTCCAACGGGTGATTATTGACTCCGACCGTTGCCGCCATTACACGCCCGTTGGTTCGGCTCTTTTGTACTGTACGCCTTTAATAACGCCCGTCTATCGGGCGATTAATATATAGCGCCCGTTCAACGGGCGCTAGGATGCTATTTTTTTAATTTTTTTAAATGGGCAATTATTTTTTTAATTTCGATTTAAATTAATGCTAGTACAGTAAAAAATTCGTGAGTGTGAGCCATGGGCATCGTGTGGCAATCAGCTAGGCTGGACATTGAGCGGGCCGGCTAGCCCATAGAAGGCAAGCATCGCATTGCACATTCTCGAAAATCTCACCGTCATTTTCCGAAGTCCTGGCCTACAACTTAGATTAGCTTATGGTTATATGCGTATTTACTTGCTTTTTGTTTCATAAACAAAAATGTGTTAGTATTTCGATCCATTCTTTTTAATATTAAATAAGCTTCTCAAAATCATAAAAAAATTAAACAAAATGGACCGGACTCCCCTAACCTCTTTAGAAAGTTCTATAACCCTGTTTGATTGGGTTGAAACTATGAATTAACCTATAATCGGAAAAGTTGGGACCTCTCAAAAAGAGGCCTGAAACTTGGAGAAAGTATTGATCAACATTAACATTAAATTTTGGTTTGATCTAATGATACTTTAATAATTTCTGCCGAAACTAAGGGGACTACGGATAAAACTTATAATTGCCAAGACAACTTGGCTAACTTACTGATGAATCTTGAATAATAATTAACAAAATTTGATAATATACTGATGAAAAACCTCATGTTCCACTGTTTAAAAAAAAAATCATCTGATACAATCATACAAATAATAAAGTTTCATGAGAACAAACACAAATTTTAGTAGACAAAACTCAATTTATATGTATATTGTTGAGATTCCATGTAAAAATGGAGGGTGTGACTTCTCTCGACCTTCTTCTTCTCCATATCTGACGAGCTCTCACCTCAAGCTCCCCAAATCCGCTTGCTAAGCTAGCTATCCTTACTAGAGAGAGGGTATAAAGAGAAGAAAAGGAGAAGAGAGGAGAAGAGAGATGGTGCGGGGACACTCCTGGATTTGCGAATTCATATCAATGGACATGGCTTAAGTAGGTGTTTCCCATTCTTGTCTTACATGCGGGGTTGGTCCATACATCATATGGTGTTAATAGAGTGGGTAGGTTGTGAGGTAGGTGGGTGAAAACATCTAGGTAGCAACTTAGCCCGAGCTCAAGAACTCTGGATTGTCCTCAATACACATGCTGGTCATTAGCATGTGTAACGTTGACCGTCCACAAGTGTAATGCTGAGACCCCTATTTGGTTTGGGTTTGATCTCCAATGGTTCACCGTCCACAACTTACATCCAAATTGTCCATGAATTATTAACTAAACAAGACAAACTATTGGTTAAAGATTACAAAGTTTGAATAGAATGTGTGGACACCTTATAAAAAGTAGGGAGAACAACTTTAGTTTTTTTACATATGTGAAAGTGAAACAACGTATTTCTTTCTTGGATTAGCATGTCGTTGGGTGAACCCTAATAATCATCATTCTTTTCATCTTATTTTAACTTATCTTATATTTTTATTTTTGATTCTGTAGATGAAAAAAATAATAGCTGAGAAGATAAGTAAAGTCAAGATAAGGCGAAAAAAATTGGCACTCGTTGAATTAAAAAAGGGATGTCTTTGAGTTAAAAAAAGTGTGGTTAAAAGGGTTGAGATGACATGAAAATCCTTTGTAGAGGTGAATATCGTGTGTTTTCTGCGATATGTTTGTTGATGACTTTAAAGTTCCAATCATACAAGAGAGAACTATTTTTCTTCTCATCTTGCCCACGTTTCGCTTGAGACAAACCACTAATATTGCAGTCGGATCATGCTCAAAGTGTGATTCTAAAAGCTCGATTAATCGGTGTCATATAGCAACACTGAGCTGGTGGTGCGATGGAAGGGCGATGGATCATGGTTTTCTGGATGAATATGGAACGCTGCACAACTGTGCAGGAACGGTCCCATGGTCTAGCGGTTAGGACATTGGACTCTGAATCCAGTAACCCGAGTTCAAATCTCGGTGGGACCTTGTTTTTTATCTTTTTTTTTCTGTGCTTTGACGGATTGATCTTGGTTTCTATATAGTCTTTATGATATATAGTTAGGATAAACAAAATTACAGTGATATATTTCTTTGGCCGATGCATGATTGTTGATTAGCTTTTGATTGCAGCAGCAATCGGCTACACGAGCACGCGAGGGCAATGGGGGCATGACTGTCATTGCACTTATGAGATATTTTTCTACCTATCCTCTACCCCGCCACGTCACGTGGGACCTCTCCGTCTCCCTTCTGCTCCGCGTCCACCGCAGCATCCATCGCCAATTGCAATTTTCATGGCATTGCATTAGCCACAAAATGAGCTCATCCACCCACAGTGTTAGTACGTGTCTTTACACTTTTGACCAATTCCATGATGGCTTAAAATAAACCCTTCACCGTGTTCCTGATATGAATAATTAATGAGTAAAATATACGGACGATCCCTAAACTATCTGTCGATTCTCATCTAGATCCCCAATATATGAAACTGCAGTTTTGAGTCTCTAATCTTTTAAATTGGGTCCGCTCTAGTCCAAACTTGCCACGTGACAACCCTAAAGCTGACGTGGCGCTGACATGTCACGTAAAATAGTTTTTTAAAAGAGGAATTATTAAAAAACATAAAAATAAGTGGAAATAATTTTAAAAATCATTAAAAAAGAAAAAAATCATTAAAATGTGGGAAAATTATTTAAAAAATTATAAAAAAAGGAAAATCATTAAATACATATAGAAAATATCAAAAGAATCATAAAAATACAAGAAAATCATTAAAAATAATGAGAAATCAATAAAAAATCATAGAAAATCATGAAAAAAGCATAAACATATGATAAATCATAAACATATTAAAAAGAAACATAAAGACAGTGTGGTCGCCTTTAATCCCTCTATAGTTGTAAGCGCAAGACCTCTAGCATCGTGGCGTATGAGAGCACTCAAGTGCTACTTTTTTCTATTTTTTATAAATTTTCCTAACTGCTTTACTATTTTTCGTATTTTTTATGATTTCTGAAATTCTTTAGGATTTTTTCTAATTTTTTTAAGTAATTTATGTGATATGGATGACCATGTCAGCACCACGTCAGCTATAAGGTTGTCACATGGAAGTTTTGGACCGGGACGAACACACTTAAAAAGTTTAGAGACCCAAAGCTACAA
The DNA here is from genome assembly GCA_036346415.1 of Raddia guianensis. Classification (NCBI taxonomy): domain Eukaryota; kingdom Viridiplantae; phylum Streptophyta; class Magnoliopsida; order Poales; family Poaceae; genus Raddia; species Raddia guianensis. The sequence continues at coordinate 23,248,181 of CM070543.1, read as the reverse complement.
TTTTATAGATTGGGGATCTGAATGAGAATCGACTAATAGTTTAGGGACCGTCCGTGCATTTTACTCATAATTAATTATTGATCCTGCTAGGAGGTTCTTCTCTTTAACTTTTTTTTTTATTTTCCTTTTTCTTATAATTTGAAAGTCAAGTGAACTTTGTTTTTTAGAGCTCTAAGACATGATTTCGAGCAAAAATGGACAATAAAAGTCATAGTATTTACCTTTCAAATTAGAGATAAGTAGATAAATAACAAATAGTTAGAGATGATTGATTTTTGGTAGTTATACATGATTCATCTTTGTAAAAAAATCACAAGTTTACACAAATGAATGGTGTGGATAGAAATGAATGGTGTGGATAGAAATATATAGTCCATATAAAGCTTATTCTATATTCTACGAAAAGGAATATGCATTTACTATGTGAAAGCGACATTAGTAAAATTGTCTCAACTAGATGGATCACGCTAGAGAATCTAATCTAAACTAGATGCAGGTATTGTTTGGGATGACTTTTATTAAAGTTGCTCTACTTTCCACAACAAAAGGCAGCACAAGCTATTCAAAACGCCTCATCTTTCTTTTAACTGTCGGCAAGAGTGAACTGCCCAATTATGTACCCTTTCTTTGGTTACTTGTTCTCCTCCCATGCTCTGGTCGAGCTATTCATTTCTAAATTTACATAGCCTTTTTTCCCATACATTTTTGTTTTAAAATATGTTGGTTATTTTTTTCTGTATCAATTTATTTCAGCACTTCTTGGTAAAATTGAGCCGTTGGATTTAGCGTCGGTGTCATCCAAGCCTGCATCACGGGCGAGCGGCAGGGAACAACAGGATTTGCGCATGCAACCATTACTGTAGTTGGAGCAGGATCTGTAAGGTCGGGAAAAATGGCGTGAATATTGTAGCTACAGTGACCGAACAGTGATATGGGGATGCTGCTGTGGAGCATCCACACGTGACCCCTATATTTCACTTTTATCTACTCTCTCTATTCTTCCCTATAAATTTGCTTCATATTTTACACTATACTTTAAAAGATTCGTTCTCTTAATCATACACTCTACCTAAAGTTACAATATTTTAGAACGACGGTTACAAAGCATACGCGTCAATCGATGCTCCGGGTCTATGTCTTCGGCCAGCAGCTCGGTTCTTCTGGTGCGTTCGATCTCGGCGGCCCTTGCCTTCGGCGCTTGTAGGGCAGGTTTTGGTCGAAAGCCTTGCTCTTTCGGGCTGGTGTTGGCGTCACCTTTGATGTCGTTTCTTCGTTGGAGACATCACCTTTCGGACCTTCCCATGCTTTGAGTGAAAACCCTAACGGTTTTGCGACGGTAGCAGGTTCTGTCCCCGTTGCTACCTTGTTGGAGGCTTCGTTGTCTCCATCTTGCGCTAGGGGTTTTCGATGGATCTGCTGTTTTAGGAGTCGCTCGTCGCTGTGTGAGTGTTGGTGGTGTTCCCCCTTCTTCCATCCTTATATCTCTCTCATGTTCGGTCTTTGGCCTAGGTGGCAGCGTTTTCTTCTCTCTTCTCTGTAGGTGGTGTTCCCAACGGTGGCCGAAGGTGTGTCTGGTTTTGGTCAGGGTTGCAGCAGAGTGCTGTGGTTGTATTCTGTGTTTGCACGGTCTTTTATTTTTGTTTTTCCTACTAATCAATGAAGTAGGGCGGCAGATTCTTTAGTAAAAAAAAAATGAAAAGGGAAACGGAAAGGAGGCAGCATGCAGCAGCCATGTGTGAGCGTAGCGCCGTAGCGGCGTTAAGAAGAACTATCTCGCGCGCCCGCGCTCGAGCCCACTTGGGTCGGGCCCACCCGGGCCCATGCCGTGGACCCGCGCGTCCTCCAGGCGACCAGGCCCCGAGAGGCCGCCTTCCCCATTAGCCGCCCCGCCCTCCCCTCCGTCCGATGCGATCGCGACGGCTGGAGGCCGCTATAAAGCGAGGCCCCGCGCGGGGCGGCCTCCCCCTCCTGCTCTCGCAGAGGTGGGTTGGCTTCTCCTCCCCCTCCGGTCCGGGTTCGGGTCCTCGTGCCGTGCGTGTGCGCGTGAGAGACAGCGGTGGGTCATGGCGGCGCCGGACGTTGTCGAGTTCCGCTGCTTCGTCGGCGGCCTCGCCTGGGCCACCGACGACCGCTCCCTCGAGAGCGCCTTCAGCCAGTTCGGGGAGGTCCTCGAGTCCAAGGTCAGGCCGCCGCGCCCCCCGCCCCGCTCCTTCTCGGTGTTTGGTTTTGTTCGTTTTTTGATCATGTCGTTGATTCTCGGGAGCTCTTCTTCTGTGGGGGAAGCCGCTGGCGTCTCCTTCTTAAAAGATTTTCTCAGATCCATGTGCTATTTCGGAGCTAGATCTGGTGGTATGGTGGTGAATTTACAGATCTGTGGATTGATATGCATAAATGGATGCTTTTTCCTGCACTTTTTGTCTGGAATGATGTTTTTTATTTTTTTTAAAAAAGTCAGATCTTTGAGGGCTTTGTGTAGGATTTGCCCCTTTTGAGCTAGATCTTGGCGGCGCCTGCAGATCATCAACGATCGTGAGACCGGGCGGTCACGCGGGTTCGGCTTCGTCACCTTCTCCAACGAGCAGGCGATGCGCGACGCCATCGAGGGCATGAACGGCAAGGAGCTCGACGGCCGCAACATCACCGTCAACGAGGCCCAGTCCCGCCGCGGCGGTGGCGGCGGCGGCGGATACGGCGGCGGTGGCGGCGGCTACGGCCAGCGCAGCGGCGGCGGTGGCTACGGAGGGGGCGGCGGCGGCGGCTACGGCGGGGGCGGTGGCGGCTACGGCCAGCGCCGCGACGGCGGTGGCTACGGCGGTGGCGGTGGATATGGCGGCGGCCGCGGCTACGGCAGCCGCGGCAACTCCGACGGGAACTGGAGGAACTGAGCGGTGGGGCCCTCGCTGCCAGTTATCCCTGTATCGTCGTTTAGATTCGGTCATGCTGTCAGTGTGCTGTGCTCACTGCCCAGCCTATCTTGTTCGTCTCTCGTGTTCTTAGTTCCGTGTGGTTCGCATCTGTGTTTTTGATCGCAAGCTCGTGTGTTTGATCAGCAAGTCTCAGTGAAGAAAAACTCAACAAGTTGAACTTGTTCGTGTTCTTGGTTTCGTGTAGCTCTCGTCTGTGTTTTTGATCACTCAATGAAGAAAACAAGATCGAGTCGCTCGTGTTTATGATCGCAAGCTTGTATTGCTGACTTGATGTAAGCTCATCACATTACTCAATTGATGATGCATAAAGCAAACTTGTGAAAAGAATTGCACCATTCAGCATGCAACTCGAAGATCATCACGATATGGAACAACCTTGAGCAGAATGGCTGACACTACGGGGCTGTTTGGTTTGCCGTATGAGTTGAGCTCAGCATGCTTGGCTCAGCCAGGCTGAGAGGAGTCGGGCTGAACTCATCCAGGGTGTTTTGTTTGGTTTTGTTGCATCAGTTAAGTCTGGTTGGTTTATTTTGCTAAACCAACTGCGGCATTCCATCGAAACACCTCATGGGCATGCCATTGCAGCGAAGCATCCCCGCCCAGGCCACGCTGATAGCTTGCCGCCCCGTCACCGAGCTCCGCCACCCCAGCCCACGCCATCCCTGCCCCGGCCGTGTCGCCAGCTTGCCGCCTTGTCACCGAACTTCACCACCCTCGGTCGTCGCCATCCCCGCCCCGGTCGCCGCGCCATCACCGAGCTCGCCGCCCCATCACTGAGCTCCGCCACGCCATCATTGAGCTCCTTCGCCACAGGTCGTCTTCCCCTCCACCTCACACTCTTCTCTCTCCCTTCCTCATATCCAACACCGTCGTCGTCACTCCCGGCCGCATCCGCACCCGCCGCCGCTCCCGGCCACACCCGTCGCCGTTGTTGTCGCGCCCGGCGGTGCCGCCATTGCTCTCCGTCGCCTTCGCCGCTGTTGGTCTCGGTTGCATTTGCCACCATCCTCGATCTCCACCGCCATCGTAGCCGTGCTCATTGGAGCTCCCGCAGCTACGCTCGCTTCGCACTGTTCTGCCCTGGCTCAATAGAAATGACCACCTCAAGCGTTTCCAGGGAGTCAGGCCAGAGCAATGAATTTGCATGCTCCGGGCTTGGCTCTAGGTGGCTTGCAGGCAACCAAACAAGTGTTGCCTGGCTCACGCGAGCCTGGCCAAGCTGGAGCCAGGCAACCAAACACGCCCTACATGACTAGTGTGTATTAGATCACCAAGAATCATTAGTCGAGAAGGTAGATGTGAGAGGCAACATCCTAAGGTTGTCTCCAACGCTGCCCCTAAATCTAACCTCGTTAAACCTAGACTATGCAGAATCCTCTAAAATATTTTTTCTCTATATCTCTTACATCTCCAACATCATTTTCTAAATCTCATCCCGTATAGCTTATTCATCAATTTTTTTACCATATTGCATAACCCACCGGGCCACAAAAACCATCGGTGCTTGCTTCGCTATCCTTTCCCCTCTTCTCGCCACCTCCACCTCGCCTCGCCCCCTCTCATGGCGTCGCCCTCCCGCCCCACGACCGTCCTCAGTGGTGGGCGCCCCCTTCTCTCCGGACGGAAATCCTCTGCCGTTGTGCGTGTAAAGGCAGAGGTGCACTGTAGCAAGCAAGGCAAAAAGGAATGGGTACTGTAGCAAGATACACTGTTCACGGGGCACTGTACCAAAAAACACTGTTCAAAAGTACTGTTTCTTTTCACTGTTTAGCACTGTTCACAGTTAAGAAGCACGGTTACTGTTCATTCTCTGCCTTCGTAACCAACGGCAGAGGATAAAATTCCCTTCTCTCCACCCCTGAGGCGTCAGCCGTACGCGTGACGGGCAACTTGGCATGGGCGGCTACGAGGAGGACTGGGTGCACCGTATGTGTCGCTGCACTGGAGTCGCACGTTGTCTCCGCCGCCGTCACCGGTAGCCGCAACTCCTTCGTCATCTGCGACGACGACTGTTAGGTTATGCCTCCAAATATTAGTTTTTACTAATTTACTCTTGGGCATGCCTATATAAAGGCCCCCTTGTACCTTGTACATTTTGCACAATTATAGTGATTGTTTTCCCCGTGGTTTTTTTTCCTCTCCACCTTGTAGGGTTTTTTTCCACGTTAAGTCCTGTGTTTGTGCCTCCTATTTCCAACAAGTGGTATCAGAGCCAGGCATTGACCCACATCTCCGTTAATTTCACACATTCGCTGGACGAAGTTGTCCGTTGTGACGAAGTGGTTCGATGTGTGATGGGGGAGATTGTTCGGTTTAGTCCCACATCCGTAATTGATGATGGGGGAGCACGACTTAAAAGGTGGAGGCGACCCTCTCCTACCAGGCAAGTCTTTTGGGTTGAGTGGGCCCATGTACTTAGCTGCTGCTCCAATTGGGCCTTTAGACCCGTTAAGACCTGGGAAGCCCTTTCTCTGCACATGGGTCCTTGTGTGGCCGTTTGCAGCGGGCTCTAAATCCTAACAACGACCGTGTACGCTTCTCGCCCTTTGCTCTCTTCCCCCTCCCTCCTTCACCTGCTTCCGCTCGTCCCGGCCAAGCCGCTTCCACCAAGCGCCGCTTTCTTTGAGTCGTCGCGCCAAAGACTCTATGATCTCTTCCGCCACACTGCACCGTCCGCGTCCATCAGCATGCGTGAGACCAACGAACGCCCTCGCTGTGCTCTGCCGAGCTCGATCCTCCCCGCACGTATACGTATTTAGAGGTGATTTATTCTTAAAAAAAAAAGAAGATAAGAAGCAAAGTTTCTCCTTTAAGTTTGATTGAAAAACGAAAATGCGAGAAAAATTGCAATCCCTACCACATAATAGTGCACCCACACGCCTTCATCGACGTTGTTTTTTGACCGGACGACCTAGAGCTAATTACCGAGACTTTGGACGGGGACTCCTTTGAACCACGAACAATAGTCGTTCCCCCTTTTATATGGATTTGGGATAGCGATCCCCTTTGGAGACAGACTGAACCAGCCAGTCGAAACCTTTGAGCAGTCCCTCGCCAGTGTGAGCGCAGCGGCCAATGATCTGCCAGTGCTGGCCAAACCTAGCAATGTTGATTCTAGCTATCTTGGAACAATGCTTGCCAAGATTCTTGGGGGTTGAGCTAATTTTTAGCTCAAAAAAACACAGCTAAGAGCATCTCCAATAATGCTTAATTAGCTAGTTAAAGGATATAAACTCAACGTTTTACTTATTTGGAAAGAGGAAAAGAGAAATTACGGTCAGTCTACAGCTAATTCGAAAATATCTATATATATTATTATATGTGGGTCTATGTTAATTTTGTAAACCATGCTATAAATAGTTTATTAGAGAAGTTATCTATATACTACCTATAAATGACATATGTATTTCTTATAACTAGTGGTTAGCCGTATCTTTAGAGATGCTCCAGCTGGATTGCAATTATAACATGATCTTTCTGTCCTAAACTTAAGAAGTGCAATTACAACATGATCTTGCTGCTCCAGCGCTTACTCAAGAAGGGCAATTTCAACGTGATCGGCATTTACTCAAGCAATGCAATTTCAACATGATATTCCACTCCAACACTTACTTAAGGATCGTGGTAAGTTTAGATTTCTTTTTATAGAAAAGAAAAGATCTACTTCACCTTCTCAACTATGATAATGCGGATGTTTGACCACCTGGGCAACCGGGTATCTGTCCCTCGGAAGTACTTGAAGGGGTGCGAATAACCCCCATGGTATTCTCAAAAAAAAAAAAAAAACCCCCATGGTCGGTCCTCAGTTTAGATTATGGCATTGTCAAGTTTGTGCCTTTGTGAAGAAATCTGTAAGGTGAATATCTGAATACGCATGCCGAAAAGCCACAATATTCATCTGAAGTTGTGAGTTGTGACCGCACATAGAAAGCATAAACACCAATATGCTTGGTAAGCTCATGTTTCACCGGATCATGAGAAATACCAATAGCTTCTATGCTGTCAGACAAAAGAGAAGTCAACGTAGTAACGGAAACAACAAAATTCTCAAGTAACCAACAAAACTAAGTAAACTCTGTCATTAAAAAAGCCATATCACACTACTCGGACTCTGCACTTGAACGAGAAATTGCCCTATGCTTCTTAGCCTTTCAAACAATTAGAGAATTAGCAAGAAACACAAAATAGACAAACAGAGATTGGCGATCAGAAGAATCCCAACCTAGTAGCTTCAAAGTAAGCATGAAGTTGCAAAGAGTTAGAGCTAGAAAGAAAAGACAACAGGAAATAGTATTATTAAAATAGCGCAAAAATATAAAGAATGTGACTATAATGGAGCTGAGTAGTAGAAGACACAGACTGACTCAAGATATGAATAACATAAGAGATGTCAAGATGAGTGACATCAAGATAAATAAGACTACCAACGGGATGACAATATTGAGTAGAATCTGAAAGAGGTTTTCTATCAATGGGTGGAAGTTGAAGACCATGGTGTCTCAACAGTCCGGTGATCAGTAAGAGATGCCGATCAAGATTCCTAATATATTTTTCTTGAGACAAAAAATGCTATTTGGTGTGGAGGTAGCTTGAATCATAAGGAGATAACAAATAGGACCTAAATTTGACATATGAAACTGTTTATTAAAGCGAGTCTCGACAAAATTGATGAATCGAGAATCATAAGCTCTAATGACCATGTCATCAATGCTGAGCAAAAGATGAGCGTAGAAATAATAATGTAATATAAACCCATGAAGCGTGGGTTGATTTGAGGAAACATTAAGGGCTTTATTACATAACTGACCATGGACGAACTGACTCGTTTAGTGCCCTCTGTTTGACTGTTTGAAGTATGGTGTTCTTTATTGATTGATCGAACAGATTTACAGTGAGGAGTGGAAAGGTGAAGCAACGTGTTTCTTTGCACAAGAACGCGTCACTTTGCTCATGGTCGCGTCCGTTGTTTTGCGTTGCGATGGTTTGGGATGAGGCACGCCTTCTCCTATTTTCCCGCGAGACGAACGGATCCCCCTCTATCTTTCCTTTTGCGTCAAGCCGAGAGAGAAAGAGGTTTTTCCTTTTTGACCATTTTCTTAATTAATCCTTAATTAATGATTAAGGATAATTAATCGTAACACTGCCCCCTTGGGCAAAAAGGATCATGTATTTATCAAATACAAATCTGATTATATTTACATATTAGCTCCCCCTGTTTCGCAATCTTCTCATACCTATTTCATGAACATATTTTTGAAACTAGAAAGTAGGCAAAGACTTAGTGAATAAGTCAGCCAAATTTTCGCAAGACTTTGTTTGCAAAATATTCCCCACACCATTCTTCTGGAGTTCGTGAGGATAAAAGAATTTAGGAGCAATGTGCTTAGTCATATTACTTTTTATATAACCTGATTGCATTTGTGCTATATAAGCTAAATTATCTTCATAAATAACCGTGGGGATATCACATGGATTAATTTCACGTATTTCTATGGCCTTGTTTGTTTCATATTAAATTAAATTAAATTAAACTAAATAAAAATTTGTTATTTTTGTATAAACCAAATGATGTAATGTTTTGTAGTCATTCTTGTGGGGCTTTAAATAGTACTTCTTAAAGTTTGTAAAATATTTTTTTCATAATTTTTTGAACTCGTTAAAACGTATTTTGAGGGGTCACAAGTTTGCTACAGTAAAACACAACTCTACATTAATCTGAAACAAATAAGGCCTATATGTGGTTAATCATTCTGCAGCCAAACACATTCACGTGAAGCTTCATATAATGCGATTATTTCAGAATGATTAGTAGAAGTGGCCACTAAAGTCTGTTTACAAGACTTCCATGAAAAAACCGTTCCATTATAGAGAAATACAAATCCAGTCTGGGATCTGCCAATATAGGGATCCGATATATAGCCAGCATCAGTATATCCCACCGTAGTCAATTCTTGATTTTTTCTTATAGAACAAACCAAGATCTTGTGTACCTCGGAAATATTTGAAGATATGTTTAACACCAGCCCAATGTCTTTTGGTTGGTGCTGAGCTAAATCTAGCTAATAAATTAACTGCAAATGTCATATCCAGTCGGGTGCAATTTGCAAGGTACATTAGTGCTGCAATTGCACTAAGCTATGGAACTTCAGGTCCAAAAATATCTTCATTATCACTCCTAGGTTTAAATTGGTGTTTATCCCTATCGAGTGATCTTACGACCATAGGGGTTTTTAATGGACGAGCTTTATTCATATTTAATTTCTCCAATATCTTCTGGATCAGGGTTCAATTTTTTGGAAACGCCTTTTATTCGTGTCTCAGGGAAAAACCCGAAATTCGGGAATTTCGGACCAAAATTTCGGACAATACACAATCAAATAGGTCAGACTTTCAGTCAAAATTCAACCGAAAAAGCGAATTTTTTTTAAAAAGTAGGGCGAAATTTCAGGGATATTTCGACGAAATTTCAGAGAAATTTTGGCAAAAAACTAATAAACGACTCAGAAAAAATGGGAAAAAAATTGTTAGATAACAAAAGCTTAGAAAAGTCCATAGCATGTCAAAAAATCATAATTTTCAAAATATAATGCTGAAAATGGCCATACTCAATTGTCTATAATGCATATGAGATGATAACAAATTCTAGTAGTGCATAAGTTTAGAAAGTCCATACAAACATATATGTCCATAATCATAATACTCCATAAGTCCATTATCCATAATACATACTCCATGGCCCAATAGTTCATAGTTCACAATTTCCATGCTCAAAATACAATTTCATGCATGGCCCAACAGTTCATAGTTTCCATGCTTAAAATACAAGTTCATACATATTCCAACAAGCAAATACAACTCAAAGACAAAAACAACTTGCTTCCCGGCTGTCCTTCATGCTTAGCCTCATGACCTCATAGGTTCATACGTCCAACACTAGCACTTCAAAAGAAAAAAAATGATTGCAGCATTAGATAAGTTTAATTCTTATTTCTATGGTCATAGGTACAAGTGAACAACTTAACAAAAGGCATGAAATTTAATGTACCAGAGTTTATTTTTGCATCAAGGTCATTACATCCTTGGTCTTCCTACTTTGCATTTTCCTTTTTAAAGACTTCTCAGTGGGTTGATTTTCTTTAAACATAGACAAACAAGAGTAAACATGAGTAGATGGCATAGTTCATTAGCACAATTTCAAAATTTGGGAATAATATAAAATTATACACGACGATTACCTTGGCTTTCAATATCCTCCACATGGTCACTACCGTTGGTTGAGCTACTTTCACCAGACTCCGCATAACATGGGCTGTCAGAAGGGGGCTCGCTGCTCATGTCAGTACCAATTTCCAGCTCATCTTCTTTAGATTCCACAATTCTCTTTCCTTTTTTTCCCTTGCTCTTTCTTCCACGAGCAGCACCCTTCCTCTTCCTTAACCGAGCACAAATTTGCTCAAGAGATATGTCATCATCTTCACTGGTGTCCTTATTGAGCCATGCCATTATTGGGTTTGATTCGTCATACATGGCAGCATCAATTATCAATGCACATCACATGGATCAATTTCTTTCTCTCTACCACGATTACCGCTGTCCATCTCTTCTTCTTTGAGACGTAGCGTCAAATTATAGTGCACATACACAAGTTTATTCAACTTGTCATAACCTAAGTTGTTTCTCACCTTGGTGTGAACCAATGCAAAGGCACTCCAATTTCTTTCACACCCACTTGATGAGACACATTGTGATACAATGCGAACAGCATATTTCTGCAGCTCCTTTGCCTCCCCTCCAAACATTGACCACCAGATGGCTACAAAAGGTATATAATATGGTACAAAAATATGTTATCTAAAGGGAAACCTGAAGTACCCAACTAAAAGAGGATCCTATGGCCTAGAGGGGGGTGAATAGGCAATTTTAAACTTTTTCAATTATTCTTGATTAAGCTTCATGTTTAGAGTGACCCAATCTTAGTTTCACTTATCAAGCGAGCGGAAGCGATAAACAAGTAATTAGAAAAACTAAGACATGGAATCACAATTTATCAGAAGCATTGTAATGTAAGTAAGAGCGAAAATTAAATGAGAGAGAGTGACACGATATTTGTTTCACCGAAGTTCGGAGCCGCAACTCCTACTCTCCGTTGAGGCTGCCCCTTGCGCACAAGGACCGGCTCGCTCTCGAGCCTATCGCCTCACTTACTCCCCGGTAGTCGTTCCGCCACTCCGGCGAGGTGGACTCCGTCACCCGTACACCGACTTGAGAGTAGCCACACGCCAAGGCCTACTCCTAAGCCCACGCCTCCACGAAGGATGCCATCTTCAAAAGTAATAGGCCCAAAACGCCCCGATCATGCCGGATCGAAGGACTTCAATGAAGCTCGGTATTGGGGATGAGTGATTTGTGGCTTGGATTGGTTGGTGGGTGGAGGAATGGCTCTAGAACACCTAATTGATGAGCAATAAGTTGTGGTAGGTGAAGTGGAGCAGCAAATCTTAAAGAAGCCAGCCACTAGACATGTATTTATAGCCCCTAGAGCAAAACTAGCCGTTGCCCCCCGGAAGGGAACAAACAACTAGCCGTTAGCCTTTACCGGACGCCATCCGACAGAGGCGACTGCTCAATGAAAATCAGCCCATCGGACGCCCTCTGGTTAGGATCGGACGCCGTCCGACAGAGAATAAAGATCACTGATTTTAGCTCATCGGACGCCGTCTGGTAACAACCGGATGCCGTCCGACAGAGTGCACTGTGTACCGGTTTTGCTGATCGGACGCTGTCCGGCTGCTCCCAGACGCCGTCCGACAGAGAATAAATCGTGCTAGAAGGGGTGGAAGAATTTAGGTGGGTTTCTTTCTCTCTAGAAATCTCACAAGAATATTTTTAGGTATTTTTGGAAGAGGTGGACTAAGAAAACCGATTTTCGAGAAGTAGCAAAAATCCGGCATGATCCGAGTGATTCAAACCCCTTTTGAAATCCGACAAAAACAAGAAATAAAAACCTAACTACTCCTAATCTATACGTGACCTCATCTCTCGCCCGGTCATGCACTTAGAACCTTGGAGCAGCTCACATATTTGTTGAGGCTTCACATTAGGGTTTTACGAGAAGCCGAGTCTTTGCTAGGGTTCCGAGAAATCCAAAAACCCCCTAGCACTTAATATTAAATATTTTTGACATCAATGCCACTAATAAAAATTAGGGCTCAACAATGCTCACACCAACAGATATTGAAAATATAACCTAAATCTACACTTGCTAACATTTCACCTACTGCTCTACGAGCCATCGTCCCACCAAATTTTCCTGACAAGTTCTTGAAAGCCTCAAACTAGGCAAGGGCCTTCAGTCCACTATCATAGCTATCTTGTATTCTCTCTATTGCCTCTTGAAGGGCAGTGCAATAATCATAGTTATCGATTAAGTGCAGATAATAGTGTCCTACTGGATGAAGGACGACGACTGCAAGAGGACATAATATAAATTTTATTAAAAATTTTATTTCATGCAAATTAAATAGGAACATAGAACATAAAAGTATAGTAGACAATTTTCATACCAGCAATCATGAGTGTGTCCTTATATAGATAGTTAACCCTCTTGCTAATCTTGTCCATATATCTCTAGTACAACTCTGTCCCAGAACCAAGGTGCCTCTCTAACTCCCTAAGAGCATCCATCATTTTTGGCATGAAATCGGCCATTGTGTCATTGTCTTCATCAGCATACCGGAGCACACCATAGAATGGCTCAAACACATCTAGAGCAAACTTTAGTGCATCCCACCGGTCACCATCTAACAACACTTTTTTAGCATAGTAATATTCAAGGTCATTGTTCCATGAGCTATCCCTCCACTCTTCAGATACCATCCATTGCCGAAACTTATCTTGTTCCAAAAGCTTTGGAGAAACATGAAGTTAGTACCAAACCGTGTTGCATTAGGTCTAACCAACTCACCACCGATCTTCTTCTTCATCTCCTCATGCAGCCTATTATGACTATAGAAGAAGGAACAAAGTCTTCTAGCACTTTAACAACATCATCAACCACTGAAAATCTACCAATGTCCCCCATCAAGAGATTGACAGTGTGAGCAGCACATGGCTGCCATACAATATGATTGTACTCATCAGTAATCATGTCACATGCTCTTTTGTAATTTGCCCCATTGTCTGTGATAATTTGCACAATTACCTCATGACCAATCTCATCTACAACCCCCTTAATCTTGTCGAATATAAATTCTGCATGATACACAATTATTTGACATGCATTAGTAGGCACTAGGCAGTAAGCTACATGACACAAAATAATAAAAGACATAGTAAGTAAGCTAGTAAACATTGTCATTATCTGCATTTTGAGATTCACCACTAGCATTGACAGCCTTATGGAACACTATGCGACGATTGCAATAGACCATGAAGTTAATAATGCTCATGTGTGTAGGGCCAGTCCATGAATCGCACATGAGTGTCACACCATATTGTTGCCAATCTTTTTTGAACCGCTCCATTACCATTTGAGCATCTTGATAGTTTTCATCTAGATATGGACCATCAATGTCGCTCCCATTAAACAACCGGGCAGTAACACCTGCTTGTTGTGTTATTCTTAGTGCAGCTCGAAAATATGGACAATCAGCCTTTCTTCCTGCAATGTCATTAGCGTGGAACCATCTTGACCAAGCTTTAGACATTTTATCCACATTGCCCGGATTCATAACCGCATCAATCCTAGGATGGATAGATCCACTAGCACTATCACATGAAGCCCTTGAAGTCTGACCACTAGAAGAACCAAAACAAGATTGTCCAATGTGAACTTCTCTGATTGATCTAGCCATTGCCATTTGTATTTGCCCTTCCTCATCACTAGGCACCTTCTCGAACAGACGCTTTCCACCTACTTCTTCAACAAGGTCATTTTCTATTCGTTTTTTTGTTTCATTTGCTTCCCTTCTCTTCTTTATACCCATAGAGTGAGCAATTCTCATTATTTCACGGACTTTTGGCGACACCTTCTTGCAATAAATAAAATTGCCTGGTATGCCACCTAAATGTTCCCTAAGTCGGGTTGCACCTCCAGATTTATGTATATGACCACAAAGAGAACACTTGAATCCTTGACCCACTTTGGTTCCATAGTTCCACACATTTTTAGCATCTCCATCATTGACTTGGCCTCGCCCACCTACAAAGCATGAGCACAATTAAAGTATGAGTATCTATTCAGTTTCTTCGCAGTTGGATAAAAAAAACCATTAGTACAGCCATCTATGAACAATCCAACAAGAGAGAAAATAAGAATATTTACCATTTCCTTCTAGATCAATGGGCATCGATTGACTTCCAACACCACCACCTCCGGTGTCAGTATGAGGTTGAGATCGACTACCACTGCCCTCAACAACATCAGACCGTGGACCACTGCTCTGCCCATTACCATTGCCTCCAACGGATGCGGGAGGCTTCATCACCTTCCATTACAAAGTATTTAGATTTCAAAATTATAGTATAGTAGAATCGGCCAAAATTATAGTCTTTCAATATCCAACTAACAAATTTAAAGAATTATAGGCTTCATCACTTTTTTATGCTAAAAGCAACAAAGTACGGCGGATTGAGGCAGAGAGGCGCCAGATGCAAGCGTCGGTGTCGGTGTGTTGACACCCAAATTTGGTAGAAAATCGGATATTCGGAAAGGGTCAAATGAATATGTTAGAATTATTGGGCCAAATCGGAGATGGGTTTTATCGGCAAAGAAGAAAGGCCGAATACCGATATTTGTAAGACTTCGGAAGAAGTACGATGTGATCAAGAGCGCGTCGTGGTAAATTAGGTTGTATCGGTATCGACTTTGTAACACTATAAATAGAACTTTAGGCCTCGAGAATAGATATCTAATACTCAATACACAAAACACTTTCTCGAACCCGATCGACCTCGTCGAAAAGCTTCAACTCGCAGGTAGAGCTATCTCGATGGGATAATCGATTCTCTCCTTGTAACCCGTATGCATGGCTGCATCATATCGATCTCATGTATACATAGCATATCAGACTGTCTCGGGATTTACTGATCTTTGATATGTTCTCGCATATTGCACTGTCTCGATGTATTCGATCTGTAATATGTGTTTATCCTGTAATGCCGATCATCGGATATTTCACGTGCTTTTTCCTGAATTCGATGTATGCAACTGTCTCGTTTAATCGATCTTGTATATGCCCTGTTTAGGATTCCGCATCTGTAAATATTTGCCGATTGGTATTGCATCTACCAAATATTAGCCTTTAAATCTTTACATCGGTTTATTAGCTTATATCTAGATTTGGATTTGGATACTGTCTTGGCCTAACCAATCTATTCAATCTACTTCTTGGTTTAATCTGATACACTGATACGAAGGTTTATTGCTAATATATTATAAAAAATACCAAAAAGAAGTACAAGATTTGAATTTAATTGCTATTCCATATTTACTTGCTCTATCGGACATTAAGCCGATAGAACCTATAATCTGATAGACTAAAGCCGATTATAGAAAACCTGATCTGGCTATTTGAAAAGCCGATTAGGGCTATATTACTGACGATTTTCTCCTTGTTAATTTACAGGTCAAATTGACTGGCACGCTTGGTTTTCTTGTTGCGACGCAACCACAGAGTTGACGCTTCGGCACGTGTGTTCGCGAGAAGCTAACTTTTCGTGTCAACACGGTGCAGGTCGTCGCCGGTGCTTGGGAAGAGGGGCGGCGCAAGAAGAAGCAGGCGCCGGTGGCAGATCGAGCAGAGGCGCCGGTGGCAGATCGGGGCGGAGGAGGATCACCTGGAGAAGGAGGCAAGGCCGCCTTGGACGAGGAGCAGGGCAACTCCTCCGCGCCGCCGTCGTCCCCGGAGTAGCAGCGCCGCCAGCCACCTTTTTCACGAGAGGAGGAGAAAGAGAGATAAGCCGGCTGCCTCTCAAGTACCATCGTATAACCCTATCCATATTGGATCAAAACTGGGGAAAAAATTCAAATTGGGCCAAAATTTTTTGACCAAAAGGGCGCATTATCGCCTTGGGCCGAAAGAAGCAAAATTTTCAAAATTTCACCGAAATTTTTAACCTTGTTCTGGATATAGACAAACCGGTGAATAAAGACTCCTTCAGGGAAGTGCTTAAGCTGCTGGCCTAAGCGAAATTTGGTTTTACCCAAATCTTTCATTTCAAACTCCGTCACAAGATGATTGCTAGCTTCTTTAATTTCCTCAGTGGTTCCAATTAAATTAAGATCATCTACATAGACTGAGATGATACAAAATTCTTTCAGTGATTTTTCTTAATATAAATACAGGGACAATCATCATTATTAATGTATCCCTTCTTTAGGAGGAATTCAGTTAGTCGGTTGTACCACATTCTATCCGACTGTTTTAAACCATATAGTAGTTTAGTCAATTTGGCGCAATACATGTTGCGATTGATTTTTAGATTCGGTAGTTTGAGCCCTTCAGGGCTTTCACGCACACGCACACTTGCACGCCGCACGCCCCACACACACATATATATCCCCCCCCACACACACACACACACACACATATATATATATATATATATATATATATATATATATATATATATATATAAAAAATGCTTGCGTACACCTCGAGATAGATCTCTCAGTACTCCCAGCGTTTTCAAAATCCAAGATTATTATCGATCGATCCGAACCATTGATCTTGTTCGTCTCACTGAAATCTAGCCAGTGACCAAGTTTCATAATTTTTTAAATTTTTTACTATTTATTTCCTATTTTTAAAAATTAGCTTTTTTGGACGCACCACGACTAATTGGAAGGCTGATTTTTGAAAATAGGAAAAAAATAGTAAAAAATTTTGAAACTTGGTCACTGGCTAGATTTCAGTGAGACGAACAAGATCAACTGTTCGGATTGATCGATAATAATCTCGGATTTAGAAAACACGTTGGGAGTACGGAGAGATCCGTACTCTGGGGTGTATGCTAGCATCTCTCTCTCTCTCTCTCTCTCTCTCTCTCTCTCTATATATATATATATATATATATAGATAGATAGATAGATACCAAATTTTCTAAACAATAATTTTCTATTCAATAGATATGCAAATAAAATTTGAACAGTAATTGCCTACAGTAATTATTTTTCCACAGTAATTTGAAACAGTACTATTCAATAGCAATTAGGTTAATTTAATTGATCTTTTGCAGGATCTCTGCGGTTGGCGAGACCAACAATTCAGCCCGGTTGCGATACAAAGGTTGTAAAATCCTACTTGGTACTCACCATATTTATCATTACTTTGTTTCTAAAGTAACTAATCTTTCCTTGGCAGTAGCTTTAATTATATGGGATACGTTCTTGTCGTCTCCCCATGCAGTTCCACCCGAAGGGAACACTTCTCTTCTAGTTACAGGTTCTTAGTAAGGAGATTCAGAAAACCTACCAAAGTGTTTTCTCCTATAGGGTCTATAGCATAAGAAATTAAACAATATAATCAAAGCTGACCAAGCCGAAGGATCTTTAAATAAGAACTACTTCATTCCACAAAGTAATTTACTTATGGTTTTCCCTAAGAAATTAATTCTCTCTTTGCAAATCTCCATTTCCTTCTTAGATAGTATCAACCCATTTTGCTCTACCTTTCTAAAGAATATTTCTAGATGGGCAATGTGTTCTTTATAAGATTTAGAGAATAACAATAAATCATCTATATATACTAATATGAAGTCTTGATTTTCATTAAATATGTTTTGCATCTTTCTTTGAAATAAAGCTAGCTCATTTTTAAATCCTAAGGACATTACAAGCCATTCAAAATGTCTTTGTGGACATGTGAAAGCTGTCCATTCTATAGATTCTTTTGCCATTTTTACTTGCCAAAATCCTGCTATTAAAACAAATTTTGAGAAATATCTACTTCCTTGTATTCTATTTATCCGTTCTTGTTTGTTAGGAATATTATAAGCATCCTCTAATGTGTTATCATTTAATATTTTATAGTTTATAACCATTCTAGACTTTCCTTTAACTTCTTTGGCATGATTTCTAACTATAAATATAGCAGATCTATGAGGGCTTCATCTTTCTCTTATTTCTCCTAGTTTTAATAACTCTTCTATGTGCATCTTAAATTCTTCTATATCTTTTATTGTAGCATCTATATAGCTTGTTTTGATTATATAATCTGGGTTTATTATGTTTATTTTACATTCAATAGAGTTTTTATACTAGTGTTTTATAGGTATTTCTCCAATAATATGGTTGTCTTATAATATTTGCACTATCCTTTCTATATCCGGACTTGGGGACGGATGTCCGACGTCAAGGCTTCATGGCGTCGGACGCCGCCTAACCCCAAATAGTAGCGTGCGCTTTCATGGAATGAGACAGCGACCACTATTTGCATGCATGCAAATGACATCAGCGCTGACATCAGCGAAAATATTCCTTTTGGTTTCATTTTCGACGGCTATAGATTTTGACTGGTTGCTCCAATGCACGAACCGTTTGCACCACTGCGTTCCTTGCATTTTTACAAACAAAACAAGACCAGTGTTGATATATAAAAAGTTATTGAAACAATTTGTTATCCTAATGGAACAATTAATTTAGCCTGTTGAAACAATATGGCTAGTCTGCTGAAACAATTAATTTTACCTAGTGGACGCACAACCAAGTGAAACAATTTGTTTATCCTATTGAAACAATATATATAGTCTGTTGAAACAATTGGTTTAGCCTGTTGGAACAATATATATAGCTTGTTGAAATAACTAGTTTAGCCTGTTGGAACAATATGTCTAGTATGTTGAAACAATTAGTTTAGCCTGTTGGAACATTATATCTAGTCTGTTAAAACAATTGGTTTAGCCTATTGGAACAATATTTTTGTCCTTTTAAAACAATTAGATTAGCCTACTGAAACAACTAGTTTAGCCTATTGAAACAATTTATTTATGTTGTTGAAGCAATTTGTACATTCTATTGGAACAATGTGTCTGGTATGTTGATACGAAAAGTTAGCTTCTCGCACACACTCATACACACACGCACACACACATATCTGTATGTATACATACATACATATGAGAAAACTACCGTGTTCCTAATTACACATAGCCCTCCGGTGTACCCAATTTCTAACGGCGACACGTGTCATCTCCATCTCTTCCTCCGTCTGCGCGTGCGCACAGAAAGATGCCCTTTCCATCCTCATGTACGTGCATGCAACCATTAGAAAAGATGTGTTTTTGTTTCATTTTTCGCTCGCCGTTTTTGTCTGAAAGCTCCGTTCGACGAACCGTTTTCACATTCATGTTCCTGACATTTTTACGCACAAAACTAGACCGGCCACGCCATATAAATTCTCTTTTTAAATGCTTGACTATAGTATATATCAGACCTTGACTACAGTATATATCAGATCTTGACTACACTATATGAATAGCTTGATTACATTGCATTATGGACGTAAAACTAGATTATAGCCTAGTGAAATATCTTATAAACATATTTTGACCACTTTTTACCGTGTAGTAAACCTAGGTACATGACTCTACTACATTATATGACACAAATTTACTATACTACTGGATGTAAATAGTATAATTTCAACAAAAGTACACATATATTCTTTATGACTTTATGTGGTGTAGTAAAGTCATGTACATAACTTTAATTGCAACATGCGAAGCCACTTTACTACATTGCATACACTAATAATGAAGGATGTCACACTAATTTACTTTCGTTGTAGTCAAGCATTATATTGAGATATTTTGACTACTTAGTGTGTATCATTTGACTACATTGTACTCAGTGTGACACTGTGTAGTCAATATGCCTTAACATTTGATTACACTGTACTAGGTGTGTCGACGGTTGAGATATCGATCTCAAGTCAACTAAGGTTCTTGAAAAAGGGGAGATAGGAGACACGCGAATGTAACAAACAAAGAACCAACGAGTGAGGAGACATGAGTTTTTATCCCGTTCAGCCTCTGGGAGATAATGACCCTCACGCCCGGCCTTTCTTTATATCAAAGAGGATTACAAAGAGGGAAACTCGACGAGCTTAACAGGTCTCGGCAAGCAGTATGCAGGAATACAAAGATGCTTAGCTGATATTCGATGACTAGGTGTCCTCTACACCTGTAGGGGCTTCGTTTATATAGTGCTGGGTAAACCGACCAACCAAGGGATAATCGGGCCGGGCTAACTACGAGATCGTAACGAACTCATACATGCCAAACACATCCCGAGGTAGATAAGGAAAACTCCAAGTCTTGGGGATCACGACTCCTATTCCAATCCAGGAAACCAACGTCCGGGTCTTCACGTAGCCGTGCAGAACTCTTGTTCAAGTCGGACTCAAACAGGAATCCGAAGCCGTTACGCACCGTGCCAGCCAGGAAGCTGTTCGGCAGGATGCACAGGGGCCTGATAGAACCTTCCAGGGAGCCAGGCCCTAGGAGGCTGTTAGGTTGGGCCGTCAGGGAGTGGGCCATGGCAATAGGCCGTGATTTTATCCCCGACAGCTAGCCCCCGAGACTCAAGTGGAATAACTCACTAGAGTGGGGTCTTCCTCTTGAGACTCCAAGTCAAGAAGAGGGAAATTTTGCTGCTACAAGGATGTGCAACAAACGACCGAGCAGGTTATGGTTCTCCCGAACAGGATTTGTCCAGGATCGAACAAACCCGATCGGTACTGAGCAACTCTGTTGCGTCGAACAGGAAACAACATCTATCCGAGCAGAGCACCCAGTCCTCAGGGCGGTCGCTGGAAAAAAAAAATAGCCGTTGGCAGATCTTTAACGGTAACTTAGCTGCGCAGTGAAAACAGATGATCGTTTTTACTTAGCCGTTGCAGTAAAAACTAGCCGTGGTGAAAATCCGTTGCAGAGCTGCTCGTCTGGTACTATAAAAGCACCCAAGCCGCCCACGGCTTGCCACTTCCGCTCTCACGCCTTTCCTTCCCAAGCCCTAATTCCAACCGGCCAAGATCAAGCGATAAACTCCACCTCAAATCTGTTCGTCCAGCCCTAGGAACCGCTATGGCCAAATTCTCAGGCACTAGCTTGACCGAGGAAGACTTGAAGATTTGGGAGGAGGAAGGCCACATCGACACCGGCGGTGGAGGTCGCCTGGGAGGAGGAACACGGAACCGCCGAGGACGAAGTTCGCCCACTTGAAAGCGATTCGACTGATTGGGTTGAGGTCTCCCGAAAGCGACTTCGTGGAGGCCTTTCTCAACATCAGCGGGTTGAAGGTCGCAAATCTGAACCCCAACTTGATCCTCCAGATGGCTGTCTTCGCACACCTGTGCGAGGGCTACTTTGGAGTAGATCCATCGGTGGGCCTGTTCCTTCACTATTACACAGTGACGAGGAGCAGCTCCGCCGCTTCGGCGCTTGGGTGCTACTACCTCAAGCTCCGGGCCACCGCCGACGGCGTCCCATACCCTCGTCCACCACTGCTCGACTCGATGGGGCCGTGGTGGATGAGGTGGTTCCACACCAGAAGGAGCGGCGACAGTAAGCTCGTCTTCACCGGACAGGCTCCAGCGAAGGGAACCCCAATGCCGCGGCCGGAGCTGTCCGACAAGGATTGGTACCTGACGCGGAAGATCGCCTCCCTCGTGGGCCTCAGGCTCATGGGCAGGGAGATCATCCGAGACTTCACAGCGAACAGGATCTGTCCGCTGCGGAGGAGAACCTACCCCTTGTACAAGATAGAAGGATGGGAAGACATCACCAGGGAGAGCACGGGTAAGTGCCTTTAAGACTCAACCTTTACTTAGCAATTTCATCCGAACAGGAACTGACGACTCCTTCTGCTCGGGCAGTGCAACCGACCGACGCATGGGTGACTGAGCAGGTCGACGCCATGCTGAAGGCTGCCAAGAGGGACGGTGAGGTCACCGGCGAGGTGGCCTACACGCGTTCAGCAGAACGTGCTCGTCCGCATGCATTTGGTAAGTTACTCAAATCCCCGTTTGCGTCGCTAGACTTGCACTATTGTAAAATGCTAACATTCACTTCCCAAACAAGCAGGAGGACCAGCTGATCCTTGGAGGGATCGTGGAGGAGCTCTCCGAGACGGAGGGAGCGAGGAAGGGCAAGGCCAAGATGGCCGAGAAGCCCAAGGTGGCCGCAGCGCCGACGCGGAGCTCACCGCGCCGCAGCGGCCGCCAACCATCCCAAAAGCCCCCGTGGCGAAGAAGCGCCCCGGGCAACTTATGCGTGAGCTCGGCCAGCCGAGGGGAGAACGCCCAAGTCCATCCCTCCTCGCCGAGCAAAGCGACGAAGAGGTACGGAACCTGTCCCTTTGGCTAAAGCGCTTCACACAAACTCATTCGGGCCGTGTGGAACGGCTGCAACAGATCGCCGAGCAAAGGAGGCTCGAGGAGGAGGTAGCGCGCAAGGAAAAACTTCTTACGTTGCGCCAAAAGAGCGCTCATTTCAGCCAGGAGCTGAGCCTGTCGCCGCAAGCTTCCGGAGGACAAGGCAAGGAAGCCAAGGAGCCCCCGAGCAAGAGGCGCAAGAAGATCAAGCCCTCCACGGCAGGTAATTAACGATGAGACTGCCCTCTTTTCATTACAGCAAACCGTATAGGGATTAAGACATCTCTTTATCATCAGCTGCCCCAAAGGAGATCGCCACCGATGACGTGGACGCAGCGGTCGAGCGGTCCTTGCTATCCGAGCACTTGCACGGTGCCTCGCGGGCAACGAGGCCGCCGCCTCGAAGGATAAGCGGCGTGGGCGTCTTTGCCGCGGGCTCCAGCGACCAACTCGACGCGCTGAAGAGCGCGGTTGAGCGACTGGAAGCAGAAGAAGCGGCGCACGACGCCTCGAAGAGCGGAGCTAAGGTGTTGGCTCTGCCGGCTGCCCAAGGCGGGACCAAGCAGACGGTCCTGCCTGGCACTTCGTCGTAGGGGGAGATCATCCCTGTGGCGACGGCAATCCCTGGCGAGCAGGGAGAAGTCCCTGTCACCGGGGAGCGAGAAGAAGGCCGCGGACAGGGAGATCAAGTTGCCTTGTCCGTAATCCCACCGACGTCCCCAGTCAGAGAGGCGCCGATCTTGCCCGAAGCTGCTCGGGCGGAGGAAGAGGAGGAGGAGCAAGGGCTTGAGGGCGAGGAAGCCTCACCCGTCGCCACTGCCCCTGCGCGGAAGCGCTCCCGCAAGGCGCGGCGAAGGAGACACCGCGCTGCAGCAGCCCCGAGCATCCAGGACTTCACAAGCCACGGGCTCGGGCAGCGCCTACGCATGAACTTGAAGAGTAGGCTTCGAGAGGTAAACATTAAGTAGGAACTTGCCCGTTAAAGTTACCATCGACTTAACCTAACAGATTCGTTCTTCTCTCACTTAGGTCGTGCGGGTCACCATGGCGGACTTCAAGGAAGGCGTCGCCATCGAGCGCAGGGCTGTCATGGGAGCCTTCAGCGGGCAGCGCCACATGACATGGCTCGAGGACGAGCTCATGGCCGCGAGCGAAAGCCGGAACCGCTACGCGGCGGAGGTGAAGGAGCTCAAGGCTCAGTTGACCGGTAAGAGGGATCCGTCTTCGCGGCTCTATCCGGGAGGAGCCGGGGAGCCTCGCGAGCTGGCCGCAAGGGCGCAAGCCACGGAAGAGAGGGCCAGAGAGCTGGCCGAGCGGCTCGAGGCCGCCGAGAAGCGCCTAAGTCAGAGAGATTATCTGATCGAGGATCTGCGGGCCAAGACCAAAGAGGCCGAAGCTGCTCGCGCAGAGGCCAAGGAGCAGGCCGAAGAGGTCGAAGTCCTTCGCGCGGAGGCCAAGGAGCAGGCCAGGCTCAGCAAGGAGGAAACCGAGCGTCTCCGAGCTGAAACCAGAGAAGAGATCAAAGGCCAGGGGGAAGTCTTGCACCTCAAGTTAGTGGTTGAGGAGCTAAAGGAGCAGCTTGCTTGTAAGTAACAGTAGGGCTGAAACCCGAAAGGGACTTTGTACCTGTAAATTTTGCTAATGCAATAAAGACTTACCTTTTCCCTGCAAAAGAGAGCAGCAAAAAGATAAGAACGATCAGGGAACTAAGAGCAAAGGCAACACAGCGCTAGAGAGTTTTCGAAAAAACGGTAGAGCGCTTAGCCTAACTCCCAGCCCCCGTTATGCATCTGCTCGAAAACCTGAGTTTGCGAACTCGAACAGGTGCACAAGAGAAAGAGCGACACCCTAGCCCCCGGTACGGACGATGCTCGAAGACCTAAATTTGCGAATTCGAGCACGTGCGTAGAGAGATAGAGCGACACCCGCATCCTAATCGGCTCATTCCATGAACTGCTCGTCGACGTAAGTTAGGCGATTTAGAGGGTAACCGAACAAGGAAATTGCCTCTGACGCGGGGGGCTAACGAGAGCAGGATTTGTCAAGTGGTTGTGCCGTGAGCGGTAAGTGCCTTTACTGCGGAGGGCTTATAAGAGCAGACTTAGCCGCGAGGCGAAAAGCTGTTTTACGCAACCCTGAGTTTAGGAACTCGCTGAAACTAGATACGGGCAGGGAAACCCTGAAGATCGCGGAGCCAAGAGTTCGCAAGACCGGGCAGCCATCAAGTGTTACCAGAGAGGAGATAGTCTGAGAAAACAAGAAGTGAAAAGGGCCGCAGGGGGCCGCGAAAATTTACTGTTTATTGGATTGAACTTTATATGACAGCCCGAGAGACGAACTAAGGCGCGAGGTTTGACAAAAAGCGCGAAGCTAAACAGGAAGATCTACACAAAGAACTTACGAAGCTGGTCGATGTTCCAAGTGCTAGTCAGCTCTCTCCCGTCCTCCATTGCCAGCGTAAATTTCGAGCGAAAGCAAGAGAAACGACCGTGAACGGGCCCTTCCAACGGGGAGTTAACTTGTTGGCATTGGACAGGTTCTAGACACGGCGCAGAACGAGGTCGTCCACCTTCAAAGCCCTTGGTCGAACTGATTTGGCAGCGTGCCGGCGAAGATCTTGCTGGTAGCGCGCCATTCTGACTTGTGCCCGTTCGCATGTGCCTTTGAGGAGATCGAGTTCAAGTAAGCTCTCTTGCTCGTCGTCAACCAAGTTGACCGAGCTCGTGCGAGGCGAGCCGAGTACGACTTTGGCGGGCAAGATGGCTTCTGCACTGTAGACCAATTGGAAAGGAGTTTCCCCGGTGGCCCGGCTGGCCGTGGTGCGAAGTGCCCGGAGGACGGAAGGAACTTCGTTGACCCAGGCTTTGTTGTGCTCGCGGAGTGCCGCGAACACGCGCCGTTTAATACCCTGGACAATCTGTTCGTTAGCTCGCTCGACTGCTCCATTGCTCTGTGGATATGCCACAGAGGCGAAGCAGACCTTGGTTCCCAGCTGTTTGCAGTATTCCTAAAATAGCTCGCTTCTGAACTAGGGACCATTATCGGTGATCAGCTTGTGGGGGATCCCGAAGCGCGTGATCACATTGCATTTGAAGAAGCGTACAGCCGATTTGGCGTGAAGAGAAGACACAGACTCTGCCTCAATCCACTTTGTAAAAGTGTCGATGGCAACGAGCAAGTGTATGTAACCCTTATACCCCTTAGGGAACGGGCCGAGCAGATCCAGACCCCATGTGGAGAAAGGCCAAGATGGGGGGATCGTTTGGAGCTCTTGGACGGGCTTATGTGCCTTCCAGGCGTGAAATTGGCAAGCCTTGCACTTAGTCACTGCATCCCGGGCATCTTGTAACGCTGTAGGCCAACAGTAACCCATGCGAAACGCTTTGCCGACCAGAGTCCAGAAGGAGGCGTGATTGCCACAGGCACCCTCGTGTATGTCCCTAAGAAGGAACACACCCTCCTGTTGAGAGATGCACCTAGAGAGGACTCCTAGCACACCTTGGCGGTAAAGGATGCCGTCCACAAGTTTGTATGGACTAGTACACCTTATAAGCCGAGAATGCTCGGCTTCGTCGTCAGGTAGGGTCCCATCTGTAAGGTACCAGACAAATGGCGTTGTCCAGTCCGCAGCCTGCTCGATAACGGAGACAACACCACCTGTCTCTTTGGCCTCGTCCGAAGACGTGATAGAGGGCTTGTAAAGGTGCTTGACGAGCACCCCTGCCGGAGCAGGTTCGCGTGAGGATCCATACTTGGACAGCTGGTCGGCCAAGAAGTTGTCCTTCCTGGGCCCGAAGAGCACGTTGAAAAATCGAAAGTGCCGCTCCAACTTCCTCACTTCAACCAGGTAGCGCACCATTGAGTCATCGCAGCTGGGCATCCGCAGTCGCGTCGACCAGCTGGTTTATGCGAGGCAGAGGAAAATTGTTCTTAGAACAAGCAGCGTTCAAATCTGTGTGATGGACACACATCCTCCACTTGTCGCCTTTCTTCTTTACAATGACAGGGTTGGCCAGCCACTCGGTGTGATCAACCTCGCGGATGAAGCAAGAATGAGCGACTTGCCAAGTCGATCCTTGATGATCCCCGCTGAAGTCCAAAGCGTCGAAGCTTCGGCGAACAGGCTTTTTGTCCGGCCGGACTGCCAGTTTGTGCTCGATAACCTCCCTTGGGACCCCGGGCATGTCAGACGGCTCCCAGGCAAACACGTCTGCATTAACTCGGAGGAAGGAAATGAGCTCGCTTTTCTATTTGGGGTCCAGATTGGCCCCCAAATGCACTGTCTTGGAAGAGTCATCAAGAGACAGCGGAACTTCTTTGGTCTCTCCCCCTGGCTGGACAGAAACCTTGGGACGGGCAGACTTGGTCTGTGGAACGTCGGGACCATGCGGTGGAAGCTGGTCAACCAGGGCGAGGGACTGCTCGTCGCAATCTAGAGCAGCTTTGTAGTTACCCTTGACTGTGATCACACCGTTAGGACCCGGTATCTTCACGCAATGGTATGCATGGTGGGACACGGCCATGAACTTGCCAAGAGATGGCCGGCCCAAGATCGCGTTGTAAGCAGATGGGAAGTCAACCACGTCAAACGTGATCAACTCTGTCCGAAAGTTGCTTGGGCTGCCGAAGGTCACGGGCAGAACAATCTGCCCCAACGGCTTAACAGCTTCTCCCGGCACGATTCCATAGAAGGGCATCGCGACCTCTTTGAGCTTGGAGCGAGGAATCTGCATCTCGTCCAAGACTTTGGCTGAAAGCAAATCCAGCGTACTCCCGTCGTCGATCAGGACACGGCCAACTCTAGCGTTGCTGATGGTCGGAGCGACCACCAGTGGGAGCCGCTGAGGCTTGGTCATCCCAGTGGGGGCAATCCTCCTGAGAGAAGGAGATGGAAACCTCGGTCCACTTCATCGATTCAGGCTGAGGCTTGCCCTTTTCAACGTTGTGGACTTCCCGAGCAGCTTTCTTGAGGCTGCGCCGAGAGGGGTAAGCCGAGGAGCCGCCGAAGATGACGGCGATATGGTTCACGGGCTCCTGATATTCATCATCATCGTCCCAATCACCATCGTCGGTTTGGCGCTTGGCCTTGCCGGTATCACCTTTTTCGGGCAGGGTGGGCATTGGGCCCTTGCCGTTGTAGAAATCCTCGAGCTTTGCAGCCCAGATTCTGCAATGGCGTGTGTCATGCCCGTAGTTCTGGTGGAACTTGCAGTATCGGTCACTGAGACTTTTCTTGCCTTGATTGCCTCCTCCCTTGTAGTTATTATTGGGCTTCTTCTGCCCGTCTTTGGGAGGAGATGTGCGATCTATACCGGCAACGGTGTTGTTCGCATCACCCTTATTCTTCTTCTTCTGGGACTTCTTGTCACCAGGAATGTTGCTGCTCTTCTTCTTTTCCTCCACACCAGGCTGGGCGGGCAGCTCGCCCTTGTCAAATGCCTTCTTATACTGAACGCATTCTGCCGCATTGGCATAGCGATCAGCCACCTTGAATAGGTCGTTGGCGGTCTAGGTCTCGTTGATCTCAAGATCCCGGGTGAGCCGCTCGTCGCGGACTCCGTTTTTGAAGGCGCGGACAACAGATTCGTCCGAGATGTTCGGGATCGTGTTGCGAATCTTGATAAAACGCTTCACGAATTGCGGAGGGTCTCCCCGTTCATCTGGATCATCTGGTGCAGATCATCCTCCTTGCCCAGACGTATGTAACAGCATTGGAAATTAGCGATCAGAGCGTCACAAAGTTGGTCCCTCGAGCTGATGGAACCTTCCTACTGGTTGAACAGCCACGTCCGAGCAGCACCCTCAAGGACAGTCGGAAGATAATTTGCCATGACTAGCTCGTCACCTCCGGCTACCATGATGGCCGTAGCATAGATGGAAAGGAACTCCTCTGAGTTTTGAGTCCCATTGTACCTCTCCATGTGACCGGGCTTGAACTTGGAGGGCCACCTGACAGCGCGAAGCTCGTCAGAGAAAGCCTTATAGCCCAAGGCATATGACCGACCACCTTCTCCCGCAGAACCTAGTCTCGAGAAGACGTTGGTCCTGTTGCGCAGAGGAACTCTAGTTGAGCGGAAGGACTCTGCCTGGAGGAACTCCCTCTGTGATAATCCTCCACGCTCCTTCCTCGTGGTCGCTACGATGCGCTCCTCACGAGGGGATCGTCCGTGATCGTCGCGCGCACGCTTGCCCCTGTGGTCGCTATGACAACGGGGACTTGGCGAGCGACGGCGACCAAGGGTAGCTTGTTCGCAGACAGTGGTTCTTCGACGGTGACGAAGGTCACGCGATCGATCGGAACGTTCGCTGTCCGAGTCCACCCGAACAGGCTGACCGCGCTGTCCGGATGAGGTGTTGACTTCACCTATGGATTTGAGGCCTTCGGCCAATCGCTCAAGGTAAGAAGCAACAGCGTCGCCCATAAGGGCGAGGTTGTCCTGGTTGGCGGATCTGATCACCGTCGCGAGAACTGGCCGTTCCGGCTCGCTCAAGGGTCTGGGATCCCTGAGGCATCCGCGTCTTGCCCGACCGGAGTCCGGTTGCGCGGGGATTCATCCCGGACAAGTGGAGCTTTTGCCGGGGGATCTGGTGTAGGTACGCGAGGCGGGTCGCGTCGCTGACGCTTGCGCTGATCGCGAATCTGCACCAGAGTTTGGTTGATGGATTCATCTAGACTGTGGCGAACAACATCTTGCTCGTGGGCAGCTGGTGTGGATCCATCTTGAAGCCGAGCAGAATTGATCCGCTCGATCTCTTCGGCTGCCGCGACCTGTGTAGGATCCTCTGAGGTTCCTGCACCGGCCATGTTGATACTGCGGTGGCCGTGCGTTGGTGCGCTGGACGGTGTCATCACTATGTCACCACAGGAGGAATCGACCGACATAGCCTTGGAATCCGAAAGATCTAAACCATCGTAAAGATCGTCAGTTCCGTATTCATCGTCGATGACGGGAGCTTGGTCTAAGACCATCTCTGGAGCGTATCCGGAGATTTCTGTCCCGGATATGGAAAGCGATCGAGATCGAACAGATCGATCCGATCTGACAGGGGACGAGACGTCCTGTCCTTCTGAGTCGTAGTCCTCAGGAAGAGATCCCTGGTCGCTGATGGAGTTCGACATGCTCGATCTACTATTTCCCCACGGACGGCGCCAACTGTCGACGGTTGAGATATCGATCTCAAGTCAACTAAGGTTCTTGAAAAAGGGGAGATAGGAGACACGCCGAACAGAACGAACAGCAACCAACGAGCAACAGGGAGACAGGAGTTTTTATCCTGGTTCAGGCCTCTCGGGAGAGATAACAGCCCTATGTCCAGCCTTTCTTTATATCAAAGAGGATTACAAAGAGGGAAACTCGACGAGATTAACAGGTCTCGGCAAGCAGTATACAGGAATACAAAGATGCTTAGCTGATATTCGATGACTAGGTGCCCTCTACACCTGTAGGGGCTTCGTTTATATAGTGATCGGTAAACCGACCTACCAAGGGATAATCAAGCAGGGCTAACTACGAGATCGTAACGAACTCATACATGCCAAACACATCCCGAGGTAGATAAGAAAAACTCCAAGTCTTGGGGATCACGACTCCTATTCCAATCCGGGAAACCAACGTCCGGGTCTTCACGTAGCCGTGCAGAAATCTTGTTCGAGTCGGACTCAAACAGGAATCCTAGGCCATTACGCACCGTGCCAGCCAGGAAGCTGTTCGGCAGGATGCATAGGGGCCTGATAGAACCTTCCAGGGAGCCAGGCCCTAGGAGGCTGTTCGGTTGGGCCGTCAGGGAGTGGGCCATGGCAATGGGCCGTGATTTTATCCCCGACAAGGTGTACTTGTAGTCAAACGTTGTATCGAGATATTTAATTACTTAGTGTGTATCTTAACTACCCTGTGCTCGGGGTGTCATTGTATAGTCAATGTATCTTATCATTTGACTATACTATACTAGGTGTATTAGTAGTCAAACATTGTACCGAGATGTATGACTGCTTAGTATAGATCATTTGACTACACTGTACTAAATGGACTTGTAGTCAAACATTTGTAATAAGATACTTGACTACTCACTGTGAACCATTTGACTACTGTACTAAACAACTTGACTACATTGTGTATTTTGTTTTTCTTTCATGTATGAATGCTTGTACAGTAGTAAAATCATGCACCGAACTTTTAAACAATGCATTAAACTACTTGACTACATGGTACAAAGAGAAATTACATTGTTTAGTGCTGACACCATGCAAACATGCATGTACAGTAAGAAATATCTTGAACCGAACAGCCATACAATGCATCATGCTACTTGACTACACAATATAAATGATTTGACTACATGTATATGAGGACATGATTACACCTGACGTACGTACAGAAACTTTGCTACTGTACATAACAAAAAATAAAATAAAATTTTTATATAGCAAGTGTGGTCTAGTTTTGTTCAAAAAAATGTCAGAAACGCGTCGGTGAAATTCGTTCGGCGATTGAAGGTGTCAATCAAACAATATAGAGAAAAAAGTGAACAAAAAAAGGTGGTTGGAGGTCACGTCATGCATGGGTGCAGGGAGAATTAGCGTGCGTGCGCAAGGGGGTGGGAAAACGCGGGACACGTGTCGCTCAATAAAATAGGGTACATGGAAGTTTTGTGCATACCTACATACACAGAGTGGTACTATAAATATATATATATATATATATATATATATATATATATATATATATATCTAAATCCAGTGACCCATAAAGATATGATATCACTACATCCATCAACTGCATTTCCAAATTAAAATTTACTTCCAGAAGAGTATGTCCCATCATAATTGATATCGGGTTGCTGTGTAAACCCATATGCTACGAGCCTCGCTTTATATCTCACCACTTGGTTGTTTTCATTCCTTTTATGAATGAAAACCCATTTGTTTCCTACAGGAAAAACTTTAGGAGGTGTTGGTATCATAGGACCAAAAACCTTTCTTTTATTTAGCGAGCTCAATTCTGCTTCAATTGACTCCATCCACTTGACCAATTTGAGCGCTTCTGGCACTCAGCCATGGACTTGGGTTCAGGGTCCAGCTGAAGGGTTTTAGCAATATTGGAAGCAAAATAAATGTCGACAACTGTAGCATTTTTTTTATAATTATACTGAATTAATACAATGGATTGAGATCTCTTCATTTATATCTTCTAACTCCTTGTTATTTGCGAAAACAAAATTCAAGTGTTCTGATGTCCCAACATTTATGTTTGTGTGCATATTTTTGTTGGGATCCTTAACTTTAGGTCGAGTTACAACTGCTGGATGTATTATCTTTTCAGGTTGAATATCATTTACTGACTTTGGTGGTAAACCTGTAAAGGATTTTTGTTTCTGTGAGCGCTTTTTTCAGAATTAAATCCCTTACAACCGGAGTTCTCCCCCCTCTTGTTTACATCAGGGGTAAGAGTGGTTTTTTAGGTACCCCCACTGTGTTCGATGCATTAGCTGCAGGTATATGCGACTTAATCACACCCTTATGGCCAGTAAATGCATCTGACAGAATATTTACAATATATTGCAAATTTATAATCTTATGAACTTCCAGTTCAGATTTATTAGTACGTGGATCTAGAGATTGAATGCCCACGGCATCCCAATTTTTTTTTTGTCATTCTTTGTGGTACTTATTATCGCCCATAATGTTGGAAAATTATCTTCATCAAAGATATAATCAGCGTACCTAGCTATAAACAGATCCCCTGTTAGTGGCTCTAGATATTTCATAATTAACGGAGAATCATACCCCACATAGATCCCCAACTTCTGGTGAATACCCATTTGAGTACGTTGAGGTGGTGAGATTGGTACATACACAACACAACTGAATTTTCAGAGATGGGAAGTACTTGTTTCATTTCCACGTACCATTTGTAATGGGGAAGTTGTATGATATGCAGTTGGTCTGATTTGGATCAATGCGGCAGCATGTAAGATTGCTTGGCCCCAACAATTGGTTGGTAGTTTACAGTTCTGTAAAAGAGGCCTAGCAATGAGCTTAATACTTTTTATCAAAGATTCAGCTAAACCATTTTGTGCGTGGACGTATGGTACAGAATGCTCCACATTAATGCCCAGAGCCCTGCAATAATTATTAAATGCTTTTGAGGTAAACTTAGCAGTATTATCCAAACGAATGCTTTTGATCTTTTTGTCAGGAAAGTTGGCCCTTTTTGTCAGCATGGTTTCTTTTAGACAACAAAGATACATGGCACCACCTTGTAATGCATCAATGAGTACAATAAAATAGCGAAATGGCCCTGATAAGGGTTGTATAGGTCCACATATATCACCCTGAATTCTTTCTAAGATATTTAGTGATTCGCTTTTCACTTTAAGGTATGATGGCCTTAAAATTAATTTCCTTTTTGCACAAGCAATGCACACAAAATCTTCAGGTTTCGGAAAATCAGAACCTTTGATATTATCGCCAATAGAACTTTGTACGATTTTATGCGTCATACCCAAACCTGGATGATAAAGACGGTCATACCAAATCTTGAACTTGTCAAGATTTTAAATATAGTTTTTAACGCAACATATGGTTCGAGTTTGAGATGCGTGTAGTACAAATCTGATGAAAAAGAAGTAAGCTTTTCAACCATTTGTTTTTTGCATCCTTGAATTTTATTTAAGAGTAGAAATTCTTTTCCACTCTCAATACTAGTCTCCACATGAAAACCATTGGCGCGAATATCTTTAATACTTAATAGGGTACGTTTAGATTTAGGATACAAAAGTGCATCCTCAATTATCATTTCGATACCCATAGGGAGTACAACTATGGTTCTTTTAGAACCAATAATAAATGCATTGCTTCCGGCGATGGTCAGAATATTTCCTTTTCTTTTAGTAAGAGTTTGAAAATATTTTGTTTCCCTTTATATAGTATTAGTGGTACAACTATCCACGAGACAAAGCTCTTTCTCCATCTGATCTTCGTATAATAATCTATAACATACGATAGACAAGACATTAATTCTACAGAAATTAATATAAATAAAACATATCTATTACATAGACAATACATATATTGTTTCACATAAACGGTAGATGCTCTATATGAGCAAAGTTTTTTCAGGAACTTAAACTTTTACATATTAGGTAGTTATACAGGAACTTAAACTACTTATTACATAGTAGGTAGGATGATACATAAATTTGGTAACGGGACACTATATAGTGTCACCAAACAGATCTTGAGACTGGAATTCCACGATCATGTTGATGGTATCAATAATACCATCGGTATTAATAATACAATTCTTCTCATTAGAACTTGGAAGAGGATTTGTTATTCCAACACTTGTAGTCGCTTCAGGCGTTGTAGCAAAGTGAGCTTCAGGCTTCCCTTCACGTGGTCTTTTGCCTTTCGCAATGGATTTAATATATAATTCAACCAAATGCTTATGAGTGCGACATTTGCGAGACCGATGTCCCTTGGTACCACACCAAAAGGAAATTAGATCTTTTTTGCCCTGACCCTTTTTAGAAAAAGAATCATTTTTATCCATTCTATTATTTTGACGTCCCTTGTTTTTCTTCCATTTCCCTTTATGTTTAAAATGACCATTGTCTTTCCTTTAAGTATTTGCATGTGCTTCAGGCACAAGCATTGAACTAGTCGGACGATTGTTATGATTTTTCATAAGCAACTCATTATGTTTTTCTACTTGGAGCAAAGTATAAATTAACTCAGAGTATTTTTCATAGTTATGCTGACGATACTGCTGCTACAGTACCAACATAGAGGGATGGAAAATATATAAGGTTTTGTATAAATTAACTCAGAGTATTTTTCATAGTTATGCTGACGATACTGCTGCTACAGTATCAACATAGAGGGATGGAAAATATATAAGGTTTTGTCAATTTTCTCTGCATCAGTAA
This sequence comes from Raddia guianensis, assembly GCA_036346415.1. Taxonomy (NCBI): domain Eukaryota; kingdom Viridiplantae; phylum Streptophyta; class Magnoliopsida; order Poales; family Poaceae; genus Raddia; species Raddia guianensis. The sequence goes on along the minus strand of CM070543.1, from coordinate 23,213,953 downwards.
TCTCTTTATTACAAAATTTCAATTTAGAGATTATCTTATGTAATGCAGAGTTATACACAGCTACAGATTTGAAATCTTGGAACCATAAAAGGCTCCATTCGCTTTGTGCTTCGGGTAATATAAATGATCGTTGTTGATCATCTCTCCTCCAGAGAATTCCAAAGCACTGAGGGGGTCTTCTTCCATCATATATTCAGATTTTAGGTTAGGATGAATATGATGGCTTAGGTATTGTAATGCTGCAAATTTGTAGTGTGTCGGAATGACTGGTGCGTTCTCAACATGAGCTTCTATATTAGCACCAATATTACGGGTGGCGAAATTAATCTTAACATCCATTGACCATGTTAGGTAATTACTACCATCGATGTTAAGTTCGGCAAATTCTTTATTGTTTAAATCAACCATCTCCTACATGTAAATCATGTATTGTCATTAATTTTCTTTAAGAAAATTAAATAGCATGCCTTCGGGGAATAAAAAATAGTATGTCAAAATGACTATACATAAAGAAAATGCCTTTTTTAGATATTATAATTTGACATATTAAAATCTTCGGGAAATTAATATATCAACCTTAATTCATATAGATCATATATTGTCTTCGGCACAATTTTAATGAACATAAACAATATTTTACTGTTTTTGGATATTTTATATAATATATTTTCAGGGTATATTATAAATTATATAGTTTTAATGTTTACCGGAAATTATATGGGGATTGTTTTGCGCATAGGGGCTTTTTAAAAAATGCCACATCTTCTTATCGTGCCTCGCTCAGGGGTCGACGTTTCGTTTCTCCGTTCGGCTCAACAAACAGTAAGACCATGGGCCATGGTCATGCCCTCGCTTCATTGCCGTGGGCCATGGCGAGCCTCCCTTCCCACCGCTACCGCGTTTCGAGGCCGCGCCACCATCCCATGGTGGCCGACGTTCCTTGGCAGCGCCGCCATCATTGTTCGAGCCATGGCAGCGCCGCCTCATTGTTTTGAGCCATGGCGCACCACCCTCTTTGCCGGCGCCCTCCCCGCAGTTGTCCTCGTCGGGTAATGTAACAATTTTTTAGAAAACCTCTTGTAGACGAAACAATCCCTATCTGATCTACACGGGGCAAAAATAGCGAGGCACACCAACTTTGGGCAAAGAAATCAAGACACATCACTTTGCGGAAAAATCCAATTTCCTCTCGTGGATGGCCATTGATAGCGTCGCTGTCCTTCGGCCGCTGCCGCCCGTGGCCTGGTTCCAGGGCGGGTTCGCCGCCTCCAGCGTCCAGCGCGGGCGTGGGCGTGACGCCTCCGGTGTCGCCGTGGTCGGCCTCCAGCACAAGCGCGTCGTCGCTGTCCTTCGGCCGTCATCGCGTGGGCCTGGTTCCAGTGCGTGCGCGCCGCCTGCGGCCTTCAGTGCGTGCGTGCCGTCGTTGCCGCAGCCCTGTCAGTCGCCACCGACTCTTGCTGCTCCCTTCTTGCCCCTTCCCCCTCCCCTTCTTTCTTTTTCATTCAATGGAGTCCGCTCCCCTCACCGGAGCCTGGTAAGGGTACGGAGTCGGCGGCCTCGATGGGAAATCAGGAGGGGAGGAAAGTTCCATGGGGTTTTATTCCGGGTAGCGAGGAACTGCAGGTTCCGCTCGATATACAGGAGTTGCCGGCGGTGGAAGGTGAGGTAGTGCAGCGGGAGGAGTTGGTGCCGGCGTCCAGAGGCGGAAACGATGGTCGGCCGGAGGCAGTGGCGGCGGCAAGGGCCTTTTGGGCACCCACGGCCGCTGCGACTGCCACGGACCTTTTGGGCACCTCATCACCGACCTCGTTGCCGTCTTCGGAGTACAACAGACAACCATCCAAGGACGGCGCTGGAAGTAGCCATTCCGGCGAGGGTTCCAGGAAAACCTTGCCGGAGCAACCAGACGGCCAGCGTTGGCATAGATGCGATGGTGCCATGGGAACGATGGACGACCCCGTATCTCCCTCCCTGGTATGCCATTTTCTCAGTAAAAATAGAGAGATTTCTTTTCCTACCTTCTCAGGGCAGAGGCGAGGTGGTTGATAACGTGTTTTAAGTTAAAAATGATGTTCTTTATTGATTGATCGAACAGATTTTATAGTGAGGAGTTGAACTCCTTTTATACAAGGTGAAGCAACACGTTTTTTTGCCCAGGAACGCGTCACTTTGCCCACGGTCGCGCCCGTTGTTTTGCGTTGCGATGGTTTGGGATGAGGCACGCGGCGCGCCTTCTCCTATTTTCCCGTGAGACGAACGACTCCCCCTCTATCTTTCTTGTGCGTCAGACGGAGAGAGAAAGAGGTTTTTTCTTTTTAACCATTTTCTTAATTATTCCTTAATTAATGATTAAGGATAACTAATGGTAACACCCTCGATGGAACGGATGGTGTAATTTGAGTAACGTGAAAGGCCACAGTAACAAGATTTACATAGCTTTGTAATATAGGTACATGGATATACTACAATTTTAAAATTTTGGGCTTTAAAAATAGTATAAATTTGAGAAGAAACAATAAGATTTTAAAAAACGACTATAACATCTAACCATTTAATTAGTAATATAAAATATAATTTCAGCTATAGAAAAATATTCAGAATGTAAGCTGAAGAGAAACAGCAGAACATGAGGGAGAGAAGGAAAATAGAGATGGGAGCAAATCATCAGAAAACTTGAGGAAGCTAGCGGGGCATAAGAGTTCAATAATGATTACATCTTTCCAATGGTATCCGGTCGATTTCCCATTTTTTAAAATAGCATATCTATTAAGTGCTAACTTTTTACGGTGATGTGTATCTATTAACCCAATGATTTAGTTCATAATCATCAGTAGTTATATCTAACAATGCAGTGACAGTTTTTTATATTGTAGCAAGGGAATATGAACGATGAATAAAACGGTTAGGACTGATTTTCATTCTGAAACAAGCTAATAAATACTACAGCAATGGAAATGCAACGCATTGCTCTCTGATCCTCTCATTTGTCCATGCTTAGGGTGTGTTTGATTCGTAGCCCTGGATAGCCATGCCAATTTAATGATCATGCCAGTCCAAGGCATGCCAATTTTTTTGTAAAAATTAAGGTGTTTGGTTCGTAGCCAAATAAAAATGACCAATAAGAAATTAAAAATTCTAAAAAACTTCTAAAAATAAAAAAGTATTTAAAATGGGTTCCTTATATAGATTTTAGATGAATTATAAAATTTGTTTCATACGATTTGGACACCGTATGAAATTTACATAAAATTGTGAAGCTTTAAAGTGAACTGCACACTCTAGGACAGCTTGGGCAGCCAATCAGAAGGCCATGCAAGTGGAGCCTGGTCATTTTTCTTAGCATCGCAGCCGCGCCAAAGCATTGGCGGATGATTTCTTTGCCAGCGCCAACAAGCTTGTTCACGTTCATTCGCTCGTTAATAGTTGGCAACAAACCAAATGACCGCTAATTTCAAAGGCACGTCAAAATTTTGGCACGGCAAGTGAAGGTAGCAAACCAAACACCATATAACATAAAGATTACAAAGCAACGCCTCCACAACTATACAAACAAACCATGCAATGAGCCCAGGATTTGATCTATTATAAGTTTCTATACCATACTCAGCTTTGCCTTTGCGTCATTATAATTATCATGCTGAATCGCTGCAATGCTTATATAAGCCGCAGGAATCTGCCAACAAATGGAGATGGTCCGTCGCAGCGGCTCCTATCTTTCTTTTAAAGGAGCCTCCTTTTAAAATCAACAAAACATTTTGGTTATCCTTCGGTTAATTTTAAGCGTGGGACAACGTTCATTGCTTGCAGTTCCTGGAGGGGAAAAAAAAAAGAAGATAAGAAAACACAATATCATTATATTAAGTTAGCTTGAATTAAGCTGCAAGTTGAAAGGAGCTATCCCCCTTCTACAGTACCTGCAACAAAAGCTTGCAAGCATATGGCATCCTCATCTTGGCCATATTTTCTCCATTTTTGCACATTGAACAGTATGAAGCCTTCAGTTTATGGTTGTAATAGCCCAACAAACCACATTTTCTGCAAACCTAGAGAAAACATCAACAACCAAAAAATAAGGTGAGGCCACCAGATTTCTCAACAAAACAAAATGATATTTAGATGTTTCTTGCTGACTGGCCAACTCAACTAATGGCAGAAAAAAATAAAAAAAACAAATGCCACGTAGCACTCCGCGATGCGCCTCTCGCCTACATACCACCCCACGAAGCTCCCTCCCCCAACAGCACTGTTAAGTTCCTCCGTTAGCCCATATAATACTACACTATTGGATCTGAAAATCAAAGGCCCAGATTAAATACCCATCTCTCACCGTTCTCTCCCAACCACGGTTACAAAAACCAGCGGTTAACCGTGGCTAACCGCGTCTCCCCAAGGGCCTGGTTTGGTAAACCGGCGGTTTAGGGGTTTGGCAAAAATTCGTTTAAATAATTTTTAAATCTAAAATATACATAAAATTTCTAAAAATACTATTAATCATTCTAAGCATTTTGGCTTAAACAAAATTTTAAAATTCAAATTTTTAATGTATATTTTAAAGATTTTATCAACTTTCACCGATTTTCATCAATTTTTTTCAGCCGTGAAAAACCGCCGATCAACAGCCAAAACCGCCCAAAAAACCGAAAAGACATAGTTTTGAATTTAGGGCAAAAACCAGCTCAAAACCGCAGTTAACCGTGGTTAACCGGCTTCGTGCCATTGCCAGCTTGGAGCACTCCCATGATTTTGTGAAACCTGCTCCCAACTCTAACTGTTTCTCTCCCCTCTGTCTCTCCCAACGAGCCGCCACCGCCAACCAACTCCGGCTGATTAGGCCGATTGATTATGGGCCAGTTGCTATGGATATGAATAGCTAAATCTCCCCTTTACACTTGATATTTGCTTGTTGAGCCTTTGTATTGAGCTGGTGGGTCAAGATCCGAATTTGCACGGTTACGAATATTCGGATCCAAAGCAAAACTATCCATTTTCGACAGGTTCCGGTTTCAGATCCTAAAAAATTCGATCAAATAGGCTCCAAAATCAGATCCGACCAATTTGGACTGGGAAGATCCGGATTAGTTTTCATCCCTAGCAGGGGCGGAGCGACAAACTTGGCGGTGGCATCCACGCGGGGCGACAACCGAATCCAAGTGGTAGGGGTGATGCTAGGGACGAGTTTGTTGGTGTCCATGGCAACGGAACTTAGCGGCACCTATAGTGGCGAATCCGAGCGCCGGGGGCTTCCAGCAAAAGGGGAGAGAGAGATGGGAGGCCTGAAGAAGAGGAAGCTCCTAGTGAAATTTCGGTCGCCGGTGAGAGAAGGGGAAAGATGGAAAAATGATAGAGGAGATGGAAAAGGTAGTGGAGTGCTATATGGGCTAACGGAGGAACTAAACAGTGCTGCTGGGGCGAGGGAGCTTCGTGGGGTGGTATGTAGGCGAGGGGCGAATCGCAGAGTGATAATCTATCTATAAGATTATTTGCTGTAAGGTTTGTTTGACCACTCAACCATGAGCATCGATTGGGCAACAAGCGCAGGCAGATTTTCCAGCCATATACGGATACATTGATACTACAACAGAAACTATGCTCTTTGCCTGGTGGCAGAGTACGGAAAGAATCATGAATCATTAAAAGATTACCTGCACTTGATATGGATCACTGGATAGTAGTAGACGCTCAAAGATTAGCATGCTAGCACCATAAGCAATTAAACAGTCACGCTCCATCTCACCAAGACGAAGGCCTGTACGAACACATTAAAGACGAATAACTAGTCTGAAGAGTGCTAGGCTCTGTAATAAAAAATTGCATCATAAACGGAAGACGTAAAAACCTCCATCACGACTTCGCCCTTCAGTAGGTTGCCTGGTGAGCGTTACTCGCGGTCCAGTAGCTCGAGCATGCATTTTATCAAGAACCTAGAAAATCCATATGTAAGCAGATATTTACATAATCATACAAAAAAATAAAAATTGAAATCTCTTGCATGCTGAATAGACCGTCATGAGCCCATAAGCTTGATGAACTGGGAAATACAAAGCAAGAATGTATTTGTGAACTAAGAAATTTAGAGAACAACAGTTAAGCAATAGTTCCTTTACACCTATATGTTGCACAATATCAAAGTTAATAAGCTAAGATTAATGAACAAACAGTTCAAATCAATGAGACCACTCTTCTATTTGCAGGTCAGTTGGCAAATTCTGTTGATGAGAAATGTTTAATAATTAAACCACTGTACCTTTTTTATAAATTGTTTATATCACACAGATAACGATGTAGGCATGTAGCTCTTTATTTTCTTGAGATTTGTAGCACGCATTACATGGAAACCAGTAAAAAGCATATCAAATGTTTCACACGATCATACCACTACATCTTATAACTCAAGAGTGTTGGCCTACTCACTATGTTATTACATTAGCTTTAGTGCTTGTATATGTTGCACGCTAACAGCAATTTTAGTGTATCTATTAATTGTATACTTTTTTTTTCAAGTGCGACCTCTTGCTACACATCTCTTAACAACATATAGGTATATTTGTCATATTAATCATTTCATAATTACTACAGCCAAAGCATGAATGATGCATATTGCATAGCCTTGGTTAAGGCCAAGTGAAAAAGAAATTAAACAAACAAAACAATGCCTACCATGTGCTTCAATTTCTGGTAGTAAATAGGCCCCATGAATACATATGCCTCAAGGGGATGACCCAAAATGCCTGAAATGGAAAATTAATCAGCAGCCAGGAACCCAGGCAGGCTTAGATGGGTGTACACCCGCACCATGAAGATTGAACATTATCCCAAAATTAAGAGAATACAAGTTTGGGTATGATTTGCATTATCAAAATTGTTGTGGCCAGTGAAGTCTCCCTGGCAGTGAGCGCTGGGGCCGCATATGACACAGTGATAGACTAAACCCCTTCTTTATTGCTTGATTAATCTGATTAGAAAAACAGGACAGCCTCCAATCTAACCGAGAAAATAGTAGATTTAACCAACCTAATAATTGTCTAATGGTATAACCAAATAATTCTAGATTACTAACTAATCCAGCGTTGGTTACTGTTGGCGTGTATGAACAGTATATGCGAACGGTATTTTGGGTGCACCTAGCCCTAACATGCCCTTTTGGGTTCACCTGCTCATAACAACTTGCCCTGGTACCTCAAATCACACAGACATGACGTTTTGGGATATTGTAAATTGGATAGATGAAAACAACATAGGCAGATTCGTCTTGGAAAACAATTTATTGGGTTTTATAAATATATAAATAATACAAAAGGTGAAAGTTATGTGTGCAAGTTATGTATGTAAAGCCAAAACTATGTGTTTTTCTTACTAGATGGACCATGTTTGGCAATGGAATATTTTCATAGTTTCTAGACAAAATCATGGTTTATGAGATTACCACGCCTTTCAATTCGATGGGGTGTTTGGGTAACCAAAAGAACTCCGTATTCAAAACTTTGAGTTGGTAGAAACTATGTTTTTTTTTTTGGTTGTATTTGAAACTCCACTCCAAGATAGAGTTTCCACGCGTTGGCTCTCACTAGCTCTTGTGTTTGGTCAAGTTTGTCATACTAAAAATCATGCATCCAAAACAAGTGATAGTTCCGATGAATACCAGAGTACAATGGAATTTGATGAAACCATCGTTTTCATATGTACGCAATTGCAAAACCATGGTTTGTCAAAGCCATTTACTCAAATAGGCCTAGAGTACGTAACAATATAGACATTCCTGGTAAAAAGCTGCCAGTTATTCTAGAAAAGGGTGATGATTGGTTTGACTGAAAACGACAGGAACCTGTTGGTTAAGTTGATTCTGGCCATGTTTGTTTCAGATTAATGTTGAGTTGCGTTTTACTGTAGCAAATTTGTGATCCACTCAAAATACGTTTTAAAAAATTCAAAAAATTATGAAAAAAATATTTTGCAAACTCTAAGAAGAACTATTTAAAACCCCCCAAAAATAACTAAAAAATATTACAACATTTGGCCTATACAAAAATAACAAATTTTCATTTACCTTAATTTAATTTAATCTGAAACAAACAAGGCCTCTATAATAGCTAGCCCCATTCTTTTTTGCAATTGAAATTTAAGTTTATAATTATATACTATACAAACAATTGAAAATTTGTAATTTTCCCACTAGCTGAAAGTAAATTGAATGAAGCTCTCATCCGAATATATTTGCATACTAGCCGCAACACCATGGTTTTCAAATTTGGTGGAATCTAATCGATACAAACTTGGAATAACATTAAAATTTAAATGTTTAGAAGCAAAGAGTAATTTGATATTGATAATGCACCTGAGTACAAAAAATCCTTTCCATTATAGCTGAAGCCGTGCTTGACTAGAGTATCGCTGGTATGCAAAGAACAATGTTAAAGAACGATTGAAAAAAAAAATTATAGTACTACCATGATGGAAGCGTACCCTATGTCTTTAACATGATCAGCATTACCACTTGATTCACCAAATGCACTGCCATAATGGAATCGACCACATGATACACCAGCCTTTCCCCCAAGAAGCTCAATCATTTTACCAATTGTCATACGACTGGTGAGCAAAACAAGAGTCAGCCAGACCAGAAAAACACTACACAAATTATTACACACCGAGAAACACAACAAATTTAGATAACTAAGATGATCAATAAATCAAAATTTAATCCTGCGACAGTTATTTAGATGCATATAGTGTACACATAGTACAAACATCTGTCAAAACACCCCTCTTCATGTGAACTCCAAGAAAAGCACCAACTTTAAGAAAAATCCCAAAGATATTTGTAGATGCGAAGGAAGCATTATGTAGCTATGTAAGATTTCAATATCAAATTGATTGCATTTGGAAGATAAAATAATTAATGAAAAAGGGATAATTCATTAAATGCCCCCAAATTAGAGAGCCCATTTAACATTTGCCACCATTTTGAGTGTAATACATTTTATGCCTTAGAAGTTCACCAAATGATCAACTTGTGTTTCCACCTAATGAAAAAGGGATATAGAGTTTGTGGGTATCAACTGGAAGGCTGGAATGGCCTTTTTGGACAGTACCAAGTATCTTAGTGTCACAATCACAACTCAGAAGATATGATTGCTGACCAATTCGTATAGATTTAGGTGGCACAAAAGGGCACCCAGGTTTGCTGCTCCCACCACGATGACGTCAATGAGCTCATCAGCGGAGCACATGTGGAGGGGTGTTGTGACACCGTGAGACGAGTCTGTGATTGATGCCGCGGGCCATTAAGAGGATTTGTCCAAAGATGACGAGGTGGCGCCTCAGGCAACCGAGAGAGGACATTGTCTTAAGCTCCGAGGATGGTGGTGGAACGCTAGCTATATGCTTGACACATGCAAGTCGAACGTTGTTTTCGGGGAGCTGGGCAGAAGGAAAAGAGGCTCCTAGCTAAAGTTGTCTCGCCGCTTCCACTCCAAGATATCCTGCCTCTTTGCGTCACCTTGGGAAACAAAGATGGAGGAGCAAGAGTCTAAAGATGCGCGGCTCCTGCACACTCACTTATGACGCTTCATCGATGCTGTGAGCCCGAAGCCTAGGAGACAATTGCGGACGATGGTGCTATGGTGGACTGGTGGCAAGAGCCAGGGTGGCGCAGGCTCCACATCGTTGAGAGACTATGTAGTTTGGCGGCGAGCGCTATCGCATAGTGGGTGGTGGAGATTGGGCTGGAAGCGGGGTCATCCAAGGGTAGCGTCGATAGTTGGTGCCACCAACAGATTTGCCATGGAGGCTGACATGGAGCAGGGAGCAGCGGCTGTGCGGGGATCCACAAGCGACGGCGAGGAGGGCGTAGGTGGAGGGAAGAACGAAGGCCAGGGACAGGTGCTGGCGTCTTTGTCAAAGGATGGAGGCACTGACAACCAGAGCTGCAAACAACATAGAGCTGATGACGGGGATCTAGCCCGCAAGTCCGCGACAACACTGCTTTGGTCAATGACAAAAGGCAGCAACAACACTACGCTGGGAGCCAAAGAAGGAAGAGGGAGAAAGGAAAGAGGTGGTTCCACCAGTGGGATGCATCGGTGATGACCGCGCTCGTCGACAATGAACCTAGCAATGGACTACAGTGGAAGGAAAACCCTGAAGGTCCTTCGAGTGCATGTGGTCTGATACCATGACAATTATATAGCTTGAATTGATTATGGGCCCAAGTAGGCTAGATATACATGTATAGGAGAGAGAAAAAAAGCAGCTATAGTAATTCAGTTCACTAATAACACATCACAAGCCTTTGCTGAAAAAATACCACATCACAAGCAGCTATAGTAATTCAGTTCACTTATAAGAAATTTAAGCTTAAAGGGTCCCAGTCCTATAGGAGTAACTTCCCAACTTACAAATCTCAATATGAAAAGTGCCTCACGTTTAGAACTTTAGATACGGAACCACAATCATGAAACGTTTCCATACAAAAAAAGGGTAACCAAAAAATGGTGTTTAAAATTTAGCTGTTTATCTGGTTAATATGACATGAAGTTCTAAACACAACATATCATGATAAATTTCAGGACTCCACTAAACATATTAGCCAGACTGGGGCAGAGTTGAAAACGCAGTACCTAAAAGACAACTATTATATGCGATGACAAAGTTTAGCCCAAAAAAAATTGCAATGGAAGTTACTGAAGGAAGTAACTGCTTATTAGAGGTGGCTAAATAAGCCACAGCAAGTTGCACCAACCAGGCTGACCCAGTTCGCTTCACCGAAATGAACTTGGACCAAGACCTCAGCCTGCCAGGCCGACCCAGTTCAGTTGGTCTAGTGACAAGCTGGCCTGTCACGCTCTGGCCCTGTTCGGTTCGCTACTGTTACATGCATATTTAATTAAAAATATATGCTTATTTGTTTATTATATTATGATCTATAATTTATTTTTCATTTTATATCACATTTATTAAATATAATCATTTCTCAATTTTCATATATTTTTGGGCAAACAAAGGTGAGCCCATTTATAACCGTGTCGGCCGGTTCGGTTAGGTTCACTGTACGAACTGCTTGGGCCAAGGCCATAACCCATTGGCCTGTTATGCCCAGTTTGTATAGAAAATCAGGCCAACGGTGCCCAAATCAGGCCAAGTTCGTTCGTTGGCCACCTCTCTACTGTTTATAGATAGATTAAGAGAGAGTAGCTAGGCTGAAAAATCAACAAAAATAAATATAGAATATAACCAAAGGCAATACCTTGGAAATCCATGGGGATTCATAATCAAATCAGGACATATTCCTCTCTCAGAGAAAGGAAGGTCCTCCTGCTGAACAATGGTGCCACAAACACCTTTTTGTCCATGTCTGCTACTAAATTTGTCACCAACCTGAATCACAAACAGGAATGCAACATTTCAAATTCATGATTCTGCAAATAAAATCAACAGAATTCAGCAAATAAGACATACCTCTGGTCTCCTAGTGTGACGTATAATACACTTAATTATTAATTTGTCGTTTGTATCCGAACAAAGTAGTACACGATCTACGACAGTAGTCTCACCATCAACACCTTTGTAGGTAGCAGGTGAGTCCTTATAGTCCCTGTATGAACAATTTTAAAGCAATATAGCACATAAAATATTCTTTTCACAGTAATTATTTTGAACCAAAATTTGAAAGATAGAACATAAATAAATCACATAAACATAAGCATACCCACCTGTCTGTTAACGGAGCACTAGAACCTTCTGTGGTGACCTTGGGAGTTTGCTTGTTCACATAGATATCATGATTGCGGATTATTTGACCTGGTGCAGCCAGTCCATCTTCATCCAATGGCTGTAAAAAAGAGTTTTGTTGTATTCAGGGTGAATTTAAAGATGAAATCAAGCAATAAACCAGCAATCTGGAAACATATTTAGGTCCTATAAAAATTAGTCCAGAGAAAAACAGTGTTTAAATGAAACTAGATATTGGAATTTAAAACTCCAAAATTTAATATGGAAAAACCAAGTGTCAAAGGTTGCAACACAAACAATGTCATTTCATAAAGCAGTCACATACAAGCACAAAATAAAATAAAATAAAAAATCAAAATGATTTCAACAGATGGATCTGAGACTCGATTTCTTTTTTGAAATAAGAAGAGCAAAGGGTAAATTTAGATGGTTTTGGAATGAGGGTAAATTTTCTCCAAGCTTGAGCTAATGATTATTGGGAAAATTTTCCAACTCAATTCACCTCCTTTCTGTATTTTTCTGAAAGTGGACAGATGGTTTCTTCCCATAAATTTTGCTTTCTCTCTTTTCCGAAAATTCATATATGTCCTTTTTTTCTCACTTCCAAAATGTGTTAGTTTTTTAAAAAAAACTTCAGATTAGGATAATAAGCCAACATACTAAAATATGAAGGGTTTTAAAATGTAATATTAGAAAAATGTCTAGGACAAGCACTTTTATACCCGCATGTTCTGCTTTAACAGAACACCATCCTTATCTCTTTGTGGTTTAACAATCCTGTCTGAGACACCATCTGCATATTTCTCCTTTATTGCGGTGTACCTGTAAGATGAGAACTAAAGTTACATCTTTAAAAATTAAAACAAAAACATTGATGGCACGCACCCCGAGCACTTCAATTAGTAAATAAAATACCATTGATAACCGACAATAAACATTACTTTTTCATTGCTATGCAGCGACCAAAACCTCGATCAAGGGATGATTTGTTCATTACAATTGCATCTTCAATATCATATCCACTATAACCCATGACAGCAACAGTTGCATTCTGCCCAGCCCCAAGCTTATCATACCCCACCTGAAAATAACTGCGATAAAATTTCCAGCACATCAAATCTTGTGCGGGCGTGCGGGTGCGCCCACACATGTGTGTATGAGAGAGAGACGAACCAACTCGATTGTTTTTGTTGTAAGCAGGGGACGTTGCGCGTACACTAATAAATAGAGTAGAGAATCTGCTCGGAACAACTACAGCACATGACAAAGATATGTTATTCACCTTATTAAGGGAAGAAGCTATTACAAGGAAGATCATACAGATAGAGAATGAAAAGAACTATTTGTTATTATCGTTGTGAACAGTAGTTCCAGCACCTATCCTGTGCTGGCTGGGGCCTACATGCACATAACACTATTAAAATCAGATATGATGCAGAAGGAATGAATTATATCTATGCACATGGATGTATGTTTTGAATGGCCTGACAGTTACGTAGCATTCATGTGAACGCAAAATGTAGCATTGTGGTATTTAGCATAAAGAGATGGATCTCTTTCTTGCCTGGTTATACGCAATATTTCCCATCGCTTGCTTACCCATTGCACACTGCAAACAAGGAATTTCCAACAAAAGATGATCACAGAATCATTGAGACGTGTATCAATAATCTGCATCCTTACCTGGTAAGTGTTGCGTGGAGATTGATTGTGATGTGGATAAGGAATCAGCCCAGCTACAACTCCTAAGATACTTAATGGTTCTATTTCGATATGTGTGATGCTGCCTCTTTGGACATCATCTTGATCCTCATGCTCGTATAGTGCAATCTATTTCAATCATCTTAAACACATTATCACAGTAGACATAAACCATGCAAATAAATACAAAAAAATCATGATATACCAATGCATTGTTCTCTTCATTGACATCAAGATATTCAATTAACCCATCACGCAGAAAATCATCGAATGAACGAATACCATCCTAAAAAGGCAAAATCAGTTGTGAGATGGAAAACAGCCAAACGGCATTAGATGAAAAAATCATGGGTGCAAAATTGCTAACCCTCAGTTCTTTCATGTGACGCTCTTTGACCCTTGATACACCCTTATCAGCAATTATAAGCGGGCGACAAACACGGCCACCATCAGAGGCTATATGAATGCAATGCTAGAAAGACAGATACAAGTTTAGTATCTCTAAGTCAACACATTAAAACAACAGATGCAAGCACAGTTAACCGCCAAACAAATGAAACCACCACACTCAAAGTGTCCCCCTCAAGGTATGTTCTTTATACTAATTAATTTTTTTTTTGTAATGTGCATCTGCAGAAAGAGCGCCATAGTGACATACCTAAATTATCAGACTGAGCAAACAACCAGTGTCAGCTTCATGAGAGCAATGTAAATCACAAGATCCAGGGAGACACGTCCAGGATCATACAATACAATAAAGAAGGCCAGTCCAACTATATTTCCTTTTGTAGTTAAAATAATTAGCACAACAATACGTGCCGAAGAAGATATCAACAAAATGTTGGATGTGAAATGGAAGTATTATGGGGTAAACAGGATTCAACAAAGGCAGCACATTCATAATATGTCACATGCCTGATCACGTCATCACCATGAAATGAACATAAATGGGAAATCACCACCAAGCCACCACCAAGCACCAACACAAGCGATGTACTTCACATTTCATTATAAGTCGGATCTTTTTTTATCAAGTTGCTGTGAATTATACATCTTTAGGGTCTAATGGTCTACTGTTGTGTTTGGCCAAAATCCTTGTGCAGCAATTCATTCCTTCGCAGTTCGCACATAAGTCAGCACTACCAGGCTTCAAGTGATAAAATGCTGATTAATACTAGTATACGATTCTAGATAGTATGATGATATGCTAAGATTTATTGTAAGCTAGTAATAATCAAGAAAGAAAAGAAAGAATACCTGCTTCTCATTTACAAAAATGCTTACAAACTCCCCAATTTTTCCTGATCTACGTAGTTTTCTCATAGCATTAGCAAATCTCTGGAAATCATCATGGACATGTTAATAAAAAACAGCAAGGAAAATAAGTTAACACGTATGTAAGGCATAGCATGAATATGACCTGAGGCTGCCGGTGTTTCCCCAGTATTAGTCCATTGAACATGACCAAAAATGAACCTGGTGCGTGAATTTCTTCTCCAGACAGGAGTGTTAAATCTTCCACACCCAGACTATAACACTGTGGTAAAGAATGGTAAATAAACAACTGATATGAGTTTGTGCATAAATTGTTGAATTTGATTATATATCAACAAGGTGGGTGTAAGAAAATCAAGTAGCCATAAACACATAAATAATATTGAAACAGCTTGCATCACAAACCAATCGAGGATAGGTAAGCACACCAAGTTGAGTATTAAGTGATTAAGTACCAGTTTGAGGCTGTTGTGCTGCGCCTTTGTTTTATAATCTAGAAGGCTACAGGAACTTATTGCAGTACAACTTTTCTGTTATTGCTCCAAAAAAGATTCCTACTGTTAATAGTAGATTGTATAGGGTTTATTTGCTTTTTCCCTTGTGCCTTGTACATTGTATATTTGGCCCTTTGGTCCAAAGGAATACATGGAGCTGCCACTTTTACAAGGTATCAGAGCAAGGAAACCCACTCTCCTGCAGCCCCCCGCCGCCGGTCTCCTCACCGGCGGTGCCACCGCCGCCGCCGGTGAGCCCCCGCCGGTGACGCCACTTCTCACCTTCCTCTCCTCCCTCTTCTCATCCCGATTCGAGCTGTTCCATCCTCGATCTGCTGCCGGAGCTACAGATCCGCCGCTGCCATGTGGACGACGAGCTCCACCGTCATCTCGGTCCGCCGCCGCCACGGTCTCCTTGCAGGCCGTCGTCCAGGCTCCCGTCTCCGGGGCCTTCTTTGCCTGAAGCAGCGGCGACCGCTCTCCAGCGACCAGTACCTACTCCTCCCAAGTACAAATGGCGACTTCTCCAGCTGCTCCTCGCCCGGCTGGTTCCATACATCTACCTCAGGTGGTCTTCGATGGAAGCAACTACCGGTCGTGGGCTCCGATGCAGCGGATCTGTCTGGACAATCACCGCCTTTGGGGCCACCTCACTGGGACCACTCCGCATCCTCCTACTTCGACCACACCATCTGAGCCTCAGCCAGCTACCGATGGTACACCGATCTCCGCTACAGCCAAGGATAATTATGATAAAGCTGTGTAGCAGTATGTAGTAGACGTCGAACTTTGGAGGCCTGGCAGGCGAATGAGGCTCATGCTGTTGCTATGCTCGTAGGCAGCATGAAGGTGGATTGGATCTCGTAGGTCTGCCCTCTTCTTGTGAGATGTGGATGCATGTCCAGTCCCTCTATGAGCCGCAGTGATGTGCTCTACACCTCCCTGTTGGACCTTGCTCGCTTGCTCAGCAAGACAGCATCGTGGATGACTTCTATTATTAGATCATTAGCAGGATAGGACACGATCCAGACTATTATCGTACCTGTGGTTGCTATCTTCTACGTCAGGTTGCTGAGTGACGCTGTCGCCTCTTCGAGTTCCTTCGGCACCTTCGACCTGAATTTGAGAAGCTTCGGGCTTAGCTCCTGGCTCGCTCACCCCAGCCTCCTTTAGTTGAGGCTCTCACCCTGGCCAGAGCAGAGAAGACTTCCCTTCGTAGTGGTCTCTCGTCCTCACCGTCCATGGTCCATCCTCACTGCTCCCTCTGCTTCGGCTGCGCTAGTCTCTACTACACCCTCGGCTGGCACTACCCCTACTTCCTCGACACCTGCAGGATCAGCTGCTGCCACTGCTCGTTCTCTGCCAGCTGCCCTGCACTACAACTACTGCAAGCGGTCTAGCCACACCATTGAGCGTTGCAGGCAGTGGCCTCAGAACCGCACGAGGGGCGCAAGTGGAGCCATAGGGTGCAGGCACTAGTATTACTGTTGCTCCTACTGGGGTGTGACCTTTCGCCGTCTGATTATGCTTGTCTGCTTCACGACATTAGTCAACGTCTCGAGAGTATAGAGCGCCGTGATGCTCGTTCAGCCTTAGCTCATGACACTCAGCCTCAGGTATACTGCAACCCTGGATACTCGACTCTGGGACTTCTTTCCACATGACCTCTGATCCTACTCACCTTGGCCTTTGAGCTCACCTGTTACTCCCGTGTCCATCAAGATAGCTGACGACGCACGTCTTCTTGTTGCTAGTCGGGGCACTCTTTATACATCATCCTTTTATGTTATATTCTCTTGATATGCAGCTTATTTTTGTCACACTTGACTCTGATCATTGTTCCATTTAGGATTGCACTACGGGGACACTACTTGGCGCTGGCCATTGGCTCCGTGACTCCCCGCGCCTTTGGGAGCTCGACTGGCTTCGTCTTACCTCCGCTTCCGCCTCCACCACCTCCAGCAGCCAGTCGTCTACTTCCACTGATGCCACTGCCTTCACCACCTCCGCCTCCACAACTTTTGCTCAGTGGCATCATCGGTTAGAGCACATGTGTGGGTCCCGTCTTTCTTTCTTAGTTAGTCGTGGTGTTCTTCGGAAGGTCTTTGGTGATCCCTCCCTGGCCGACTGTCTTGGTTGTAAGCTTGGCAAGCAGATACAACTTCCATATCCTCCTAGTGACTCTATGTCATCTTGACCTTTTGATTTAGTTCACTCTAATGTATGGAGCCCAACACCCTTCGTTTCGAAAGGGGGCACCGTTGGTATGTGATCTTTATTGATGATTATTCTCGATATACTTGGCTCTATCTTTTGACATCTTGTGTCTAGGTGTTGCCTGCTTACAAGGCCTTTTCTGCTATGATTTACACTCAGTTTGGTTACCCTGTTCGTGTTTTTCGTGCTGATTCTGCTGGCGAGTATTTGTCTGCGGCTCTTCCCTGATATCTTCTTGAGCAGGGCACTCTTCCACAATATTTCTGCACTTGTACCAATGCTCAGAATGGGGTTGCCGAGCACAAACAGCGTCACATCCTTGAGACAGCTCGTGCGATGATGCTTGCATCCCTTGTTCCTCCACACTTTTGGGGTGACGCTGTCTCCACGGCAGTCTATCTCATTAACCTGCAGCCCTCCGTTGCCCTTCGTAGTGCCACCTCCTTTGAGCGACTTTTTAGCTATTCTCCTCCATATAGTCATCTTCGCTCTTTTGGATGTTTTGTCTGTCCTTCAGCCCCGTGAGCGCATGAAGTTGATTGCTCAATCAGCCAAGTGTGTGTTTCTTGGTTACGACTCTGAGCGCAAAGGTGCTTATTGTTGGGATCCCGCTGCTCGTCGGATCAGGGTGTCTCATGACGTCATCTTTGATGTCTTGTTCCTACTTTACTCTAATCCGTCCTCCCATCCCCAGTCCTTTGCTGACTGACTCCCTCTCTTTCCTTACCCTACCAGATCCCATTTGTTCTCCACGCTCTCGTGTCCCACCACTTTTGTCGACCCCGCCACCACCTCTACCACTCCCTTTACCGACAATGACTTCCCCACCATCTCTGCCGACACCACCACCTCCACCACCTCCACCACCACCGCCGCGTTTCCCTTTTCTCCACCACATGTTCGTGTCCATTACTTTCATCATCCACCTCCTTCCAGCTCTCCCTCCATTCTAGGACCGGCTCCACTTTCGGTTCTTAGGTTTGCTCCTCACACTTCCACACCTTTGTCCCCGCCAGCCTCTTCTTCTGAGGCCTCTCCTTTTCCTGTCCTGGAGTCTCCCCCACCTCCACCTCAGCACGCTCTTCGTGATTAGCGCACGATTCCCCTTCCTGATCGCTATGGCTTTGCCGCTCAGCTACCTCTACTTCTTACCCACGGTTTTCAGCAGGAGTCTGGTGTTGACTTTGGGGAGACTTTGCTCCTGTTGCCTATCTCTCCCAGCGGAAATACATTCAAGACCTCCTTGATCGTGCTTGTCTCACTGATCATCGCACGGTTGACACTCTCATGGAGCTCCACCTTCAACTTCGTTCCACAAATGGTGTGCCTCTTGCCGATCCTACTCGCTATCGCCACCTAGTTGGGCGTTTCCTATGTTGTTCACATTCTGAGTCAGTTCATGTTTACTCCCACTCAGATACACTACAGTCACCTTCGTGTCCATACCTGCGTGGTACTATTGATCGCCGCCTGTTCTTCTCTTGCTCTAGCTCCTTGCAACTTCAGGCCGGCTAGCGATCTCTCTGATCGCAAGTCCCTCTCTACCTATTGCGTCTTTCTTGGCTCTTCCTTGATTGCCTAGAAGACCAAGAAGCAGCAGGCTGTTTCTCGCTCTAGTACTAAGGCTGAGTTGCGGGCGTTGGCTGTTGTAACAGCTGAGGTGACATGGCTGAGGTGGCTGTTGATAGATTTTGGGGCTACTATCTCCTCCCATACGATAGTACCCTCTGATAGCATTGACGCCATCAGTATTTCTCGTGATCTAGTGAAGCATGAGCTTATGAAGCATATTGGCGTTGATGCATCATATGTTCGATCCTAGGTGCAGTAGCAGGTGGTTGCTCTCGAGTTTGTGCCTTCAAAGCTTCAGTTGACAGATTTCTTCACCAAGGCGCAAACTAGAGCTATGCATGATTTCCATCTCTCCAAACTCAGTGCTGTGCATCCACCTTGAGTTAGGGGGTGTTAATAGTACATTGTATAGGGACTTATTTTCTTTTTCCCTTTGTGTCTTGTATATTGTATATTTGGCCCCTTTGGCCCCAAGGAATACATGGAGCTGCCACTTTTACACCTACAACTATTTGTATTTATTTTTTCAAAAAAAGTAGAAGTGTTTTTGAAAAGCAATTACAGCCTAGAGTTGAAATGTTGAAATAACTTGTTATAAGTTCCTGAGCGATGCAATACCACAGCATATACTGCAGCCAATTTCAAAACGGTATACAGTTAAGTGCACTGGGTAACAATTTAGGTGATTAAAGCTGAAAATACTAGAGTTATTACAAAATCTAAACACATTGAAGCATCACACACTATCTTCAATCAAATATGCATGAAAGGGAACACAAAAAAATTGTCATGATATCATCATTGTCTGAAAACAGTAGTAGCAGTAGGAAGTTGCTCGCAAGAACAGGCAGTGGCGACACGTGGTGCATGGCAGCAAGGATTTGCATGACGGGAGTCCTTGCAGGATGTGCAACAGGAATCCCTGTTGGCAACAGATGAGCAGCAGCAGGTTTGGTTGTTATTTTCAGATGTTCAGAAATTCATTTAAAATTTCAAATAAGATTAGGAGATTGAGTTTTGAGTAGGATAAGCAATAGAGTTTGGAATCAGTTTGAGATTAGGTTTCAGTTTTAGCTTAGCTGAGCCAGCTTCTTACAAGGATCTGGCCAGCAGTTAAATTAGGCAAGCAATCATCTTCTTGTTATCCCAGGCACCGGTGCAGTACCCTCTTGCTGCTACGTGCAACCAGATGGGCTGCCTACCTGCCTAGTATCTAAATGCAGCAGCCAGCCCAGCTTCCTTCCACCAGTAATAACTATAATCTTGGAGTCGAGGGCATAACAAAAAAATAAAAAAGAAAAACAGCTAAATAAAACAATAGCATGTTTTCAAATTACAATGGTGGACACATGAGAGGGTATCCCCAGTGCACACACCTAGAATTCTGATGGCATTTTTCAATGTGCATAAAGATGGGTGACTAAGATTTGACTCATGTTGGATGGAGTTGTATTCTCATGACACCACCAACAAACAAGAGGTTGAGTATGGGCTCATCAACAGTTCAATACACACATGGACATGATCACACAGAAAAGATACAAAGCATTACATAACAAAAGTTTACTGAATTAGGAGAAAACAAACCAGATTCATCAGTGGGCCCTCCTCTTGATCTGTTGTAACACGAGTCAACAAAGCTAAATTTTTAGTCAATCCGCAACCTTCCCCTTCAGGAGTATCACATGGACAAAGCATACCCCACTGTTACACATAAAAGAGAATTAATTAGTTGCATAGCACATAACATAAAAGGGTTAAGGTTTCTGGTTTTCACACATATTTGTTGTTTCTTTACAAATGTGAAACGCTGATATCACTTTCCCCTCACCTGACTAGGCTGCAAAGCACGTGGTCCACTTGTTTTCCTGGTCTTCTCAAATTGTGGTGTTATCCGTGTCATGTAGCCTAGTGATGCCATGTAGGATAACCTAGAAAGAACCTGCATAGAAGCAAATAAAATAAAATAAAATGTAGAGCAAATCAAAGGAAATAAAATATATCACTGGATACCTGTGTTACACCTTTTCTATGCATCTTAAATCGTTTAATATCCCAATTTCCTGTGGAAATAGCTCTCGCCAAACCAGAGGTTATAGTGTCCGGCTGTATCAACTACACAAAAAAGGAATATTATACCATGTCTGAACATATGGTTAAAGGTGATACAATATATTTTGTTCAGCCGCATGCCGGTATAAAGTGCTGAGCAATAATAAAAGGATAATGAAGGTCCCCTGTGCACTTTCATATCAGGACAAGCAACAGAGTGTGTGCGTTTTCAAGATCCAGACAAAACCTAATGCTAAAAAACACAACGATACAGAAAAAGAGATACTTCAAGGTAAGCATTAATTTTGCAAGGATTAAACTGAACAACCACACTACTAAGTATGAATGTGTGGCTTTGGTAAAGAGCAACCAGTAATGGAAATGAATAAGCTTTTGTTCCAAGTAACAACAATTAAGAGCAGACAATTAAGTTCTCATTGAAATGATAAAATATTCCACGTATCTGTTTGGCCAGAGTTGAGGAGCTTCAAATTTTCTAAAGAAAAGATACTTCCTTGCTTAGTCTGCTTACTATGTAACATATGCGAGCAACAACAGCTACATAATGTAAGGCAATAGGATAAGGAGCTTTATTCAATATAGGCCCAAATGGGCTGTCTTAACGACGATGCCACTAAGCAAAACTGGTGCAAGTGGTGGTGGTGGTGAAGGCAGTGGCATCAGACGCGACGATCAACTGGCTGAGATGTGGTGGAGCAACGCAAGGAAGGCGAAGCCAGTTAAGTTCCCATAGCCGTGGGGAGTCACGGGTGCGTCGGCCAGTACCAACTAGAGTCCCCGAACTGCGAGCCTGGATAAAACAAGAGTCAGGCTCGAGAGTGATGCTGAAATCAAGATCAGTAAGTTGGCCAGGAGATACAGTTGCATAGTGAGACAAGGCACATAAGAAACATAGGTAACACTAAAGGAGGATGTATATAGAGTGCCCTGGCCAGCAACCGAGAGGGAGGTGCCATCAACTGTTTTGACAAGCACGGGACAAGCTGGGGACTTTAGAGAGGTGAGGTGAGTGGAATCAGGAGTCATGTAAAAGGAGGCTCCAGACCAGATATCAGATACCTGATCCAGAAGAGGCAGACTGATTGACAGTGACAGAGAAGACCGTAGAAGACCTGAAGAGCTCGAGGCGCTCAACTCGCTGAACCAGAGCCTGAGCCCACTCAAGAACATGAGACTCAGAGCCTTGAGAGGGGCCGGGACCGCCGCTGCCAGCAGGGCTACCGGACTGCTGACGCTGCTGCCTCTCACGGAGTCCTGCACTGCTGGATCGTGTGCCCCCTCCGAAGGCAGTAGTTGCCGGAGCTGCGAGATCCCCCTGCAGCAGGTGTCGCTGCTATTGTCAGTGTAGAAGCAATGGGCACCACCCCCCTGCGGCTTGACCACGAACAGGAATAGGAGCGGGAGAAAGAAATGACGAAGTCACCAAAGGCATAGGCAGCTCAGGAGCACCCAGCACAGTAGCCGACGAGAAGAGAATGCCACGAAGGCGAGTCTCCTCGGCCCGGACCCGTTAGCCCTCGTGCAGGGTCGAAAGAGGCGAGCAGGCAAGGAGCTAAGCACGAAGGGGCTGGAACTCTGGGCGAAGACGGCTGAGAAACTGGAAGACCCGTGCACCTAGACGATGGTTCCGGAGACGAACACACTGCGTGCAGGTGACGCTAGGAGCCGGCTCTAGAGCGTCCAGCTAATGGTAAACATCGCCGAACCAATGGTGAAAGTCATCAATAGTAGAGTCCTGCTGCTAGAGTGTTTCGGCATCACACAAAAGAGAAGTGTAGAGTGCCTGACTACTAGGCTAGTATGTGGCCTGGACGTAGAGCCACATCGCCCGAGCAGACTCCAAGGAGACCACGTCAACAGCAAGATCAGGACGCATGATGCCGATGAGGACCTGAACAACACGATTCTGCAGCGTTGTACGTGCCGACAACGTCGTCGTAGGCCTCCTAAACAGTGGGCGCAACAGCAGCGCCATCCGCAGCGGGCTGAGAAGCAGAACCAGGGGCCGCATGTAGAGCTAGAGGATGTGGTGCCAGTGAAATGCCCCCCAAGCCCCTGACCGTTGAGGCAGACGCGAATGAGAGTAGACCAGTCACAGATATTTGACCCGTCGAACTGATGCCATGGCATAGCTATCGGGGACCCACGGAAGGAGATTGGTCTCTCTCCTAGCTTCCTCTCCTTCAGATCAACAGACTTCAGATCAACAGAAGATCAACAACAGCAGCCGGAGGGTGGCGCGTTGAAGATGTGCTGAAGGGTAGAGCCGGCCTGAGGAACGGGCAGCCGAAGCGCGAGGCGACGCGCCGAAGCGCGAGCCAGAGGCGAAAGGCGGCGCACGAGCCGGAGCGAGAGGCGGCGCATGACCCCAAGCGACAAGCGCCAAGAAGTCGCCGCCGCGGCAGAGGAATAGTGGCGGCGGCGACGGCTGAGGTGGGGAACCCTAATCTAGGCCTTGCTCTGATACCATGTAAGGCAATAGGGATAAGCAGCTTAATTAAATATGGGCCCAAATGGGTTGTCTTATACATGTATAAGGAGAGAGGGTAAAATATACAAAGAAGTCCCTATAAAGGGCAAGAAATACAAAGAGGACCTATTCTAACACATAAAATGGGATTACACATACACAGCCATCTAAAGAGAATAGTGTAACGAGAATTCATGTGCACCATCAAAGTGTGACATTACAAAAATTTTGTTCCAGTAAAATACAAAAAGAGGATTGAATGAACTTCCATAAATCTTCACTAATTTTCCATTACCTGGCTAAAATCTAGAGGGCTGGAATGTGCCTTGTCGCTATTTTTGTTCATACGTTCTACAGCTTGTGCATTCATTGTTTTGAACAAATCCTTCGGAAAGAAAAACTGTAAGAGACATAGTACGTAACATCTACTAGAATTGTAGAAAAAAAAATAAGGAGAACCTCAAAAAGCAGAGATATCAATTGACCAGACAGCTCCAGCCTCTTATTTCCTACATAATCCTGGAATAAATTTAAAAAACGTCAACAGGATGGAACAAATGTACATTTGTTATATCAGAAGATTCACACGTCTTAAATAAACTTGTAAAGATGCGCACGCACACACAGCCAATTTGCTACTACAGTCAGCATCCTAAACCATTGGCCAAAGACCCAAATTTTTTTGAGCAACTGTCAACAACCCAAATTGAAGATAAATGCTACCTGCTTCACAACTTCAGTTTAATATAACAGGAATTCTATAGACTACATCCAAACCATCAAATGGAGCATACTAGCTGAAGAGTGTCAATACTCACAGTTATAAACCTGCCATAAGATCTTAAAAAAATTGCATTTCATTGCATTTCAGCAATTTCTTAGGTTATTATGGATGTACACTGTGATAGAGCGCGAAAAAGAAAAATAAATCCAAAGGTAAATGAAACAAAAGGAATGTTTGGAGAACTTGTGGAAGGCAAATCATTGGACACGGCTATGGATGAGCAGGTGACAGGTGGACCAGGAAAATAAAAGGTTAACACGCCACAATTGAAATCATGAACAAAAACTAGCCAAATTGACTTATGCTTGCCTACAATAGGTGCAGTTTTGGCCTATAGCATTGAATAATGTCCCAAGGACAGGACAAGTTAATTTGTGAGAAGTAAACAAGTCTCGCTAATAAACTAGTCTAATTCACCAAACTGACTGTGACGGTACAAAGTGTACCTTAAAAGGAAACATATATGCAGCTAACAAATGCTAGGCAACTGACTTGTGAATTGTGGTTCTTGTAGAAAAGACTTGTAGTAAATAAGATGCTGTAATTAAAAAAGTCAAGTTAATTATTCTGTGGGCCCAGGCTATAATTGACATGTTTTATCTTTTATTTCTTAATAAGCATTAGTGATGACACACAAAAAAAACATAGCTCCGGTTGATGAAAAATTTTATGAGTAAATCACCAAAGTGATACGCTGATCAGTCTTGAACTTGCCTTATCATCAA
This sequence comes from Raddia guianensis, assembly GCA_036346415.1. Lineage (NCBI taxonomy): Eukaryota > Viridiplantae > Streptophyta > Magnoliopsida > Poales > Poaceae > Raddia > Raddia guianensis. The sequence goes on along the minus strand of CM070543.1, from coordinate 23,188,915 downwards.
AGGTGTCAGAATTCATGATTGCATCCATCATGCGCCTTAACATTATGGCAGTGTATATGCACTTTGGTCGGAAGTCTCCATTATTAACCTACAGAAGAGATTGACATGCATGTCAGGAAAAAAACTTTATGCAAAATGTAAGTAAATATAATTCTCACCGGCACATGGGCAATAAAAACGTCACGGAGAATTGATATTGACCGACCTTCCTGAAAGAGAAATGTCAAAACGCAGATAATTCACTGATGAAGGATCATTATTTGTGCCATTTTGATATCATATCTTAGACACATGTAGCGGAAGCAGTAACTTAAATGTGTGGCCAGATTGTGTTACAAATATGAGATGTATATTGATGTATAGGCCAAGGGCCTGTATATATGGAAAAATTGCCCTGGTGCCACAAAGAATCTGCTCTTTGCCAAAATACCATTATGTTATCTCAATAACAGGTAGGGTCTGATTCCACATGCCACTGAGACAATAATGGTATTTTGACAAAGTGCAAATTTTTTTATTGCTATAAAAGTAAGAACTATAAAGGGTATAGAGGAGAGCCCAACTCTATCCCGACAAGGATACGGACTCTAAATAGACACGGACTCTTAATATATCTCTAATTGTGTATAGCTGTTCTTTTTTTACTTGACCACAAACTATTGCACTACCTAAGCTACAAAGCAAGAGGCACTAGTACTACTAGCACTAGCAAAAAAACAAATGGCGACCAAGAGCACCTGACGACCCACTGGATCTTGAGCAGACAATGCCAGACATCGACATGAAAAGGCCCAACGACGGTGAAAGTCATGGTGGGTAGAGCCAGCTGCGTCGACGAGCAGCGAACGGCAGAAAAGACGACGAGTTGCGGCGCAAGAGACAAGCGATGATGGGCTAATGCCATGATGTGCACTGCTGGCAAGAGCCCACGAGCATTGCCTTTGCACCGGGTGCTTTCTTTGCAGTTTTTTTTATCATGAATTGAAGGAGTTTTTCTAGATGTCGGCATATTTTCACAACAGGGCTACATGCTCACAACAGGACTACAAGCTACAATGACTACAACAACATTAACAAGACCTAGACTTGGGTTTTTTTTTGGATTTTCTTTCAAATGCAATGCTATCGTATACGCCTTGCATTTGAGGGGATACTTTTCTTTTAGCCTATTATCTTTCAAATGCAATGCTATTGTATGCGCCTTGCATTTGAGGGAGGTGTTAGAGATATATTAGGAATTTAGGATATATAAGTCTATGTCTATCAAGACTTAGTGTCCTTAAAGGGATAAAGTTTTTGCCTTGTACGGTTCTCCTCTGTACCCTATATATACAAGCCCTTACCTACAGATCAACGTATATCTCAGATTCATAACATCAATCGCCCACATTTTTAAAGAGAAGAAAGCAAAACATGAGCTGCAGATAATAATTACCTTCGAATTTCCTGAACCAGGATACATCACCTGCAAAAAATAATATACAGTATCAGACTATTAATCCAGAGAAGATGTCACGTTCAACAAATACATGCAACTAAAACAGCATAGTTACAGTTAAATTGCACCAGCACAGAATGATGGGGAGCGGCTAGCACATATGTAGAAATTAGACTCTAGATTCTCTGATAGAGTGAAACTGTGAAAGCTATAATTCTGGTCATTAAACATATTCTTTTTGTGAAAATTCTATTATAACACATCTAGTTGCATTCTTGAACAAGGAAAAAATCCTTAAGAGCAGCATGCGCAACCCAACTTCTAATATCGGGCCAAAATCCTTAAGATCTATTGGAAAAGTATAAAGTAATCTCCAGCTGAAACACCGAATGCCTATACAGTGTTTAGTGAAAATAATACATGATCCAGTAGCAACGGGATCCCCTCTTGCAAATCTCAGAATGCACATTATGAGCTAATTAAGTTATTTGGCATTTCAATCAACAATGTACAGTTTAATTGAATGATGATATTATGTTACACTTTTTATTGGACACTTCACCTTGTCATCCATGTACTGCAGAGCTTGCTGTTGTGTATATATTCTCTCCGAGGCACATTCCTAAGAAAGCATAAAACAATTAAATAGCCTCAAATAGTGAGGATATAATCTCTAGTGGTGTAATGGGAACAAGAAAAAATGACTAAAATATCAGATTGTGTAGATGGAGTACATAATAATTATTTAAAACTTGACAAAAGTTTAGCAACCATACAATCATAAGGATCTTCATAGCATAAACAGGAAAATTAGATCAACATCAACAAAAGAAAAACAAACATGATACCTGAATAGATGGATATAGCAGGTCTCCGTATCTTGGATCTCTTCCAACCATTTGTACAACCTCTTGGTCGCTTTCCAATCCCATCGCTTTCACAACCACTACTATAGGAATCTGTAAAATTCAAAGCTCGGAAATAGAGCCATAAAATATCAAGACTCTTCCAGTATCATGAATTTGCATGATATAAGAGATCAAGATCAAGTAAAGACTAAAGAGAGGCTACTCAAATCATGATGTCCCTATGAAAAGAGATGACTAATCACTTAGCTTTGGTGAAATTAGCTCAACACATTGTAAGATGTATAAACTACAAAATATCATCACACGTGAGGTCGACAAGTGTTTCCCTAGCCCTGAGGCCACTTGGCAGTGACATACCATGACATTAATGAAAATTACCATGACATACCACTTGGCACGATTATTTATTGAAGTTGGGCTATTGTCCACCACCATAAATTTCTCAGTGTTGATTAAAGGGGTCAAGAGATAAAATATTATGGATATCATCATGCCAGTATGAAATTATAATTAGAGAGAAAGCAGTTAGCTGTTTAAGATCTAAGTATGGCCTTTCAATATTTTAAACAGCGTGTATAGCAGATAGCAACAATGTAGCATGCTGCCTGACTACATTTGCAGAAAAACATAGTTAAATCTACAAAAATGTTTTGCTTTTAAAAAATCTACAAACTTCGCAGTAAACTTGCATTAGTTAGGATTATTTTGTTGCTGTGCATATTTGAGTGCAACAAATGGATCAGTGAAAACCTGAAATGTATTTGTACTGAAGTGGGCATGCTGGGTTAGAATTGACCATAGCAATGCTTAGGGGCATTTGGAAAAAGTTTTGGAAGCAACTTCCAGTTTTTGCAGAGTGAAAAATCACAGAAGAAATTCTAAACGCCCCTGAAGTGGCTTTTCCAGGTTAATATAAAATAATAAAAAAAAACAGGGCAGCTTCTAACGGCCTTTTTGGCTATGGGGAAAAACTATCTAGCAGTTTATTTACACAAACTCTACTGCAAATCCAGTTAATTTTGAATCAATGGAAAAAATCCTAATTTCCCAATAAACCACCACCGACATCCAGGTTACTGCAAAAAAAAGGTCTTCAATGGACCACGTGTGTCTAAACAGCGGCATGGAATGGCTGCCTCTAAACAGTGGGGCTTCAAAAGCTTTAACAAGCTGGAGCATTTGGCTCAGCTTTGTGTCTTTTTACCGCGCACAAGTCAGAACTGGCTGAAAATAGGCCGCTCCGAATGGTGCCAAAGTACTCGATAAGAATTAACATAAAAGGGGGGAACGCATTAAATGCACCCTTGTTTTTGGCGTGGGTCATATATTGTCAAAAAAAGATTAAGAAGAAAACATCATATTATGAAATTGTATTGTAAGAAATTTAGTGACCAGCAAGGTATTAAAAGGCATACTAGCTTAGTGAATTGATTCAGCTGTAGATAGATCTTCTCCTTCTCCATAACAATCACAGTCTTGCTTTTTATTTCATGAGTGCTGCTGGTAACAGATGCAGAGACCCTAATTGAGAGAAAATGCAGGTCACTCAGCATAGGATTATAAGCAAGAACAGGTATTGAATTGTAGCCCATTTAAAACAGGGAATTCAACCTATAGAACAACTCGACATCATGAGGAAGAAATGAAATGCCACGATAACAAGCACACAAATAGAAGCAACTTGAAAAAAGGATTGGAACGACAGGCTTATGGTTTTAAACATGATGGTTGGAATCAGAGAAGAACAATTTCCCTGGCATTACTAACCTGATTGAAACTTTTGATCCAGATAATTCTACAACGAGCTGTACAGTCACTCAGTACGTTGTTTTAGGCCTTTTTTTCAGCTGAAAGTTTTAATCTCAAAAGTTGTGATCCCTCAAGAGACGTCTTGGAGAGTCCAAAAATTATGAAAAAATTATTATAGGAACTGTAGGAAAACTAGAAGAATCATTTGAAACCCAACAAAAATGACTACAAAGTACTACATCATTTAGTTTGTACAAAAATAACAAATTTCCATTCAAAACTCAACAGATTTCAATTGTTTGTAAATAACTAATATGTGATAACACAATTAAACTAACATGCAAAAACTGCAGAATCAGCATAGATACTCTACTTCTTTAATGAAAATACAACTCAAGTCTTCATTTAGACATATTATTTTTGCTTCATCGTGAAACAATTAATAGACATCTAATACAGTTCAACTATAGTGATTCAGAACAAATGATGTATATGACATTATAAGGTGGTTGCACCAGGTAACATTGCAATAAATGATATGGAGAAATCATAAAAATTCCATGTGATAGCATAAGCCATGGATGCCAAATAGCCTTACAGTTGCAGCATCACTAATCATCAAAAGATAACGGCTTTTATTGCCACATCAATACAGAAAATGACAAAATGTACATTATAAAGTTAATGCTGATATCCTTCTTCCTTATATATTCCCTCCTTTTTTTCTCTTCACTGCGTGGATCCTCTTTGGGTGTGGTCTACTAGTCTAGCATTTATAAATAAAACAAGCGCATAATAATTTGGAGAGACCGGGGGATTCACATATGCATGAGAAACTGACAAAACCAATATCGTTTACAACATGTGTTAATTCCTATTCCTTGACATGTAAGAATTTGCTGGAACACTGGAATAAATTTCAAAATAGTAGAAAAAAAACAAACAAGTTATTTGGTAACAAGGACCTTGCTTTACTATCCTTGTCGATGATAATACGATTCTTTGATAGCTGTTCTTGTATTAGTATGACCTGGAAATAAACACATAGCACAAGATCATTGATAGATACAAAAACCAACTACAAACTTGTGCAGGAAAACTAGGCAGTTAGCACAAAAACTTTTGACCTGCGATAAATCATGGCAGCGTGGGATACTAGTCAACATCAAAACAGCAAGACAATATGGATATAATTGCATAAAGGTTATGTTTTAAAATACCTTCTCAGTTCCTTTCACAATGAAATAACCACCAGGATCAAGAGGGCATTCACCTACAGGCACAACGATGAAACCAGCAAGATAAAATGGTAATTATGGATGAGAATAATAAATTTTTCTTATCTATGAATATTATAAATAGTCTAACCAAATCTTGCTAGCTCAGCTTCCTCCTTCCCATTCAGAACACAGGCACAGCTTCTAACCATAATAGGCATGTACCCAATAGTGAAATTTGGCTGGAAAAAAAAAAAGATGCTAAGTTTCTTGCCAGCAAGCATGTAACAATTTTGAGTGGGGAAAGGTGGGTGTTTCAACCAGGCATTAGATGGGTTACCTTCCTTTTCATGTCCTCCTGCCTTCCTACGGTGTATTCAATATCAACTATCACAGGAGCAGAATAGCTGAAGGAAGAAAGGAATATGTTGAGCAAGCATGATCGTATGATAACTGGTAGGTAATAGAGAACTTTTAACAGGTATATAACATAAACTGAAGAAAACAATACTACAACAGTAGCACCAAGATGGTCAAGTTGGGTGTTTGATGAATCAACTAAGAACTGTATACTCTAGTTGATCTGTCCTAGCCTCCTAAGACATTTTGGGCACTGAAATTCTTGCCTAACCAACATTAATTCTAACTAATGAAAAAAATGCTTCACTCAAAAGGCTAAATAGCTGTTAATTGTGCTTGTTGATTGCTAAAAATCTACTTGATATGTTGGCAGAAAAGTAACATCCATAGTGCTGTTCATGAATCATGGCAACTATATAGGGTTGCAATCTTGGGCATGATTTATGGTAGGCAACCGATCTCCCCTTTTTACCCCTGCCCTAAACAAACCATACCTGCACATAGTTTTTGCTTATTCTATATATTCTTCACCTTTTTGCCAAGCATTTTTTGTAACCTAGCATATAGAATTTGTAGTGAAAAAACAGTAATAGCTTGGGCTATCTGTTTCACCAAAATAGCCACTGTTTGATGATTATACACTTTTTGTAAACAAAAATCTATTTAGATAGTTTTGGTTTCCACAATCAGCTAATTATCGACACCCAAATTACGAAAAACAGATGGAAACGAGGCAATGTCAATCTTACGTGCGATCAGTAAGACGGCAAAAGTGTGGCGCGACATGCTCAGATTTAAACTCTACTTGTACGGAAGGCACACCAATTCTTATACTGTTGTACCTGCATAAAAGCCAACAAAAGGATATGCATATACAAGAGAGAACACACAGAATTCAGGTAAAAAGGTGTTCTTGGGCTGAAGAGCGCTGTGCCTCAGATAAATGGATGGGTCATTGCGCGCTTCAATCCTGTTGTTTGCCCTGATAATGTCCTTGATTCCTTTGGTGATGAAGTAGTTGAAGGAGTCGATGTGCTCCTTCACGAGGCCTCTAACCTAGGGAACATCCGATCAATCCAGCACGGCAAAGGGAGGGAAATCGAGCCGGGATGGGCGGATTGTGTGAGAGAACAAATTCTACCTTGAGGTAGGCGGGGAGGAGAGCGAACTTGTCGACGGGCTTGCTCACCGGCGCAGCCAGCGACAGGTATGTCGGCGCCGGAATCTCCATGGGGAGGGCCGGACGGTCCGGCTCCCCCTTCCGCGCCGCTGGCAGCGCCTCTGCTGATGGCGCTGCCGGCGAGGCTCCCACCTCGGCGGCCGCCATGGGAACCGAGAGGAGCAGTAGAGGAGGTCTGGATATGGCGCTGACGCAATGGAGGAGGCCTGGATATGGAGTAGGTTAGGGTGCAACAGAGTGGCGGTGGCGGCGGAGCGCAGTCGCGGGGCTGCGGCGATGGCCCGTGCGGGAGGTGGCGGCGGGCAAAGGCGGCGGCGAGGGAGACGAAAATACAGAACGGGACCTTGTGGGCTGTGGCCATGTACTCATTAGTGCGGAGAAGTGGGCCGACATGCCTGGGCCTGAGATGTTACGTGGTTTGGGCTATGGAACCATTAATAGGCCAGGCCGCTCTGTTGTGCTAAAGCAGGAGTGTGACTAATAGGCAGGGTTAGTCCGAGAAAACGATTTTTTTTACATTTTTTATTGTTTTACAATATGTGGTTGTCCCACTTTTTTTTAGATCCAGACACCCATCGCCCAAACCACAGACGATCACCCAAGCCACAGGCGACCAGGCACCCTAACCATCAGCACCATGGGGGGGCGACGCACCTATGGGCAATCACCCTTCCCATGGGCGAGAGGTGTATTGTGCAAGCTCATGATTTTGCATCAGACTGTAGTGGCACCGACGGTCGGGATGCTCGTCACCCATGGCTCAGGCAATCATCCATGGCCTCAGCGACAAACAAATAGATCTACAAAAAAGGCTGTGCCTCAAAACAATGCTCGGGAAGTGAGATCCAAGTGTCGACGGTTTAGGGTTAGGGGGGGAAGGAGTGTGGTGTCGGTGCATAGTGCAGAGAGGGGTTTATATGGTGTGGGGGCGCAAGGGGGCTGTTGGTCTCCCTCTAAATGGACTGGAAGTGAAATACGGGCTATTATGGGCATGAAATGATGGAAGAAAGGGCCCATAGGATAGCTAAAAGGGTTTAGGGAATTTAACAATTGAATAATACCTGGGTTTTTGTATTGAAAAGCTTGGGACTCCTAATAAATTTTTATTAGGATGTCACGGTACTCCACCAAGGCGGCGAGATGGAGGCATGATCCTATGGGCTCGGGTTGCATGATCATTCACTTGGCGGTGGATAGGGTTTGGAGGGGCTCGGGCTCAGGCTGTTAGCAGAGGGCATAGGCCCATAGGGGGTCGCTTGGTCGGGGATTAGGTAATGGCATAATCAATGAGGGATTGAGGTTAAGGGGTTTGGGTCTTGGGTCCTGGGTCCTGGTCCTGGATATGTAAATGCGTGAATGATAATGAGGCTCCACATATCAATGCTACAGTTCAGTTCCAGATCTAAGTACCCATGGGTCTAAAATTAGACCCAAACCTAAACCCAGACCCGGACTTTCATCCCATGGATCCAAAATTTGACCCAAGACCCTCGTGGCTCATCAGATCAGGTACCCACAGATATCTAGACCCATGGGTAATTCTGCCACCCTTAGAGCATGTACAACATTCCACCTCAGCAGTCTCTAAGCCATCTCTAAGTAGTGCCATATGTCAGTTAATTGATGATGTGGAGGAGAAAGAGTGTGCATAGATATTTGAGCTGTCTCTGAAGTAAGAGTTGACTGTACGCGATAATTAAGAAATTTTGTGTGTGAGCAAATTACCTATAAAGACGTGCAACCATCTCTATCGTTGTATATGCAATCTCTAGTATTGTCTCTACATGATATGGCAAAAGTTAGAGACAATTGTTGTCTCAACCATTGTATATGCTCTAATCCAGGGGTTACAGGTTGCACGAATGCATATGCTATGGGATCCAAACTAATAAAATACACCGGTGCAGATGAATTGAAGCTACATGTATGCCACGGTGGGACTCACCGGCAGGCGCCAACATTAGAAATTGATCACACTTAAATGAAGTAGGAGTATTTAGTCCAATTTTAGAGGATCCATCAAATAATCTTCTCTATTTCTAGAGCTCTCGTTTCATATATCCAACGATATCTTAATATCACTCTAAATTTAGATATTTTTTCCCAAACATAGGTAGATATTGATCTTCCTCCTCACTGATAAAAAAGATAAAAAAATATAAGAAATGAATAGTGATTTTGAAAGTACCTAAAGAGTAAAGGAAAAAAAAGCAAAATAAAACACACATTGTATAAAAATAAGCCAAATTAGAGGAGCTTGAGGATTTAGAAGAATTTTGTCCCCTGTCTGATAGTCTTGTTGTTGAAAAAATATTTGTCTCAAGAACATTATGCATTCTTGTGACCAGGAGGAGACTCATTGGTCTTCTGTCTCCCACCAGCAATGGTTCTTGAAAGGTGACAATAACACTGCATATTTTCATAAATGTGCTTATGGTAGGAAAAGGAAAAACATCATCTACTTTCTTCAAGATGATATGCGAGAAATTTCAGGGACAGATGACTTGGTCAAACATGTTGCGATTTACTACAAAAAATTGTTTTTTAAAAAAAATCATTCTGAAAAAACCGTCTGCAAACTTAATAATATCTGGGGTGTGGAAGAAAAAGTCACTTATGATGAAAACCTTGACCTAGTTTCTGAATTTACAATGGAGGAGGTTAAAGAAGCTATCTTCTCTATGAAAATCAATATGGCTACTGGTCCTGATGGCTTTCCTGTTGAATTTTTTTAGCATTGTTGGGATGTTATTAAGTTTGATTTGCTTAAAATCTTTGCTGACTTTCATAAATGGGCCCTAGATGTCAAAAGGCTTAATTATGGTATCATTACCTTGATTCCTAAGAAATCTGAAGTTAATTCTATTACTTACTTTAGACCCATTTGTCTCTTGAATGTTGTTTACAAGATAATAACAAAGATTTTAACTACTAGAATTAAGTCTGTTTTAATCAGGATAATTGCTACTCAAAATACTTTTTTAAAGGGTAGGGATATTATGGATGGTGTGCTTGCCCTTCATGAGATTATGCATGAGGTTAAAAAGAGTGGTAATTGTGATATCTTTCTTAAATTGAATTTTGAAAATGCTTTTGATAAAGTTAGTTGGTCATTCTTGGCTCATTGCCTTTGCCTTAAGGGTTTTGGTCCTACTTGGTGTAGTTGGATTGAGAAGATTGTAAGTGAAGGGACTCTTAGTGTGTGTTAGTTAATGGAGTCTAGAGCAGTTATTTTAAAAGTGAAAAGAGTGTAAGACAAGGGGGCCCCCTTTCCTATCTGCTTTTTAACTTGGTGACTGATTCTTTAGCTAAAATGGTTCATACTGCAGCAGTCACTTCTGGGTCTATTTGTGGTGTGGCTTCTCATTTAATTCTTGGTGTTGTGCCTATTGATCAATATGCTGATGATACAGTTGTTTGTTTGGATGGCAATATAGAGAAGGCGATTAATTTCAAATACCTTATGTATCTTTATGAAAATATGGCTGGTTTAAAATAATTTTTCCTCAAAAGTGAGATATTTGTGATAAATGGCTCTCCCCAGACTGAATTTGATTATGCAGACATTTTTAACTGTTCTGTTGGTCCCCTCCCTATGCAATATCTAGGTGTGCCTGTTAGTTATGCTAAGCACAAAGTAAGTGACTTGAGATTCATGGTGGAAAAAGTTTCCAAAAAACTGAACAATTGGAAGTGTAACTCCCTTTCCAAAGGCGGTAGGTTGGTGCTTATCAATTCTTTCCTTTCTAGCATCCCTATTTACCATATGTCCATGTTTTTAGTTCCTGTCTGTATTCTTGCAAAGATTGATAAAATTAGAAGATATTTTTTCTGGGTTAGCTCTAATATTAAAAGAAAGTATCATTTAGTAAGATGGAATAAAATTTGCACTAATAAAAGGTTTAGTGGTCTTGGGATAAAAAACCCGCGCATCCTCAATATTAGCCTCCTGTGCAAATGGTTGTGGAAGCTTGAATCTAAACATAGCCTTTGGGATTCCTTAATTCAGGCCAAATATCTTGAAAATGAACCTCTTTCCTTGATTAAGGCTAAAAGTTCTGATCTTATTGTTGGTCTCAACTTCTTAAGATTAGAAAATACTATAAGAAAGGCAGAGCCTTCAACATTGGTAATGGTGAAAAAATTGACTTCTGGCATGCTATTTGGTGGGGTGATGAGCCCATTTACTCCCTTTTTCCTGTGATCTATGATGTCTGGTTTGATAAAAGTCTGTCAGTTGCTAATGCTATTTGGTCAAGGATTAAATCTATATTTTAGAAGGGTTTTGGATAACAATTTGGCTCTGGCCTGGGATGTTTTTAAACAAGAAGTGTTCATTAAAATAGATCCTCATAAACTTGATGAGCCTGTTTGGAAGGGAAAGAAAAACAATAATTTTACTGTCAAATCAGCTTATAGGCTCATTTCTGGGGCTGGTGTGACGGTTGATTATAATTTCATATGGAAAGTGGCTATCCCCTTGAAAATGAAAATCTTTCTTTGGTTGGTGTGTAGAGGTGTTATCTTAACTAAAGATGTTCTTAGGATTAAAAATTGGCCAGGGAATCCCTTCTGTTTCTTTTGTGGAAAAATGGAAAGTATTCAACATCTGTTTTTCAAATGTTCGGTCGCCTCTTCTATTTGGTGTATCAAAGCTAGTGTCTTTGGTGTTTCTTCTAGGCCTACTAGTTGGCATGGTTATTTTGTTTGGATTGAAGCAATTTGGTCTTCCTGGGAAATTTTTCACCATACTTACATTGCTACTGTCCTTTGATGCATATGGACAGCTAGAAATAAATGGTGTTTTGATAAAAAAGACTTTTGATTCTCCAACTCAAGTTATTCATTCTATCTGTGAGGTGTTGCGCCATTGGGCTGATTTGTTTACAGGTGACGCAAAAAAAACTTTGGTTAAAGGTGCTTTGCTGATCGAGGGTGCTGCTGCGGGGATTCAAGCCTACTGTTTGAAGCGTTCACATCTGCTGCTGGCCCCGAGCTGTTCCCCTTAGTGGTGTCCTATATTTAGCAGTCTTAGTGGTGCTGCCACCCCCTGAATTGTGATGTTTGTTGTTACTTTGTCTGTAATAACTTTGGTACTCTTGTTTAAAACTTGCGTTCTTTTTGAGTCTATTTGCATGTAAACACTTTAAAACATGGTTTTCGTTGTATTTCTGTCTAGGTGCAATGGAAAATGTGGAAAAGATTCCTCTTTTTTAAAATAAAATGAGGGGAAAATACAATGATTTTTTGTGTCATCAAATTGTGAACTCCACGACTTGCATTTAAAATGTCAGTTAAATAAATTATAAAAAATATGTTTGGATGCCAAATACGTACCCACCTGTATACAGCTCATCAAACATCAAAAGAGTCCCAACAGCAAAAGGTGTGTTCATACCATGGTGTGCCACCACAAAGAAAAGACCACAGCTGTACGTAGCATTGATTAATTTCTTCTGATCACGAGCGATCTGTGTAGGGCATCTTTATAGAATCAATCTCCGACTATAAACAAGTTTCATATAATCTATATACATTAAAGAATTCTCTTTAATGGTTAGCAATAATACTTTAAAAATTAATATAGTTCATATTAATAGATATTACTCCCTCCTTTCCAGTATGTAAGGCATAATTTGTTTTCACTTTTTTTCCAATATATAAGGCGCAGCTGCATTGACTATTCAGAAGTTCCAGAAATACCCTTCGCTGTATAGGAAACTAATTAATTCTAGAATCGCATTATTTCCTTACGCTGATATTTCCTTCCCATGCATGAGCGCTGATAAAAAATTATCTCATTAATTAGGGACAATTAATTAGGGGCAAATCAGGAATCACAAGTGCTATACACGGTCTCCTTGGTATTCACGAAAATCAAATTATGCCTTACATACTGGAAAGGAGGGAGTAATAGGATACATGCACCTTGTAATATACGTTATAGACTAAAGTAGTTTCTATTCCTTTCCTTTCCTCTTTCCTCCGTGCAAAAGAAAAGATGAGGTGGAGTTTTTTATAGTTAGTTGATTTGGTATCAATTGTATATGTCTTATTTATATATAGCTGTATAGGGAACAAATCACCCTGCAAATCGTTAAACGATCGCGATTAGCGAGGCTAGTTTTTTTTTCACGTATAATCCAACAAGGCCGTGCGCAGAGAGATCATTTTGATTCCATGGCTTTTTTAAGGGAGAGGAAGGACAGAGATACTATGATCACTTGACCAGTACTATCTTTATATATTCGGGTTTGTTCGCAAATCAGAGAGCATTGTTAATTAGTTTATTGCCAACCTCAGGATTTGGAACAAATCTTATCTACAAACATCAGTATATATTCCTTCCGATCGATCCGTACAACGAACACAAAATCATGCTCGTTGTTGAGCTAACCCATTCGTGTGGTGTGGAGAAAATTATCAAATCTACGTGTTAGTTTGCTTAATAAAAATCATCTAAGTTATATAGATGCATTGCCTAACATTTTTACAACATTAGTACCAGATCAAACATAGACTGTGGCAAAAGAGGTCAAGTATATCGGCATTAATGCTAGTTCATATAACATTGGCACAAACATTTTTTCAATTAATGTGTTGTTTCTTAGGGCATCTCCAATGGTAGAGCCGGCTCGCTGGCTCTAAGGCCTACGTGGCATGTCCAACTCAGCTTAAGAGCTAACCTCTCCAACAGTTGGCTATAGCAGCGGGATCCACCGATTTTAATACTACTAATTCCCCTTTCTTCCTCAATCTTCCCCCAGCAGCCCGATTCCTCGTCGCCGCCACCTCACTCTCACCTCGCGCCGCCGCCTCCCTCCCACCTTGCCATCTCCTCCCTGCCCTTCCCCTCCCCTCACCTCACTTCTGAGCTCCCCTCCCCTCCCCCTCACCACCGCTGCCCCACGTCGCCGCTGCTCCTTCCCGCCGCCCCGCCGCATCGCATCTCCTCACAGGTCTCAAGCCGCCGCGCCCCGCCGCCGCCGCCGCCGCCGCCGCCGCCGCCCACGCTAGCCATGGCGCATGACCCGCACCTGGTGGCCGGAATCGAGGCGGTGGCGCTGCAATAATGGCATGGTGTGTGTGAGGCCATGGTGGCGCGACCCAGATCCAACGGGCGGCCGGAATCCAGGGGGGCGGTGGCGAGCGATGCTTCCAGGGGGTGGATGGGTTGCTCCCTCTCTCCTCCATGTCAGCATAAAATCCTCTGTGGTATGCTTAGAGCCGGCTGACCTGTCCCCATTGGAGATGCTCTTAGTGAATGGGTGAAAAAAAGTCATTCTTGTTTATAATTAAACTCATGGACCATCCGTGTTGTGTTGATTCATAAATTAATTAATTAATTAATTAATACAACTGGCATAGATGACCTGCATATCAATGTGGGTTTCAAACAAGGCAGGCATAAAAATTTTAAAAGGGTGGAAGCTAGAAACGCTACAACGGATCCAAGTTCAAAAGTAATGTGATGGCTTACAAAATTATTCTCTCTCCATCCCATCTTTCACCCATTTATTGTTCTCCATTATTTAGAATGTGTTTGGTTGCCACACGAGCTCAACCGAACATGGCCAAGGCATGCAGGCTCGTTGGATCTTGGCTGAGCACTGGCAAGAGGCGTTGTTTGGTTGGGTTGCACACGAAGAGCCACGCCCAAATCGTCAAGCGTTTGGTTACCTGCATGAGCTCGCCGTGGAGATGTTGTCGGCCTTCTCGTCACGCCCAGTCCCGGGCGCCACACCTAGATCCAGCCACCGCCGAGGGCCCCGCTCCCAGATCCGGCCACCGCCGGCCTCATCGCCTGCAGATCCGGCCGCCGCCGACCTCGTCGTGCTTAGAGTTGTCATCGCCAAGGTAGTCGCGTGTCGATTCGGCCGCCACCGGCCTCGTCCCCTGTGGATCTGGCCAACGCCGGCCTTGTGTGCCCGGAGGCGTCATCGCCGAGGTCGTCGTCGGCCTCAACGCCAGGTCTCTCCGCCGTCGGCCACACCGCCCGCGGAGCCCTCGCGAGTACTGTACTAGCTAGGCTCAAGGGAAACGGCCCCCGCGAGCGTTCCCGGTCAGCCTGGCCAGTACAGTTCTTTTGCATCAACGGGGGTTAACCAGTACAGTGCTTTCAGCCAACTAAACATGCGTGTAGTTGCTCGCGCGGGCCAGGCCGGGCCGCATGCGGGCAACCAAACACGCCCCTAGTCATCCCCCTCTCTCCCTTTTATCTCTTCACACTTCTCTTTCTCCTAGCCACACATTTTTTTCTCCTCCATCTCCCTTCTCTACATAGCCAAGGCATCGATCAGCTGGCAACTAGTGTGGCACGACTGTTGACACACACTACGGCTCGGGTACAGGCGAGCAGGCGGTACAAGCGAATGTTTAGATGGAGAGATTAAGATAGGAGAGTGAAGAGATAAGATGGCAGACATGTGGCTACCACACCACCCAAACCATGCCATATTTGCATAAAATCTCCAAAACCGCCTCGCTGACTAGTCAATGGACTGGTCAAGTCTGATTTTGGTGCGTGGATAGGGGACTTGACAAGTCCGATATTTTGATTTAGGGACCAATTTGGTCCGACGGTCATAGTTGAGAGAACAAATCAACACTTTTTCGGAAAAATGGTTTAAAAAACGAACATTAATGTTGGTTTAGAACCAACAATGATGGTCATTACCATTGTAGTGATACCGAGTTAGTTGCACCACCCAACCTATATTCCTTGTTCCTTAAAAAGTTTGATATTATTTTCATTTAAAAGGCTACATATTAGAAAGGCTAAAAAATAATGAATATTGGTTTTCCGGGCTTCTCTCAAGGATGCTCTCATGATCTTAATTATATATTTATATTTTTACCTATTTATCTCCTACGCTTCAAGAGCTTCTAAAGTGGCTTCGAGAGTCAAGTTTATTTCGTACTGACTTGGTCTTTATGGCTTTGAGACGCGCCTTCGAGATTTTTAAAATAGACTTAAAACAAAAAATTTGTTTTTTAATGCATAGGCAATAATCTCTAGATGCCAAAAAGCATAAAACACCAAACATTTGTCTTGTAAAAAAGAATTGTTCTGCTTTAGATTATAGTTTGATTGAACGAGGCTGTACGGAATGATACAATACATGATTCAGACGTTTAGTTGGTGGGATGGGATTGTATGGTTCCTCGTCCATCCTGTTTACATTGCACAACATGGTTCGACCATTTTGGTCGAAGGATTCCGTATAATTTTTATTCTATCCTATCCTATTTCGTTTTGTTCCATTTACCTTCGTACAATTAATTAAACACAACCTAAGCTGAAAAGAATACAGGCAAAGCACTTCCATGATATTTGGAGTCTATACTTACGAGAGAACTAAAAAATTCATAAATCTAACTAAAAATCATAAATCCCAATTCAATTTTTTTTTACATTGGATCAATAACCATCAAATTCTGGCAACTTGTCGTATAAGCATCTTCAATGATGTAGCTAATCACTAGCTATAAAAGTGGACATATCATCTATAGCTAGCATATAGACAACATCTCCAATGAACTAGCTATAACATTGTCTATAAGATTAAATATGGTCCCATGCATATGTAATAGATGGTAAATGCCTCGTAATCAGTTATCGCCTAGCTGTAAGATAGTAGCTAGCACAATCTTCTTCTCTCCCCCACATAAACAAAAAGTTTAGATGAAAGTGTTATAGCTAGCTGATATGGCACCATTGGAGATGCTCTAAGCTTCCCTGCCACAGCCTAACCCTGTCTCCCCCTCTCCCCTACACACCACCGAATAAACTTGTGCCGCCTCCTCTCCCGATGGTTCACCTCTACAGTGAGAGCTTGGAAGTGCAAGTGACCTTGTGTGATTTTGGTGATTAATGACAAACACATTTAATGACAATGCTTGTTTTAATGCTCATTTAATATCACACCTCAAATATGCTTATTGCTATGAGACTAATATGTTTATTGTCAAGATTGCTTTAGTCTCATCCTATTTAGAGAAAAATCATATATGTCGAGTGGACAAGCTATTCATTGTAAAAGGTACGTCTTATGCTAATCATTCCAATGAGACTAACACACTTGATTGTTTATCTTTCGTAGTCTCATTTATGCAAATAAGATGAATTGTAAATTGAGGTATGCAACCACTTTTGTGTAAGCACATATTATTGGTTCATTCGATTTATGCTCGTCATATCTTATCGTATTTATTTGAGCATAAATATATTACGAACATGCTGCTTACTCGATAAGATCTTTTATATTTTATGCCATGTATTAGTGATCATCTAGTCGGTGCATTAGATAAACTTTACCGTGTTTAAATGGCTTTGTGCATGTAGGCTTTTCATGAATATTCTCACATTCACTTAATTTAGTGAAGTTTAATCTAGATTGGTTTGCAACTTCTCTCTTGTTTCAAATATGAATTTGCACATGTGTAAGTCATGAATATATTCCCATGTGCATCATTAAGTGAAGTTGTGATTATTAAATAATCTCTATAGTGCATATAGATCAAACACATATTTATCATGATGCACTTAGTAGAGACATTTCTTGTGCCAAGTGTTTTCACTTATGTTGTGCTTTTCTATGTGAAACACTTGGACACTTAATCGCTCGCGAATAACAAATTGATTCATATTTATTGAGCTTTTGGACTAATGTATTTCACGAGTGATTTGGAAAGAATTAGGTCCTATGGATTTGTGTGATGACCAAAGGACGTTGAAGAATGACGGTTAAGTCGAAGTCAACAAGACGACGATATCACCAAGAGTTGAGGACTAAGTCAAGGTCGATTTGGCGGGATGATCGTCGAGAAGGATGATCGAGTCAAAGTCGAATGGGACGAGTGTCTCATGAGATGAATCAAGTAAAGGTTGACAAGACGAAGACGCCATCAATCATTTAGTAAAGGTCATCATGCACAATGCATCAAGGGTGCTTAAGACTAACAACATTGTTGAACCTCAAAATAAAGAAAGAAGATGGCAAGTGGTTTATCCTAAAGCTGGTATGGTCTTATTTATAAGTTGAGTCTAAGGTTTGCCGTACTATTAAGAGGGATGCAACGTTGAATGGCTTAGATATGTTTCAGGTGCTCAAGTGATCAATCTTTGAGAGAGTTCGAGAGAGAGGAGTGTTGGTGGTGTCGGAAAGTGAGAGTTTTAGGTCTTTCGTGGCTTCCTTTATGGTCGCTGCTCCTATCCTTTGGGATTTGGGTAGTGAGACCTTATGGGTTGTGTAACCCTTGTTCTTAGCTTTTCGTAGAGCCCAAGATCATTGAAATCGGAGTTCGGAGTCAAAAGTTACGCCCATTTCCGTCAATAGCTGTATGCTGTATCGGACTAAAAATATCGGAACTATCCAATGTCAGAATGGTCGATTTTTGGTGTTGTATCTGGTTTGAACCTCTGTAGAATCACTCCAGGACCTCAAAAATAGCCGTTACTCCAAGTTTCTCTCACTTTCATATAGGAACATTCCGATGTTAACATCGGACTATCCGATATCTATCAGCTTCAAACGGCTAGTTTCTGTGTGAGGCTATTTATGGCCTCTCTCTTCCCCACGGGCTAGGGTTGCCTTCCACACCATTTTTTAGCAGAACTTACAAGCAACCTAGGACTTCTTGCCCTCTCCACTCTAGATCTAAGTGATCCTCTTTATGAGAAGAGTTAGGAGAGGGTGTGAGTGCTAAGTGAGAAGAAATTGATCTTTGAGCACTTGAGTTCATCTTCGAGTTCGTTCTTTGTGTGCATTTGTTACTCTTGGAGATTGAGGACTCCTAGACGGCTAGGAGTCAACCACGAGCCACTGGTGCTTTGTGTGGTGAGCCGTGCAAATTTGTGAAGGCCGATTCCGCCTCCGGAAGGGAAGGAATCAAGAAGTAAAACCGGGGGGTCTTGGTGCGACCTCGGTGAGGGAAAGGGTTGAAAGAGACCCGGGCTCAAGTGTGACCGAGCCTACCTCAACGGAGACGTAGGATCCCCTCAAGGATCCAAACTTCGGGAACAAATCTTCGAGTCTCCACTTTACTCTTGGTTTCCCCCTTTCTCTCTAACTTGATTTACTTTGATTCGTGGTTATACTTGTTGTAGGTTAGCACCGTCGTGTGCTATTATTCTCTCTTGTGTTATGGATTTGATTTTGGTGCAGGTTGTATCCTTGATTTGGGTGGGATTATCAAAAACCCTAAATATCGGATTATCCGATATCAACATCGGAACATTTGATATTATTTTCCGCTGTGCTTTAAAAGGTTGAAAATTTGTAACGCCTATTCACCCCCCTCTAGGCGACATCCCGATCCTTGAGAGCTCCTCTACGATTGCCGTATCTTCTCCCTTATCCCTAGCATTGTTTCTTCTCCTCCACTCCAACAAGACCCCTCCCCGCACCCACCCATCTTCCTCATTTCCAGAAGCTCCCACCATCGGATTCATTAGGAAGTACACACCCTCTATGTAGCCTCCTAAATGACCATCGATACCAACTCACCCACCGTGAGGTCTCCACTCCGATCTCTCTCTCAGCTAGGAAGGGGGGTACGGTGAACCTTGAACCTTCGTATGGTGATGTAACTTGGTAATGATGCCACGAGAGAGAGAATTGCCCATAGGGCAGATGTTAACAGGGGCGGACACAGCCAAAAATAATAGGAGGGGCTAAAGTTTAGCTCAAGAACTTAGCCCCTTCTTTCATTCTATTTTACACTAAATAGGTCTAAGGTGTGGCTCCACTGTCATAAACAGCATAGGTGGGGTTAGAGCCCCTCTTGACCTGGTGCCAGATCCGCCCCTGGGTGTTAATATGCTTGATTGTGAAGCCTACTATATATCTAGGTTCATATCCTCACAGAGACAATAAAAATTTGGGTCCCATTGTTTGGATTATGTCGTAACTATAGGACCAAATCAAAATAGTACTACAAAAAGGTTAGACAACGGTGGCGCAAGAAACTCAGGCGATGAGTGGATCGATTGAAATTTTGCAATTTTTCAAGTGGTTGTTTTTAGAAAATCTGACTAAATATATGCTAAGTGAGTGATTTTCTACGATGCGATGATGTAGTCAATTAGGGTAGGTCGTGGATAATTTCACGCAAGAGCATGTACAAATACAATATCGCTTCAACTCAACTAACAATAAGCCATTTGTAAATTCTACCGCACAAAATAAAAGATGATATGGATAGAAGAGATGTGCGTAGATAATTGAACCTTATGCAATTCAATAATCGACCATAACATGGAGCCAAGGCACAAGTTGTGATTACAGAGAAGCTGCCTGTGGTAAAAATATTGTTTATATTCATTGTATGAGTTATCTAGAAGAACATCTATTAGTGACAGACCAATTTGCTATGAACAATAAGTATCTGCAACATTGTACATGTCCTACTCATCTCATCCAGATCGATCGGATTTGCCTATTATTGGCCTTACTGGTTTGTGAGACAGATAATGTCTTGCATGTTTTTGTAACTTTAAGATAAACTTCGAGAAAGCTAGAAAACGGATGATTGTTTTCTTTTAAAAAAAACGAACTAGGTTGAACCCATATGTATGAAAATTATATGACACTAAATGAAAGTCATTTTTTGATCGTCGAGGTCCACCTCATAAAACTATATGAAACTTTATGAAATCATATGTAAAACTATATAAAACCTCCAATGAAACATTCTGAAACCACCTAAAATTACTTGAAATGGCTAGTCCATTAGAATTGTTTCTACCAAATCATTGTTGGCTAACATCCCCCCGATGAACTTTGTCTCGGCCAATCTGAACCATCAGCACGGAATCAATGGATTCCTTATCCATGAGCATCTAAATATGTCATTTTTATCTATACATGGCCGTCGGCCAGCCCTAGCGTCGATTGATTAGCTAAGATAAAACAAGTGTGCTCTTAAAGGATACGGATCCTTGCCGTCGCTTGTATATTAGCTGCGGCATATGGTTGGAACTAACCACCGATGAGTAGTTCCGATGCAGATGTGCATGCGTGCGCGCGTGGGTGACATGCACGCTTAATTGTACTTTACTCCAGCAAATACATATATCTTAAGCCAAGATTTGGGAGGCGATTATTGGCTCGAGGCCGTCGAGATGCCCCACGTATAAGCTGCCCTGTTTGTGATGGGTACAAGTTGTTTTATTAATTAGACCATGTTTATATATGCATATATGATGATGCATGTGTGGTGTACTTACTTTGGCTTAATGAATTCGTGTCGACTTATAAGGGGATCCGCCTTGATACGCTGACGATTATCTGTATCCTCAGGTCTTTTTCATGCATCTATTGCGGCTGCTAGAAGCTGCTTAATTTTCAACTACATTAGGACATCCGCAGGGAAGCTGTAAAATAAAGTGGATAGAGATAGAGTGTCTGGTAGAATAAAGGAATATTTTATAGTATAGTGTAAAGTGTGAAGAAATTTTAGAGGGATGGATAGAGTGTGCAGTAAATAGTATTATAGAGTGTGTGCATAGAGCCTCAGGTGGAGATGCTCTACACCCAAACCCTGAACGCTGTCGGACTAGGGCATTGATCATCTCAATGCCACCTCCATATATCTCCTATATCATCACTATTCATCCACTTTTCTATTATTAACCATCTCTCTATATTTTCTCTCTTATATTTTATTTCCTACCTAGTGCTACAGTAATGTGACCTGCTCCAACATTGTCGTCGTGGCCTTGGTTGACTTAGTCTCCAGTTGTTTACGCCAGACCTCCTATGTCACCTCTGTCACCCGACCTTGATGTTTGCACCCCCAGTTCCGCGAGGACATAGGAGCGTTGTGCTTTAGCCCTCTGGTATTCTTTGTGGGCCAGACTGACCTTGGTCACCTCCGCCACAATCTAGTTAAACGTCTGCGGAGGGAGAAGCAGAGTGCGTTGAGAGAGCAGGCAAGAGAAGTCACTAGGTACTCGGATAATACTTACGATTTTGCAAATTCGAAGGACACGCCCAAACATTATTTAGGGAAGGGTGTGTTGCTCTTACGACGACACATCCGTGCCCCCTGATCGACGTGGTTGCCTTCCATGCTGATTCTGGAGAGCTACTGCCTCCACTGGATGGAGATGAGGGGTCACCCGCTACCATGTGGCGCAGATGAAATCCGAGTAGGAAGGGTGCTTGGATGATAGGCAGTGGCGCTGCGCCCTTTTGCGTGGTTGGCTTCGCTGAGTCCGTGTCCTCCTCCCTTGTTGCCACATCCTCTTTGGTAGGTTTTGCGCTTAGGACAAGGACAAGGTCCGGTTCCTCCGTGCGAGGCACCGCTTCCTTGTTGGCCCAAACATGAGTTTCGCTTTGGGACCAGTTGTGTTGTGCCCTCCTCTATGACGGGCACATTATGTTCTTCTCCCAGAGCACGGAGTTCGCTCGAAGGTTGGGTCTCGGTACCCGGTTCCCCTTGCACGACCGCTGCTTCCAACACATCCAGGTCTTCCGCTGGGCTCGGGGGTCGGAGTGGATGTTGCCCTTCATTGACACGGTTGTCCTATCCAGCAGAGGCAAGGACAAGGACAAGAATCTTCGCCCATTCAAGGCAAGGACAAGAGGCGTTCCGAAGACCACCACCTGCAACTACTCTTAACGATTGCCCCCAACAGAGAAAAGCACGAAACTGGACACCGCCTTTGCCAAAAATGACTCCACCGGCTAATACCCTTCTTGGTTTTGAAGATAGTGAGGTGCAAGAAGAACATACGCGGCGGAAGCACCACCGCGGTTATCATCGGACTATGGAACAAGGGCACTCCGCGCGCCTATGGCTATGGGATTCAGAGCAGCCGACACCGTACAACCCGTAGAAGACGGAGATAGAAGCAAGTTTTTACCTAGATGCCTTCACTAGCCACCACGTCGTCATAGGGAGAAGCTGGAGTGGGGTGAGCATCCCACCCCGTCCCGGCACACGTACCAACTCTCCAGATATGGCACAAAATATCCACCACCGATAAGTGCCAATCGAAGCCTAAAGACTCCACTGCCATCACTGTCGACGAGGAAGATCGGCCTCCCACGACAATCGTAGGCAGCCACATCATCGGCGCCGCCTCTCCTTGAGCCATCATGGAGAAAATAAGCCTCCGACAACCAAAACCAAGAACCGTGCTAACACCAGCGCCCATTCCGGATCTGACTTTGAGGAAACAAAATCCATGTCAAGTGGACCTCATTGTCGACACCTCCACCCTAAACACCACCAAATCTAAAAACACAACACAGACAAAACCCAAACTAACACTACGTACCTTAAAAGTAGCAGGGTTGTACATCGGCCAACGTGGATCCATTGCCTGCCACCCCACCCGGTGAGCCGGAGGCCATCCGCCGCCGAACTGCTATTCCCGAGTCGTCTTCCCTGGCTTTGGAGCCAAGAGAAAGAGAGTCAGGATTCTCCTGGTAGCCTTCTTTTTTTTTCTACATCAAACACAACGCATTGTGGTCGATCCAAGCCTTAGCATCGCCTATGTGGCACGTGCTACCCCTACCGGCACGTACCATTGGGCCAACCAGCCCAGGCCCTGCATGCAGGTAATGCAGATGGATGCATGAGGTGGTGATCTGCACGCATCTCAAGCACGCCTTCCCAAATCCCAATACCGCCGCAGTTTGTGCAGTTCGCTCACGTGATTAATTTCTTTAGCTAGCTTGCTTTACCCCGTTGGTCCATATGTCAGGGGAACCCTGTGCCATGCCTAGTGATGCGTGAATTCATAATGCATCACAGGTCGATCGATCGAGAACTACAACCTTTAAGAGCATCCGTAGCAGGGACTCTATAATACTGTAGCTCTGGATAAAGTGTCTGATGTCAGAAAGGAATCTTTTAGAGTGCAGTGTAAAGTCTGAAGGAAATTTAGAGGGAAGGATAGAGGGAGTAGCTAATAGTGAAATAGAGGGTGGAGATAGAGTAGCAGATGTGGATGCTCTCATAAAATGGTGGTGTTTCTGTCTTTAGTTCAAAAAATTATCGCTTTTCAATGGGTTGCTATATTTGCTATACTTTCTCTGTTTCGCTATACTCGTTGAAAGGACATCTGACCGTTTCTACTTATACAGTTATACTCTCTCCTGCTATACTTGGCAACGGCCTCGGAAGATCTGTTTCAAATTGTTTGTTTATTGTGATAACTAACGATAGTTTATGATCCATTTTAATGTTATACCCGCTCTAACCGTTGTTTTCAAAGAAGTTTAAATCCATCTCCTCGGCATCAATGCTGATTAGTAGTTAAGCAACAATGCAATAGTATTATACTCAACGTGGGGCCACTTACTAATTCTCACATCCAACTGTACGTTCAAATCATTTATACTACACACTACACCCAAATTACAGACACGATTAATATAATTCTCTGATTCAACAGTTATATCTAAATATATATACTGGCACATAATACTATATATGCATAGTATATATACATGAAAAAGAAATCTCCAACCCAAAGTATCCAATGGGTGCTGCAATTGGTAGCCTCGATCGAAAAGCCAAAGGAACATGGAGCACGGAACACGGAGCCAAAGGAACACGTAGCCTCGTTCGAAGATTGATGCCCTGAGAAGAAACTAGTTGTGGGCTGATGCAGACACAGCGCGGGGAGGGGGTAGTCAACTGTAGCACGGTCTGCTCCCCTACCTCCGCGGGTGGCCTCGGGGTCCTGGATCTTAGACGCTTCGCTAGGGTCTTGCGTCTGCGCTGGCTTTTCCTAAACAAGAAATCCCCCGACCTTGCCTGGGCTCCACTTTTTGCAACCAACCCTATCTCCGACG
Organism: Raddia guianensis; assembly: GCA_036346415.1. Lineage (NCBI taxonomy): Eukaryota > Viridiplantae > Streptophyta > Magnoliopsida > Poales > Poaceae > Raddia > Raddia guianensis. Next base: position 23,164,289 of record CM070543.1, on the reverse strand, counting down.
CTACCCTGCTAAAGGTAGGGACCTTAATCACCCTGGGCAATGGTTCATCTCTTCTCTTCTGGGAGGTTTCTTTGGCTCTCAGTCTGACACCCACTCCATCGCCCTCAACTCTCTGAGCTTCGGGAGGAAAAAGAGATCTGTCCGTGATGCCATCACAAACAACAACTGGATTTTGGATCTGCGTTGCAACTTTAGCCCGCAATTGGTGCCCGAGCTTTTATCGCTGCTCGGTAGAATTGCCTCGGTCGAGCTAGACCCCAGCAGTCAAGACCAGCTCAACTGGCGCTTCTCCGCAAATGGTGACTTCTCGGTGAAATCGGCTTACTTGTTACAATTCATCGGTCGCATCCCACGGCCGATCCTCCGAAAAGTCTGGAAGGTTTGGGCGCCCTCAAAAGTGCAAATTTTTTCTGTAGATGCTGCTTCAAAAGAGGGTTCTCACAGCGGACGCATTGCTTCGACGTCATCTGCCCAACAACTACTTCTGCGCTTTGTGTAAACACAACCTGGAAACCCCAGAGCACCTCTTCCTTCAGTGCAGTTTCAACAAACTGACGTGGTAGAGGTTGTCCGTTTCCCTTAACATTCCCTACTCTAGATCCTTCGGCATGGAGTCAGGCAAACTCGGTCGAACTCTGGTGGGGGCGTGGGACATCATGCAAGAAACCCAATCGACAGCCTCGCGCTCAGCTTCAGCTGCAATCATTTGGCATTTGTGGCTCGAGAGGAACAACCACATCTTCCGCAAAAAGGAAAGACCGGCTACGACATTCATGAACGTTTTAACCGATGACCTGCGGCGCTTTGAGCTGCCGTAGAAAGCTCCCTTTGTAATAACGTATAACGAGTGTGTGTGTGGCCCTGAGGGAGGGCCGTAAACTCCCCCCCCCCACCCTGCCAAAGGACAACTAATAAATGTTCGCGAGAGAAATGAGAAGGCGTCTTGATTTGCTGATTAATTAAAACGGAGAAGGTACATGCAGACGGACGAAATGCTATGGATCAGCGAATCGAATGCGACTGTGAGCGAGCTGGCTAATTCTGACGGTGACGACTGACGACGGAAAGAAAGAAAACAAAAGACACGTCGTTTTAATGAGATTTGACGTGGACGAGCCACAATAATCAGAAAGCCGATTAAAAGCAATTTCCTATCGTGGGAAGCCGGCGCTGGCCGCAGCTGTTTCGCATGCATGCATGCAACACGATGCTAGCCCCTAGCTAAACTAGCTACCTACCAGCCGGCTTAAAAGCTTCGTTCCTTCGTGCAACACGTTTCGATATCTGGCCCATATGCATGCATGCCATTGTACGCGGGGTCATTGTGTCACACTTTTTTAAAGGCTCCACACACCGCACTCAGCACGCACACGTACAGGCTTATTGAACGCACACACCTAATGCCTTGTTCCTTTCAGCCCGTATCGTTGCATTGGCTTATTATTGTAGCTAATTTAAAAGCCATTTAAAAACGGTCTAAAGATTATAAAAAAATTAATTAAAAATAGTTTTATGATCTTTGGAAAAACTACTAAAGCCACGAAAAAATTGTTACAAACTATCATAACATATAGCCTATATAAAATAATAAAATTGGTACGTAACGTTGAAAAGAACAAGGTATAAGGCCACGCGTCCGAGATCTACTTATACAGACATGTGGTCATGTTATGAGAGATGGTGTGAAGGTCACTTCATCACATTCGATAATTTTAGATTTTGAAGGTCACTCCAATATTGAGTTTCATGTGTATGGTGGACCAGTCCAGCGTGAGAGCAATGAGAAACACGTACATGGCAGGTTGAGTCAGTAAAATTCACGTTTACACTGGTCAAATGGGGTTTTAACGGTGCGTTGCTTTTTCATATTTTTGGGGGCCTGTGCTTAAAAAATTAAGTGTTGTATATGAAAATCGTAGAAAATTTTGAGATACATTTTTTTGTGTTGACAACTTTCTCATCTAATCTTTATAAAAATAAAAAAGGTTTCTACTGTGTTGGGAAGTGACTGCAAGTGAGTATTTTTTGCATTTTCCAAAGGCTTTGATTTGGCATGTGCCTCATGAGTGACTCATGATGTAAAAATATCATTAACAACCCTCTATATCTCTGATCTAAAACACTATTGCCGTCCCCTCTATCTATCCCTATATCATTCCTTCACAATTTACACTTTACTACAAATTACAGGGCCTCTAGCAGCCCCTCTATATTTGCTAGGTATTATAGAGGGTCTGCTCGGGATGCTCTACGAGCATTCCCAATACCCCCTATATGAATAGTGTTTTAGGGGTGGGATAGAGAGGCTGTTGGGGATTCTCTAAGTGGACTAAAATGTAGGTGATCAAGATAAAGTATGAGTTCTTGGATGGACTAATCTGCGTGGTACATGTATTGGTTGACGGTGGTCAGCAATGTGTTGCGATGTGATCCGGAGGAGATCGGGGGTCCAGAACGACAAGAAAGTTGCGTAGGACGGTCAGGCTCGAACTTGGGATCACAAGGATGACATAGATGAGTGAATTTAACTAACATGAAGAACCGAGGCTCGGTGGATGTTCGGGTGCATCGAAAACTTAGCCGATTAAGTCGAAACAACTATGTTCGGAGTGTGTGGATCTAGTGTAGCCACGTGCATCAGAATGTGCGGAGAATATGCCTGGGGTGTTTGGACGGAGTGTGTGATCAAATTTCAACCATCCATGAGGGATTCTAGCGTAGTTTCAATTTCTTACGCTGTATCGTGATACCCTAGGAGCTCATGGCCTATATAAGGAAAGGGGGAGAAGCCTCCTCACCTTGTCCCTTAGAGGTAGAAGGCTGAGGTTTGGATGAGTTTGTGGTGCAGTTGTGAGTACTTTTCCTACCTTGATGTGGCTTTGTAATACCCCAAACAAAAGCAATAGAATACACAAAAGGTGCATCATGTTTTTACTCTTATTCAGGGTGTGTAGATGTGATTCATGATCTTTTTTGTTGCTCACTCAAGTTTTGATCTTTTTTTGTTTCCATTGTCTCTACTTGTTGTATGGATCAAGAAAGCTCTAGCTTTTTGTTGGTTCGGCCGCGATCCTTTTTTAGATCGAAGATTTTCCTTTTTTATTGATTTTTGTAGGGATTTTTGGTTGATTTTTTTATCTCATTTGATTGAACTTGCTTTTCATGTTTTCAAGGTTTAGCCCTCGTGCTAAGACATAAGACATCATCATGGATCATCTCGATTGTCTTCTTCCCATGAGTATGATCATAGATTGAGCTCTTCACTTATTGCCCACCAAGTGTTTGTTGAATTGCCCAAAAAGAGTTTGGTGGTGTTTTGGGGGTCAAGTTTCATGCTTTACCGTGGAATATCATTTTATGATCATTTTGATCTCTCACACAGCAGATGGGTATGATCATAGCTTGATTTCCATTCACTCCCACCAAGTGTTTGATGATATGTTCATGAGGATTTTCAACACGCGCACCATGTGTTTGATGGATTTCTCTTAAGAGATTGTTAGGGTTGATCATCCTAAGTTTTCTCTTGTGGGTGCCTTATTCTTAGCTATGTGAGAAAGGGTTTGGCTTGGAATTGGAAGTGTAGGGCACGTTGTTGAAGAAAAGTCATGTGGCGTCTATTCAACCCTTTCTAGCCGCCTTGCTTGACATTGAACACGCATGTGTGTCTTTAGAAAAATGTCCCCGGTGTATCTAGCACTAGAAAAATCCTAGGGAACTTAGGGCATGTCCAATGCTAGACCTAAAACCTAGTTCCAACCCTAATTTTTACTATTCATATACCTAAATTCACTATTCCTATATAGCACCAAAATTTGAGGCTGGGCTAGCATTGAACATGCTCTTAGAGAGCTCGTAGAAGCAACTTTAAAAAGCTGACGCTCTCCATTTGTGCTTAAGGGCTTTGAGAAGCTGCTCCGGACTTATAAAAAAGGTAGGATTGAGAAATCAAGTGTCACGCTTTCGAAATGTAGATTGAATCCTTGATAAGAAGTTTAGAAAAAAAAGAATAATATGGTAAAAAATTGATATTAATCCAAACACCAGCTCAAGAAGCCAATGGTTGCTTGATCTACACCATTTAGAAACATCTGGAACGATCGGAGCCGCCACAACTACGACTAAGTAGAACTCTTGTTGACTGATAAAAAAAGGGGGTCAAAACTGATCCACTTGAGTCAATGGCAATGGCAAATGAACCCCGTATACCCGGGACATATATCTAAAATGTTTTACTTGGGTACTATTCACTGGGCCCGGCATTGAAACAAGTACACTAGCTGCTGCATACACCAACTGTTCAATGGGCTCAATTATTGGTGAAATAATACATGAGTGATATAGGAGTATTGTATTATATATGTATGCATGCGATCGATCCGTGATGATCGACACACCAATTCATGGATTGCTCCAAATGAAGGAGTAGCCGGGGATGGATGCGATGCATGTGAATCACGGATCGATCGAGTACCACACCAACTTCTGTACTCTACCACAGTACTGTGCTGCATGCCTGCATGCATGCTGGCTCTGAAGCGTACACACTTGCCTTCACGTACGGTGACGCATGTCCTTGCCCTAAATTTTACACACACCTTTTCTCTCTGTAGTGTTCGATGTCCCAAACTCCCCAATACAATATTAATTTTTTAATTGTGTTTTGTCCCTGCTAAGCGGTGATTCACAGTCAGATAGGCATGCGGCTTTGTTTTATTTTTCGGGTAAATCTACTTATTGATTTATTTTTTGAAGCATGGTACATCAGATTACTGATTTCTTTTTTTTTTTAAGCATGGTAAATCTAATCTACTGAAATGTTGCATCAAACATATATGATCCAACGAAAATGTTTCTACGTTTAGCAAAAGAGTTTCTATTCTTATCCAACCGTTGATTGTCCGTCACGACCTGTGCCCAGCTGACCTTCTCTCACACATGATTTTTGTTAAAAAAAACATCAAAGTAATCGGGTTTTCTTCTTCCTCACTTCTTCCTCTTCCTTCCCCTCCACTTCCACTGAGTTGTCCCTACCTCGCCACTAGTGACCACTTGGCCGTCCTCCTAGCGATCGCACGTCGTGTTGCCTCGTTGCACTACACCAAGTGCACGCCCATGTCGTGCCACACCTGATCTGCGCCGAGTCCAACGATGTCCATGCCATCCACCAGTGACCACCACGTAGCCCTGTCGGCCACCATAAGTGGCGGAGACAACGGGGCTGGCAGGGGCCTGCCGTTCCCCAAACGGAATTTTTTCTTTTAAATATCCTCATTCAATAACTAGGAAATGGTGGGTAGTTGCTAATCACAACTCAATTAGCATGATAGCACTATAACACTACATCATTACAGTGTAGATGTATTTAATGTTGCAATAGATCAACGGTTGGTTGAGTTGAATGATCGTTTTAGTTCTCAAGCAACAGAGTTTCTAACGCTTTGTGCATCCTTGTATACAAAGCTGATACATTCGATATGTCGAAGATATTCACTTTGATGGACAAGTTCTATCCCAAAGATTTTTCTAGCAAAAAAAAAGAGCTCAGTTGGAATGCCAACTATGTACCACACTTTCAACTTGATGCATGCAACCATCCATACCTACAGTTGCAGTAATTGCCATCTCTCGTTGATTTGACACATTGACTAGTTAAAACAGGCAAAGCTTCGATTTATCCAATGGTTGACAAGTTGCTACGATTAGTCATCACTCTTCCAGTGTCAACTGTAACCACCAAGTGAACATTTTCAGCCATGAAATTTATCAAAACCCGCCTTCAAAATAAAATGGGAGACAATTTTCTTCGATACTGCATGATAGTTTATATTGAAAAGGAATTGGTCGCAAAAATCACTTCGGAGGAACTTATAGACTTATATGATCTTCTCGGTAATCGTAGAGCTAAGTTTAAATTAATACTGATGTAATTTTTCTTCGCTATATACATATATAGATATATGGTTATGATATTTTTTGGTGTCAATGATATAAATTTTTTTGGTGTTCAATTGCCCCCCTATACTCATGCATATCCTAGCTCCTTCCCTCGGCAACCATGATGGTCTTACTCAAGCAACCGCACCATGTCAAGGATAGGCCGGGCCAAGCCGAGAGAGAGAACCTGGCCACCCAATGACTCCTTCAGGTGCCGGTTGTAGCCATGCCACAATGAGGCAATGGTTGCCAGTGACCACTGTGGATAGGCTTGCTCAACTATGGTGGAGGGGAGGGGAGAGGGGGAGAGGAGGAAGAAAAAAAATTAACTAGTTTGGTTAAAAATTTAGGGGGTTTCAGAAAACACCACGTGAGGTTGTGCATGAGATAATTAGCCAGGTAATTCCATAGCTAATTAAGTGTGGAGCCTGCCTTCGTGATCCAAATATATTCACCTTCTTACCCTTTGAGGGCAAGAAGATAAGAAGAGATTAATTAATCACTGGTTGGTGCAAAATGAAATAGTGACATAATACTTCCTCCTCTAATAAAAACATAATATTGTTTTGGTCACTGACGAGGTTTTGAAAATGCAACTTTGATCACTGATTATCATTACAATTTATTTATAAAATCCCAAATCTTATTTTTGTGTGTCAACTAGGTCATAACTGAGTATTAAGTGGAGTCTCTAGATGAATTGAGGGGAGGGTTTGTTCTAGCTACACAACATCATCGACTGATACGCAAACTTTCACATGCTCTGGTATGTTTTGTCAATGCATTTTGAGTGGCTAAATTGAATGAAAAGTTAAGATTTCGATGTGTTTCTGAGGGAGGGAGAGACAAAGGGTGATCTGCCTGCATAACCATATTGGTCTAATTACAAACATTTACTTGCTCCAAATGCTATGGGGTGGTTTTTTGAGCAAATAACATGGACTTTCAGAGCTTCTATGCCGTTACAAGAAGCTGACCAGCTCGTTCTGACTTATTTTCTAGAGTTCGAAGAGCAACTTTAATTAAGATGAAAAGAGCGAGGACCCAAGATGTTTGATCTTTTTGAAACGGACATGAGACATAAACATAAGACTAAGGCATTTTGATTAATGTTTAACAAAATTTTTAAGCAGCTAATTCTTGTTATTGTCACATTTTCACAAATAATGCTAGTGATATCATCATATATACAAATATAATTACATGGTAGCACACATAGAATTTATATCAGAGTAACACTACTTCACACTTGAATTTAGGCCATGTTCTTTTGAGCTGATCTGAACGGCTAAAATGACTGAATTTTAAAAGCTTCTCGAGGTAGTCTCGAGATTTGGATCCATTTCGTTTGACTTGCTTTTTAAAGCGTTAGGAACCACCTTCAAAACAGCAAAAAAAACATACTAAAAAAACTCAAAGCATATAGTGTTTTCAAAAATAGATAAGTTGTTAAGCTGTTAAGCCATTAAACTGTTAAGCTGAAAAGAACAGGCCTTAATTGATCTGTTGATGCTTAGTTACACATAGACAATAGTGACGCATGCACAGGCCGGAGCTAGCTAGGCCAGTATGTATGAACCCTAGAAACGGTCATTGAGCCTCCACAATTAAGTAATTCCAAGCTATGCGTAGCTAGTTCGATTGAATATACGCTCAAAAGCTGACTTGGAACGTGCATCAGTACACGCAATAATATATAGTGCATATATTACATGGTGTTGCATCGATCTCTATATATAGCTAGATACACACACATGCATATTTGTGCATATGCACATGCTTGAAGTGTTGTTGTTAGCTAGGTAGCTTTCATATGTTGCATGGTGTCGTATTTCGTGGCAGATCACCAGTTCGCCACGGGTATGTACTGATTCATGGGGTGAAATTATTGTTCCACGGTCTTTAGCTCTCAACCTTTCTTTCTGTGGGTGTAGTGTAGAAGACAAGCACTAATGTATACTCTAGCAGAGAATTAGGCCGCACAACAACAGTGAGCAAGAAAGTTAATATTCTTTAATCTTTAATAGTATTTGTTTGCTCTCTTGGCCATGCTTGCTTTCTAGAGAGAGAGAGAGAATTGCTGTGAGAAAATTATAGGAGAGAGAGAGGGGGGGGGGGTGGTGGGAGGAAAGGCATATATGTGGACACTAAACAGATAGCTGACACTCTTTCTTGTATGGATGCTGCAGGAGGCTTCAGTGAATCAGTGTTAGTAGCAGGTAGCTGCAGGGCCAAGAATCCCAAGATACAGGAGCACTACTGCACTAGAGCAAAGGCAAGATCTGGCTGCAGATTTGAGGAAGGCCTCCCAATCATCAACTAATTAACCTGCAGGTACTAATTTGCTGAGTCGATTCATCTCATCCAACACACCCATCTGTTCCTACCTCCTTGTTTAAAGAAGAGCTATCTTTCCCTGGGCCAATTTGCTTGCTCCAGTACTGTTCTTGATTTTAATGTGAGCAAATGAAGAAGATGATGAGACACCCATCGATCACATCTTGTTCCCTGGCTCACCTTTTGCGCCATGCTGGCGCAATAGCAACCTCTCAAATCAGCTCCAGTTCATGCTTTCCTCCTGGAGCATGTGATTGATTAGCTAGCAGCCAGCTAGTCCTTCAGCTTGAACTTTACTTGCATGCCCACTTGCTGAGCTGCTGTTGCATCCTGTTTTTCCTTATCATTTTGAGGTGGGCTCTTGCTCTTCTTCTCTTCATTTCTCATGCAAATATATAAATGAGAGAGAAAGAAAGAAGGGGAGAAGAAGAGATCGATCCCAATCTCCTGGACATGTAGCTAGCATTTCTTGATCTTTCAGGTCACAGGTTCTTGTGTAGGTTCTTGGATCACTCACGGCTTGTTCGTTGCTGCAGGGAGCAAGCTAGGATCAATCGGTCATGGAAGACTCGAGCTTCTTCATGCAGTGGGCAATGAACACGCTGCACCAGAACTCCTCGGCGGCCGCCCCCGCGCCTGCGTACACTGAGGGCGCCGGCGCCGGCAGCGATGGGGATAGGGCTAGCTTCCCCTCGCTGCAAGCGCTGCGCAGCGCCTCCCAGACCACCGCGGCCGCCGGCGTGAGGAACCTGACGGTGCAGGTCGACCACAGGGCCAGCAGCTGGAGCTCCGGCGACAGCCCCGGCGCCGCCATGGAGCACGACGCGGCCGCCGCCGGGTGGTCCCCCCACACCGCGAGGGCCAGGACAAGCAGCGGCGGCAACAGGCCGATGAGCTGGAACTTCAGCGCCGCGTCGGCCCAGCCAACTGATGAGAGCGGCGGCGGCGTTGCACTGCCGGACGCCGGCGGGGCTGCGAGAGCGCATACTCCGACCGGGAAGAGAGCGGCCAGCGTGGCACCGGCCGCGGCGGCGGGTGGCTCTGCGGCGACAGCGGCGGCGCCGTCGGGGTACGTGCAGGACCACATCATCGCGGAGCGGCGGCGGAGGGAGAAAATCAACCAGAGGTTCATCGAGCTCTCCACCGTCATCCCCGGACTCAAGAAGGTTCGTCTAACACATCAATTTCACTTGATTGCTTTCTTTCTTAATTTTGATGGCCTAGCTTCTTAATCTAGCTCCATGATTTTTCACCATGAATTAGGCTTCGTCCTTCCCTGATCTTCTTCTTTAATTTCATGTTCACTAATTAACCGGCCTTCCCATAAAGGATCGAGTGTGCTTATCTTTGAGTTTGCTAGGTTGTCCTCTTTGAGTCTTTTGTTGATATTTACCATGTTCAAACCTTTGAGATAAGACATAGTAAGATTTCATGCATGCAGTTGCATTATATATGTCATATCCTACCATATATCTCTTAACGCCACTGTGGTGTGGGGAGCAGGCATGCATTTCAGCATTTTGCGACGTACCCCATCAAAGTGGTTTCCGGGTTATCTTTGTAAATGTATAGCAAGAGCACATCCTTTGTTAATCTTCTAGAATTATTACTACTTTGATTTCCGGGTAAAAAGATGGTTTACCGCTGTACAAAACAATGCACAGAAAGTGCACCCTAGTTAATTAGTACTGCACTACTGCTAGTAGTATCATTACAACAACAGCAGGGCTCAAACTCAAGGTGCAGCTGTAGCCACGAAATTAACAGTAGTTTGTATCTGTGGCAAAGTTCGCACGCAGCAAATGCAAACAGTGCATACATATCGATCTCTTAGAATCAAGCTAATTAATTAATCAGTTCAAAACGCCATCATCATAACACCCAAAAATTCCATTAACTACGAATTTATTCATCAACTAAATAATGCGCATTAGTTGCAACTTGCACACAGAGCCAGCTCTCATGGCCTTAGCGTTGCACTGCAGATGGACAAGGCGACGATCCTGGGGGACGCGGTGAGGTACGTGAGGGAGCTGCAGGAGAAGGTGCAGGCCCTGGAGGACGACCACAGCACCAGGAGGGCCCACGGCGGCGGCGGCGGCGGGGCGGCGATCCAGTCCGTGGTGCTCGTCAAGAAGCCGTGCGTGGCGGCCTCCGACGCCGCCGGCGAGGCTTCGCCGTCGGCGGCGCAGCAGGAGCAGGAGCAGGAGCTGCCGGAGATCGAGGCGCGGGTGTCGGAGAAGAGCGTGCTGCTGCGCATCCACTGCGGCAACGCGAGGGGCCTGCTTGTGCGGGTGCTCTCGGAGGTGGAGGCGCTGCGGCTCGCCATCACCCACACCAGCGTCATGCCCTTCCCGGCCCGCACCGTCGTCATCACCATCACAGCAAAGGCACGCCTCTACTTACTCTTTACTAGCTACTCCTAGTCTCCTACCATGCATGCACGCATCATCTCGAATTCTCGATCTATTAGTTGCATGATGAACAACACAATTTCCGCACCAGATTAAGGGCCTCTCTGATAGTTTGTTTTAGTTTAGGGACTGACTTCTTATCAGGCGACTGAGACTTATCTATCTCTCAGTCGATTTCCTGAACCGTTGATCAAACACCTCCATAGGGCACATAAAAGATTCAACGAATATCCACGTATGTGAGAAAATTGACTGAGAGATAAATAAATCTCAGTAGCCTGATAACTAGCAAAGGTGTTTAGGGTAGTTTTTGTTGGGATTGTAATTTTTGATATTTTTATATACACCATTCATTTTATTTTTTGAAAATAATTTTTTTATAACTTTGTAGGGTTTTTCTCAAAGATCTCAAAAATATTTTTTTAATAATTTATTTAGCCTTTCCATACCACTTTCAAATGTAATCAAATTTTCCCAACAAAAACTAAACTAAAACTAAACAAACTATCAAAGAGGGCCTAAATTACCTCGGTCGACTTCGCCATGTACGATTGATATAAGTTTAATTACATATACACTATTATAAGGTTCAAGAATTGTATAGCAGCATGTAATTCGCCCATCAATATATATGTGGGGGAAGTTATCCCATTTATACAAGGATATTTACACCGCTAGCTTGTATGTATAAGTGGAGACCGCCTTAAGATCACATGATGGTCTACGACCCGCCTAAGATTAGATTTGAGATATGAGAAATATTGCATATATCTTACGTATCATAGGCCACACCTTAAATAGATAGGGCTCGATCGCTCATATACAAGTGGGATCCTTCATAAACAAGTGGGAAAGGTGAACTCATCAATATATATATATAGGTGTGACCTTTCTTCCTTATAGGTAGGAGTATTTTTTTTCCTTGCAATGCATATACTTGTAGTGTATAGATCGAATCATCGAAGTAGCTAGATTGTTGTGAGATATATACTGCAAGAATTTCTGACATAATGGTACATGCTTTACATGTGGGCTAGCAATCATTCTAGACAAAATTACTAACTAATTAGAACATGTTCAAAATGGTTGAACTAAATAAATAAGTTAGCTGAGCTAAAATTAGTCGTATGGGACTAAATGGATAAGCTGATTGAACAAATAAGGTACGTTTCACTGTTTTGAACACAAAATTACACTTGCTGAAAGCACCATGCAAGTATATATCATGCCTATTGTCTTTTCATTTTGCTAATTTACCGATAAATGTTAAACAATTAAACCAGTTCGTATGTTGGGGCCAATAGTAGATGGTAATGCTCTCAAAAAAAAAAAGAGTAGATGGTAATAATATGCTGGATTAGTTGAGGTTGCAGGTTCGAAACCCTTCCACGCAAGTGCTGCAAATATAAAGTAATCGTAAATTAAGCAGTTTGTGATCATATTACTCAGTTTCTTAATTGCAATATAGAAAGAGATGTAACTGCATGATCAATGATCCTGGAGCATATAAATATTAATTGGTTATTTCATGTAAACCATTTAATTTCTGCATTAATTAGTTTCCTAATATTTCTTTATTTGATTATGTATGTTCGTACGTATGGCAGGGTGTGTTTGTCAGGGTACTCCGGAGTCCGGTCCATGCATGGAATTCTATAAAATCTCTCAAGGATAAGGGGGGAGAAGTGTATTCCGCTTGAATAAAGCCCTAAATTAATGGACGAAACGAAAAAAGTAGTAGTAGATAGTATATATGAACGAAGACTTATTGTGCAGGTCTATGATTTAGGATTAATTAAAGAATTATACATGTTTTTTGAAGACAGCTGCACCAGCTAATTAAGCATGACAATTAAGTGGTATGACTATGATTAGGCTGTTAGTTGAAGTGTTGGACTCAAATGTGTAATTAATATATATCGCCAATATTATATTGGGTATAGATCAAGCGGATGAAATTTTCTCCAATAAAAAATGTGATGGGATTTGCAGAAATCTTCATGGGATCAGGTCGCTGAATATAGTACACAAATAAATCAGAATGCATTGAAAAAACTGATGCACGCAGAATTTTTTTTTTGAACAGACTCACAAAGGAATTGACACCTATATATAATTTCGTCTGCATGCATTGGGGATGGGTGAGAGGATCTTTTTTTCATATATAATACTTTTACTCCTTATGTATTCCTCTGAATTAATGCTTATTTTTTAAGTTTCGGCCCTTCCATAATTCAACACTCTACAAAAAAGATTGGCCTTATTAGTCTGACTGGTTACAAACCAATCAATGTTATATTAGCATCTCTCATCCTAAGAATTACTCTTGCAGTCTTGATGAAATTCAAGCTAGTTAATTAGCCATCCTTCCCTCTATATATTTATATGCGCACCCACATGCTAATTAGTTATTGATCAAATGCTGATTTTGGGTGCAATTTTTCAGGCGGAGGAGGGGTTCAACGCCACGGTGGAGGAGATAGTAAGGAGGTTGAACTCGTCGTTACATCAATACTACAGCGGCAATACTGAAGAAACAAGCAGAAAATAACATGGATATGATGGATTGTCTCCATCTGAGCAATAGGCAAGCAATCCTTCCTTCGATGATATAAAAACACCAGCTAGCTCGCTAGGGGACAAGAAGAGAAGCTTATGGTGATGAGTTCCTCGTCTCATGCATGCTTAACATATATCGATCGCATTCGTGCGCATGAGGTTAAATTAAAATGACGAACCCATGAAATGATGGGTGCATGGTGCATGTGGTGGTGACGAAATCTCTCAACCACAGGTTTGCAAGAGTTTTGGTCCGAAGCTGCTTGTGATCAGCTGTACTTGTTGGTCCTCAATCCAAATCATTAATAAGAACCAAAATGACTTTGGATATATGCTTGTTGTCGCTTAAAAAATGAACCTGTTGTCATATGGTTTTGCAAGTTGCATGCAGTGTGTGCATCAACCCTTTTCATGATAATATATGTGCTTTTGGTTTGGTTGGTCTTCACGGTTAATATATATAGTACGTACTAGCTATATATAAAAAAACCCCCAATTACGTCTCTCTCATATATAGTTTTAGTCTTTTTAATAGTTTCAACAGTATCTTGTTTTGAAGTATTTTAGGAATGCACCAAATCCCGGTATATCTTCGTCCACGAGTCATGCATGAAAAAATCAGTTTTTTTTTCCTGTATAAGAGTTTGATATGCATGATTTGATTAATTAGGTTTTAGATAGCTCGATCCGCATCGATCAGTCTCATTGGTTCTCTTTGTTTAAGAGATATTGCGTGATTTGTACAGCACTAAAGATAAAGATATCAAGCTCCTCTCAGAGGAAAAAAGACATCAGACGTTATTAACTAAATGGATACACAAAGCTGTTGAGATATGCAGTGCAAAGTTGGTACGTACAGTGTTGTTTGCATAAAATGGAGCATGTCTTTACTTGGTAGGGGCAATTAAGAAGATCTCATTTGATGATCAAGGGTACACACACATATGTTTTTTCTACTACATGAAGCTGCTGCAGACCATGTGTGTATACATGCATACTCACATTGATTGATTAATACACGGAGGATCGTCCTTATTCCCCATCATGGAATAAAGCATGATTAACAACGTGTTAACGATGATCTCGAGGGATTCGATGAGTGGATTAGGGTGATGATCAATACTGTCTTTCGGGGATCCGTCTGGTTATTGCCATGCCAGTGCCAGACAAGTAGTACCCCAGTTTCATAATGGTGTAGTACCACCAAACTGAGAAGAGACTTATAAAAAAATCGCAATTTGAGATCAGTGACAGTTCCCCATATCTCAAGAAACTCTAATTTATGCCTAGGTAACTAAACTTTAGTTTAGCTCAAGCCAGCTTGGTTAATATATCATATAATGGAGCAATTGGTCACATGCATATGCATGGCAGCATCGAGGGATATGATGGACGAAAGAAGGCCCCAATAATTGGCCAGTTCATTAGCCATGCAATGGTGTATTTTATTGCCAATGCTCTGGGGATAACTAATTGCAACTAGGGAAAGCTTTAGTGTCCGGCTGATGCGTGTTTAGTTCCAAATGGCTGCATGCAATGCTGACTGTAAAAGGCACGTTTTCTTGTTCGACTTGCGTCGACTTTGTGTGCCAACAACGAACGTACAGGTACGCGTTTGCAAGTGCTTTCTGTTGACAAGGATGGATTACAATTACACTGTCACGTGAGTCTTCATTAGCATCTCTAAATTAAGCCACATATATATTCGTGATCATGCCAGATCACCAGATTGGGTTCAGATGATCTGTAATTAGATCTGAAGCAGGAATGTAAAAAGAACATTCATAAAGATCACCATATTTGATGCGGCTTTAGTCAAGAATCCGAAGCTGAGCGTATTTCGAACAGTCTTCGAGCGAATTGTGGTTGAAATACGGCAATACGATGCTCCCCGTCAGCATGGCTTAGCTAATTAAGGAGGTGATTGAGGACCTATATCGTGCTTTGCAGAAAGTCCTTGTTTACCCCCCTTCTTTTTTTCAGCTTCCTAGGTTGGGGCACTGTAATTCTGTAAATATTATCTGTTTCCTAATAGATAAGGCAATATTTGACCTATTTCAAAGAACCCACCTATTTAAGTTCTCTCCCTGCTTTGATTTTTGCACCGCGAGCCGCTCCGGATTCTCCGTAGCTCCGGCCGAGAATTAGAGCTGAAAAGTAAAACAAGAGTTATCCCTTAATTCGTTACCAAACATGAATTACCTGCGTAGTTATTCAGACAGTACTGTGAAACAGACCGTATGAGTGAACCAATTATCGGATCTCTTTCCTCTGTTCAGCTCCAGCTAGCTAATCTGATGCTGCCGCCTGCAGCTAATTTGTTGTGGAACCACTGTACAGACTGGTTCGACAGGTCTAATACGAACATGACTAGAAGCCATATTCTGATTGACCAACCGTTCGAGTACTTTTCGTATCGAACCTAACATAAAACCTAGACAATCTACTAGTATAAATAGAGGAGCGTCAATGTATTATCAATCTCAATTTAATAAAGCAGAATTATATTCCTCCTGTCTTCTCTACGATTGCATGGTTGTTTATTTACATCTTATACTACACTCAGCAGTAAGATTTTGCAACATTATTAACCGTTCTTGATACCCAACAGATAACTGTGCAAGTAACTCACCGTGCCCATATCCCATGACGGATCGATTCGATGTGACTAACATAGTGAGCCTTCTCTGAAGCCTGAAGTTCTGAACCAAACCACTCGCACTTGTTCCCAATGGCGATGCATGCAGAGTGCCATTCTGTTTTGTTTATTGCTGTCGCAGATAACGTCAGTATGCCGCCACTACACGAGCTCCTTTCTTCAAGAGATCTTGATGGCCCAACCGTACGCACAGTGCCCTCCGGCCCCAGAGGAGCAGCCTTTGGCCAAGATAACATTGTTTTCTTTTTCTGGAGCATGGAAGCAGCATCAATATTACTACAAAAAAACCATCCGACATCTCGCATCACATGATCTGAGGCTCACAATCAACTGCCTGCAGATGCTGACATTTGCTTAATTAATTACTTGATGCGCACAGCTTTCTTTGTTTTTGTTTCATCACAAGATTGTGTAGCCTGCAGCAGCTGAAGTTTCATCACAAGATTGTGTACCATAGATAAGATATGCTAGCACCTGAAGAGAACAACATCTGCATGTTAGATTGGAAGTGAAACAGGATAGCAGAATCGTTCATAAACATGAAACAACTTTTATTAGCAGCAGATCTGTCGTAATTTGGTACAGCTGTATATATAGATAATTCTGTATCGTGCGTAAAGTTTTACAACAGCCAGATTACAGGATAAGTGTATCCAGGAAGCAAAAACACACGCAGCTCATGCATTTCTATGATGGGCTGGACATTGCAAAGTGGCCTCACTTCACTTGTTGATGAATGAGACACCCTTTTGGATACTCTCGCCCAGCTCTTTCTTGGCCTTCTCCAGTCCAGCTCTGCGTGAGAGTGATTGATGTGCCAAGAAGATAGTTAATGAAGGTCAGCACAGTTCCAGGATATCAAAAAAATTGCTGTGGCCCTAATGCAGCACAATAAATAATGATATGACAGAGGCTCTTGGTCAGATGCAGCATTCTTGTGATGATGGCAATCCTGGTGTTCAACAGAAGTACAGGTCAGCTATGGGATCTGCAGAAATCATGTGAGTGAACATGATTTTCTCCCCAATGTGAACCTGTACAATTTCAAGAAGGCTGTCTCTACTTCTTCAAGACTGTTTCTGAGCACACCTGCATGGCTGGATGGATTCTTTCTTATGTGTACTGTATTCTAGTCTATGGATACAGAGCAACAGTTCTCATGCCCACCGAAAATAAGCTACGAGACTGACTCAGTATATATTAATATGGAAAATCTAATAATTATCATTTTGGAGATTATGTACCGGCAACTGGCCTAGTGATAGCTCGAGCAAAATAAGTTTTGGGATCAACTGCACTGGCAAGCATATGCACACTTGCTTTTATGACAAAGCATATGTGATATGTGCAGTTGGGGTTGAATTATACAAGTAAATACAATGCATGCCAACTGCCAAAGACATAAAGAGCTGTGAATTAAATTATATACCTTTCGAACTCATTCAATGGACCAAGAGGTAAGATCTCCTCAATGCCAGAACGTCCCAACCGCACTTTCGATGCAAAAAAAGGTAGCTCCGTCACCTTCAAACACAACACAAGGAAAACAGGATTTGCATATCATCAGTACTGTTCCATGGAGTAATATCAAGAAAGCAATTAAATTCTAATAAGTATACAAGCATAGAAGAAGGAGAAAACCTGAGAAGCTACATAAGAACACTCCACTATCCCAGCATCACCATGCAGTCCTCTTAGGCAAGCATCTGCAAATTTAGCTGCCGCATATGCCTACGAAAGAAAGTGCAGTGCTAATTGATCCAACATTACAAACTATGAACAAGATAACTTAGTCTGCATATAAGTGATTGGAACCAACCATAGAAAGAGTTGCTGATCCTGCTCCTGCTTTAGCCTGAAATACATAAATAACAGGAAGGAGCAAAAGGAAGCTTAGTATTAACACAGATGCCGGAGAACATTGCCCATCAGTCAAGAAACTACAAACAGGAGCCGCCAGTGAGGAGCAAGTGAGCAACAAATGAATCAGTTAACCAAATGTTTCAGAACTTTCTTGGAAAACAGAGCAATTGTCAGGCCCACGACTGACTAAAACACATGTAAGTAACAGACACCAAAACTTGATCCTTGTGTGGGTAAAAAGATATGTGAGGGAGGCTTTGTTGAACTTGGTTTAGCATACACTTAATAATTGACTTTGTTGTCAACATCATGTAGTGCGTGTAAATAATTGCATACCTAATGTATCTTCTATACAGTAGAAGGAAGTCCATAATTTAACATATCCGGATCATATTTTCAGTGGCCTCACTCCTAAGTTCTCTAAATTAGTGTGTCAGTTCCTCTTCAGCTTTTTTGTTTATTATAGAACTGAAACTGAAACCAGTATACATATCTAATACAATAAGTTACTTTGCCAGAGAATCTCAACCAGTATACATAGCTGAGAAAATAAAAATTGCAAAAAGAACTTTCAAACAGATCCCCCCTCCCCCTCTTTCCTTGTGCATAAATGACGCAGCATTAGATAATATGGAAAATCATACCTCTACTACTTCTGTCCCACCATTCTGTATGCGAGAAGTGAGATAACTAATTTCTTCCGAGGTAAACGAGCAGGGAGGATTCACCTAAGAAAATAACAAAGTTCCATCAAGGTCGCTTAAAAAATATTAAAGGTCATTTTTTAGCAAAAGGACAGGAGCATTGTCATTACATAATATAATCGAATAAAATTTCTTTTCTACTATTTCTATCAGATAAAACAAATTTTCAGCTATATATATGGTTCAGAATTTTGAAGAAATCTAATGACCTGTGAAAGGAGTGGTAATATTGTAACTCCTGCGTGCCCACCAACAACAGGAACATTGACATCTCTGGGGTCCAGTCCAAGAACCTCTCCCTGTAAACAGAAAAAGGTAGGAATAGGATCATAGGAATTTTAAGGTTGTCCATGTAGACATTAGTAATATAATAGCACAACATGGAAAACTCTTTGAAGTACATACCACAAAAGTATTGGCTCTCACTACATCGAGTGTTGTCACCCCCAATAGATGCTTAGGGTTGTATGTCCCAGCTCTCTTGAATACTTCAGCAGCAATTGGAACAGTAGAATTGACAGGGTTACTGATCACATTAACAATTGCATTTGGGCAGCATTTTGCAATACCCTCACAAAGAGTCCGTACAATTCCAGCATTGATATTGAACAAATCATCTCTTGTCATCCCAGGTTTCCGAGGGACACCAGCAGGAATTATCACAAGATCCATCCCAGTCAGGGCATTTTCCAATTGCGGCTGGCCCAAAAAGCCACGCACCTGTAGATTTTAGACCCTTAGCACTATTACATCCAATAATCAAAATAAATTTAATGGTTCAAGAATCAGATGGTATAATTCTATGAATAACAGAGGGCAGCCAAAGATATCTGCTGCAATTTTTTTTTGTTTTAATAAAGCTCTCTGCAGAAATTTGTGATGCAACATGACTTTTAGAATTTTGCATTTTAACTAGAAACTGTGCGTTGTTTCCTGAGTTATAAAGAATACAATAGCTAGTTGGCTAATGTTGAACAGGATGAGCCACAAGTGCAGTACAGAAGAACAAATGTGCCGTATTTTGTATTTCAAGTGTAGCATAAAAGATAGATGGAAAACAACTGTACTGGATACAACAATAATATTAATTTCTCTTCAGAATCAATATCTAAGAATATTGTAAAGCAAGTTCACATAAACATGACACAAAGACAGGAGCATACCACGGCACCAGTGTTCATGTGGCTAATGTCAGCTGTGACACCAGGTGTGTTGACAACATCGTATAGATGGAGCACAGAAACAAGAGGATTCATCTTCATAAGAAGAGCAAGAGGCTGGCCAATCCCACCAGATGCACCCAAGATTGCAACCTTAAAGCCTGGAGCGGCACCTTTTGCACGACAATTGAAGCCCCTCAGGAGGAATCCCTCCTCCAGCTTCAAGATAAAGCAAGAGAAAATTTAGCCAAGTAAAAGCAGATTCTGGAAATGATGGTAGGAAATCAATGTGATAGTTTAGTTGCCAACCACCAGAGCTGAACCCAAAGTTAAGTTTGAAGGGATCAATTCAGGCAGTTGTCATGAGACAAGAATATTCAATATAACTTTTAATTTGAAAGTATCGTAAATGGTAAGAATGCTGATGCCATTTATCACAGACCAACAATTGCATCCAGTAACAGTACAGACCAAATGTAAACAATTCTACGTTCATTCAGCTTACCGAAACATCAATCAATACTGCGAAGCGGCTACAAACTCAGGTGCATCATAGGAAAGATGCCATCAAATTGTGCATCTGTAACTTAACTCAAGCCTAAAGGATCCTAGGAAGTAGGAACCGGTGTCAGAGACCAGGCTTACCGAAGCAAAGAGGCGATCAAGGCGCCAGCTTTGTTCGTAAACCTTGAAATTGGCAACAGAGTTGAACAAGGGCATTAACGAATCTCTGCACGACCAACAGCAAGCGCTCCAAGCTACACTAAATCACGCAAAAAGTCACCAAGCTCCCACCTTTGATTCGCACTATCAACGATCGCAATCTTAAACGGGGCAGCCAAGGAAGCAGCCGCGGACGGCTCAGCTCCCAGCCGGGCGAGGCAAACCGGAGGACAAGGTTACAACTTACAAGGAGGAGTGCATTAACCTTCGGTTCCCCAACCAAGTCACCGGAATAGAATTGCAGGAAAGAAGGGGAGTTTCGCGCGCGCTCACCTGAGGGGGAAGTTGCCGGAGGTGGGACGCGAGCGTAGCCATCCGCCTGGCCGCCGCGTCGCTGGCTTGCTCCATGGCTGGGGACGCCTCGCCGCGACCGCCGGAGACTCGGGGAGCAAGGGTGGAGAAGGGGAGAGGGGGGAGGGGGAGGTGCGAAAAGACGGAAGGCGGAGGGGCTGTATGCAAAAGGTGAAGAGAGACGACTGTGCGTGTTTGATGGACCAGTTGGTGACGACAACATTGAGATGCGTGCAAGTTTGCATCGTCGTGCGTGGATAACCAGACGCAATGGCCATGCCTACTTTCGGCCATCGCTCCCCTGCTCGTGACATCGGATTTCTGCTCTCGTCAGCCTATTTGATTTATTTGGCAATTTATTTATTTATTAAAATTTATAATAATTTATTTTTTGCATCATTTTTTCTATCCGAAGAAATGTTTAAATATCCTAAAGCATAGATCAAAAGAAATGGAACCCACCCTTGAAGTTGCCTAAAAAAGCTTGAAACGGCTGGAGCTCCGTTTCTGACATACAACGGTGATGTTGGGCGGTGGCGACGAGCATGAGAAATTGGAGAGAGAAAGAGAGGGGAAGGGAAAGAAGAGGATGCATATAGGCAATGTGAACACTTGTGCAAGTGTCTAGGAGTGCCCCATCACAAAATAACCCTATACAATTAACTTTGCACATGAACTAAACAAAAAAATACCTTTATTATCTAAATGTCTGGTTTTTGAAATCATGTATCTAAGTGAGAACCCGTGCTAACTTGATGTATCTACAGTGTAATTTACTCTAAACTAAATAAGTAGACAAGACAAAAATAAGATAAGCCGAGGAGAACAAGACTTAAATCTCAATCTTCAAACCACTATTTATTTCCTATATCCATCCTATCTAATAGAGTCTATATCGTCGAAAAGATATAGAGATTGGAGAGAGAGTTTTCAAATATAGAGGCTCGAAGAAAAATTTTCTAAATTACTAATATAGAAACTCGGTTGGAGCGCTATAGAGACTAAGGTCGATCTGCTATGATGAAATACTACACTTGCTAGCTATGCTTTAAAATTCAATCTCATCTTACATTGCAAGCTAAAAGTTTTCTTTCCTTCACCAACCGGCTATTCAAAGTTTTAGACCCTGTTCTTTTCAGCTTAACGGCTTAACAGCTTAACGAGTTATCTACGTTTTGAAAAGATAAATGTTTTGAGTTTTTTTAGTCATTTTTCTTTGTTTTGAATGTGGGTCCTAAAGTTTTAAAAAGCAAGTCAAACGAAATGGATCCAAATCTCGAGACTAGCTTGAAAAGCTCTCGAGATTCAATCATTTCAATCGTTTAGTTGTTCAGCCGTTTAGATCAGCTAAAAAAAACAGGACCTTAGTTTTTATTGTTTTAAATTACTTAACAATCTCATGATTGCCTTGCCTCATGCTTCTTTTATTCTTTGCTTTGTTGTATACTAGTTAAACACAAGCGCCAGAGGTGCGTGAGGCCAGACGCGACGGTGGGCAAAACGCGTCCAGGCGCGGGAGAAAAAAAGCGGCGGCGCGGCCGGGCAAAATGCGCGCGGAGGCCAGCGAGCCAAGAAAAATCGCGCAGCGTTGCTGGAAAAGCGGAGCCTACGGGATTCGATCTCGGGTCTCCCAGGCAACGAATGGGGCGAGCTAACCAACCGGACGAAACACCCGCGCGCCTGATACGTGGGCTGAAAAAAATAGTTTTATACGTTAAAGGAAAACGGACGGCCGAATTTGCGTCGCTCGCACGATCGGACGGCCGTGGCGGTGCCGAGCGGGGAGGCCAGCCACGTGGCGTGCGGACGACGCGCGTGTTCGCGTTTGTACTTATTATAGATATAGATTATAGATACAATGGGCAATGAACTTTGGGGCTATGGTATTCTCGTTAGTCTATAGTTTTAAAGTGGTTGATCTCTTTTACTTCTCGCTTTATTATTTTTTTTTGAAAATCTTGAAATTAAAGCATTAAAAAAACTTAGGAAAAAAGTGTCGATTTGGTCACTCAACTATGTCGCTGGAACACTTTGATCCCTAAACCTCAATACCGAACTTATGAGGCCTCTAATGTAGCAAAATTAGACCAAATTAGTTCTTTGACTAAGTTCAATGGGCGGTTTTAGTGTTTTTTGCTCGTGTGACATCCATGTAGAATTTTTATTGACTTGTTGCCACATGGCATCCATCTCATTGCCTTATCTCTCACTTTCTCTCTCAAATTTGTCCCCTCTCAAGTCTAGAGCTCCTCTGACATCGATGGTCACCACAGGATGGCGGTGGTGGCGCTCATCATCGGTTTGTATCTGGGCTGGGATCCATTGCGGCAGCGGTTCATGGCAAGGACGAAGACGGAGGGAGGGGACACAAAAGCAGGAGAGGAGACCGGCGAACATGGTCCTCCATGGGCCCCGACCCCGACGAAGCCGGCACTACCCTCCTCCTTTGCGTTCGCCGTCGGTTCCTCCTTCCACAGCCGCCGCCGCCGCATACTCCTTCTCTCGCGCCCTCCGCTGCCGCCACCAGATCCTCCTCCCGCACCCTCCGCCGCTACAAGTTCCGCCTCCCATGTCCTCCGCCGTAGCAGGCTCCTCCTCCCGTGCCCTCTGCCACCGTAGGCTCTGCCACGTTGCACGTTTGGGCACTACATTGGCAAGAAAACCCTAATACCGCTGTATTGATCGGTCAAGCCTGATTTTGCTACATAAGGGTCCTCACAAGTCCGGTATTGAGGTTCAGAGACTAAAGTGTTTCAGCGGGTATAGTTGTTGGGCCAAATCGGCACCTTTTCCAAATATTTAACCCCAAGTCCAACTAAACACTCTAGTTTTTTAAAATCACAAAAAAACCACTGCCTTCTTTTCAAAACTGTCGAAGTCCGATTTCAACAACATCCAGGATAGATATAGGTACTGTTAAACATGGGAGCAAACAGTACGCAGCCTCTCATCTCGTCATGGAAAAAAAAATGAAAAGCTCAAAAGGAACGTTGTTATGCCCTAAGCGCCTCGACAAAACAAACAACATAGCGTATATCATAAAAAAAAATCTAAATGAAAAACAAACAAAGTATGACAAAACCTACTCGGTGATGTAGTACTACGTATGGCATAAGAAATTGAATGAAGTTAAAGAAAACGATAATGCTCCTGTCCATACGTCCAACAGCGTCGGACGCTCTGATGGGCCGTGGCCCATGCGGAGAGACGCGCGTGGCGTGCTCCTTATCCCCCTTCCCCTCATTTCTCATTCCTCACTCACATCCTCCTCTATTGCCCTCCCCCCCCCCCCCACCACAAGCTTGGCAGAATGCATTGCCGACGCCTTGGCGACATCATCGCTTCTTCATTGCAATGCCAATTGCCCCTTGTCGATGCCAGCGATCACCGCCGTTGGCCAGAGCTGCGCCTCCCTCCCTCCTTCCATCCCTTCCTCTCTCTCATACTTATCTTCTCCCAATCTCCCATCCCCTCATCTCCTTGGGTGATGGACATGGTTGGACCAGCAGATCTAGAGAAGAAGTCACCGGATCTAGGGAGGAAACAGCAGGATCTAAGGTGAGATGTTCGGATTTAGGAGGAAATGGCTCGGATTTTGGGAGGGAGAAGATGCTTGCTCTTTCATTTTTTTGGTAGGTGTTGCTCGTTGTTTCGGTAGTCGATTTTAATTACTTCAGTGCTTCCTCTTCATTGTTTTGGGAAGGTGTTGCTCGTTGTTTTAGTTGTGGTGTTTCATTATTTGAAAACAATTTGATGGGAAATTTGATTATTGCAGTTGTGATGCCATGTCCAGAGAAATTAGAAGAAGGGGAGAAGAGAAGACATGGAGGGAGGAAGAGATGGGGAAGAGATTTAGGATCGAGAATTAGTTTCGTAGTTCATTCAATTGTTTCACCGGTTCGGTTCAATTGTTTCAAAGAACTCATTCGAATTGTTTCACTGGTTCAGTTCAATTGTTTCAGCAAGTGTTTCCGTAGTTCATTCGAATTGTTTCACTGGTTCAGTTCAATTGTTTCAGCAAGTCATTCGAATTGTTTCACTGGTTCAGTTCAATTGTTTCAGCAAGTCATCTCCATTGTTTTCACTAGGTCATTTGTATTGTTTCACTATGTCAACCTATTTATTTCAGTAGTTCATTTCAGTTGTTTCACTAGCCAGTTCAATTTCTATTATTTCATTAGGCATTTCTCATTGTTTCAATAGGCAATTTTTATTGTTTTAGTAGATGTTGTTCGTTGTTTCAGTGGTCGCTTCTTTATTGTTTCAGTAGCTGTTGTTCTCATTGTTTCATTAGGCAATTTTAATTGTTTCAGTAGGTCAAGTTCATTGTTTCAGTATACCAAATTCATTGTTTCGATAGTCATATTTCATTGTTTCAGTAGGCATTTCTCATTGTTTTAATAGGTCAAGTTCATTGTTTCAGTGCATTGTTTCGATAGTCTCATTGTTTCGATAGTCATTTTCCATTGTTTCAGTAGGCATTTCTCATTGTTTCAATAGGTCAAGTTCATTGCTTCAGTGTATTGTTTCGATAGTTATTTTCTCATTGTTTCGATAGTTATTTTCTTATTGTTTCGATAGTTGTTTTCCATTGTTTCAGTACGCATTTCTCATTGTTTCAGTAGGTTGAGTTCATTGTTTCAGTGTGACAAGTTCATTGTTTCGATAGTCATTTTTCATTGTTTCATTAGGCATTTCTCATTGTTTCAATAGGTCAGGTTCATTGTTTCAGTGTGTCAAGTTCGTTGTTTCGATAGTCATTTTTCATGTTTCATTGGTGATTGTTCCTCTCTCTTATGGCCTCTTCCTTCCTCTATGCGGGGTCGAGTTTGTTCCAGCAGGATTTGACGTGAGCTGTTGGTGGGCCGTTCAGGCCGGGGCGGCGTCCGACGGAAGCTTATTCCGTCGGACGTCCGACCCCAAGTCCGAGCCTAAAGAAAAATACAAAACACGAGTTACAAGTAAAAAAAATCAGTTGGGCTGGTTCTTCTCACTCAGAGGGCATAGCCATAGTCCTTCTCTACAGAAAAGTTTGGTAGGCCTTCGAGCCCACGTAATACCACGATAGGCCCAGTAGGAAAGAGCACGGGTCTTCGGCCCACAATTGAAAGGCTGTACCCAACTTCTACCCATTTTGGCATGGACGTATGTCTGCAACGCAAGCAACTAAGCAAGGAAAAGAAACGAAAAACGTTCCCCTTGCCTATGAGTTCTCCGGTCAATCCAGAGCATTGGTCTCAGCCTGAGATTCATGCACAACCTCCTCTCCTTTTTCACTTGGTCTTTTACAAAAGGAAAAACATCCTCAATAAAAAAAGTAATTGGATCCTCCTTCCTCTCTCCCCTTTCTCCACCGATCCGGCCACCGGCAATCACCATGTTGGCCGTCCCCAACCATGGCAGCGCCGTCTCGCATCGGCGCATCGGCCGCCACATCAATTTGGGCCCCGTGGCGCCGCGTTGGACCGAGAGCACCGAGCCACCTTGTCACACTCGCGAGCCGCCTCCCATCTGACGCCACTGTTGCTGGCGACATCCACCCCCATCGGCACACAACCATGTCTTTGCCACCTCCAGAGGCCTCACGTCTGCCACCAAGCCGAGTCATGCTACCTCAAGTCGCGCTGGTGTCGGGGTCATGCTGTCGAGGTCACATGTCAGCAGAGAAAGTGGTCGCCGGTGTCGGCATTTGAGGGTCGCAGGCTCGCAGCTGACTCGGAGGAAGGAAATGAGAGGCGGAAGGAGAACCAGATTGTTTTTTCCCTGTAAATTTAGTTTTTTATTTTAACAAAAAAACTGAAGAAAGAGAGAGAAGACGAAAAACAACTCCTAGAAGAGGAAACGCCGTGTTCGAAAAGAAAATTTGTCACTCTTTCACTTCTTCCATTCGCCGAGTCTGCTCCCCTGCATGTAGATGCATTAGGTCGATTATAAATCAAGCGCATGGTACGCAGACAGATGAGATTGGGTGGGATGCTCCCGTTTTTCAGCCCACTCGTCTCCCTCCCTGCCCTACCACCGCGACCAATTTGCTGCTCTTCCATTTGATATGCCTCCCAGCTAGCTGCCTGCAATGCAGCCATCATGCATCGATCAAGACAAATTCAGCCATTCAGATGCAGGCCCCCATCTCTTCCTTATGCAGCTCACTCGCAAGCTCAGGTCTTTAATTTCCCCAGTTCTCTCAGTCAAATGTGGAACCATCCAACTATTCACTGTGGAATATGGAAACGGCAGCTGGTCGCGACGTACGCTCCTCTCAAGGAACAAGTGAGCATCTCGGATGTGTTTACTTCTGAGCATCTAGAGGCTTTAATTTTCAGAGAAAGGGACAGGGATGGATGGCTTGTCGAGTTTTGTTTGGCTTTAGGGTAAGATCTTTCTGACTTATCTTATTTAACTCAATATCTTATTTGACTTAAATTCTAACTTTGAGAGCTTACAAGGTGGCCTCAAGAGCCAGGTCTCTTTTATTTGACGATTTTTAGAGAGCCCTTAGACATATCTTTGAGATAGAAAAATCAGATTGAAAAAAATAAATTATTTATATTTTAAACAAAAATAAGCAAATAAGCTGATAAGTCAAATAAATCAAATTAGCTGAGAAGAATAGGGCCTTATTGAACTAAAATGAAGCAAGGAGCAATATATTGGCCACTAGGCCAAAGCAAGGGCATTATCATTAGGGTCTTGTTCTTTCAGTTTAAATTAAATCAAAATTTAGCATATCATTTTTTACAAGTCAAACGATATAATGTTTCAAAGTTATTTTTGTGAGATTTAAAATGATTCTTACAGTTCATATAATTTTTTAAACTTTTCAAAACTTATCTAGTTTCAGCAACCGTTGGATTAAAAAAATAAGGCCTGGATCGAACCAGGGCATTAGCTTGTGCCCACACTAGTACCCTGCCCCCTCACCAAACTGTTCATCCCGATCCCTTCCATCTAATCCGGAGCAATCGACAGTGAGCTGATCGATCAGTTTGGGACCGAGAGGCCGAGTGGTCAAACTCCATATATAATATCTGCGTGCGCGCTGCATGGTCAGCATCTATTCGGCGAGCGCCGGTTCTGACTTCTGACGCATGGTGCATGCACACACGCCTGTTCGTCCTTGTACTCTTGTGCCTTTCTTCATGCAGGATTCCAGCGGCTAGCTCATGGATGATGGAGGCACATATATACTACTCGTATGCTTGATCAGCATCACCGTCGCTCGCCTATCTGAACAAGTTAATTAATTACTCCAGTCCATTGCTAATAAGCAGCATTGATTAGCTGCACTCTCGCAGAGTCGCATGCATGCATCGTTAATTAGCTAACTAATGGTTAATCTGATCGGTGTTCTATGAACTTGCAACCGAGAAAGAATAGACACGTATCCGTTGCTGTAATGTAGATGGTGATGCAGACCGCAACAACAACGTAGATGAAGTGGTTGTAGCAGATTGTCACGAACGTACAGGAACAAGAACACGAGCCGTCACACGGAGCGTTTCGCAAAAACCTTATTCGTCGTCTTTCGGTGTAGGATCTTAATGCAACGGGTTTCAGTGCAGTATCTCAGCAACGATGGGATATGGAGATTTGCCCTTTCGATCACTGATGCAGTGAGACGGAACATCCTATCGAAGGCAGCAAACAGAAAGAGAGAGGCAACTCAGAAAAAGACAAAACCCTTACTTTGGAGCTAAGGTCTTGTTTTTTCAACAGATCGCATCATTGCAGACATCAGAAGAAATTTTGTTATTTTTATATAAATTTATATGTTGTCATAATTTGCGACGATTTTTTGTGACTTTTAATAGTCGATCCAAAGATTATAAAACTATTTTTAATTTTTTATAATCTTTAAACCTTATTTCGAGAGGCCTCAAATTTCATCTGATATCGTGAACGCGAACGATACGGTGAAAAGAACAAGACCTAAATCTTTTTTCATTTGTTGTGGGCCACTCTCGGATAATGACCTCTTGCTACTTATATAGAGGTTGAAATAAAATCTCTTCTCCACCGCTTATAATAAATGATACTAAACGTTCTACATTCAACCCCACGGGTTTGATCTCACATACTATTTTTAAGACTTAATTCAAATGAGCCAATGTCATAAATTCTAACACTGTCTTGCGTCTCTTGCTGCTTGGTCACGCCACTGCCGTCCTTGTCGGCACTTCTGTACTGGGCGGTGACGATAGGATTAAAAGTTTATACGTGACACGGCTGTTAATGACAGACAAATTAATGTAGTGCAGTGTAACCATCTGCGTGTGAATGCTCTTTTCTCAGACACCGCCCCAGGCAGGGTCGGAGCATGGGGTTGCTTGCCGCTTTGCTCCCAGGAGTCAAAAAAGGGTCCCAGCAATAACAAAAAGTAGGGATGGTGCTCAGCTACTAGCGCATGCATGCAACATATAACGTATAGTAATATCACTAAACATCACGCTGTGTACTTGTTTGTCTTATTCCATTATTCCATCATGCATCTGCCTAGTAACCAAGAATAATCATCTACAGTCATAATGTAGCTATAGAGGCCGTTAGCTTAAACATGTACAGTCCAGATCGATATATTCATCGTCTCATCGTCCTTATCACTACATTAATTAAAATGAATTATAGCACACGACATGTTACGTATATCTTTAACATAAATTATGTATATACTCCCTCTGTTACAAAAAAAGTAGTTATTTTAAATTTGTACTGAGTTAAATTTTTGAAACTCTATTCATATTTTTTTAACCTTTTGCATTTAGCATATAATAATTATATAGATATTGATCTCGAAAAGAACTTTCTAATATTATAATTTAATTATATTTTATAAATAAATTGTAATAGATTTTAGAGATCAAAGTTATATTTTAGAGGTCATGTCGGTGTTCAAAACAACCGCTATTCATACATTTTTAAAACTTGTGCTGAGTTAAAAACTTTAAGCTTGTAATGAGTTAAACTTTTAAAACTTTATTCATAATTTTTTTAAGTTTTTACGTTAGCATATAATAATTATATAGATAGATTCATCTCGAAAAATACTTTCTAATATTATAATTTAATTATATTTTATAAATAAATTGCAATAGCTTTTAGAGATCAAAATTATATTTTAGAGGTCATGTCGGTGTCCAAAACAAACCGCTATTTTAAAATTAATGGGGGTGTCAAAAGATAGAATTTCTTAACCAAAGGCGTCTCAACCAAAATCATCGACTACCAGCTGTTCTCTCTATGTGATAACAAAACTAGGGATGATATATAGCCATATCTCCTTGTACTGATGTACTCACTGCATTCTTTGTTTTAGAAATAGTTACTGAATGGGGTGTTTGTATGTTTGTGCCTCACCTGATGTGCCTTCTCTCACACGTGTGCTCGCACATATGCGCTGGTATTCGGTATTCAATCTGGTGCCAGCCGTGCTTATTAATTAAGCTGAGTTTTCTATATATAGCATGCGTGCCGTAAGTTGACGCAAATAGATAACGGTGATTCCAGCTGTAATAATTAATTAAGGCAGTAGCCACAAGTTCGATCGTAAACGTTATTCTACATTATAGTATTACTAACTACTCCCTCCGGTCAAAAAAAGAAGTCGCCGCTGACTTTTAAACACACCTTTGACCATTCGTCTTATTAAAAAAGTTATATAAATATTATTTATTTTGTTATGATTTGGTTTATTATTAAATGCATTTTAAGTATGACTTATATTTTTACATATTTGAACTAAATTTTTAAATAAAACGAATGGTCAAAGGCATGTCCAAAAGTCAATGGTGACTTTTTTTGTGACCGGAGGTAGTATTACTAAAGGCGCGCGGCACAAATCAAAGGTCCAGTAAATCGAACGGCCTGACATCACTGAGTCAGCATAATGTCATCACTGAAACCTAGGAAAACATCTGCTGAATCTTTTTTTAAAAAATAATGGTTGAAATTTTAAAAACCTAACGTTGAACTTGAAAAACTTACCGTTGAAACTTGACAATATGAAAAGTTTCACGAATTTGAAATCCAATTTTTAGAAGACAAAATAACAAGTTTCAGCAAACGAAAATCCAAGTTAAAAGTCAAAACCCAACTTTCAGCGAGTAAAAAATCCACGTTTCAGCAAGTAAAACATCATGATCATTCACATGGGAACTTGAAAAAACATATGTTAAATTTGGAAAAATATTTGTTGAAACTCGAAAAATACTTGCTAAAACTTCGGAAAATATGACCGACACAAAGCGTTTTCCATTATTTAATTTGAAAAAGTGCCGATTTGGTCCCTCATTTATACCTGTCGGACCACTTTGGTCCCTGAACAGCAATACCAGACTTGTCAGGTCCTTGAACTCTCAAAACCGGACTTGGCTAGTCCTTTGACCGGTCAAAACGGAGGTTCTGAGGTTTTCATTAACGTGGCTGCTAATGTGGCAGATTTCTTCTGCGTGGACGCCATTTGGGGCTGCCACATCGTTGCCACATGGTTGCTCAACAAAAGTATGCCACATCTGCCACGTAGGCTACTAGTCCACCTAAAACCACCGTTTTGACAGGTCAAAAGGACTAACCAAGCTCGGTTTTGAGAGTTCAAGGACCTGACAAGTCCGGTATTGCTATTCAGGGACCAAAGTAGTCCGACATGTATAGTTGAGGGACCAAATCGACACTTTTTTCATTTAATTATGATCCCAACAAAGTAAAAATACTAAAAAAATACCCATGCTAATTGGACGAAAAAGGTTCATGTATAATACAATAGGCATACCCAACTTATGATTAAAATTATATTTAGAAGAAAAGGTTCATATCAAATTCCAAATAAATGAAAAGGTCCAATTTGGAATAAACGAAATAGCCCATATCAGGTATATGTTCACTTTACATGTCTGAACTACGAAAGCCCTCTTAATCCTTCAAACTATGAAATTTCCATTTTACATACTTCAACTATGAATACAATAACAAACAACCCCCTATTGTGGTAAGGATGAAACAAATCGGATACAAATTGGATATTTTTCATATTGTAGTTGTATCCATATGTTTCATTATGTACGGATCTAGACACATATGGTGCCAGACACAACTATGTATAATGTTAGAACAAACACAGACAACACAAGTTTAGATAGTGAACACAATGGACATTTTTCCGGATAATACGTGTAAAAATAAACCAACTTTATAGATTGAGTGACAGGCTTGAGTGAAAATTGTGCGTGATTAAATTTGTAATTTTAAAAAAGAATGTGACACATTTAAATCAATTTTCACAAAGCAATATATGGGTGCTAATGTCAAAATGACATCTAAAATCTATTACATCACAACCACAAGATGCTAATGTACAAATGGAGTATCATTTGCTTGGAGAGCAAAGATGAGCAAATGGGCTTGCACGGTCACTAACTTATTATATGGGCAAGGCTAACGGTCGCACTTGCATATTATGAGTAGATGTTATCTAAAAAAACCTTGCTATTATCTCATGGTTACCGTATCTGTATGTCCAAATATTCAAAAAATATCTGATTTATTATTCGAGGTTATTCAGTTAGTTGGTTGGTTGGTTGGTTGAAAATTATATACCATTTTCATTCATATATATCTAATTTAAATAAGTCTGTTTTACACCCCTCAATTATTGAAAAATTCCAATCAACCTATTCTCATAAAAGGTCCAATGAACCTCTAAACAACAAAAAATTATATAACAAATAAATTTCTTTGAAACATTACACAAAATATATTTATTTTAATATTATATAGTAAAAGTTCTATAGATATTTATTGGGTAGTAAAGATTTTGTCGACGGTTGGGATATTGGTCCCAAGTCAACTAAGGTTCTTGAGAAAGGGAGATAGAAGACATGCCGAGCAAGGCAAACAGGAATCAACGAACAACGAGCAGACATAGGGTTTTTATCCTAGTTCGAGCCTCTCCGGGGAGATAACAACCCTACGTCCAGCGCTTCTTTATATGAAAGAGGATTACAAAGAGGAACTCGGTGAGATGAATAAGTCTCGACGAGATTCTGGGTGTATAGGAAGTAATATGCGATCTTCTGGTGGTGTTTGCCAATCTTTTTCGTTCTCTCTACACGCCGTAGGGGCCTTGTTTATATAGTGTTGAACAACCGACCTACCAAGGAATAATCGGGCCGGGCTAACTACAAGGATGTAACAAACTCGTATACATGCCAAATACATTCCGAGATAGATAAGGTATATTCCAATTGTTGGGGATCACGATGTCTGCTCCAATCCGGGAAACCATGTCTGGGTCTTCATGTAGTCGTGCAGAACTCTTGCTCGAGTCGGACTCGAACTTGAATCCTAGGCCATTACGTACCATGCTAGCCAAAAAGCTGTTCGGCAGGATGCACATGGGCCTGAAAGAGCCCTCTAGGGAACCAGGCCTTAGGAGGCTGTCCGATTAGGCCGTCAGAAAGTGGGCCATGGCAATGGGCCGTGATTTTATCCCCGACAGATTTCATGTAAAATTTTGAATGAGCTATGTTTTAATGTATTTTTATTAAAAAATTTGGATATTATAAAAGCAGCTATATTTTGTGAATGCTATTAAAATTTTTGGATTTTTTATATTTTTGTCTGGAAGTTCATTGTAATCCAATCAATAGTAATGTAATTATTCAAAATTTTAATGAATTGAATATTTTTTCTATTCTTTTGCTCTTTGAGATTAATTGAACTGTTTCAGTAATATGAGAGCAACATAGACTTGTTTAAATTATAAATGACAAAACCACCTAGGAATTATTTCCTTGGATCTTCATAGTTGATATATGTAACAACAATTTAATAAAAAATATACTTGAAAGAAAAATTCACAATAAAAGAAAAAGGTTCAAAAAAAAATTAATAACCCATAAACTTAGAATAAATAATAATGATATATAGTTTAAATTCAAGATAATTAATTCTATAAATTGGGACTTTACTCGGTATTTGAACTCGGTATGTGACCTTCACTCAGTTGCATATTGCCTATATAGTCCAGTTTGTGTGTCTCTTCATACATTACCCATGGGAACCACATCTTGCTACCATTAAGTGCATCCTATTAGGTATCTTCGGGGCACCCTTGTGTTCGTTCTCTCTCTCTCCCCTGAACGGTGTCAACCGAGCTGATTGTCTACACGAATGTTGATAGGGCAGGTTGTCCTGATACACATAAGTACACCTTGGGTTGTGGTGGTTTTTGGGTGTTAACACTGTGTCATGGTTCCCGAAGCGCAACAAATTGTTTCTTGTTTCAGTGCCGAGGCTGACTACTGCATCGTTGCCAATGGTTTCATCGAATCATATTGGCTACAACAACTACTACTTGAGCTCCGTAGTCCTCTCCGATGTGCTACAATTGTTTACTGGGATAACATCGGTGTTGTTTGCTTCTCCATCAATCATGTTCATCATCAGCATATGAAGCATATCGAGATCGATTTGGATTTTGTATGAGAGCATGTTGCTCTTGGTCACGTGCAAGTGCTCCATGTGCCTACTTCGACCCAGTATGTTGACATCTTCACCAAAGGACTTCCCGGTTTGGTTTTCACCGTGTTTCGTTCCAACTTGAATGTTCGGACACCAATCATTCAGACTGCGGGTGAGCGTTAGAGTTAACCACACATCATGACACGAATCAGTCCTAATCTTCTGATAGTTGTTTTCATAAACTGGTTCTACGGATATGGAAGACCTATGATCATTTGCATTTGTACTCTCATCGAATTAATCTATTGCGTAGGTTATCTCTGTTTTTGTGAGCATCATTGAGCCCTAATTCTTTTAGTGGCATTGATGACGCATACTTTTGCGCTAGGGAGTTCTTGGACGGTTCATGAAACCCTAACGAGGTCTCAGCGAACATTTGAGCTGCTTCAAGACAATCTAAGCATGACCGGACGAGCGAAGAGGTCATGTGTAGGTTTAGGAATAGCTAGGTCTTTATTTTATCGCCCATGCTTCAAAAGGGGTCTAATCGTTTCGATCGTGCCAAGTCTCTCCTTGTCCTAGCCCTCAAGCCATCCACAAAGAGTTAGAGATCCAAAACCGTTAAAAATCCCCTGAATCGAGCCGTCTCTGTGCTCATCGGACCAGGTCCGGTCGCCATCGGACCGGGTCTAGAGAGCCTAACCCTAGAATCAGGTTTCTGTTCCCTGTCGGACCGAGTCCGGTGCCGTTGACGCCTGTGCTCCAGCGCTTTAGCTTCATCGGACCGAGTCCAACAGTGTGTGTGTGTCAGCCGAGTTTGAGGCCTGGTTGCAGCCATCGGACCGGGTCCAATGACCATCGGAAAGGGTCCGACGGTACTGTAACGGCTAGTTTTTGTAGTCTTCCCGAGCTCTAACGACTAGTTCCTCTCCTAGGGGTATTTATTGACATTGGTAGGCTGCCTTTACTGAAGTTTGTTGCTCCACTTCACCTATAGCCATCATCTACTCATCCTAGGGGTGTTCTAGAGCCATTCCTCCACCAATCAATCCACCACCTACCTTCCCCCAAACCGAGCTTCATGGAAGTCTTTCGATTTGGCATGATCGAGGCGATTCGGGCTTATTACTCTTGAAGACGGTGTTCTTCTTGGAGGTGTGGGCTTGGGAGTAGGCCTTGACGTATGGCTACTCTCGAGTCGGTGTGAAGGTGACGGAGTCCACCTCGCCGGAGTGGCGGAACGACTACCGGGGAGTAAGCGAGGCGTGTGGCTCAAGAGGGAGCCGGTCCTTGTGCTCAAGGGCTAGCCTCAACGGAGAGTACGAGTGGTGACTCCGAACTTCGGTGAAACAAATACCGTGTCACCCCTTTTGTCTCTTTTACTTCCGCATTTACTTTTCGCTTGTTTTACTTGTTTGTTTTTGTGAGATGAAATAGTTTGCTAGTGCGTGCCATTTAAATTACTTCCGCTTAATAGGGCACTAGAATTTAGAATTGTGTCACTCTTAATCTTGTTGCTTAATCAAGTATAACCCAAAGAAATTAAAAATTATCTATTCAC
Source organism: Raddia guianensis (assembly GCA_036346415.1). NCBI lineage: Eukaryota > Viridiplantae > Streptophyta > Magnoliopsida > Poales > Poaceae > Raddia > Raddia guianensis. Next base: position 23,128,626 of record CM070543.1, on the reverse strand, counting down.
CCCTCTAGGTCGTAAAGTTCCTTTTAGTTTTTAGTTTTTATCATCGTTCCCTAGAACCACTTGTTCTTCTTTATCAATCAAACCAATTTGTGTGGCGATGAAGTGAGACATTGGCCATTAATCTCAAGCGTTAAATATGTGTGACGAGAGACACATGGGAGAGGGATTAAGGCTCTCTTTGATTCACGGTTGTGGTTTGGTTTTTATTATAGTAGGAAAAGTTGATGATCTTTGAGAGAGAGACTCGAAAGGGTTAAAAAATTAATTCAAAATATTTTTTAGATTTTTGAGAAAAAATCTCACAAAACCTTAAAAAATGTTACAAAATGTTTTAGTTCAACGTGCATGTATAAAAATAATAAATTCTACAAACTAAGCAGAACAAGACCAAAACAGTGAATCGAAGAAGGTATAAAAAAAGAGGTGTCATACCATCATCATCATCATCATCATCATCATGGTACTTAAAAGAGGGGGTAAGAGGAGCCGAGACGCACAAACCCAAGCGACGGCGATCCCCAGCCGCAGCCTGAAGCGAGGCTGACTGACCGACAGCAACACCTTCCAACCCACACGAGATCTCACGGCTCACGAGTGAGGTGCCGCGATTTTCCGCCGCCGCCACCCAGCAGCAGCAGCAGCACCACTGTCTAGCGTCTACTCGCACTTATTAGCCCGCGTTCCTTCTAGAAGCCCCACTAGCTAGAGCTCTGCGAATGAGCTGGCCAGCGGTGACAGTGGTCGCCGTCACTGCCGCTGGCCGTCGCGCGTAATTGGACGGCACGGATGGATCGATCGACCGGTGGATCTTGCGCTTGCTGTTCGTCCCCGCGCGTGACAGGTGTAAGCCCGCAGGAAGAAGCCGAGGAGAAGAGGAATCTGCAGCCGCTGTGGATTGCGACAAGGAGTAGCTATCAGCACGTCAGTTCGAGAGGGGAAAAGGAGGCAGCGAGAGAGATTTTTTGACCCGGGCGAGACTAGCCATGGCTCTAGCTATGTGTGTCTATACATACATACCAGCACGTGTGTCGTCTTTGCGAAATGAAAAGTGGGAACAAAATCAGTACACTCCATATAGCAGGTTTGGGTGGGCCGGTGCGCTTTCCTCTCCACTTTCTCGCGTTGCAAAGAAGAAAAGAATAAAAAACGGTTGCCACCTCCATGGACAAAAAAAAAAAAATCCATGAATCAATCATACTATAGCCATGCAGGGTTGGTTGTCGGGTGTAGGGTATCTAATTATCTTCGTATATTGGCAAAATAATATATTTTAAGAACTAATTTTTACTTAATGAGCCTGTTTTAATTTTTTTAAAATAGTAAATTAAAGTTTTTCAAAATATTTAGAAACCAAGCAAACAACTCCTTACATCGGCTTCTACAAGCTTTTGAAATCCATCCAAGTATTTTAGTAGATAATTAGATATGTTGCGTATCGAGAATGATCTCTTAATATTTTTTTAAAAAAATTTATTACTTGCTTCAAAAATTTTAAGACCAAAATAAATAAGTTGAAGAGTTCGGTTTTTTAAATATGATACGCCACACAACCCCACATACATATAAATATATTCATCCGTTCGTGTGGGTAGATATGGCTACGAATTCCTCGTGCTGCTGCTACGAAAAACCAATACGAATTGAGTGCATGTTTGGTGCGGGAAGCTGGTGAGGCTGCGCGGTGAGGTGCGGTGTGGAAATGGCGAGGCGCGGGAGTCAAACGCGGCGGCCGGATGTGGACGACACACCACACTCATCGTTTGCGGTTGGACTCACTGCTCGGCTTGCTCCTCCGCCCTCGTCTTCACAGCATGCTCAACAAAGGCTTGTCTTATGTCGTTTCAGTACTGAATAAATCAAATAAAATAAAAATTATAAAAAGATTGATAAACGGTGGTAAAAATAATGCTGACTCGATCAGAGTTAGATGTAGATAGGTGATGCTCTCATACCCTTATCATTTTGCCACTCTTAACATTGGCCTTTATCATTTTGTCATCCTGACCCACTGTCACATACATAGATGAATCCATACGTCTAATATAGAGTGGTAAAATAGTAAGAGCTCATCTAATAAAATAGCAAAAATTCAATTTTCTGTGTCCTCAGCTGGCTAGCTCCTTTCGCTTTGCTGTTGGACTCCTGCTCGGCTGCTCGTCGCCGTCCCATTAATTTTCCCACCAAGGAGACCGCGAGTGGTTCAATTGTTACCTGCTTTTTTTTCACTATTTTCGCAACGTTTAACCACCAACTCGTACTTGCTAGATTTATGCATCTGTGATACAACCTGCGGTCATAAAAACAAGTCGCTGTTGAATTTTGAACACACCTTTAACCATTAGTCTTATTCAAAAATTTAGTGCAAACATGCGTAAATGTAAATCATGCTTAAAGTAACTTTATTGATAAAACAAATCACAACAAAACAAATGATAACTTACGTAGTTATTTGAATAAGACGAATGGTAAAAGGAGTGTACAAAAGTCAACGACGACTTGTTTTTATGATCGGAGGTAGTAGTTTTTGCTTTCGTGGGCTCCAGATTTTATCTAATGATCGTTGAACCGTCATTTCTTATGCTCACCTTCCACCGAGATGCGCATTCTTCTTACTCTATTTTCTTCTCTACCACTTGCCAAATCTAGATTATGCCCAATTCTAGACCTAAAGTCGATCTTTTACTTATGGAAGATATGCCGATTTTATCCTTACTTTCAAGCATCAAATTGATTTCTGAGGTGCAAAACCAGGTGAGATCAATCCACTTAGTGTTGCAAAAGCGCCATTCCAGTCACTTGACTAGTCAAACCCATTTTCTAAGGTGGTTTTGACTTTCATGGATGCTTACTCAATCTTAGTAATGTAGATAGCTTGTAGATGCCACATGTATGTATAGGCCGATGTGGCACGATAGGTGGCAATGGCAATGCCACATGTCTATGACTATGAGGTGATGTGTTACAAGTGGACTCCGAGAGAGAATAGAGTTGAAGAGGTGAATTGGCACGCTAGCTTTGGCTGTGTTTCTTTCGGCGGTTAGATTATAATATGAAAAGGTTGTGGTGTTTTATAGAAGATTTAAAGAGCCAAAAAAATTATGAAAAAAATATTTTTGAGATCTTTGAGACAAATTGTGCAAAGTTTCGAAAAAATAACTATAAAATATTCCAAAATATAACCATTACAAAAATGATAAATTTTAAGCTGCAGTTTATAATCTGATTATAAGCTGAAAGAAACAGAGCCTTTGTGTCATTGGTCGCCATGTCATGGAAACAAGCTACTTCGGCGTTTGCATTAGCCAAAATGAATATCATGTCAGTCAAAACCGTCTTTAAAATGAGTTTACCTAGCAAAGAGACTAAGACGATGCTTTTACAATACCATGGAATACGATCACATCCAATTTTTTACGCCTCAGCAGTCAATTTAATGCTTTGTTGAAAGTTCAAGGGGCACAATCAACACTTTTTTTTTTTGTAGTCCGTCAATAATCAGGGTCTTGGGTTCAAGCTACACCCAATTCATGAATTTTAGAAAGAGATCCGTACATCGAACAAAACATTGCAAAATAAAAAGACCATTTTTTTTTTGCTCGCGTGACAAATAATTCAGGTTCTGCTTCGCGGCAATCGCATGTGCCGGGACTGCCAAATAGGCTCCCTGCACACATTCCCAAAGTGGGTCGAGAGGTATGCATGGTATGCACCATTTTTATGGTGTGTGCATCGAAGCGCTCAACGGATGATTGTCGCTGCCTGCCATATCCCTGATTAAATACTGGAGCACTGCACACTAGATAGATGAAGATTGCCCACGTTTCAGAACATCCAATGGATTTTTCCAGATATAAAAACTCGTTATGAACCCACCCATTTTAATTGCTGTTAATGTTTTATAAACATATTGCAAAAGGATTCAGAGTCATATTTACTATGGAAAGCTAAATTGCTTGTTTTATTTTATTTCAAAAAATTTAATTATTTTTACCCCGTCAAATTCACAAAACATGGCATTTTTGACACTGCACATTCTTGAAATACAATTAATCACAAGTTATGATTGTATTTTATTTATAAATACATATATAACATTGTACATGTGTTTTTAAGATGAAAAGTTATATGTAAGGCTTCCACTTTCCCAATTTAAATGTTTTTTTAAAAACAATATATAAAGCTTAAAAGAATTGAATTACGCATATACCAAATATCATTTTAAGTTTGCATTAAAAAAATCAAATTGCTAATTATTATATTAATTTTAAAATTTCAATATTGAAAGAATAGTACCACCCTGCAATGCAAGTGGTGGGGAAAGGGGGAAACACCAACATATAAAGGGGACTTCTATCATGGTGCATCATGAAACACATGGAGAGAAGAGCTATATGCTAAAGTCACACGCCTTGTGTATTACACGGATCGCCGAGTATTTTCACATGATTTTCCTGCCATACATTAATTCTGGCACGTTAATTCCTTTTTATTTTGGGAATTTTTTCAGTTAGTGTCGACGGTTGGGATATTGACCCAAGTGAACTAAGATTCTTCAAGAGGAAGATAGGAGACACGCCGAACAAAACGAACAACAACGAACAGGGAGACAGGGGTTTTTATCCTGGTTCGGGCCTCTGAGGAGAAATAATAGCCCTACGTCCAGCCTTTCTTATATATCACAGATGAATACAAGAGGATGCTCGACGAGATGAACAAGTCTCGGCGAGATTATGGTGTATAAGTGCGATAATGCAATGATCAGGTGTTTACGAAGTGCTAAGATGCGAAAGAACTTGGCCAGTGTCCCTCTAAACGCCATAGGGGCGCTATTTATATAGTGTAGAGCAAACCGACCTACCGAGGAAATATCGGGCCGGGCTAACTACGAGATCGTAACGAACTCGACATGCCAAATATATCCTGAGGCAGATAAGGCATACTCCTAGTCTTGGAGATCACGACGTCTGCTTCAATCCGAAAAACCAACGTCCGGGTCTTCACGTAGCCGTACAGAACTTTTGTTCGAGTCGGACTCAAACAAGAAGTCTTGGTGTGACGCAATCGCATCACCAGAGGCTGTTTCGACACGATGCACATGGGCCTTATAGAACCTTCCAAGGAGCTGGGCCCTGGCAGGCTGTTCGATTGGGCCGTCAGGGAGTGGGCCATGGCAATGGGCCGTGATTTTATCCCCGACAGCTAGCAAGTTAACCACACATGTCTGATTTTTTGTGGATCACGAATGGATCGCAACGTGAGTGCGCGTGGCTCGCAAAACATGTCCGTTTTGCATTGGGGCGGTTACGAGTACGAGGATAAAGTCCTTGGAGACGTCCATGAGATTTCAATCTCGCTCAATCGCATTTTCCATCTCTTTTGTGCTGAGTCCTCGCGCTATCTTCGTTCCTCATCATTTTTCTCTCTACATGCACTTAGAGGAGGGAGAGTAGGATCTCCAATTCAGTTGCTACTATGAGACCTGCACGGGAGGATGACAATTAGATTTCTAGGCAGCGTATTCGCGCAACTGCTCTCTATTCTCGACGTCGACTAGTTCCTTTACAATCGGTTGTCCCTGCTCTGTCTTCTGCTCTGGATTGATCCTTAGGTAAGTTACTTTTGCATCCTTTAGTAGCCGCGTGCATGGTTAGGGTTCATATTCGTTTGCAAATACGAGCCTGCCATTATATTTTAGGTATAGGATGCAACACTCAGGGCCCTAAAGCCAGCAATCAGAGCAGTAGTCCCTTGAGTTCTAGAAAACACGATGTTTTAGACTTGTTATATCAATATTTTTAAGCTTTATTTTATGAAAATATTTTGAATCATTTGGATTTGATATATAAAAATATACATTTAGATTTGTCTAAAAAACACTTATGTAATAATAAGCGCCAGCGTCGGACGTCCGACGCTCGGGCCATGGTCCAGACTACTGGTCGTTCGATCGCATGGCAAGCGCCAATCCAACGCACCCCCCGCTCTCCGCGTGATACGCCCAGGACGACTAGTTAGCCATACGCAGTTGACCACGTTTTCCAATTAAACTTCTGATTTTTGTACGAAATTCAAACAGTGTTCAAATGCGTGGAATAAATTTCATAATTCTTCTAAAATCGAGAGCAACCCATTTTAAATACTTTTAATTTTTTGATTTTTTTTCAATTCTTCAATTTTTTTAATGTGAAACTATGAGAAGGCACTTATGAAACTTGCACCTATATTAGCGAAACTTGGCCGTGTGCTGATGAAATCTGATGAAACTTGAATGAAACTTCGATGTAACCTGATGAAACTTGGATGAAACCTATTGAAACTTGAATTGACCTGATGAAACTTGAAGAAACTTGGATGAGACCTGTTGAAACTTGATGAAACTTGCATTAAACCTAATGAAACTTGACAGTTCGGCAAGTTTAACGAATATGAACTCCAAGTTTTAGTAGGCGAAACTCAAGTTTCAGTAGACGAAACCCAAGTTTCACCAGGTGTGTTTGAAGAGTTATATGGCAACATATATCTTGTTTTGTTCGTAAAAATACGAGAAACACATTGGTGCAAACGGTTTGTGGATTGGAGCATCCAACCAAAAATTATGGTCGCCGAAAGAAAAAAAATGCTTGTGAGACCCACCTGCACAGTGCACACAATGCAGCACCCACGCCGTTCGTGCGCAGCGCGCGGGTGTCCGGAAGCGCCGGACTCTCGGCCACAAGTGTTTCCCTATGTAATATTATACTATCGTTTTTATAAATAAATTGCAACATTAGCTATCGTTCGAATGTTTATTTTAAAAACCATGTCCGTGTCGAGGCCTTGTTTATTGCTTAGCCCTAAAAGTTCAATTTTAAATTCATTGTTCATAGACTTGCATAGATAGTGAATTTAGGCCGGAAAAAAAAAATTGGAGCCAGCAATAAACATATCCAGCATTCCAGCATCGAGTTCGTACAAACCACAGAGTTTCACTGTACTGTCGCCTTAAAACCAACGAGTCAGCTTCCACACACTGACACCGAGGAGGTGAGGAACCGTCGATTCTTCCAACCATGCCACCCGCCCTTCTCTTCCTCCTCCTCCTCCTCGCCCCCGCGGCCGCGGCCGCGGCCGCGGCCGCCACCGTCTCCGAGCAGGACGCCCTCCTCGCCTTCAAGAATTCCCTCACCATCCCGCCCGCCGCCGCCGCCTTCTTTCACACGTGGGACGCCGCCGCCACCTCCCCCTGCAACTTCACCGGCGTCACGTGCAGCTCCACCCTCACGGTCACCGGCGTCGCCGTCCAAGGCCAGGGCGTTGCCGCCGCGTCCGTCCAGTTCGACGCCCTCTGCGCCTCGCTGGGATCCCTCACGATGCTCTCCCTGCCGTCGAACGCGCTCGCCGGGAGGATCGACGGGGTCGCCGCGTGCACCCAGCTCGAGGAGCTCACCCTTGCGTTCAACGGCTTTTCCGGCAAGGTGCCCGACCTCTCGCCGCTGACCAGGCTTCGGCGGCTCAACCTCACCCAGAACGCATTCTCCGGCGCGTTCCCGTGGCCGTCGCTGACCGCCATGCCCGGCCTCGTCGTGCTCGCCGTCGGCGACAGCCCGAACTACACGCAGACGGAGGCCTTCCCGAAGGAGATAACCGCGCTGAGAAACCTCACTGTGCTCTACCTCTCCGCAGCCAACATCGGCGGCGTCATCCCGCCGGGCATCGGGGACCTCAACCAGCTCGTCGACCTAGAGCTCTCAGACAACAACCTCACCGGTGAGATACCTCCGGAGATCACCAAGCTCACCAACCTCTGGCAGCTCGAGCTGTACAACAATTCCCTCTCCGGCGAGCTCCCGCCGGGGTTCGGGAAGTTGACCAAGCTGCAGTACTTCGACGCGTCCATGAACAACCTCAACGGCAGCCTCTCCGAGCTCCGGTCGCTCACGCGACTCGTGTCACTGCAGCTTTTCTTCAATGGCTTCTCCGGTAAGGTCCCACCGGAGTTCGGCGACTTCAAGGAGCTCGTGAACCTGTCCCTCTACAACAACAACCTCACCGGCGAGCTGCCGCAGAGCCTGGGAAGCTGGTCAGAGTTCAACTTCATCGACGTGTCGACGAACGCGCTGTCGGGGCCGATCCCGCCGGACATGTGCAAGCGCGGCACCATGCTCAAGCTCCTCATGCTGGAGAACAACTTCTCCGGCCCGATTCCGGCGACCTACGCGAGCTGCACGACGCTGCTGAGGTTCAGGGTCAGCAACAATTCCCTCTCCGGCGAGGTGCCCGAGGGGTTGTGGACGCTCCCCAACGTCAACATCATCGACCTCGCCGCGAACCAGTTCACCGGCGGCATCGGCAGCGGAGTCGGGGACGCCGTGTCGCTGACGAACCTCGCCCTCGCCGGCAACCAGTTCACCGGCGCGATACCGCCGTCCATCGGTGGAGCCGCTGCTCTTGAGAGCATCGACGTTTCGTCGAACGAGCTCTCCGGCGAGATACCGGAGAGCATCGGGAGGCTGGCCCGTCTCGGCAGCCTCAACATCGCGGCTAACGGGATCGGCGGGCCCATCCCGGCGAGCCTCGGCGCGTGCATGTCGCTCAGCACGGTGAACCTCACCGGGAACAAGCTCGCCGGAGCGATCCCCGGTGAGCTTGGGAACCTGTCGCGGCTCAATTCCTTGGACTTGTCCAATAACGACCTCGCCGGTGCTGTGCCGGCGAGCCTCGCCGCGCTGAAGCTGAGCTATCTGAACCTGTCGGAGAACCGGCTCAACGGGCCTGTTCCGGCGGCGCTCGCCATCTCGGCCTACGGCGAGAGCTTCAGAGGGAACCCCGGACTCTGCACCACCAACGGCGCCGGCTTCCTCCACCGCTGCTCGCCGGGCAGCGGAGGCCGCGCGGGGAGCGCCGCCCGCACAGTTGTCACCTGCCTTCTTGCCGGCACAGCGGTCTTGCTCGCCGTGCTCGGCGCGGCGATGTACATCAAGAAGCGCCGGCGAGCGGAGGCCAAGGCGGCCACCGCTGCCGGAGCGACCGGGAAGCTGTTCGCCAAGAAGGGGTCCTGGGACCTCAAGTCGTTCAGGGTCGTCGCCTTCGACGAGCACGAGATCGTCGCCGGCGTCCGCGATGAGAACCTCATCGGCAGCGGCGGCTCCGGGAACGTGTACCGCGTGAAGCTCGGGAGCGGCGCCGTCGTCGCCGTGAAGCACATCACCCGCGTGCGCGCCGCCGCGGCCAGCACGGCACCGTCGTCCGCCATGCTGCGGTCCGCGTCGGCGGCATCGGTTCGGTGCCGCGAGTTCGACGCGGAGGTGGGCACGCTGAGCTCCATCCGGCACGTGAACGTGGTGAAGCTCCTGTGCAGCATCACCAGCGACGACGGCGCGGCGAGCCTGCTGGTGTACGAGCACCTTCCTAACGGCAGCCTGTACGAGCGCCTCCACGGGCCAGGGCGGCGCAAGCTCGGCGGCCTCCGGTGGCCGGAGCGGTACGACATCGCCGTCGGCGCCGCCAGGGGCCTCGAGTACCTCCACCACGGCTGCCACCGCCCCATCCTCCACCGCGACGTCAAGTCCAGCAACATCCTCCTCGACGAGTCCTTCAAGCCCCGCCTCGCCGACTTCGGCCTCGCAAAGATCCTCGACGCCGCCGCCTCGCCGGACTCCTCGCCTGGCCTCGTCGCCGGCACCCTCGGCTACATCGCCCCCGGTAAAATAAAAATCCCCAAAATCCCCCATGAATCCATGGCCCCCATCCCGATTTCTCGCTGAATGGATAATCCAATTCTCACAGAGTACGCGTACACATGGAGGGTGACGGAGAAGAGCGACGTGTACAGCTTCGGGGTGGTGCTGCTGGAGCTGGTGACGGGAAGGGCGGCGGTGCAGGCGGTGGACGGCGGCGAGAGCAGGGACGTGGTGGAGTGGGTGGCGCGGCGGCTGGACAGCCGGGACAAGGTGCTGGGGCTGCTCGACGGGGAGGCGGTCGGCGAGGAGTGGGAGAAGGAGGAGGCCGTGCGGGTGCTGCGGGTGGGCGTGCTCTGCACCAGCCGCACGCCGTCGATGCGGCCGTCGATGCGCTCCGTCGTGCAGATGCTGGAGGCGGCGGCGGTGGCGGGGCGGGAGTACGGCGTGGCCGACTCCGGGAAGCCCGTGGAGGTGAAGGTGCTCCCGTAGGATGCCTTCCTGGCCGTCCGATCGGAGAACGGACGGTCGATGAGATCAAGATGTTAGTACCGCGTGTAGATACAGGATTATTAGCAGAATAATCCTGCCGAGCTAGCTAGTAATTAGTAATTACAGCATGTAAACCGCAAGGAGAAAGAGCGGCAATTTTGCAACGCACCAATACTCAATACTACATGTCGCTATACAGCAATACCTAGTATCGGTTATGATATTTTTGAGGCCCAGGTGTAAAATTAGAGCAAAGTTCTTAAAAAATTACTAAGATCATAATGTTATAAGAGGAAAAAAAAATCAAATGGGCCTAAAATATTGTGTGAATAAAATATGTTTTTGAAACGGTTTGCGATCGAAACATACATGCTTAACAACATGTATTTGTGGATTCTTTCTATTATATAAACGGGGTCACTAAGTTAATTGAAAACCACCTTAGGTGGTTAGAAAATAAGTCCATATTCAAAGCGTCATCTAGCCGCGGAAACACGTGGAACACTTTAATCGTTGTCGGCTAGGCCGGCCCTGCAAGTATCTGCAAGTATCAACATCAACAATCAAATATCGCAGATTTTACACTCGCAAGTTCCTCGCTACATGGTGATACTTGCTGCGCCATTCCATAGCAGCATGCAGCTCCCTCGTGCTAATCTTTCTCCGGTCAAACTGAGGCAAAACATCCTCCAGTTCGTGCTGAGTAGACGGTCCAATGGCTGAAGCCTGTTTGGATTCCGTAGGAGGAAGGCAAGGAAGGAAGGGGTCGTTATCTACTTACTCCTATATCATATCATCGCGGTTGTCCGTCCGGGAATCCGTTGCTGTGCCGGCGAGTCCACGTTTGTGTTGATTAATTTTACTTAACGACACTAGTAGTATACTGTTACGTCCTACTACGTCGTACACTTAGAGCCGTAAGACCTGGCACTTGTCTGTCTTGTGCGTGCATGTTGATGTAGGTTTCTTGCCCTGACGATGAGGCGATTTTTGTTTTTTCTCCAATTTTTTAGGGTGGTTTTACTACTTAAGTTGCCGTCCAACACTGTACCTATCTTTTCTGCGATCCTTTGTCAGTGTGCGCTGGCTCGACAGTCGGTCAACGAAGTAGGCGCGCAGCAGGTTCTCTAAAATAGTTTTCATTTTCTACAACGATTTAGCTCTGTACATTTCAACTTAGCATAGCGTAGCGTTCCACTATATCAAAATTTATCTTTTTATATAGCCTATATGGAGTAATAGTTTGTAATGAAATTTTTCGGACTTTTAGTAGCCTCTCAAAAAGGTGAGCGCCAGGCGTCGGACGTCTGTCCGGACACACACGGACCAAATTTCTACCGTTGGATCGTCGGACTGCACAAGATCCGACGTAGTCCGACTATCAGCGTGATCGACGCGTAGCGCTTGTTAGTCGTGCAGTTGATTAACTTTTCAATTAAACTTCTGATTTTTGTATAAAATTCAAATAGTGTTCAAAATGCGTGGAATAAAATTCATAATTCTTCTAAAATCGAGAGCAACCCATTTTAAATACTTTTTAAATTTTTTGATTTTTTCACTTTTTTAATTTTTTTGATGTGAAACTAGGATAATGCACTTATCAAATCTACATGTATACTAGCGAAACTTGGCCATGTGCTGATGAAATTTGGCTGTGTGCTGATAAAATCTGATGAAACTTGGATGAAACTTCGATGTAACCTGATGAAATTTGGATGAAACCTGTTGAAACATGTTGAAACTTGAATTGACCTGATGAAACTTGTATGAGACCTGTTGAAACTTAATGAAACTTGTATTAAACCTGATGAAACTTGACAGTTTGGCAAGTTTAGCGAATATGAAATCCAAGTTTCAGTAGACAAAATCCAAGTTTCATCAGATAAGTTTGAAGATTTATATGGCAACATATATCTTTTTTTGTTCATAAAAATACGAGGAACACGTTGGTGCAAACGGTTTGTGAATTAGGGCAGCCAGTCAAAATTTATGGTCACCAAAAGAAAAAAATGCTTGTGGGACCCACCTTGATGGCTGCAGCGTGGCCTTCCACTGTCTCACGCGGGCTAGGCCGCGTCTGCGCGCGCGCGTCTGGATGCGCCGGACCGGCCACAAGTGTTTTTGTCTCAAAAATACTAAAACTTTTTTTTTTGAAATATTTAAACCTCTTTTCAAAAATTCTTAAATTTTGCTACAGTGAAGCGCTACGCTACGCTAAGCTGAAATGTATAAGACCTTAGTAGACGTTGTATCTCTTAGTCGCTAAATTAAAAGACTCGACGTTGCTGGAGAGGATGAAAATATAGAGAACAAAAAATGATTTAGAGAAAGAATATAAAAAATAAAATATGCAGATTCCGCCGAAGACTCTCTTAACAGTCGACTCAAAATCTATATTGCTCCGTAACGTATGAATTAGTTTCACAGCGAGCAGATTGACTTGCCGTAATATTCCATAAGCAAGGAATGATTTATTAATTTCTGAAATTCTCTTATGGGCTTTGGCGCATTCCGGGCTGTTTGTCTGTATCGGGCTGCCTGGGCTCGTGGCCTGCCTCTATTGGGCTGTCGAGATTACGACCTCGCATTCTCGTGGGCCTCTTTTCTTCTCCTCGCCTCTGTTCGATTCGCCTTTGCCGCCGGATTCGTCGCCGCCCCTCCGGCCGCCGCTTCTTCTTTGGTCGCGGCGGCCGGCGGCCGGCGGCCGTCGAACCGTCGTCGCTGCGAAGTCTTCTAGGTCAGCCTTCCCCTCCTTTGGCCGATCACAAGTCCTGGGCGCATGACCAATTAGGGTTCGCTCCGTATGATCTAGGTGTGGCACGCTCGTGTGTATGCTCTTGCGATGCAAATTCGATTCCCTTGTCTGTAGACTTGGAAAAATTGATGGTCACCACCTATTGGCGCGAATGATCTAATTTTTAGTTTTTTCTTTTTGTCATTGTACATTTCTCCTGTTCTAGATTGAACACTTTCTATATGATTGATGCCGATCTTTCTAGCTTTTCCTCTCTTTTTTTCCCATTTTATTCGCCGGGTTTTCTAGATAGGTTGGATGCTGATTGGTCATTGGTAGGATTTTGTGGAGTTGAAAACAAGGCCGTAGACAAGTCATCACCGGATAATAACTTCAACGCAATATCTACGAAGCAACAGGGAAAAAAATTATATGTTTGTTTTTTAGGCCTTAATAACATTCTCATGTATTGTCCCTGTCACAGATTGCCTTTTGTTTCAGAGAAATCATTCACCTTCTCATTACTCAGTAATCAAGTTAGCGCCTTTGCATTATCAATGATTTGCATATTTTGGCCAAAATCTTTTGCAGGTTTGTTGCAGTTCCTTTCAGAAGATTATTTTAGTGCATTCAATTTTTTTTTATGCAGTCTATAGATGGCCAAACGTGCCGCACGGCACGGCACGGCCCAGGCACGGCAGGGGCACGGCACGGTTAGGCACGGCACTATCAGGCACGGCTAACTAACCGTGTCGTGCCGGCACGACACTAGTGCCGGCCATGCGGCCCAGGCACGGCACTACAAGAGTTTAACCGTGCGGGCCAAGACAAAGAAAGACGGTTACCCATCGCGTCTGCAAACCAGCACTAAAACTGAACAACATCTTAAAATAGAGAGCTCATGTTCCAGATTTCAAATATAATGTCTAGAATTTCAAAATAGCTAACTAAAACTAACCAAAAGTCTAAAACAGATCTCATATCATATCATTATATCATATATTCACAAGTTCACATGTAATAGATAACAATTTTAAAACAGATCACAAGTTCAAAATACTAAAACTTAAGCTCATATGATCATATCGACTTAGTCACCTGCACCACCAAAATGCACCAAAATCACATAGTTCAAGCTTCATATCATATATAAGGTTGAGTCACAGCAATGGTCGCCTCATTAAAAACCTATCTAGGTAAAACTCACACCTCGTGAGAAAACCCTAGATAGGAAAAGAGTACTGACCACTCCAACTCCAAATGTTCAAGTTACATATGACATGATCCATAGTCCATACAGCACAATTCAATACAAAAGATTACAATAATGACCATCGGGCATTCTCAGAGCTTCATCAAGATAAAGATTAGAGAAAGCATCTTCAAGTTCTTTGTCCTCCAAGTTGTGCTGAGCCCTTGCTTCCCCTTGCTCCCAATCCTTGATGCAGGCCAGCATCTCCACCATATCAGACGTCAAGCGACGTCGCCGCTCCTCAATAATCCTGCCAGTTAGACTAAATGCACTTTCGATGATATAGTAGAAACAGTATATCAAAACATCTTTAGCCAAGATAGAAAGAACATGATATGTAAGTTTGTGCTCATGCCACGTGTCAAAAGATTGAAATCATCATCATACTTACGGGCGGTGTCACCGTCCAAGTATGATGACGCTCGTAACCAACCCCAAGAGATCTTTGGACCGGTGCTTTTGCCGCTTAAAGAAGGCACTTGCGACGTTCTTCTAGAAAGATTAAGAGAAGCGGTGGAGGAGAAGAACCAATCGAACCAATAGGATCATCATCACCATATATCATATCCCGATTAGTCCTTTTCTTACCGGTTTGGGTGGATCTGAAGGCCTTCGCAATCGACATCATCAAACTTGATGTCATATTTGTTAAAGGTTTCGAAAATTGTGCTCTCACATAAGTTAAGTATGCAAAGATAATTAGATTGTGTAAGATTAGACAAAATAGAGAGTACTCTATTGAAACCCCTCAATTTAGCTCTAGGATCCGAATGAATGCAAAGGAATAAAGAAGTGGTATGTCCCTCCAATACTTAAGGAACTTAGTTTTCATAGGGACCACCACACTTCTCAAAGATTTCATCATTCTCATAATTGTTTAGATGTTTGGCAATCTGAATAATATGATGTAACATTAGTGGAGAAGTTGGATAGCATACACCGACAAAGCACACATGTTGAATCATAAAACAGTTCAAGGAATTCCAATATTTCAAAGAACATACCAATGTGCATCACCAAAAGCAAAGCATTATCACCTTCACCCCTAGGGTAGTGGTGCGGATGAACACATCAAATGTGTTCTTGTAAGGTACCAGTGCTTAAGCATAAGGTAGGTGGAGTTCCACCTCACATCCATATCTAAACCAAACTTACGAGGACGTTCATTCATAGCCATGCAAGAACTTTTATATAAAGCAATGCTATTTGGTTAGAAGAGTTTAAAAAAGAAATTGCAGTTCTAAATGCCTCAAGATAAGGCTTGAGCCTCTTCAAACCAGACTTGACAATTAGGTTAATTATATGGCAAGCACATCTTTGATGCAAGAACAAATCACCAACATAACCAGACAGCAAAGGGGTGAGTAATGACATAGCAGTTGTATTAGAAGATGCATTGTCCAAAGTGATAGAAAAGGTCTTATTAGATAGACCAAACTCAGCTACCACACCATGCACACGCTCAGCAATGTTCTGACCACTGTGAGAGACATCAATAAGCCTTAAGCCTATGATCCTCTTCTCTAATTCCCATTTATCATTAACATCATGAACTACCACACTAAGATAGTCTTCCTTAGCATTGCCGGCACGGATATCGGGTTATAGCAATAGAACTAACACTGGTTTTCAAAGTTTCCAAAAGTTTGCAACGTTGCTCACTGAAATACTTAGCAATATCTCTAGTTGTGGTTTGTCTAGAGACAGGAGAAAATCTAGGGTTATGAGATTTCCTAATATACTCCTCAAATGCGGGATGCTCACCAAACAGATAGGAAGATCAAGTCTAGCAATCAACTTACACATCTCGTAAGCGTGCAACATCAGCATTGTACTCCCAAAATTTAGGTGTACCATCAAGCATTGTATTTGCAAGAGGGTCTCGAGACATGCTTGATCTACCATGCTTCTTCATGCATGCAATTCTATGCCTAGTCGATGCCCAAGACCCCAGTTGATCTAGCGAAAGTATGCCTTTGCAAAGGAGGCACTTAGCTTGAACCCTTACCTTCTTACCATCAATTACCTTGAAGATCTTCTCAAAATCGGTCCACACTTCAGAGGTGGAAGGTCGCTCCTTGCTTTCCCTTCCCCCGCCACCGGTGCTTGCGGCTTGGGATCCCGTCCGGCACCCTCGCCACCTCGCCGCCGCCATCGCCAATCTCGATAGGCTCACCTCGCCGCCAACAGGCTTCCGGTCCTCGCCAGTCTTCCTCGTCATCTCCGCGCATCCCCATCATCCGGAGGTCATCGTTGACCGTGTGTCCGTTGTCGTCGCCGTCCATCGCCGCTCTGGTTCCTTCAACGGTTTAGGGTTAGGCCTAACCGGAGCACCGAAGTCGCCGGCGAGGTCAACGACGGACGGATCCGGCCGTCTGGTTCCTCAACGGATCTACGAGCAAAGAAGCAAAGAAGAAGAAGAAGCCAAATCGACAGATCGAGAATGAACAAATCAAAATATCAAACGATACTTACCTCGCGGATCCGGAGCACCGGATCGACCGGAGAGGTCGAGGATGAACGGATCAAGGACTAGGAGATGACGAGGATGAACGGATCTAGGACTAGGAGATGACGAGGATGAACGGATCTAGGACTAGGAGATGACGGATCAACACAAGGAAAGCGGGAGAAGGGATTGATCGAGCCGATGGCGGCGAGGCGGCGTGGCGGCGCGGCGACCGGCGGTGCGCCCGATGGCGCGAGGCGGCATGTAGCGGAGGGCGGAGGAGAGAGACGAGAGCGAGAGCGGCCGACCGGTGAGGCGGTGCGCCCGATGGTGGTGAGGCGGCGTGGATGATCACGCCATGGCGGAGAGCCGTGGCGGCGATCGGCGTGCAGCAGGAGGGGGAGAGAGCGGCGACCGCGAGAGCGACTGAGCGAGTCAGCGAGGGGAAGGGGAAAGGGGGCGCGGCTAGGGTTAGGAGAGGGGGACCGGGGAGGGTCGCGGCATCGGCGGGGTTTTATCCTCCCCCAATGGACACTGGGCCCGGGCTGCAGCAATGGAGGGTGGGGAGGTGGGGGTGGGCTGCGGCTGGGGAAGCGGGCCGCATCGTGCCGGCACCTTAACCGTGCCGTGCTTGTGCCGGCCCACTGGGCCGAGGTGGCGGCCCAAGCACGGCACGGGGCATCGTGGCCGCGTCTTGGCACGGCACGCCGCCATCGTGTCGCGCCGCGTTCGGGCACTACGGCGCGTGTTGTGCCTAGTGCCGGCCCGTTTGGCACGGCCCGTTTGGCCAACTATAATGCAGTCATCACTATGAAAATGTTTGTGGCAGGTCAGTTATTGCTGCTAGTTTAAGTTTTGTTCTGCATTCTCCTTTCATATTCCACCTGCAGGCTTTCTTCCATAGATAAAAATGAGTGTCAGCATTTCGTTCATAATATATGCTAATTGCTTGTTATGAATACGTGGTTGTGGAATTTCAAGAGCTATACGCCTTGTTTGTTTCAGCTTATATATAGTTGAGTTGAGTTTTACTGTATCAAATTTGTGATCCAAACTTCCAAAGACGTTTTGAAAAATTCAAAAATTATGAAAAATATATTTTACGAAATTTAAGAAGAACTATTTAAAACCACACAAAAATGACTATAAAATATTACATTATTTGGCTTATACAAAAATAAAAAATTTTAATTTAATTTAATTTAATCGGAAACAAACAAGGCCATAGTCATCTTGAAGGCGCTACTCAGTGTTATTCAAGCCAATCAAGCTAGTGCTTGCTGCTTAGCTTTTATGACTTCTTATGGTGGTCTACCATTTTCACAATTCACTTGATTCAGATGAGCAAATATCTAGCACGGAAGCTGGTCACACAGGGTCCAATTGGCGTTGTTTTGCTTATTTTCAAGTTTTTAAAATTCCTCCTCAAACATGCATACGTTTAGAATTATTTATACATATGTCCCATGGATATTTCCATGTATAGATTTGACCTTACTGGCAAGCTATCTATGCAGCCTAACAGCCTGACAGTTAAAATCAGTGATATTGTTAGAGAGAAAATTACTGCGAGCTTATCAATATTGGAGGCCTTTGGATCAGTTTTGGGCTTACGGTCAAACTACAATAAGTGCGTAGTCTACCCCATTTTTTTGCCAAGAGGCAGACTTGGACGCAGTCCTTTCGGATTTCCCTGGTACTCGTGGGTGCTTTCCTTGCAAGTATCTTGGCCTACCCCTCTCACACAAAAAAGAATTCGACGATCTCACATCCCACCGTTGATCGATAAAGTTCAAGCAAGGTTGCCTTCTTGGAAAGGATCACTACTCTCCAAAGCGGACCGCCTCACCTTGTTGAATCATGTTCTGTCCGCAATCCCAACCTACTTCATTACGATGTTCATACTTCCAAAATGGGTCACAAAGAAAATTGACAAAATCAGAATGTCCTTTCTTTGGAAGGGCTTGGAGGATGCACCAGGTGGTCATTCATTAGTGAACTAGGATTCCGTTTGTCGATACAGGCGCCTCGGTGGGTTGGGAGTCCCAAATTTGCCAAAATTCGGTAGAGCCCTCCACCTTCGTTGGCTTTGGCATGAATGGTAGTCCCTCGGTAGACCCTGGGTGGGCACCCTTACACCCTGCGACGAAAGCGATCTGTCTCTTTTCCGTGCAGCCACCAGAATCACTGTTGGCAGTGGTTCCAAAATTGATTTATGGAAATATCGATATCTTCAAGGCTTAGCACCTTGACACCTTGCTCCAAGCCTTTTCCGCATTGCCAGAGGCAGAAACCGAACTGTTGCTGAGGTTCTTCGGGACAAGTGGATTGACTCCCATAAGCACCTCAACAACACTCAACTACAAGAATATATGCGGCTTTGGCTCCTTGTTCACCCAATTGTCCTTGATCCCAACTCAGGGATGACATCACCTGGACCCTCTCGGCATCTGGAGCCTACTCTTCCTCATGAGCCTACCACGCTCAATTCTTTGGCCGTATCCCCAATCGCATGGCGCCTCTTGTCTAGAAAGCTCAAACGGAAAATAAATGCAAGTTTTTCGCCTAGGTGTTGGGACATGGCAAGATCCATACATCAGACGTCCTTGCAAAGGAAGGGTGGCCTCATCAGCCCAACTGCACCCCCTGCTTCATAGGTCATGAGACGATCGACCACCTTTATGTCCACTGCCCCTTTTCGTCGGTGGTATGGGAGGAGCCTTCAAAGTTGTTGGATTCAGGTGACTGCAGGTTCAAACCCCTCCCCCCTCCCTCTGAAGTTACCACTGCAGTTATTTCTACATGCTGCTGACCTCATGTGGTACGTAATATATAGAAAACTCATTTCATTTCAGCTTTAGAGCATCACAAGCAGGATCTCTATATCCCTTCTCCCAATCTCTCTATATTTTCATCTTCTCCAGTAGAATTTCAATCCTTAAAAACATATAGAGATCGGATATGTAATATCGAAATGTAGAGACTTGAAGAGTCTCTAAATTTAGAGACACATATAGAGATTTTGTTTAATTTAATAATGTATAGAGTGAGATTGGTCTTTCTAAAAACCTGCTAGGCATGCTCTTGCTGAACACAGGCACAGTATCGCACATTTATTGGCCGTGATGGTCTGATCAAACAACTTGATAGACAGTAAATAGGTCCTGTTTAGTAGTTGGACGAATATGTTATTGATTGGGCCTCAGCGGGATCAAATAGCACTTTTCTAGGCCATAAATGACACTATTTCATTTACGAAGGGCTAACGTTGAGATATTTTTTTTTTGAGAAACTAACGTTGAGATATTGGGATACATCCAATATGCCATATGCCATGGGCTCTAATAGGCTAACTAAGAAATCTTGGGCCTAACATGGGCATAAACATCTTTACCCTTTGATCTACCTAGTTTGGTTTTGCCCCCCTCAATTTTAAAACTAGGAAACCAGCCCTTTCGTGCTATTTATATCGAACAAAATACTTTCCTTCACTTGATTCCACCCTGATTTTGGATGAAGTGGCATCCCAATATAATAAATTCCAAAAAATCTAATAAATTGTAGAAAACCATAGAAAGCTTAGAAAATAAAATAAAAAATATTTACAAAACCAAAAAAGTATAGAATCTCAATATGCAATAAGAATATAATTTTTGTGTGTAACCTTATATGCAAAAATTATATTTATGTTAGGCTGCCTTTTATTGATTAAATAAATCAAGTATTTATGAAAATTAGCTTGGCTTATGGTAAAATAGGGAAATTTACTTTAGCTTACTTAAGTAATGGAGAAATGAATGAAAAACTAAAGGATGTCACTTTGACCTTTGAATTAAACTCAGATTTTAAAGTCAAACTAACTTTGCAATTTGAATATACAATTTCAAATTTAAAGGTCCAACCAACATCTTTTTTATTTTTAGTTTCCTCCAACTTTTGCAGAAAACAAACTAATTTTCCCTAAATACTTGATTTAGTTGATAATTAAAGACCTTATAATTTTTTACATAAAATTTTTCACACAAATATAATATTTTTATTGCACAAATGGATTATACAATTTTTGTGGTTTTGTGGATATTTTTATTTTATTTTCTCAGCTTTCTATAATTATCTATAATTTTTTAGATTTTATGCTGACTAGGATACCAGATCATCCAAGGTGGATTTAGGTGAAGGGGCATTTTGTCCGGAATGGTTGCCCAATTTTAGAATTGGGCGGGCAAAAACAGTACTTAAAAGGGTTGAAGTGGTTCCATATCAATGAGATGGGCCAACGCAGAACTATTCTACTTAGTCGTCTATGGGCCTGCTAATGATCATGGAGTAAATTAGCTATCTAAAAATGAGTAGGCATTGAATGGATCAATCTGAGAAATCTCGTCTAAAAGCTAACTATCTGAGAAATCAAGGGCCATACTTGAACTAGGGCCTCTTTAGTGGGCCGGTTCCATTGCTGTCTTGTGCTTCATTCTGTACTCGGTTCTTACCACTTCAGTGTACTTTTAAGCATCTCAATAGAAGTTTCTAGAGCGCATGAATGTCTGTCTAGCTTCGACTCAACTCGTAACTAAGACTTCTAGAGTGTATAAATGTACATTGAATTTGAAAGTGAATGTAAGAGAAAAAAAGTGATGTAGAGATCTCTTGTGTTTTATCATGCTGTAGACTCTAATAATAGATTAAGATATTTGAAAAATTGACTACTGATAATGAATGAATCGATGCAACTTTATGGCTTATGCTTCAAAAGGAGTATTCATTCTCCCTCCACTATAAGCTAATGCCATGTGACGGTGTTTTCACCTTGCTAATGGCCGTAATCATTTCTCTTTTTTACCGAAGAGTTTCAATAGTTTTTAACATCGTATTTCCAGAGTGAAAGAAAAATACATTTTGAAAAAATACCTAACTCTTCCATTTCGCATTGTGTTGTTGTCTTTATATTGCAGTCGCGCACCAGAAAGTACCTATCAGCTTCATCGATATTTGGCAAGTGCCAGACACCATTAGGCAGAAACTGATGTATGCAACTTGAAAATTTTGTGTCAAAAGGAAAAGAAAAAAAATGAAGACTTGACATATGTTATTGATGAAGATCTTGCATTGAAACCAAACACTACAATTTGTGCCTCATGTACTCCTGGATCAGAAAGTAAGTATATATATAGACTCCTTTTCATTAGATAAAAGTTACTCATATTTGCATTTCAACGAAAAGTTGCTCATATTTCTGGTGTGCGGTGAGGAGTTGTGTTGGCGTATGAAGTGCGTGCGAGGTGTGTATGGTAAAAATCCGTGTCGCCAACAAGAAAACGCACTGTCCATTTGTAATTACTTATCTAAAAAAAATACAGCTGAAACAACCCTTGTAACAAACACAAGCAATACAATAGCATTGTTTAGCTTCATCAGCGAGTCAGATAATTTAAGGAAAAAAAATATATGTGGCGAATCGTTTTGCACTATGGAGTATTTAACAACGAATGGCCTGATGTGCCTTTTGACCTAATTAATGCCTTCATCAATCAAAAGATTTAACAAGCAGATGAGCAAATTAGGGATTTTTTGACATGTCAAGTCTCCTTTTCCACCTCCCCACCATGGTGAGTTTTATCTAATCACAAGTTCCTCCTTTTGAGTGAGCATCTATGTGTATTCACCGTCTTGCCATGACACCTCCTTATCCACTGCGGATTCCTCCCAAGTCCCAATGGACCCGCCACCACAAAAAAGATTGTTCTTATTCATATTTTACACAATATCAAAAAATTGTTTGATTTTTTTTTATATATTTCAGTCCGCCTAATACCACATATGTCTGTGTAGTCAGAACTGTCATTTTATTGGTGTTATCCAAGTGCAAATATTCCTACCGAGGGAAAACAAAAGGAAGAACATGTTGGATCACACGTGTTCATGGTTATGTTTGTGTTCTTATAATGAGATTTTATTAACTCTTGGGAATATGTGCCAACATCCACAAATGTTCTAGCAGTAGTGGTGAATTGCCTAAATTAAGTATAATGTTTTTGCATTTTGCAGACCGCAGTTTGTAGAGAATGTTGATATGCATGCCGACTAGTTGACTCTCTGAGGCAATTTACAGAATCCAGGCTTTCCCCAATAGCATGCAAGTTGATATGCGTGCTTTAAGGCTTTACTCCATTAGGTTAATATAATGGAGTACAACAAACTAAAGCCCCATGAGGTTGATTAATTAATGAGCAACTACGCACTGACACAGGAAAAAGATGCAGATTGGCATATGCAGTGTTGTTAACTAACCAGTAACCACACATCACTCAGGCCACTAGTGCAGCACAGAGCAGTAGCACACACTTGCTTAATTACTTGCTGCTGCTGCTGCTGCTACTCTCTGGTGCAGGTTGTGTCTGTGTCAGTGTGTGTCACTACTCAGTGTTTGTGTGTGAGAGAGAGGTTAATTGTTTTTAGGGAAGGAAAAAGGCTTCACTCCTTGCTCATCCTCCTAAAGTGTTAGCAATGATTGGGATGGTCACCACTTGAGGCTTTGTTCCCCATGGAGATTGCAGGATTGCCAACAGCACTGCTCCAGTCATCTGTGTGTGCACTGTTCTTGCAGCAGATTGCACTTGTGTTGTGAAGCATCTGGAGTCTGGAGTCTCCATTTCAGCCAAAATGCACTTGGTTGACTTCACTCTTTTGGGTTATCACTTATGAATCGATTATCCACTCACTGCTCTGGTCTGGCTGAAGTGAAATTGACATGGCTCGCATTCTGACTTTTCTCATGGCGTGAGACACGTTTGGGCTCACCTGGACCTGGGCAGGGCCGGCCCACTGGGCCTCAGCTGTTTTTTTCATTAGGCCCATGGTAGATTCTCACCATCTAAGGGCTTGACTGGGCTGGGACTAGGACATTGACAAAGCTGTTTGACTGGCAGTGACACTGCAGAACAGCAAGAAGAGGAGAGAGAAACTGGAGAAGGCTGCACCTGCACATTGCATGATCCTACCAGTCTGGGTGTTTCATGTTTGAGTCAGTGTTTGGGCATATTGCATATATCCCCCAAGCATGCAAAGCCAAAGAAAGTCTCTTTAAGCTAAAGCCATGCATCTCTCTTCCCTTCTATTCTCTCTCTGGTGTGGTGCAGGGTGCAGAGCTAGCCCCCACCTCTCCCTCTCACTCTCTCTCTCACCCCTTTATATCATCACCACAGATTCTCCCTCCACTTATATACTCCTTCCATCTCTGAAAGCACCATCACAACATATCAGCAAGAAGCGGCAGCAAGAGGAAGAGAAGAAGATTTCAAGAAGGAAGAAGGTTTCAAGAAGAAGAAGCAGGACAGCAGGTACTGTCCAGTGCTATGGTGGTGACCGCTCTTTGTTCAGCTCCTACAGCCTTTCTGTGGTGGTGGTGGTGTGTTGTGCTCCTCGCCGCCGCCGGCGATGGCGGCACGGCGGCATTGGACGCCCAAGCGGCGTACCTCTCCCGGATGAAGCAGGAGCTCGCCGGGCCGGCCATGGACCGGTGGGACTTCTCGTCGCCTGCGCCGGATTACTGCCGGTTCCAGGGCGTCGCCTGCGATGCCGGCGGCAACGTCACCGGCATCGACGTCACGTCGTGGCGGCTGAGCGGCAGGCTCCCGCCGGGCGTCTGCGCCGCGCTCCCGGCACTCCGGGACATCCGGCTGGGGTACAACGACTTGCGCGGCGGCTTCCCCGCCGGCCTCCTCAACTGCTCCTCCCTCCAGGTGCTCAACCTCAGCTTCGCCGGCGTGTCGGGCGCCGTGCCGGACCTGTCGCCGATGGCGGCGCTGCGGGTGCTCGACATGTCCAACAACCTCTTCTCCGGCGAGTTCCCGGCGTCCATCGCCAACGTCACCACCCTCGAGGTCGTCAACTTCAACGAGAACCCCGGGTTCAAGGTGTGGCGGCCGCCGGAGTCGCTGGCAGCGCTGCGCCGCCTGCGCGTGCTCATTCTCTCCACGACGTCGATGCGCGGCGGCATCCCGACGTGGCTCGGCAACATGTCGGCGCTCACCGACCTGGAGCTCAGCGGCAACCACCTCACCGGCCGCATCCCGCCGTCCCTAGCGCGCCTCACCAACCTCGAGCTCCTCGAGCTCTACTACAACGAGCTCAATGGCGGCATCCCCGCCGAGCTCGGCAACCTCACCAATCTCATTGACATCGACCTGTCGGAGAACCGCCTCACTGGCGACATCCCGGCGGCGCTCTGCGCGCTGCCGAGCCTCCGCGTGCTCCAGGTGTACACCAACCGGCTCACCGGCGGCATCCCGCCGGTGCTCGGCAACTCGACGCAGCTCCTCATCCTGTCCTTGTACAGGAACCAGCTCGCCGGCGAGCTCCCCGCCGACCTAGGCCGCTACTCCGACTTCAACGTGC
Organism: Raddia guianensis; assembly: GCA_036346415.1. Taxonomy (NCBI): domain Eukaryota; kingdom Viridiplantae; phylum Streptophyta; class Magnoliopsida; order Poales; family Poaceae; genus Raddia; species Raddia guianensis. Next base: position 23,103,649 of record CM070543.1, on the reverse strand, counting down.
TGGAGGTGTCGGAAAACCTGCTCACTGGGCCACTCCCGCCGTACGCCTGCGCCGGCGGCAAGCTCGAGTACATCCTCGTCCTCAGCAACCTCCTCACCGGCAGCATCCCGGCGTCCTACGCCGACTGCAAGCCGCTGCTCCGTTTCCGTGTCAGCAACAACCACCTCGCCGGCGACGTGCCGGCCGGCATCTTCGCTCTCCCGCACGCCTCCATCATTGACCTCTCCTATAACCACTTCACCGGGCCGGTGCCGGCGGCGATCGCCGGCGCCCGGAACCTGTCCTCGCTGTTCGCCTCCAACAACCGGATTTCCGGCGAACTCCCGCCCGAGATCGCCGGCGCGTGGGGGCTCGTGAAGATCGATCTCAGCAACAACCTCATCTCCGGCCCCATCCCGGCGACGGTGGGGCAGCTGACGCGGCTGAACCAGCTGTCGTTGCAGGGCAACCGGCTGACGGCGGCGATCCCCGCGGCGCTGGCATCGCTGAGGAGCCTCAACGTGCTCAACCTGTCGAACAACGCGCTGTCGGGGACGATCCCCGAGGAGCTGTGCACGCTGCTGCCCAACTCGCTCGACTTCTCCAACAACAACCTGTCGGGGCCCGTGCCGCCGGCGCTGATCAAGGAGGGGTTGCTGGAGAGCGTCGCCGGCAACCCGGGGCTGTGCGTGGCGTTCCGGCTGAACCTCACGGAACCGGCGCTACCGCTGTGCCCGAGGCCGAGCCTGCGGCGGGGGCTCGCCGGCGACGTGTGGGTGGTCGGGGTGTGCGCGCTGGTGGGCGTGCTGGCGGTGCTGGTGCTGGCGAGGCGGTGGGTGCTGCGGGCGCGGCAGGACGTGGAGCACGACGGCGCACCGACGTCGCCGGCGTCGAGCTCGTCGTACGACGTGACGAGCTTCCACAAGCTGAGCTTCGACCAGCACGAGATCGTGGAGGCGCTCATCGAGAAGAACATCGTCGGGCACGGCGGCTCCGGGACGGTGTACAAGATCGAGCTGAGCAGCGGCGAGCTGGTGGCGGTGAAGAAGCTGTGGGTGTCGCGGCGGTGCAAGGAGCAGCACGGAGGAGGCGGCGGGATGGACCGGGAGCTCCGGACGGAGGTGGAGACGCTGGGCAGCATCCGGCACAAGAACATCGTGAAGCTCTACTGCTGCTACTCCGGCGCCGACAGCAACCTGCTGGTGTACGAGTACATGCCCAACGGCAACCTCTGGGACGCGCTCCACGGCGGAGGCGGCTGGGGCTTCCTCGACTGGCCGACGCGCCGCCGCGTCGCTCTCGGCGTCGCTCAGGGCCTCGCCTACCTCCACCACGACCTCCTCTTCCCCATCGTCCACCGCGACATCAAGTCCTCCAACATCCTCCTCGACGCCGACTTCGAGCCCAAGGTCGCCGACTTCGGCATCGCCAAGGTCCTCCAGTCCCGCGCCGACCGCGACGCCTCCACCGCCACCATCGCCGGCACCTACGGCTACCTCGCCCCCGGTACATACACCCACCCACATCACACGTATCATGGGGCCCATATGTCAGCGACACAACTAAACGCAGCGGATGTACGTGCTGTCGTGCTGTATGCTCGTGCTCGTTGCAGAGTACGCCTACTCGTCGAAGGCGACGACCAAGTGCGACGTGTACAGCTTCGGGGTGGTGTTGATGGAGCTGGCGACGGGGAGGAAGCCGATCGAGCCGGAGTTCGGGGAGACGAGGGACGTGGTGCAGTGGGTGGCCGGCAAGGTGGCGGCGGCCGCGGAGGCGGAGGCGCTGGACAAGGCGCTCGCCTGGAGCCCCTTCAAGGAGGAGATGGTGCAGGCGCTCCGCGTCGCCGTCCGCTGCACCTGCAGCATCCCCGGCCTCCGCCCCACCATGGCCGACGTCGTCCAGATGCTCGCCGAGGCCGGACCCCGCGCCGCCGCCAAGGTCGCCGTCGACGCCGACAAGCACTCCGGCCACCCCAAGCTAGCTCCGTAGCTAACCTAGCTATGCACCTCGGAAGCAAGTGATGATCGACCGATCGCGTTGCAGGGATCGGATCATCCATGAGGTCGTCCAATTAATTAGGATAATTATATGATATTAGTGCAGGTTTATAATTAGCAAGTTAGAATTAATCAATCGACCATAGAAGAGTGGACGATGCATAGAGATCGATGGCGAGTACGTAGATAGCTAGCAGCTGAGCTTTGGGTCGTTTTCCTCACTCACATGCCATCCATGGAGTCTGCTTGGTGTTTAAGCAGAATCTGATGCTCTCGCTCCTTCTCAGTGGATGGACGGACCCATGCATATATATAGTACATAATTAAATATCTGTAAAGTATCATCATATATATATAATATGGATTCAAAAATATTACCAGCAGTGATGTACGTTCGTGCATTCAGCTTTCAAATGTTCCATTCCTTTTGGATAAATGAACACTTTTCGTCTGTCTTTTTTTGAGAGTGACCGAATGCTATGTATAAATGTTTCATGCCATTTCAAGAATCCAAATACTTAGGGCCTATTATTTTTGATTTATTTGCTTACCTTTAGTTTCAAAAACATAAGTACTCTGATATTTTTGGTCCATTTTTTGTCTTGAAGACGTATGACAAGGCTTTGACAGGCAAGTCAAACAAAGTGTGTCGCATTCTCCAAACCGCTTTGGGAAGTATATAAAGTTCATATTATCAGCAAATCAGATAAGTCAACAAGAACAACACAACAGACTTTTCGCATATCTCTTTCTTCTTAGAGAAAATCCTTTCTAATCCATTGTAGAAGTTCTCAAAACCCAAAATTGTCGCATTGAAGGACATAGTTCATCCATGGCATCACATTCGTAGGTTGTTTCCTTCTTTGTCTTGATAAATTATCTTTCTTGTTTAAACTAAGGTAAGATTTAAACATATTACAAAAAAATCATAGCAATGCCATATATGTATGCAGTACTTTCAATCTGGTTTTTTTTGTTGTTTTATAATTAAATTAATCATGGTGCTAAAAATATTGATTGACCGTCTGGTAATGAAAAAAATGAGATTGAAAATACTATATTTTTTTTATAGCACTATGATTTTTCTAGTTATTCTGTGAATGTTTATATAGCTTAAACAAAAAGGTAATTTCTCAATGGTAAAGAGATCGCCAAACGTGATGTCATTAAGATATAAATGCTTAAATGATGGCGGTTAAACATTTGGCATTTTTGTGACATAAAAAAATCTTTACTTTGAAGTTGCTTCTCAAAACTAGATAAAAAAAAAAGTTAAACAAAACAGCGCAACTATCCTCAAAGTCGAGCTTATTATTTAACTACTGGTGGGTAGCAGATTTTAAAAGTGCACTTTCTTCTCTCTTTTTTTTCACAGTTGTCTAGGCGTAAAATTTCCATTCCTTTTCTCATAAAAGAAATTGCTTTTTTATCCTGCTTATTTTACCAAAGGAAAACTCAGGTGTTTTTGGCTGCAAGTGCAGCGTACACTTGCACTTGAACAGTTAGTTGGATTCTGTTCGTGGGGCCCGACTCCTGAGAGTAACATAGCATAATGCATGCATGATAGGAGGGAATGATTTAGCGTACGAGTGCCATGCAAAGTTGACTCATCCTACTGGTCTACTATAACAAACTAGACAAGTAGGACGTCTATGGTGGCTTCCACACGGTGGCATCCACCTCACCCTGTTAACAATCTTACGTGCCACGTGTTAAGTTCCTAAAGTTTGTTTGTTTTTTTCCTTCAAAATATTGGGAGGAGCTCTCCCTATTCATTAAGTTGTTGAGAGTAGAGTATGTTGCAAACAAACAATAGACAAACAAAAAAAAAACAAAGACCAAGAAAGCATTGTGTACAAGATGACAAGGCATCAAAAACAGCTAACCATGATCATCTGACACCACTAGTTGCAAATCTCCAATTGTTTAGATCAGTCTTGATCAGCTGCGGGACATGAAGATGACTATTGTAGGTGGCATCGAAAAATCTCTTATTCCTTTTCTTTTATATGTTCCAACAAAAATAGTGAATTCTTCCATCAAAATTTCGCACCATTTCTTTGGGAATGGCCTTCCTCACTGATAGGCACCAATGGAAAGTTTTGTTGTCCCGAAGGATGTGGAGCATTACCTCTATTCAACTCTTGCAAAACACGACACCAAATCATTTTAGAAAAGGAGCACTAGCCCAGAGATGATTAGTTGTCTCTTCATGATTACCACAAAGCGCACCTATTGTAGAGTTATTCCACCCTCTCTTCTGCATGTTATAAACCGTTAAGATTTTGTTTTGCAGCGTCGTCCACATAAACAAACGACACTTCGGCTCAGTAATCGCTCATCAGGTAAAACCGAAGAAGGGATCTTTTAGGTTGACTATCAGCTGGATGGAATATGCAGATATTCGTAGAGTAAGAAAATTGCACTATTAGTCCTCAAACTTGTCCCGCTTGTGCACATAAATCCATAACTATTGACACCGTTTATTTTTGCATCTAAACTTGTTAAGTTATTGCAATCAGGTCCAATCCGTGGGTTTGGGTGGTTTTGAGATTGGTTTGATGACATGACAGTCAAAGTCAAAGCTGAGGTGGTTTTTTTTACATTTTTCCCGCCACATTTGGTTTTCTTCTTCCTCACAACTCCAATCCACACATCTTCCTCCTCTCAACTCCCAGCTCTGTCGCCGTCCACACCTCGCCTCCTCCCCCTGCTCCTTCTTCGACGAAGTCGTCGTCCGCTCGTCTCCGGCAGCTCCTGCCCGAGCTCCACCTCCAATCTCTGTTACCGGCCGCACCTCACCTCCTCCCCCCGCTCCTTCTCTGACGACGACGACGCCAGCCTCCTAGCTCCAACGCACACCATGCTGGACTCCGAGAGCTCCAGCAGCCAGTGTTAGCCTAAACGGTAAACGGTAAACAGTCGGTCAACCTTCGTTTAGCCAATATTCGGATTACACGGCTGTTTAAACGAACTAAAAAATGGATTAAACGGGATTAAACGGATTAATCGGCCTAAACGGCCTGCAAAGTTGGCTAGCGAGTAGCGTTTAAACGTCGTGTAAACGGGCTAAACGACTGTTTAGGCGAACAGTGCCAGCAGCAGGCAGCAGCGTGGTGCCCCCTTTCCGAGCTCGCCATCGTGCCTTCCCTTCCCGAGTTTGCCGCCTTCATCTAGGGAGCTTCCATCTTTCCCAAGCTCGGCAAAGCCGCGGCGGCAGCGGTGCTCGCCTCTACCCCAACGCCGAGGACGCGCCTCCTCCGACCACCGCCGGAGATGAGACCGGCGGCAATGTCGTCGAAGAAGGAATGGAAGGAAGAGGCGAGGTTCGGCCAGTGGCGGAGCTGGGAGCTGAGAGGAGGAAGATAACGTGGGTTGGAGCCATGAGGAGGAAGAAAACCAAAAGTGGGGGACAAATGCAAAAAAAACAGTCATCTCATCTTTGACTTTGACCACCATGTCACCAAATCACCCTCAAAACCATTCAAACCCACGAATTGAACTTAATTGTAACAATTTAGGGATTTTAGCGTATCTGCCATTTGGAGTTTCGCAAAACAGAATTGCCATTACTAAATGGGGTCGAGGCCAAATGCCATTTTAGGTTGTTTCGCGTTCCAAATATGCCATTATGGCCACCTGCTCACATATCTGGCAAGAATACGCACGCAAATACGATCCACATCCGGTGGGCCCTACATGTCAGGTCGCAGCTGGGCTAGTACCCTCCTATCTGGTCCGACCGAACCCGATCAAATCGAGCCGGACCAAAAAATCCCCATCGCGTGGGAGGCGGCGACGACGAACCTTAGAACCCGTGGCGACGGCGATCCAGAGCTCCTCTAGCCGTGGCGATCCAGAGCTCCGCTAGCCATGGCGACGGCGTGGGTTGAAGATCGACGACCTTCTCTGAAAGGTCACCGCAGGCATGGATCCTCCGCCAGGATCTTCAAGCGGCGTTCAGTAAGTGATTCGTAACCTTAAATATAGTAGGAATGTAGAGAAATGCGAGTAAGTGGCTGCATTGTCTAGTATGTAAGAGTTTGTTCTCTGGTGATTTGGTGTTTTCTTAGGACTGAGAATGTGAGAGTATTGTTTCGCGTGGAGGGATTCTCCACCGTAGAGGCTTGTGGTAGAATAAGGTACACCAAATCAAAGTGTATTCAATGGTTGTGCCGGTAGATGGGTTGACCGTTGATAATGCATTCTTTGAGCTTGCCAAGGAGTTGCCATGGGGTTGTAACCAGTCTCCTATCATATGCATTTATGATGAGAGCACTGGTGAAGATTGTGTTCTTGAGGATGACAGTCAAATCCCTGCTTTGCTTGCAACGTGTCGGATGAGTGGGGAGCTAAGTATTATGGTAGTGATGCATGATAGTCCTAGTCCTATTATGGCTGTGCCTGCCCCAGGTAAAGCCTCTGGTGCAGAACCATCCACAGTCCCTGATCCGTTTGAGAACAATCAAGAAGAGTATGTTGGAGTGGATGATGAGCATCTGTACATGGGTACACAACCTGCAGCAACAGATGAACACATTACTAGTGATCATATGGATGTTGAAGGTATTCCTAGACATCATGTCATTGATGAAGCTGAAATTGATGACAGAGATGAGAATGAGGTCAAATTGGGTTATGACCCTAATAAAAAGATTAAGATTGGTTCAATCTTCCCTGACATGGCATCATTCAGGAAGGCAATCACTCATCATGCCGTCCTGAAAGGTTTCAAATATAAAATCTATAAGTCTGATCCCACTCGTTTAATTGCTGTCTGCAAGCATGAGACATATAATTGGAGAGCGCATGGATCTAGATTGCAGGAAGGTGTGAATGTCATGGTATGTTAACATGCCATATCCTGCCCATTGTATTCTGATGGGTCTGAACATCATTTAATGGGTGTGAACATCATTCTTAACCAATGGTCTTATGCCTTTTTTGCAGATTAGAACCTTAACTGCAGAGCATACTTGTCCAAGCAATACAATGTCAGAGGCTGGGTGCACAGCTACTCAAGGTTGGGTTGCTGACAGACTGAAAGACTGGGTCACAAAAAATCCTTCAAAGCCTCCCAAGGAAACTAAACAGAAACTGGAGGATGAATATAAGATGAAACTCAGGTATGGTAAAGCTTGGAGAGGTTTGCACTTAGCACTAGAGAACATCCATGGTAGTTATGAGGAGTCTTTCCAACTGCTTTTTAATTGGGGGGCAGAGATACAGAGGAGATACCCTGAGTCAATAGTTGAGATAGAAGTGAAGGAACATGATGGGTTAAAATATTTTAATAGGTGCTTTGTTGCATTAAAACCATGCATAGATGGGTTTAAGAAGGGTTGTAAACCTTATGTAGGAGTAGATTCCACATTCTTAACTAGGAAATTCAAAGGGCAGCTTGCCTCAGCCACTTCTACAGATGGACACAATTGGCTATTTATGTTGCATATGCAATCTTTGATTCTGAAACTGAAGATAACTAGGAATGGTTTCTGAAGGGCCTACACAGAGCAGTGGAAAGTATATTGAACAGTACTCCATGGAAGCAAAGTTGTACCTTGATCAGCACCATACTGGTATTTGGTACAGGAGTGGTTTCTCTGAGCTGTCCAAAGTGGACTACGTGACCAATAACATTTCAGAGAGCTTTAATAACCAGATCAAAGACTGGAAAGCACTAAACTTGCATGAATTAATGAATAGGATCAGACAACTCATAATGAAGAAGTTTGCAATTAGAAGACACTTGCATACATATGTAGCTTGAGAAGTATTTCAATTGAAAACTGTGTGGATGCATACTTTAGTGTTGACAAATTCAGAGATGCTTATGCTGGTGTCATACCACCAATGACAGACAAATCCCAATGGCCTGTCATAAACCTTAGTTTTCAGGTTCACCCACCAGTTCTTAAGAAAGTGGCTGGTAGGCCTAGAAAGCAAAGGATAAGGGGATTTATGGACCCTACAAGAAAAGAATCAAGTGCAAGAGATGTGCATGCTATGGCCACATTGCCAGAACTTGCAAGCTACCAGTGTCAACTGAGCAAGCTAATGTGGTTCAAAATAAAACCACCAAGAGGTAATGAGAACAATTGCAATCATTTGTCATTTCTCATCTGAATTGCAATTACACATTTGTCTTGTGGTCAATGCAGGAAGAAGCCCACTCAGGATGCTACTGATGTTGCTGCAACTTCACAGCCCAAGAGGAAGCCTGGTCGTCCTTGCAAAAAGGCTAAGAACTAGGATGGCGCTGATGATGCACAAAATCCACAGCCCAAGAGGAAGCCTGGTCGTCCTTGCAAAAAGCCTAAAAACCAGTATGGTGCTGATGATGCACAAAATTCACAGCCCAAGAGGAGGCTTGGTCGACCTTCAAAGAACCTAAATCCTGATGCTAATGATGCAGAACCTTCACAGCCAAGAAATACTCAAGTCACCAAGTTTTCTTCAAGAAAGGGTGCATCACCTTGCAAGAGACAAACCACTAGACCCAAAAGGGCTTCTCCAATGAAATCTCCAGAAGCCATGCGTTATTCCAAATGATTCAGTAGCTATTATCACTAGGCATTACTTATGTATCAGTTGCTATTATCACTATTAGGTGTTGATGCCATACGTGGCAACCAAACTTTTGTAATCTGGTTGTGACTTTTGTAATCTGGTTGTGACTTTAGCAATCTGGTAAGGTTGTGTTCAATCTGGTAAAAGACTGCCCTGCCATATGACTTTCACATTTGAGCAAGGTTGTGCCAAGTATAAACATTTATGCAAGGTCATGAACATGTGTTGAACACAATCTGGTACGTTGTTGTCATATGTGTCATGTTCTGAATGTTTTGGTTTCCAGTGATAATACATGATTAAGTTCAATACAAGCTACTACTGCCAGCATGCTACAATTAAGCATAACACTTTGTTTCAGCTACATCCAGAGTCACCAATACAAAACATTTCACTTCCACAATATAGCAACTACTACTGCTAACATGCTAATTAAAATAGCAAACACTACAACTATAATCATCTTAATTTGTGCTAGTATATGATAAATCTCTAACATCTCAGAGATGTCCTTCTTCTCTGAAATGACACTCTTCGCTATTGGATTGTTCTTCACTTCTGTATGCAACTTCTTCATATCTGAAGTTAGCTCAGATCGAAAGCCACTTCCTTCCTCCTGTCTCAATCCCAACCTAGCTAGGTACAACTTGTACTCATCCTCCCACTTGAAAAATTGCATGTCTAATCTCCCTGTGTGCAACAAACTCAAATCAAAACAAGAGCTTGCAAACCTCGGAAAACCAATTACAAGCAAATTTCTCAGCTCAGAAGCAACTTACTTGAATATTGTTCGGGCACTTGTAAAATATCCTTCCCGGATTTGACTTGCTATTGCTCTGCAACCTCACAACTGAAATCTTGCACCTTGGACAATCTACTCTGACGAGAGCGGAGTCTTCGATTGTGTTTGACGCCGATGAGGCCATGGCAGCGGCCAGCGGAGCTCTGGATCGCCGCCGCCACGGGCTCTAGGGTTCGTCGTCGCCGCCGCCCACGCGATGGGGATTTTTTGGTCCGGCTCGATTTGATCGGGTCCGGTCGGACCAGATAGGAGGGTACTAGCCCAGCTGCGACCTGACATGTAGGGCCCACCAGATGTGTACCGTATTTGCGTGCGTATTCTTGCCAGATATGTGAGCAGGTGGCCATAATGGCATATTTGGAACGCGAAACAACCTAAAATGGCATTTGGCCTTGACCCCGTTTAGTAATGGCAATTCTGGTTTGCGAAACTCCAATAATGGCAGATATGCTAAAATAAACGGTTTCAATAGTTATGGATTTATATGCACAAGCGGGATAAGTTAGGGGACTAATAGTCCAATTTTCTCTTCGTAGAGTATGCACCATATTGGTTCCATCTCTAGATGCAAGGTTGTACACGACCAACCGTGTCGCAGTAAGCCTTATTAACAACAACTAACCACTCCACATAATACTTAGAACTAACACACAAAGACAACATAAATATAGATGTTCTGATGGACATGACACCCAAATCAATAGTTATTGTTGAAACATCCACGTAGATCTCTGTTTTATCTTTCCTCTTTTAAAGAAGGTGTATTTGAGATATGAAACTCCTATAAGTTAGGAATTGAGCTCATTTCCCATTGTAGCTACTCCAAGATCATCTAAGAGGAAATTGGATCATGGGGGACAATGATAAAGCAAAAGGAAACATATTTTGTTCGGCGCACATGCTTTATTTTGAGCATCTAATTTTGTGAAAATGATATTATTTTTGACAAATGGAAGAATACTATTTTTAAGGTCATTTTTAAAATGGATTTATTGATTGCGGCATTGACATTACTTAAGGGAGATTTGAGAGGCATCAAGCATGGAAAGTTGTGGCTTTGACCTTCGTCGTCAACCATGGATAGAAATTTAATAATATGCCTTATGCTAGTTGAACTTTTGTCGAACTCCATTTTTGTTTGACTTTGTTCTATTTCAATTTTAGTGTTCAGATGTTATGTGTTGTGGTTGCATTGTAGAGGCCAAAATTTTTCTTCTGCCATATGTGAAAAAGGCCTAAGTACTCCGAGCTAGTCTCATGGTACACACGAAAAATTAATTTGAAAAGAATTTCAAACTAGTTTAAATTAATTTCAAACTTATTTACTACTACTCTCTAGACATGTCAATGGCAAAAATATTTCATATCCTAACCAAACTCTATAGATTATTGATTGTACACAGTACTTGGTGTGCGTGCCTAGCCACTCTAGACCGAAACTGATCCAGCAGTTCATCACATTATCGATCGTACACAGTTCAACCTCTGGCACAGCAGAGAGTGGTTTTTGATTTTGTAGGTATCCTGACTTTGATTTATAACTGGATTATCTTTATGATCTACTACACTGTGTTCAATCATCAATGTTTAAGTGTGACGCGTGAGTTTTCTTTTCTTTTTTCTCTTCCTTTTGCATTCTGTGGCTCAAGCAAACAAAATCCTCAGTTATGCTTTTGATCTCCAAGAAAAGAAAAAAAAACACTTTATAGGAGTGCCATACTGCCATCTCAAGTGAAGAGGGAGTGAAGCATGAAAGTATAAAGCGGAAAGATATGGTGCGTTTTTAGCTTTTCTTCTATGTGCTAATTACAGGACATGCCAAAAAACTTGCAATCACTTTCATCGCTTCGTTTCCATATATTTTAAAGGATCTAATCCCCGTCACAATCATATTCCTTTCTTCAATATGTTCAGTTGCATTGAAGAAAAAACTTCATATGTCCACATAGGACATTTTCGATGTAAAAGGTGAAGTAAACACACAATTTTTTTAGCAAACATTCTAATGTGTTAAAGAGAGAAATCAAGCCTGGCCAAGCTTTAAATTTCAGAGTTTCTTCTGAATTTTTTTCAGAGCATTGAGAATTATTTGGATGGTACTTTAGACCTAAATATGTTTACCCTCAAGATACACCTTTTTCAAGCGCACACCTCATAACAAAAAAAAAAAACAGCACCTAGAGAACAATAATTTGCAGAGGAACAAAATAAAAAGAAAGATGAGGTGGTAATTTGAAAACACATTGTTCCCATAGGTATCTAGGTGTGCCTGAGCCTCTCATTAACCGTACATAGTGCCCTTGCATAAGGGAGTCTGGTGTAGTGGCAATAAGATTCCACTAATTTACAAGTGGGAGCAACCCGTGCAGTGATAAGCAGCAGTAGTAGCTGACTACTAGATTTTGCAAATTTGGTGGCCATCCTTAGCGTATCATCAATCACCATGCTAAGTAGGATGCTATTAATCAGCTTAACATGCATGGCATTTGCATTTGGATCTGCACAACATGCTTGTTTGGTTCATGTCTCAGTGTCAACTCAGCATTTTAACTTTGACTTGGAGTGTGATGAATATGTGGGTGGTGCTGGTCATAATGCAAAATCAAACAAAAACAAAATGGGATATATGAAGGGAGCAAAGCTTACTGTGCGTGAGGCCATCTTCAATGGCTCTTGGATGGCACCTCTCAGAAGGATATCCACTACACCTCAAATCCGAGAGTTTGTTTGCCTATGGACGCTAGTTCAGGGCATGATTCTGGATCCAAATGAGCAAGACAGGATCCTCTGGAAGCTGACAAGTGACAGGATCTACAATGCAAAGTCGGCCTACAAAATTCAATTCATAGGATCTTTCGGGGACCATGACTATAGACGGATATGAAGGGCAAAGGTGTAACCAAAGTGTCGCTTCTTCTTCTGGGTTGCAATCCAAAATAGACTGATGACGGCAGACCGTCTGATACAGCGAGGATTGCCGTGTAGCCAACTTTGTGTTCTTTGCGAGGCATTTCCGGAGTCACATCGGCACTTGCTCCTTGAATGCCCTTTTGCGAGACAAATTTGGCATCTTATGCAGCCCTACTTATGAACCACAGATATGTTGGCCGCGTCATTCCCCTCTATAGGCGATTGGTGGGATTCTTTGGGTCGAAGTCTGTCCGCTAGGCGGAACGATGACGGCGTCCTAATCCTTGTCTGTTGGCATATTTGGATCGAGAGGAACAACCGAATCTTCAGGGGGATTGGCCTTTGGCCCGCCGATGTTGTAACCACTGTTCTTGATTTTCTTTCCTAGTGTGCACCATCGTTGCTGTAGTTTCTAGATGGGTAAACGACATGACCTTCATCCTGTCGTTTTGTCGTCGCAATTTTGGTGTTCTTCTGTAAACTTTATAACCCCTTTTCCCTCTACTATTGAATGAATATGGCATCTCGCCTTTTCTTCAAAAAAAAAAAAGGGATATATCGATAGGACGTTCAACACATAACCACCCTACCTATGCTATGAGTGAAAGGCGATGTGTGACATCATGAATTGTACTGAATATGGTTCTCGGTTGGAATAGACAGTACTATAACTGCCCGAAAAAGAGAGAAAGAAAAGGCTAAATCTGATTCAAATTTTGACCTAACCTTGCAATAACATTGGAAACTGAATAAAACATGCGTATTAAAATATGAATCCCGTTCTAAAACGGAGCTATCCTATGTTGTACTGGTACTACTAAATGTCCAAATTGTACATCCATACTTCTGATTTCTGGTACAACCATATATTATCCTTTTCTGCAGATCTATTTACAATATTATACTCCTTTCATTGAAAGGAGACTGCCTTAACTTCTAGGCTAAGTTTTGGGGATAATAGTGTTACCAACGACTACCTACTTCACACATGCCGACCAAGCCTCTCGACAAGCTTCTGCTCAATTTCCAGCCTTTTCTTCACCAGCAATGCATAGTTGTTCAGAAGCTCCAAGTCCCCCTTGCAGTCTCCAAATGGAATAGCTAGCTTCATGCTAAGTGATGTTCTATCCAATCTGTCTTGAGTACACACACGAGATAGGCATTAACATGCGTTGTTGTTTGCAGAGCCACCCATGGGCTGCTCTTAGAGCAGCACCCAGGGATGCAGAATCTGTATCAATTGAACATTATGTAGAGAAGCGTCACAAGCATGCACATTGACTAGATGCATAATGTTCATTCTATGGTTCAGAGTATGTGAGACGGATAATGAGACAGGAGAAGACTGATCTATTAGTGGCGTATATTCTGTCCTATTCTTACCTGGTCTCTGAACAGTATAAACAGGACAGCCAAAAATGGATGCCATTGTCTTCAGAATGATTTGGTTTGAAGATGCACCACCGGTTGCTATGATCCGCTTTTGAGGCACTGGCAGGCCACATCTCTCAGCATGACCTCTCATGGACAGGAACTGCCCTTCTATTATTGCACGAACCTGAATCAATTCATGTTAAATCGTTTGATGATATTTACAGGTTGTGTCGTTGTGAAGTACTCAAACTTCTGACGGAGGATCAAATTCATCCATTTCATGTTGCACCATCAAATCAGAAGATCCACTAGTCGCGTTGTCGACAACGTAGCGGTGAAACCCAACTGGGAATATGTGAGAATATCATATGAGCAATGACAGAACTGTTGGATATTAAAGGAAACGGAAATGTGTGGTCAAGAATAACCTGGAAGTGGTGGCAGAATCTCAGGTTCCTTGTAGTAAAATCCCAATTTTCCTCCTGTAAAGAACAAAAGTATGAGACAAGAATCCTCAGGAAAGGGTCGATGCAGGCATCCATCAGGAATAGATGGAAAGACAAGCTTTACATAGTTAACTTGTAACACCCAAATTTGGGGAAATCCAAATTTTTGGCAAAAAATTAAATTGTGTTTTAATTTGAACTCCCGGGCTCCCTATCCCTCCTCCCCCCCTCTCTCTCTACTCCTCAGATGCTCTGCTTCCTCTCTGCTCTCCGCCGCACACGCCGCTATCGTGCCGCTCGTGCATCGCCTTGCCCCGTCACGTCCAAGCCCGATCGCCGTGCCGTGCTGGCTGCCGTGTCGAGCTCTGGTTCGCTGGCGCCGAAGTTGTTGCTGCGTGCACCGAAGTTGTTGCTGCGTGTATTGCCGGACGACCAGTCTGTCGCCGCGGACCATTGGATCATCGCCGACGACCGTTGGTCCTTAACCGTCGAATCGTCTATGCCTCGTCATCCCCATGGGCCCTTGTATGTCAAAAAGGCTATCGGCTAGCCTGGCCACCGTGCCCTGTCCCAGCCGCGCCATGCCGCTCGCCCATCTCGCGTGCGCCACTCGCGTCGCGTCGCCATTAAACCGCCGCGGCACCCATGCTCGCTTGTATCTCCATCTCTCTCCCTCCACACGCCTTAAACCGAGTCGAAGCCCTTCTGGCTTCGCCTTCCCCATTTTCCCCCAAATCTCCCCGTGATGCCGCCGGGTCCGATTTTGCCGTTTGGGTGCATCTCCGAGCAATCCTTCTCGTCTGCAGCTTCCTTGTCTCACCCCTAACCTTCCCCCTCCATCAATTGCAATGGAGCCGCTCGGAGAAGCCTGGTCCACACTACCCCTGTTTCGGTCGCCGCCACGCTCAACCTCACCGGAGCTAAAGGATGAAGACGAAGATGAACCCTCTACCTCTATCGATCCTCCATCACAAGCTCCAGACACTTCTCCAACAACAAGAGTAGGAGAATTGGACGAGACTCAAATAGATCATATTGATCAAGCTCAAGAGGAAGGCGATGATCAACAAATATCCGTCCAAAAACATCGCTCTATTACCAATAATCATCCCATCGACCAAGTTATCGGAAATCTCAATCAAGGCGTAAGAACTCGTTATCATATCGTAAGTTATTATGAGCATCACGTCTTTGTTTCCATTGTTGAGCCTAGGAATACTGATGAGGCACTAGCGGATGTGGATTGGATAATTGCCATGCACGAAGAATTGAACAACTTCACCCGCAATGAAGTATGAGAGCTTGTGGAGAGACCAAGGGATCACAACATGATTGGTACCAAATGGGTTTTCCGCAACAAGCAAGATGAAAACGGTGAAGTGGTTCGCAACAAGGCAAGATTAGTGGCGCAAGGGTTCACTTAAATTGAAGGTCTCGATTATGGAGAAACATATGCGCCGGTTGCTTGACTCGAAGCTATACGGTTACTCTTGGCATTTGCCTCTCTCTACAATATTGTGCTTTATCAAATGGATGTTAAGAGTGCTTTTCTAAATGGTTTTCTCAATGAGGTTTTGTTTGTTGAACAATCGTCCTGTTTTGAAAATCTTGAATATCCTAACCATGTCTATAAGCTCACTAAGACGCTTTACGGTCTCAAATAAGCTACTAGAGCATGGTATGACCGCCTTAGGGACTTCCTTCTACAAAAGGGTTTTAAAACGGGTGCGATTGATTCCACTTTGTTCCTCAAGACTATTGACAATGATTTATTCATTTGTCAAATTTATATTGATAATATTATATTTGGATGCACTAATCAAGCTCTTTGCAAGGATTTTGGAAACATGATGTTCAAGGAATTCGAGATGTCGATGATTGGAGAGCTCCCCTTTTTCCTTGGATTTCAAATCGAGCAACTCATGGAGGGGACATTTGTTTGCAAAAAAAAAACACTAAGGATCTCCTCAAGTGCTTCTCGATGTCAGATTGAAAGCCGATCAACACACCTATGGCCACAAATGGGCATCTAGATTTGAATGAAGGAGGAAAGTCCATGGACCAAAAGTTATATCGTTCCATGATTGGTTCACTTATTTATCTCACCGCCTCTCGACCCGATACAATGTTTAGTGTGTGCATGTGTGCTCGTTTCCAAATTTCCCCTAATGAAGTGCATTTAGTTGCCGTGAAACGCATTTTGAGATACTTAAAATTCACCCCTAGCTTAGGACCTTTGTACCCAAAGGGAGCGCGTGTTGAGCTTCTTGGATACTACGACTCGGATTATGCCAATTGCAAAATTGACCGCAAAAGCACCTCTGGGGGTTGTCACTTACTCTCGTGTCATGTGCTTCGAGGAAGCAAAATTTCGTGGCACTATCTACCGCGGTGGCGAGATATGTGGCGGTGGGAAGTTGTTGTGCTCAACTCTTGTGCATGACACGGATACTTAGTGACTTTGAGCTAAAATTTAAAAAAGTGCCTCTTCTTTGTGATAATCAAAGTGCGGTAAAAATTACCAACAATCCGGTTCAATATTCCTGTACCAAGCACATTAATATCCATCATCACTTCATTCGTGATCATGTTGTTAAGGGTGACGTTATGCTTCCTACGTGAGAACGGAGGATCAATTAGCGGATATCTTTTCCAAACCCTTGAATGAGGCACGGTTTTCCAAACTAAGAAATGAAGCAAACATACTAGATAGCTCAAACACGTGTTGAGGACCGTATATTTGGTTTTTGGGTCTTATTTGAAGTCTTTCAATTGCCTTTTTGACCCGTGTCACATTTAGGAGAGTTTAAGTTTATCTCATAATTTCACAACTCTCCTTTATGGTGAAGAAATGAATTTGCTTTGAGTTAGTACAATTTTGTCCCATATTTGAACCAAAACAAATTTGAACCTTATAATATATCTCATATCTTCTTACCATTTCAAAACTCTCCAAGTTTTTTTAAATAATCTTATCCCTTTGAGAGAAATGCTTCATATGCATAAACCTTTTTGAAAATTTCATACTTGCATGAAAACTGTTGAAAATATTTAAAGACATGACAAAAAAAATCAAAAAAACTTGTGCTAAAACTCTAAATGGACCATATGTTTGAATTGATGTATCAATTGTTTCATCAAGACATATTTTGGGTCCATACTTTTTCTTGATCACAAAGATCAAACTTTGGGTTTGAATATGGATTTTATTTAGAATTTATCGTGTATATCTCATCTCTTCAAAACTAAGGTTTTCAAAATTGCTCCAAAATTTGATTCAAAATTTCAATTTCCTTGATTCTTGAGCAAAATAGGAGAAAATCTCTTCAAAAGCACTAAATTTTAAATCTTATGTGGGTTGATACCGTCTGGTCTCTCGGATCAGGTCCAGTGTTGGTTGGATTGGTTTCGTCGGAGTTTTCACTCCATCGGACCCAGTCCGACCAGCATCGGACCCGGTCCGATGGGCTGTTTGGCCCAACAGGTCATAGCCTATCATGTACCGTCGGACCCAGTCCGATGGAATCTGTTCCGATTTTGGCTAAGTGCCCATCTGCATCGCTTCTGTCGGACCCAGTCCGATGGTGTCTACTGTTCGCTATCTTTCAGCAGTTGGCTCCGTCAGACCCGATCCGATGACTGGATCGTGGCCCATTTTTTCTGAATCGTACCTGTTTGCCTCCTCTCTCTCCCCTCACTTGCTCCTGCCTTCCCCCTCATCCTAGGCCGCCGCCCCTAGTTTCCCTCGTCAGTGCGGTTTCTCCGGCGACCATCCTTTCCATCTCCAGCCTCCCCTCGTCCTCCTCTTCGATTCCCACCACGGGGATCCTCGAGAGACGGCTCAATCTGTGCGTGGTCCATTCCTCAAGCTCATCTCCTCTTCCCTACCGGAAGAGGCCTAGGGGACATCTTCTTCACGCACATCGGGGTTGGCTTCCATCTAGGGATCGGTAAGTTGCTTTAGAAGGTCTTCTATTCCACTCTTCTCTTCACTTTCCGAGTCCTAGGATTTGAATCGTGTTTTCCCATGCTCGTGTCTTAGGCCTTGTGGAGTGGTTGGAGAACCCGGGCTCTTATGTTTACTGGAGCGGAAACATGTCTCAGCGTCTGAGAAATTTGGGCAAGTTGATTGCAAGGGCAGTGGGCGTCAGGGGCAGTGGTGGTCAAGGTGGCAGAGGTGACCGAGGTTCTCATAACGACACAGCGTCTGTGGGCAGCTTTGCACCTCCTCGCACTAGGAGGGGTAC
Source organism: Raddia guianensis (assembly GCA_036346415.1). NCBI lineage: Eukaryota > Viridiplantae > Streptophyta > Magnoliopsida > Poales > Poaceae > Raddia > Raddia guianensis. Next base: position 23,085,321 of record CM070543.1, on the reverse strand, counting down.
CCAGCAGCAGCGACAGCGTGATGACATTGACTGGACTCAGCGGCTTGCAGGAGAGTCCTTTGTGACTATTGACGACGACAGTGATGAAGATTATGTGGATGAAACTCAGCAAGCTGACACCACCGCTGCTGATACAGTGATGCCAGAGGACAAGCCTGTTGATGACAACATGCTTCTCCTGAGTATGGAAGTGTTGAGAAGAAAGCGGGCTGTTTTATATGATAGGTGGTTCTCTGCAAATAGAGAGGATACAAATGATTTTCGCTTCTATACCAAATTTCAGAAGCAGCTCTTTATGTGCTTCTCCAGGCAGAAGAAGGGCTCAAGGGACCCACACTATATCGAACTCAAGGGACCCACACTATATCAATTGGAATGAGATCACAGCATTCATAGGGCCTAGCATATTCAACTATTTCAATACCACTCCTAGCCTGGCAAATTTTTTATCAAATGCTCAGCTGACATGGGGAGGAGAGACACTGTGAGTTCTTCGCTACCGTGGTACCTGTCGATGATCAGTCAAAATTTAGCTACTACCATTCTATCGACGGCAGGATTCACGGCATCACCATAGCTGAGATGAACTTTACTCTTGGTACTCCTGATGCTGGAGGTGACTTGCACGGTTTGGCATTTGACACTGGGATGTGGTCAGCGAGGTACCCACCTGAGGAGGGCATTCTCTTTATGTACCTGAACCCTGAAGCCCCTGACTACAACATTGAGAAGTTTAATCAGCTGAAGGCAGAGCCTGCCCTGATGCATGTCATCCTCAGGAGCACACACTTCGTGCGAGGTGGCAACAGAGATCGAATTTCCCCTATTGTCAGTTGGTTTATGCTATACCTTTTTCGAGGAAGTTTGATCAACATTGGCGCGACATTATTTTGAGAGATTGATGATGCTATCTATAGGGAAGTTGATAGGCCGTTGCCGCTTGCACCGTACATCAGGCTTCTGTTCACTAGAAATGCAGAGTTGATGAGAATGAAAGTAGGCAATGGAGCACAAAGGTTCGTAAGCATCAGATGAAGCAATTCTTGTCCGCCCTTGTCAGTAGGCCAAAGGTGGGTGGGCCTGGCGATGCTCCTCCTCCGAGTCGCCCTCTGGCACCTGCGCCTGCGCATGCACCTCTTCCTGCTCCTTTTGCTCCAGATGCTCCTATGTCAGGCCATGGCTACCATGCTGCCCCTCCACCGTGGTTTGATCTAAGTCCTCTCTTGCATGAAGTATAAGCCTTCCGAGCTGATCAGAGTACTTATCATAGGGAAATGAGAGAGGATTTGAACACGTTTAGGACTGACATCACAACAGATCTGGCCGCCACTCGACAACAGCTAGACACTATGGTTGGTCAGCAGACCCATCTGCAGGAAGAGCTTGGGGTGATGAAATCTGCAATGATGTACATGGGCTCTCACTTCATGCCCTACAATTCAGCAACCAATCCCTACAATTGGTACAATGATGCTCAAAGTGACTATCAAGAATACCTGCGGCAATCTCAGCATGTTCCTCCAGTTTATCCTCAGCCAGGATTTGTGCTAGCTTCAGCTCCTCCTCCTGTCGGTAGTTCTCCTTCTCGCTCCGCTAGGTAAAAATCCAAAAGAGCACGCTCCTCTTCTTCTAGTAGTCGCGGCCATGACGAGCAGCGTCAAGAATAGGATGCTTTTCCTTATGTTTCACTTGTTGACAAAGGGAGAGGAGAAGATAGCTTAGTTGTGGTTTGTCTAATTTGAACTATTATCTCTGGTTGAAATGTCTTGGCGGACAGGAGGTTGATAGAACTTGTAATACTCCGGCCCGATCTGTTGTGAGGCCCATGTGGATGTGATGGTGGGATTAGTCCTATATTGCTAGTTGAGAAAGAGTTGTAGTAGCATATAATGTCTGTTGGAGCCAAACATAGCACCTCGGGTGAACCCTTTTGGACGAAGCGAGGCCAAAAAGTCTAAGTGGGTGCTATGCATGCGTGGGCCAGCCCCGTAGGTGGGCTAGGCTCTAAGCGATGTTGGGCCAGGGTGTTACAGATGGTACCAGAGCATCAACCCTCGTTGTGCGGCAGATCGTGTGGGCTTAGTTGCGTGAGCATATTGCGAATGGCTTGTGTGGGCCCAGAGTGGTCACACGGCATGGCATATGTGTCGGCACTAGACGCACGGCTGTATACCGAGGGGATCATGGACATTTGCCGCTTAGGCGGTGTGCTGACGAGGGCGTCAGCCCATCAAGGGAGGGTAAGTGTAATACTTCGGCCCGATCTGTTGTGAGGCCCATGTGGATGTGATGGTGGGATTAGTCCCATATTGCTAGTTGAGAAAGAGTTGTAGTAGCATATAATGCCTGTTGGAGCCAAACATAGTACCTCGGGTTAACCCTTTTGGACGAAGCGAGGTCGAAAAGTCTAAGTGGGTGCTATGTATGCGTGAGCCAGCCCCATAGGTGGGCTAGGCTCTAAGCGATTTTGGGCTAGGGTGTTACAGAACTCCCCCCGTGCACTAGCACTAGCCCAAGCTTCACGTTCCTGATTGTGGGTGAAACCACAATCGGATGGTGCCCTAGGTCGGCAGTGCTTTCGGGGTGGTCGGCCTGACTGATGGTTATCGGCTCCTCCGACCACCTTAGTAGCCTACTCGTCTCCGGATGGCATCGCCCTCCTCAGTAGCTTGTACTGGCGGTTGGAGGCGTAGGTGGTGGAACCACCATGTATGTATGCCACCGTATGCTCCGCCTGCTGGAAAGCCAGCGGGGCGGGCCCCTCGTCTTCGTCGTCGCTGGGAGGACGGCGATCCTTGAGCCGCTTCTCCACCAGCTTTGACATGACCTGGCAATCCGCCAAATCGTGCGCGTTGGACTTGTGGATGGGGCAATATGCCTTGCCCCCTCTTTGGCGGTCCTCCTATCGGTCCCGGCCGCCATCGCACCAGTCACGACGGTCGTCCCGCCGCTCGCGGCAGTCTTGCTTCCTTCTAGTCGCGCTTGCGCTTCTTCTTCTTCTTCTTCTTCTGGTCCTTAGGGCCGGAACCCTTAGAGATCCCAGCCTCTCCTCCTCCGCCACCGCCGTCTTCTCCAGCATCTTGCGATCCCTGACGCCCCTTCGGAAGGCGATGATGACTGCTTGGTTGGAGATCTTGGGGATGGTGTTGTGGCAGTGGCTGAATCGTCGGATGAACTCTCGCAGCGACTCCCCCTTCTTCTGCTCTAGGGCATAGAGATCCTCCTTCACCCCTGGCTGGTCGTAGTAGCCCTCAAAATTAGTGACAAACTAGTCACACAGCACCTCCCACGAGCCTATCGATGCTCGCGGGAGGTTTAGCAGCCAAGTGCAAGCAGAACCCGTCAAGACTGTAGTAAAGTAATTGGCCATGACCTTCTCAAAGCCGCCCGCGGCCTACACCACTGTGGTGTAGATCTACAAGAACTCCTCGGGTTGGTTGCGCCGTCGTACTTCTCGACGGATGCCGGGTGGAACTTCTCCAGCCACGCCACTCGGCACAGCCGGGCGGTCAAAGCTCGGCAGCCGACGCCTTAGGGCGGCTTACGACGATTGCCAACATCCCGATGGGACCCAGGGGACGCCGAATCCCCTTCGTCCTTATTGGAACGGCGCCCACCGCCAGAACTCACCGGCTCCACCTGATCCCACGTCCGGGAGCGATGACGCTGCAACTCATCACGCAAGTCACCGCCGCGGTGGTGCCAGCGCTCCTCCAGATGAGTCCGGAGGTCTTCTTGGCGCCCCCGTCCCTGGGGGACGCTTACAACGGTACTCGGGTTGGTGCATGGACCTTCGCACGAGTGGAGTCTGCACCCTGAACCGCCTTTCCCTTGCCTCGGCCACCAAGACCGCAGCGAGCTTGAATCGGGCGGCTCGATGCCTCTGTGCGCTTCCCACGCGACTTCGAGCGGGGCACTCCACCGGAAGTGCCCGACCGTCCGAAGACCTCGACCCGGTGATGAGCCGCGTCCACGAGACGTGCGATGTCTCGCAGCCATGATTTGTCACGGGAGGAGCATCCTCCTTACCCACGGTTTGATTGGGTAACAGCCCTAATCCTGCTCAAGCTTCTTGTAATGTATGAACTGGCTAGTCTCTAGGAGGATTTGATCTAAGGATCGATTCGGGACCCCTTTACAGATGCACCCCCAGCCCTTATATACTAGGGCTAGCGTGGGTCACAACGTGCTACACAGTGCACTTTAAATGATCCTACCACTTTAGCCATCATTCCTCCCGTGCTAATCCTCGCCGCCACCTTTCCTACCCCAGCTTCTGACAACGAGACAGCTTGGATAGGACAGAGCGGCCCGCCTGCCCCGAGCGTCTTCCTATCACACCGAAGTAGAAGTGAACGGGACGGTTACGGAGACGGCCACAACGTAGCTGACATCACTAGCGAAGGCGGGGGCAATCATACTGTCAGAGCCCCGTCCACTCTGTCAGAATGGTTCCGTCGCGTTGAATGCTCCGGATTCGGTGTACCCCTAATAGCCAAGTGTCCTGGCCGCTTGGCGCCTGGGGCCTGGTCGCCCGCTTGCACGCCGGAACGCCACATGGCCTGACCAAACGGCTTGAACTTCACTTTGTCTGAAACCAGACCTTAATCTGTTTGGGCCCGGTGCTTCCAAGTATGGAACGCTTCTTAACTAGACTCTGGTTCCACTTGACAACAAAGCGGGGGCACACCCTGGTGTAGAATACACCGACACTTTCTCAAGTACAACTGTCTTGGAGTAATCCAATCTTCTACTCGTGTTTACCCGCATTCATCTAGTAGTTTTGCTGCTAGGTGTTCGTATTTACGATCAAGTTTATTGAATACTTATTATTTAGTATATTTCAAATCAATTTGCCTAGTCGGCTTGTCCAAAAGCCGATCGATTCATCACGCTATTCTAGACTTCATCTGGAGCACAAGTGTTCATATCGGTTTCCTCAAATTTTACCGTCTACCTTGTCGGTTTTATAGGTAAAACCAACTGGCACGCTCATGAACCTCAAGTTTTGGTACTCAAGGACATGCCCTAAGTCCATGTGTGTAGCACAGGAATCTTATCCGATTTATGTGTCAACACACCACCCTTAGGAGGACAAGTATGTGAGTTTGAATTCGCGCCAGAATTCTGGCGCAACGCGGCATCGAGTTGATAGCCTACACCCCAACACCATCTTGGTCCTTGGTTTTCGCGCGATTAGCTCCTCCCTGAGGTCCAAGCCCTCTGGTGCGGGTAGGAATCTCTAATGGTGTGTTTGGTTGCCTTCTCATCCTAGCTTGGCTTGTACGAATCAGCTAGGCTGGTGAGAGCCAGGCTGCGTAGATGCAAAGAGATGGTGTTTGGTTAAGTGTATGAGATGAGATAGACTGGGAAGAGATGTTGTTTGGTTATCTGCATGAGAGTGATGGGGTGGATTAATCAGATGCCGACGGGTGGGTCCACCCGGTGTGCGTGCGCTCATGCGAGCTTGCCCGTGGGAAACGGCCAAAATTTGTGTTTCCCGCAGTCCGGCTCGGTGGATGCAATTGCATCTCAGGAGTTAGGCTCCAACCCTCATGCAGCCAACCAAACAAGCGATTGTTGCATCCATGGAGACATGTCAGGGTGGATAGGCAACCAAACACAACATAAGCTGTGGCTTCATAGGCGGTCTCGTGGATCGACAACGACTACCGCTTGGTGGATGAGGTATTCCTGCATTACAGCTCGTGAATTCAAGCCCGGATTGGATTTTATTTTTATTTTTTTGTCAAAGCAACTGCTGTGATTCATGATGTTGTGAATAGGTGGAATGATTCTCGTACGGATGGTTCTTGGATTGGATCTCAGGCATAGCATGTGTCATGTTTAAATTGTGTTTGTTATCCCAATGCTCTTTAAACCCATATACACAGCACCATATGGACATTCAGCCGCGTCCATTAGCGGGCCGCAGGGCCCAATGCCCGTCTCCAAAGCTTTTGAGCCTAATAGGTCCCGAAGCGTACCTTCCTTCGATACAATACAATACGTTCCTTCGTTGTACGTTGCATGGACATAGCTCCGACGCTTCGCCTGTAAACCTAGTCGACGCGCGGCGGCAATTCTTCTCTCCCCTTCTGAGTTTTGTATCTGGACCTTGCCCTCAGTGGCGTCGCGGGTGAAGGAGACCTTCCTAGGAGGAGATGGCCTTGGAGTCGGATGCGGAGGAGGAGGTGGCCTTGGAGTCGGATTGGAACGTCGGTCTAGGTGCGCACCCGACGGCGGATCAGCAGAAGGGCGGTGCCGGTAGCGCTGGCGTAGGAGATTTGCGGTTAGGCTGCCATGGTGGATCTGGCGGGTGAGGACCTTTAGCTTCTGTTCACGTTTTACATTTGTAATTCTGCTTGCCTGAATTTGCTTGAATTTTGTTTTGCTAGCTGCCAAGTTGGGGAATGGTGGAGTCATCTTGGTGCTGTTTGAGACGCCCTCTGGCTTTGCACTTTTTAGCTATGATGGAGTCAAGCTCCTTCTACCAGGTGCCATCAAGGTACTTGTTTCCACTTCCTTTGTTGTACTCGTCTGCTTGTTTGCTCTCTTTGCCATCGACCTAATTTTTCTACATTCTCTATGCCGTGCAGGATATCTGGGGAGAGTTTGTCATGGAATTTATGGCAAAATATGTCAGTTCCCCTTTCTTTCATTCTGATTGTTATTTCTTTATATTGCTTGTCCCCAATTTAAACTGAGCAGCGATCTTGCATCATTTATGTTTGTGACTTTCATTTATTTCTTTGCATCGAATGAAGTAGTATGAACACAAGTTCATTTGGTCATTAGCTGTGTACTAATTTAACAGACTCCAATCCTACGGAAAGCGTGTAGCATGATCCTGTTACATGTATCCATGTCCATGGGTGCAAAGAGATTTAAAGAATCAATTAGCACAGGCAACCTATGGGGTATTGGCATCACCAATGTTTAACTAACTGCTAGCTAGGGATGATTGAGGCCTGACATGGTAATGGCACTGCTACCAAAGGTTGCTACTATGTTCTGTTTTCAAAATACATTGCATTAGCTTAGCACATGAACTTATTCTGAGCTGCACTGCAATTATTGAGGACTTGGAACAGGTTATATTTTTATAACTTAGGCATGTATTACTACTGAATTGCCCCCGTGCAGTCATGATTGAGAGACATGGCATGAATTTGACTAATTGTTTCTTTTCCCCTTAACATGCTTGTTGCTGCTTATTACTTTAGCGGGCTGTTTGGCTGAAAGACTTTCAAACTTTCGAGGACAAGGCCAGCGCCCTTAAGCTTGACAATCGGTGTTAGCGAACAGCTTGCAAAGATGCTCCGAAGTGGATCAAACCGAGCGTAAACTAGCGGTTGGAAAGCCGTAATATAAAACTATCATTGAAAGTAACTTGGTTAGTGTTGCGCTCCTTGTTTGCTTACGATGTGAACAATTTTGAGCTCGATATTTTTTTTTCGTGGATTATTTCAGGAATATCCTGCCTATGGAATGATGAAGTAATGGAATTGATGTGGGGCTGAAGAATCAAATGCGATTTAGTGCCCGATGAAAATCGAGTGATCAAGGAGGATCGCCTCCCGATGTGTGAAGGGATGAAAATTGCCCTGAATCGCCATGGGTTTCATGTCAAACCAGAGATGGTGAGCTCATTACCTCGTTCCCCAACATAAAATGCTTTGTGCTTGATAGCTCCCTGTGCCGTTGGGAGCCCTTAATTTTTGCTAACTTATTTGGATACAATATTTTTACAGAAAATTTTTCCTTTTTGCTCGTTTTCTAATTAATGATGTAGCGATGCTCCTTGTATCCAGGTTAATAAAAGTATTATTGAGACGACAGGCCTCGTGTATGAGTGTGATTTTAATGTGGACAAACATGCTGAATACTTGAGCTATGCTGGTGAGCACCTGAAGGAGATATCTGGCATTAACTTTGAGGATTGGGATTTACTGAAACTTGCAACTGCTCTCATGATGTTATGTTACCCTAATGGTGAACAACCTGTAGCTGGCGATCTTCGAAAGGTAAATCATAATATTTTGCAAATATGTTGTCTGCTTGTTGCTGCGTATTTGATGGAAATTTATCATCATTCAATTAATGGCCAATGTGCGTTCCCTTCAGCTTTTCGGAGATGGCTATTCAAAGGTGGTGGAGGATGCACCTAAATATAAAGATAAATTCTATAAGGTGGCTTGCTTGAATGTTTATGGAGAAATGTTGCGGGCCCGTAGAATTAGGTCCAAGGCATTTCGACGGTTGGCTGCTTTAATCAAGAGGGCCAAACGTGCATATGAAGCTGAACAAGCGATGAGTAGCCAGGAGTGATCCGAGAGTAGTGTTACTAGGCTCTGAAGCTTCCAGCCGGCCGCCCAGGCGTTTGATGCAGACGGTTGGAGTACAACAGCAAGTGTTCGGTTAGTGATTCGATCACTGTAATCTTTTGTACTTTTGATGATACCTTCTGTCGTAAGTATAGGACATGTCTTGGAACTTCCTCAAAATACAAAGATTGCCGCATAGACACTTGGGCGGCTGAACACCTTCTGGGACAGATTCGAAGAGAGACTCTCTTGGTGACGATGGGAACTCCATGTCACTGCTTTGATGCTGAGAGATTTGTGAATTGAAGTGGTTAGAATGCTCTTATTGGTTGTGTTGTTTGGAGTGAGACTGGATGAATTTAAATATGTGAGATTGGGCAAGATGCTCGAATTGAATAATGCATACGCAACACACAGTTCTAAATGATTTAATGTATCACTGTAGACCTTTACAGTCATAAGTCACTTCAACAGGGACCGATGTACCACACATCATGGCCTGTTGTGAAGGCAGTGACCGACATAAATTAGTCGTGCATAAACTTTTGAAATGGCCAACAAGTGCATGGCAGTGATGGCTCATGTCAGTGTCCCATAGCTAAGTTATTATTGTTTAGAGATTCACAGTGATGGGTCACGTCGCGTACATAGTATGACACTTTAGCACTGATGGGTCACGTCGCGCAGACAGTAGGATATTTCATTGCGGTCCCCTTCTTGTTAACAGGGAGAATCCGAGGCCTGACCTGTGTAGTCATTATCAGCGGAAGTGCGCATCGACGGAGAGAGAGAGAGAGGAAGCATGTTCGTTTAGAAATCATACAGATTCGGAACCCTTATTATCAGGTACAAATACAGAGTCATATGCTCTGCATGTCTAAATTAACAGTACAAAGAAAACACACCGGACGATAGTATGACATACATGAACAGTCACCTCATTCTGGTGGTATTCCCAGACTGTTTGAGTGTCTTCTCAGATAGATAGCTCAGCAAAGTTCAATGAGTTCCACTCAATCGGCACGACAGTTTGGAATCCACCGGTACTCTCATCGCCTGACACATCTTCCTCAGAAACTTGCTCGTGCTCAGCATCCTCGGCCTCCATCTCCGCAACTATAGCTTCAATATGCTCCTCCTCATCTACCGCACCGGTGGATTCCTCTGTTGTTTGTTCGTCACTTGATCCCTTCCTTGCTCCCCTAGCTCCCCCACCTCTTCCTGCACCCCATACTCAGTCTCGTCACCATCTACTATATGTGCTTCTTCAACTTCCGTACTTTTGATAGGTTCATCCAACGCTTCTTCAGTATGTTGACTGTATTTCGCCTGAACGAGAAGTGCTAGTGGTAGTCCTCGTTCAGTGGCGATCTCAACATAACACCTCCATCCTCGGGTTGCCTTTATCGGTAGCAACTCCCAATAAGGTCTTTCCGTTGCACGGCTAACAACAACACTGATATCCAGATCATATTCTTCGGGGTTCATTTGGAACGTCCTTAACCGTCAGTTTTCTAGCCCTGCTAACTTTCTCTCCATGGGCCTTGATATCCCCAACATCACTGACTAGAACATAGATATATCTACTCCGTCTGGACCAAAATTGATATCCCCTTGTTCGTAATGAATATTAAAATATTTTTCTGTCTGACATTGACCTTGTAAAAAAACGACTTCTAATAAATTTTTAATTCTTCCCGTACCGACAAAAACATCTTCCAAGATTTATCGGTTTTAATCCTTTGTATCATGCATTAAACCTATGTGCATTATGCTTCAAATAAATCGCGCCTACTATTACCCTAATGACAAACCCACACATGCCCTCCACATTTCTAAACCCTTAGCCTAAACTGCAATAACAGAAATGTCGGTGTAATAAATACCGGGGTACAAAGAGTCCTGAGAAGACAAGGCGGGCCCCAGCGTCACAAAGGGCGCGAGCAAGACCCAGTAGCATGGCGAGCCCCTCGGCACACGGCGGGCCCCACGCGTCGAGCGGGCAAGCAAGGCCCTAGCGCTGGCGAGCCCTCAACGCTCAGGCGGGCCCCCGCGCGTCGGGCGGGCGAGCAAGGCCCAGTGGCGTGGGCGAGCCCTCGGCTCAAGGTGGGCCCCACGCGTCGGGCGGGCGGGCAAGGCCCAGTCGTGGGCGAGCCCCTCGAAGACTAGGCGAGGCCCCGCGCCCGAGGCGAGGCGTGGGCGAGCCCTCTCGAGGACGAGGCGAGGGCCCCACGCGCCAAAGCGGTGCGTGGGAGACCAGCGAGGGCCCCACGCTCGAGTGGGGCTGCGTGGCGAGGCGTTGCGAAGGAGTCTTCGGGACGAAGGCTCCCCTGCCGCAAGGACGGCGCATTTAATGAGACATCACGCGGATAGCAGTGAAGAAATGATTACTGCTTCTGATGACCCTGCAGTGCGGCGGTAGCATCCTTTGTGGTGAGAAGAATTGACCGGCAGAGAGAAGGTTTGCTTGTGATCGCCGCCCGCGTCAGGAGGAGCAGCGAGGCCCCCCCGCAGACTCACCGGTGTGGTGTGCGGGTCGGAGGCCACTGCACGCGAGGCGGCGCCATGCGCGGCGTGGGCAAAGACGTTTCGTCTCTTCTGTCGTGTCGTGTCGATGTACCAAGGGTATCAGATCTTGCCTACCCCTCTCGGCTCTCGCCTTGACCCAAAGCTTGTATAAAAGGGGAGGAGAGAGAGAGAGGAGGGGAGGAGGTGGCTCTGGCGAGCGAGCATTCGAAACAATCTGTAAACACATCTCATTCAACCACACCAACAAAGAGCTAAGGCTCAGCAGGAGTAGGACTATTACCCGCGAGGGGTCCGAACCTGGGTAATCCCCGTGTGTTGTTCTCTGCTGCGCCCAAATGCTCAATTGAACTGAGCTTGGCCGATAGGCTAGCAGGATAGAAATCTGACTAGGGGTGTGATCCGCAGTGGTTGAGCGGTGAACACGCCGTCAAGAAATATACACACTAAATCTACGTATTATCCTCCCTTATAACTCTAAATATAATCTACAATCTACCCTACATATTATCTTACATTAAATCCTAAAACTAATGTACATATGTAATACAAAAACCTAACCTGATTATTATCGTAATTTAAACCCCTAAATCGAATGTACATAAATACAACAAAAAATACCTAATTATTCTCAAAACCTAAACCCTATATCTAATTTATAAACAAAATATTAAAATTACCTACATCACATTTGGCGACGCGAGGCAAGAGGAGGGCTCCCAGAGCTGCCCGGCCAATGAGGCGGCGCTTCTTCAAGGCCGCCTAAGCGACGGGCGGCGAGGCGAGACCGCGTCCGAGCAGGAGGCTCCGGCGTTGGAGTGCAGCGCCTTTTGAAGGCTGCGCCAAGTCCGATGGCGGAGAGGTTCCGCCCACCCCATCGAGAAGTATGACGGCTCCACCAATCTGATGAGTTTTGCAGATCTACACGACGGTGATGTACCGACAGAGGGTCGGGAAGGTTCGGCGAACTACTTCCCGCGGTCCTCACCGGCGGAGCCCGCTCGTGGCTCATGAACCTGCCCCCGGAGTCCGTGGGGTCGTGGAAGGAGCTCTCGGAGCTCTTCATCACCAACTTCCAGGGCACCTTCTTGCAGCCCGGGGTAGAAGACGACCTCCACAACGTGGAAGCGAAAAAAGAGAGAGTCATTGCGCGACTATATTGGCGCTTCGGTCCAGTCCGCAACACCATCCCCGACATCTCCATCGGCGTCGTTGTCACGGCATTCAGAGAGGCGCCGAGACCCTAGGGTCAAGGAGAAGATGGCCACCGCAAGATCAAGACGACGGAGGAGCTCTTCACCTTAGCGCACAAGCGCGCTCTTGAGTGAGGCTCGCATCCGCCCACCGGCCGCTGTTGCGGAACAACCATGGTGGCGAGGCGGGACCTCGAGGAACCCCGGCAAGGACAAGAAAAAGCGCAAAGCGGCCAAGACCGACAGGTCATGGTCACATGAGCGACGACGACAATCGACAACCATGCCAGCCGCAATGGGCGCGGCGGGCGTAAAAGAGGAGGAGGTCGCGGTCTTGGCGGGTACGGTCCCGTTAGGCGGCGGCGGCGGTTAAAGCGTCGCCGTGGCGCGCGACCCAGCGGCCGCGACGAGGGGCGAGACCGTCGCCCTCGTGAGTGGGACGGAAGGCCTTACTGTCCCATTCACCGCAACAACTCCCACGACTTGGCGGTGCCATGTCGTCGAGAAGATGGTGGACAAGCGAGTCCACGAGCAAAGCAGCGGAAGCGTCCGTGAGTGGCAAGGGCAAGGAGGCGGCTTCGCTTGGTTTTCAGCGAGCGAGCGCCGGTTGCCGTCATCCACGGCGGTTCGGCCACCTATCCGTCCCACGCTAGCTTTAAGCGTGCGATGAGGGAAGTGTGCGCCGCCGTGCTCGGCTTAGGGTCAGCAAGGCAGCTGGCGTGGTCGGAGCAGCCGATCGCGTTCAGTCAAGCCGATCACCCGGCCGATCGCTGCCCTGGACATCTCCCGATCGTGGTTGCGCCCACGGTCCGGAATGTAAAGTTAGGCGGTCTTTGGTAGGCGGAGGGAGTTCCTCAACCTCCCGTCTACTGGTCGCCAAGGCGCTTCAGATCAAAGCAGCGGAGCTCGTCCAACACTCTCGTTCTTGACATCGCCGGGCCGAGTCCGTCTCGGCCGGCGCGTCGATCTCCGGTGGCGTTTGAAACTCCGACAACTTCCGCACCGAGATGCTCGAGTTCGAGGTGGCGGACTTCGACCTCACCTACAGCGCCATACTAGGTCGGCCGGGCGCCGACCAAGTTCATGGCGGTTTGCCACTATCGTACATGGTGGTGAAGATCCCGGCCACCGCCCCATTGTTTTGAAAGTGGACGCCGGGCGCCCGCTGCGACAAGGACGCTCTCGCTTTGGCGGGGCGTCGGCGCCAAGGCGAGCCGACTCGACAGGAGCTCCTCGGCGAAGACCGTTCCTCCCGGTTCGTCGCGGAGGTTAAAGCGGTCTCCTGGCGAAGTCGACCGGCGAACCGTTCGGGTGGGCGCCTCTCGGCGCCAAATAGGAAGGCGCGCTCTTCTCCTTCCTCCATCTAACGCAGAGCGTGTTTGCGTGGCAATCGTCCGACATGGTGGGGTCCCTGGAGGTGATTGAGCACAAATTGGCGGCGTTCCCGCCGCGACGGTCATGCGAAGGTCGGAAGCGATCGGTGGAGCGCCGAGAAGTTATCCGCCAGAGGTAGACAAGCTCTTAAGGCGGTGCGTCGCGATGTCGCCCATCCGGTGGCTCGCGAACCCGTCCTCGTCTAAGAAATCAACAGGCGTTGGAGGATGTGCGTGGACTTCACCGACCTCAACAAGGCGTGCGAAGGATCCGTACCCGCGCCCGCATAGATCTCATCGTCGACTCAACAATGAAGTGCGGCGGTGCAGCTTCGGATCGTACTCCGGGTACCACCAGTTAGCATGGCGAAGAAGATGAAGACAAGATCGCTTTCGTGGACGCCCATGGGCGCTCATCGCTATACAAGGATGGCGTTGGATGAAGAATGCAGCCCGACCTATCGGGCGGCCATGCATATCGCTCACCGCCCCAAATAGGGTGAAACACGAAGGTGTATGTCGATGATCGGTGGTGAAGTCAAGAAGGAGGAGGAGTTGATCGGCGACCGGAAGAAACCTTCACCAACCCGAGGAAATCTTGCATCAAGCAATCGAGAGAATGCGTGTTCGCCGTTCCGTCAGACAACCGCTGGGATTCTCGTCTCCCAGGAGGGATTGAGGCGAACCCCGACAAGATCGCAGCGATCGAGAACATGAAGCCCCGACGCGACTTGGCGGATCACGGTGCTTGGTGGGGTGCTTGACCTCCTGGGCGACTTTATAGCTCGCTTTGGGGATAAAAGCCTCCCACCGCTCAAGCTCCTAAAGAAGACCAACCAGTTCGAGTGGTGGGCGGAGGCGCAGGAGGCGTTCGACGGGTCAAGAAGTATCTCACCTCCCGCCCGTCTGGTCGCCCTGCACCGGCGAGCAGCGATCCTCTACGTCGCCGCAAACCCCCAGCGGTCAAGGCGGTCTTGGTGGCGGAAGAGAAGGCGTTCAGCGCCCATTTACTCGTCGGCAAGGTCCTCCACGGCGCTTGAAACAAGGTATTCACAAAGACCAGAAGATGCTCTCGCCGTCTTGTGGCGTCCGGAAGCTGCGCCACTACTTCGAGGCGAGAAGTCACAGTCTTGACCAAGTATCCCTTGCGGAGATCCTCTTCAACCGCGAGGCGACGGGTCGCATTGCCAAGTGGGCCATGGAGCTGTCGGTCGATCTCAAGTTCGCTCCCGAACGGCCATCAAAGGGCAAGCTCTGGCGGAGTTAAATCGTGAATGGACTCCGGCGGACACTGGCGAAGACACCCAGCGCCCTCGCCGTGGACTCTCTTCTTCGACGGCTCATTCCATTTGGAGGGTTTTGGTGGCGTCGTCTGGTGTCTCCATCGGCGATGTCGTCCGGCACTGGTGGTCTTGGACTTCGCGCCACCAACAACGTCGCGAGTCTGAAGGATTGCTCGCCGGGCTCGGGGTGGCCGACCCTTGGCATCCCGGCTACAAGTAAAAGCGACTCTCTCTGGTCATCAACCAGCGAGGAAGGATTTCTCTGCTCGGATCCGTCATGGCGGCCTACTGGCGAGGTGCGCCGGTTGGGCGGCACTTTGAGGGTTTGGGCCGTGCACGCGTCCGCGCGACAACTATATGGCG
The DNA here is from genome assembly GCA_036346415.1 of Raddia guianensis. Taxonomy (NCBI): domain Eukaryota; kingdom Viridiplantae; phylum Streptophyta; class Magnoliopsida; order Poales; family Poaceae; genus Raddia; species Raddia guianensis. The sequence continues at coordinate 23,070,256 of CM070543.1, read as the reverse complement.
GATGAATCGTCCCTGCATTGCCTCGTCGAGGCACTGTTCGGCCGGGTCTTTGAAGAAAGACTTACGCGGCCGTCCGTCGCGACTCCAATCTGGCGCGGGACGGCGCTTTCGACGCAGCTCCACCTCTGGAGGAGCGTCACCGATCCGCTGCAGCTCCCGGTTGGAGGGAGGAGGCGAAGAAGCTGCTAAAGCGGTTGAGGCGAAACGCCCGGGCCAAAGCGAATCGTCGGCGGCAATGTCTGTAACGTCGTCACACTCGTCCGGGAAGGTCGGTGGATGGATCCGATCCTAGCCTACTGCGGGATGGAGTGATCCCGGCGATGACGCGTCGGTGAGAAGATAGCGCGCAAGGCCAAGCGCCACATACAGTAGGTGGGGACCAGACGCCGGGGCGCAAGCGGAGTTCTCTTGAAGTCGTCACTCGAAGCGGGGAGTGAAATTCTCTCGAGATCCATGGAGGCATGTGCGGGAGCCATTCGGGAGCCGGCGTTGGTTGGGAAAGCTTTCGCCACGGCTTCTATCGCCTCTCGCCCTCGGGATGCCTTGGTGGTGAGGAGATGCGGCGTGCCAATTTCATGCTAAGCGAGATCCACCGACCGGCCAGTCTTTGCAGACCATTCCGCTCTCTGGCCATTCGCGGTGCAGAAATTTGGACATTACAGGCCCGTTCCGCGGAACAGCGGAGGTTATACTCATCTGTTCGTCGCCATCGACAAGTTCACTAAGTGGGTTGAAGCCTCGCTAGTCCCGGCGATCACATCCGCAGCGGCCATCAAATTCATGAAGAGCATCTTCGTCCGGTTCGGTGTCGCCAGCAGAATCATCACTGACAACGGCGCTCAAAAGCATGGCGATTTCCAAGATGGTGCGAAGAGTTGGGTACCTGGCGTGCGCCGCCTCTGTACATCCGAAGAGCAATGGGCAAGTGGAGCGGGCGAATGCGGAAGTACTCAGAGGACTCAAGACAAGGGCGTTCGATCGCCTAGAGAAGCGTGGCAAGCGCTGGGCTGAAGAAGTCCCCACTGTGTTGTGGGCGCTGCGGACAACTCCCAACAGAGCCACCGGCGAGACCCCCTTCTTCCTGGTGTATGGCTCTGAGGCGGTGCTCCCATCGAGCTCGCCTTGGCTCCCCAAGGTGGTGGCGTTCGAAGAACAAAGACCGACCGGCGTCGGGGCGAAGTGAATCTCCTGGAGGAGATCCGAGACAGGGCGGCGATCCGGGCCGCCAAGTACCAGCAGGCGCTCGCCACGTAATGTTTAAGTCGGGTTGCGAGAGGCCATAAGGGTTGAAGTAACCAGATGCCTAAGGAAACAGCGCTCACTTGCGGCAGAACATTCAGTCTAAAGCCTTTGGCGGTCAGGTGCCCCAGTTCAATTCCGCAAGTTAAAATTGTGCGAAGTTCAAGTGAGACTCACAACAAAAGAGCAAAAGTTTGTTTGCATTGATAAACAACGTTTACAAAGGCAAAATAAACGGGGAGTTTCGCTACTCCTCTTCGTCTTAAATCTTCGGCTGGAGCGGCGCCGCCCATCATGGACCTTGGTGGCGGCGGTGTCAACCCGCTACCGCTCAATCCGGTCCGGGCGCGAAGGCTCCCGATGGCGGCGTCGAGATCAACGCGCGTCTCGGCCGTCGATTGCCTAAGATGAACCGCGCTGCTTCAAAGCGCCTTGGCGACCGTCTCGATCGCCGCGTCGCGGCGCCCTCGGAAAAGCTGCGCGAGCTTGGCGGCTCGTCCCCACGGCGCCAGCGTCTTCTCGCGGCCGTCTCCTCCAATGGGAATATAAAATGCGCCAGATGGATGCAGGGCGTCCGGAAGCCGTGGTAGGCGGTCGCGGCATGTCGGCAAGGGTTGAGCGCTTCGAAGTGTTCGGCGAGGTCTTGATCCGCTTGGCGGCCGAGGCGCGGCGGCTGGCTGCCGCTGACCTCGCGGGTCATCGCCTCCCGGGCGGTTTCTTGGCCAAGGACCCGCCGCGGCTTCGCCAGCGGATCGCTCCGCCAAAGCAAAACTTCCTCCGCCTCGCCCAGTGCGGGAGAGGTGCAGCGCCTCGAAGGCGCCCTACGTCGGCGGTCACGGCCGAGATGGCGGCGGCGCCGGCGGACGCTTGATGGCGAAGGTTCTCCATTGCGGCGCGGCGAACTCTCCGCCGCCATGAAGCGACCTCCGTTGAAGGAAGCGGCGCACGCTGGGTGGCAAGTCAGCGGGCGGAGCCGATGCCCGGCGTCCGTCTGTTCAAGAAGGACAATCGGGGTTGGTATGCAAAAAGCGTGTAGCATACTAACCTAATCGCGAAATATGCGTAAGCGCAGGAAATCAACTCAAGGCGGTGCATACAAGCGAAGTGAAGGGGAGCTCAAGTCGCTGGCTGCGGAGGCGGTGGTGGCGCTGGTCATGATCACCGCCGTCAGCGGGCGCCGGGCGCGAGAGGTGCCGGTGCGAAGCGCCGGTGCGAAGCGTCGGCGTAGAAAAGCGGAAGAAAGCGGCGCAGCGGCGCCAGTTCTGAAATCGCCGCGCTCTCGCCCGGTGGCGAGCGGCGCGAGCAGCAAAACCCTCATTTGGAGGGGGCGGCGGTGGCGAAGCTCAAGATTGGAGGCGAGCCCTCTTTGGACTTCGCCCTCCTCTCTTCGTCGTCGTCCTGGCGAGATGAGGCGGCGCTTCCGGAAGCCTTGGTGAGTCGGCCGCCACGGCAGCGGTAGCGGCGGCCGTGAAGCTTAGGCGGTCGCCGAGGCGATCGCGGATCTGCGATGGCCCGTGCCACTTGGACCGCGAGACGAGAGACCTCCACGTAGAAGCGCGCGCGCAAGTGTTGGTTCGCGCTCCGTGGATCCCGATCGCGAAGGGAGGATGCTGCGAGCGGCGAAGTGTCGGCGATTGGCGGGGCGATAGTCCCTTGACCCGATCCCGAACACGTCGTCCAAGACGTTCCTACGGTGGGCGAGCAAGAAAAAAAGCCGTAAGGTCGCAAAGCAAAAAGATTCCAAGAAAGACGAAGACCAAAAGACTAAAAGAGCACTCACCGCCCGAAGGCGCGCGAACTCCATCGTTGTCGCCATAGTACATTGGTAGGCGAGTCCTCATCGCGGAGCGGGCAGAGTTAGCGCCGCAAAAAATCCGCCGCGACGAGGTTCCGCGAGCCAGCGGCGGCGAAGATCGGCGATACGCGCCAAGCATCAACCCAGCTCCATTGAATCGTCGGCGAAAGCCCCGGTTAGCGGTGGGCTCCGCGGGACCCTCGGGAGAGAAAGATCGTCGCGGCCTGGAGTCCTCCACGTCTGACCATTATCGGTGCCGATCCTTCGAGTTGGACTTGGGCGCGGCGAGGATGAAAGCGGCGGTTTGTGGCGTGAAGTAGCTTGATTCGAAAGGCCCCCAGCGGGCGCGGCCTCGCGTAGCACGAAGAGCCCGGCGCCAGAGCGGGAGGCTTGGCATCGTCCCCACGAACATCTCGCAGAGGTGGGCGAAGATGGCCAAGAATGATGGAGTTGGGGAAGGTGCACTTTGGATTTCGTAGAAAGCGAGCACCCCAAGAAAAATTTAGAGTCGGCGGGATGAGCCCCTTGGCGCCGCCTGCAACGAAGGTGATAATCTCCCGTCGCGAGGGCTCGGCGCCATGGTGCCGGGCGAGCAAGGCGGCGGTTGGCGGCACGAACTCTTGAAGCCGCCTCATCTGAGTCTTCGTCGCGGCGGAGGTAGGAAAACAGCCGAACGGCGGCGCGCTTCACGGCGATCCTTGCTGCGTTTGGGCGCCATTGGAAGCGATGGAGAAGTTGGGCGCGAAGAAAGAAGGCTCGTGGTGGCGGCGAAGAGGCAATTGGCGATTCGTAAAGACTTAGCGTGCGGAAGGATTGACCGCGCGACGAGAGAAGTATTTATAGGCGTGGGAAGCGGCGCGACGGTTTGATTCCGCCACGCGGCTGGCATCATCATTGCCCAGCGTTTTGGTTTCCCCCAGCGGCGTAGTTCCCTAAGGAAGATCGTGTGCGGATGGAGAATCGAGCATACGCCGCGGCGATGGTGAGCCCCCACGATTCGTCTCCGCCGCACAAGAAGCGGAAAAAGTGTCTGTGACGGTTCGCGTATCATGGTGGACCCGGGGGCTCTTGTCGGTATAATAAATACCGGGTACAAAGAGTCTGAGAAGACAAGACGGGCCCCACGTCGTAGGCGAAGCAAGGCCCAGCATGGCGTGGCGAGCCCCTCGGCTCAAGCGGGCCCCAGCGTCGTCAGCAGGCGGGCAAGGCCCAGTCATGGGCGAGCCCTCTCGAAGACTAGGCGAGGGCCCCGCGCGCCGAAGCGGGTGCGTGGGCGAGCCCCTCGAGAAGAGGCGAGGCCCCGCGCGCCCGAGCGGAGTGCGTGGGCGAGCCCCTCGAGGGCGGCGAGGGCCCCACGCGCCAAAGCGGGTGCGTGGGAGACCAGCGGCCCCACGCGTCAGTGGGGCCAGCGTGGCGAGGCGTTGCGAAGGAGTCTTTGGGGCGAAGGCTCCCTCACTGCTGAAGGGCGAAGCGCATTTAATGAGACATCGCGCGGATAGGCGGTGAAGAAATGATTACTGCTTCTGGCTGACCCTCGCAGTCTGGCGGTACATCATCATGGCGAGAAGAATTGGCCGCAGAGAGAAGGTTTGCTTGTGATCGCCGCCTGCGTCGAAAGGAGCGAGCATGGCCCCTTGCAGACTCACCGGTGTATTGTCTTGGTCGAGGCCACTTATGGCCTGTGAGCGGCGCCCATGCGACGTCAGGCGGCAGCAGACGTTCGTCTCTTCGTCGTGTCGTGTCGATTGTACCAAGGGTATTTATCTTGCCTACCCCTCGGCTCTCTCCTTGACCCAAAGCTTGTATAAAAGGGGAGAGAGAGAGAGAGGAGGGGAGGAGGTGGCTCTGGCGAGCGAGCATTCGAAACAATCTGTAAACACATCTCATTCAACCACACCAACAAAGAGCTAAGGCTCAGCAGGAGTAGGACTATTACCCGCGAGGGGGTCCGAACCTGGGTAATCCCCGTGTGTTGCTCTCTGCTGCGTCCAGTGCTCAATTGAACTGAGCTTGGCCGATAGGCTAGCAGGATAGAAATCTGACTAGGGGTGTGATCCGCAGTGGTTGAGCGGTGAACACGCCGTCAAGAAATATACACACTAAATCTACGTATTATCCTCCCTTATAACTCTAAATATAATCTACAATCTACCCTACATATTATCTTACATTAAATCCTAAAACTAATGTACATATGTAATAGAAAAACCTAACCTGATTATTATCGTAATTTAAACCCCTAAATCGAATGTACATAAATATAACAAAAAATACCTAATTATTCTCAAAACCTAAACCCTATATCTAATTTATAAACAAAATATTAAAATTACCTACCATGTGCCATATTGCTAACCTACCTTGTTTTTATTTATTACAACAGAATAAATACGGGAGGGTTACAAAATTACCTGTTTTTTCCCTCTTCTTCTCCTCCTCCTCCTTTTTTTCCTCTTCTCCTTTTTTCCCCTCCTCCTCTTCTCCTCCTCCTTTTTTTCCTCTTCTCCTTTTTTTTCCCTCCTCCTCCTCTTCTCCTCCTCCTCTTTTTTTCCTCCTCTTCTCCTGCTGCTAGCCGAATGAGCATTGTAGGCGGCAGCCGCCGCGCACGGCCTGCTATAAATGAAGATAACGCCCGTCCGTCGGGCGCCAAGTCTATGGCCAAGCGCGTCGGTCAGGCGGTTTTCTACAACCTGATGCATTAAACACCCGATGAGCAGGCGCTTACCTCGAACTTGACCTCGTAGTTGCTTCCATTCAGCGTCCATTGGTCCGGCGATTAATACTGTTGGGCTTCAAAATGCCCATCCAACGGGCGGTTTATTTATGGCGCCAGTTGGTCCAGCGTCGGTCGGTTATTTTTTTAATTAATTAAAACGAGAAAGTATTTTTAAATTTCGAATTATAAAAAAGTCAGAACAGTAATAAATTCCATAGCACCATATGGACGTTCGGTACGATCCATTAAGCGGACCATGGCCTAACGTCCGTCTCCAAAACATGGCTAATGGTAGCGCCGCCAGATATGGTACGGCGTACGTTCCTTCAATACAATATATTCCCCCCACACTAATAAGGCGTAGCAGTAACTGCCATTTGCAGCCTTCCTAGCGTGGCCACGTTGCCCGGAAAACGTCGATCGTCCGTTCGCGCCACGCTGTCCCCTGCCTAGCCCGTTGGATCCAGCCTGCCAACTTTGCATAAAGACCCCTGAACTCTATGGATTTATGTTTCGGCCCCGTATCTTTGCGCACCGGCCCCTGCTCAGCGCTTTCGCCCTGCTGCACTTTTTCACCCACCCCCTCGAGGTTTTTCGTTGCTCGCGGATCGGCCCTTTTGGCCTTTGTAGGTACACTTGGAGTTCGGGCGAAATTACCCGCTTTTGCCACTCAATATAGCTCGAAGCGAACGCTTCGCACCCGTGCTCCCGTGCCCTAGCCTCCGTCGACGCCGCCTCCTTCCACGCCCGACCGCCGCAGCCTCTGCTCTTCCTGGCCTCGCCTCCTTCCATGCCGCCAACACCCCATCCCTGCCCCATAGTTCTCCCACCACCGCCTGCTAGGACGCCAGATCTGCCACCCCCAAATCACTCACGCGAAGCCCCCTGCTCCCTCCCGGTTGACGCCCTACAGCACCGCCTCCTCCTCGCCGGCGTCGACATGGCCTGCTTTCACCTTGCCTCTGCATCTTCCCTAGCTGCTGCTATGGCCGCCGTGGCGTTGGGCTCCCCGGCGACCTCCTCTGCAGCGGCCGCCTTCGCGCGCCTCCCGGCGGCGCCCGTGTGAACCTCTCCCTCACCAATTTCGTTTCGTCCCCCCATTTTTTCTTGCCGGATTTGGCACATCTCTCAGATCTGCTCACCACCATCCAATCTCTCTCTCACACACACATTGCTGTAGTATATTTCAGCAACTATATACCTACTGTGTGCTCGCTAGCTGTGTGCGCACTCATTTTGCAAATAAATTACATCGCGTGCATCTCCGTTATTTTTGCAATGGCCTTTACTTCCTTGTGCCAAATTAAGGCCCGTTTTTCCTTGATGGTGGTTCTACATTCACTATGCAGGTGTATGTTGTTCGTTTTTTGGTCAATTTTTTCCTTTGTCGGTGATGAAATTCACTCTGCAATCTTTGTATATCGATTCCCACTTAGTTTGCTAATTGTAAACATGGTTGTTTAGATATTCTGATATATTTGATAAATATATATATGCTTTCAGTACTCGGTAGTAAAATTAGTTCGCTGAGGTCTGGGTTGATGCATTTTGTTTTTTTAATCTACTGAACGGAGTGTGTTTAAATTGTAGAGAAGCAGAATTTTTTAGTTCAAAGTAAAGGGTCATAATCTGCATAAGCATACTTCAATACCTATTCATATTAGGCATTCATGTTAATGGCTAGAAGCCTAGAACTATAGCCGTACTTCAAATCCTGTAATTTTTCAAATTTCAGACAGTAAAGAAAGTTTGCTCTTCAAATTCACTATTAGATTGTAACAGTTTAGACGTCTGGCTGAAATTTAAGTTTTTAGGGAAGTTACCCATTTTTGTTAAGTGTGCCATGCTTGCTTGCTTGCCCTGTTTTAGCTCCTCATTAACATGCAATCCTTTTTCCCATGGCTCATGGCTGTCCTTCTTTGTCAAACAAATTGGGTTGTGTCATGATCCAGGTTATTTTGCTTTCTTCAATAGACCAATGGATTTTTCGTGTCCTGTTCCATATAGGTAGTTGATATCGACATACATGCTACCCTTTTAGCCTATGAAATCACCCTTTTCGACATTGATAGTTTACTGAATACTATTTTAAGATCTCAGTATTTCTATTTTATTCTACATCTTTGTCCATAAATCTACTTTCTGAAAAGTAAAATTGTGTCTTTCATTATTTCAGGGCCCAAAGAATTTACTTCTGTGTTCTACAGTCTTCAAAGATGGAGGGTGAGATGCTACAACTTTTTAAAAAAACTTCTCGGAACCAAACAGCTAACCTAATGAGGCAACACTTTTTACATGTCTATATTTACCACTTATATTGTGCAGACCATATTTGAGAGGTTTGACCGTGACCGAAGTGGCAAAATTGATGCATCAGACCTGCATGATGCTCTTCTCAGTCTGGGATATTCAGTTTCTCCAACTGCACTGGACTTGCTTATGTCTAAATTTGACAAGACTGGTGGCAAGAACAGAGCAATTGAATATGATAACTTCATTGAGTAACATACTGAGATTACTCCTCCAATTTAACTTATTGTTTTCCAGTAAACCTCTGGTCAATACTTTTTTAATAGCATGCATACTCCTATGTTCTGAGATATTGTTTTGTTTGACTTTACCATATGCATTCTAACACTGCACTTCTAACGGATCTGGTTATAAATGATGATCGCTCATGGCAGCCTCATGCGACGCGCCACAGGCGCGTGAACCTTTCTAGTATATACAATAGGCCGGGACTCGTTGTACGTTGGATGGACATAGCTCCGATGCTTCGCCTTTAAACACAATTTAAACCTAGTCGACGCGCGGCGGCAATTCTTCTCTCCCCTTTGGAGTTTTGTATCTGGACCTTGCCCTCGTCTCAGTGGCGTCGCGGGTGAAGGAGACCTTCCGAGGAGGAGATGGCCTTGGAGTCGGATGCGGAGGAGGAGGTGGCCTTGGAGTCGGATTGGAACGTCGGTCTAGGTGCGCCCCCGACGACCCCACCCCCCCCACCCACCCACCCCACCAATCTCCGGAGCGGCGGATCAGCGGAAGGGCGGTGCCGGTAGCGGCAGGCGAAGGAGATTTGCGGTTAGGCTGCCATGGTGGATCTGGCGGGCGAAGACCTTTAGCTTCTGTTCACGTTTTACCTTTGTAATTCTGCTTGCCTAAATTTGCTTGAATTTTGTTTTGCTAGCTGCCAAGTTGGGGAATGGTGGAGTCATCTTGGTGCTATTTGAGGCTCCCTCCGGCTTTGCACTTTTTAGCTATGATGGAGTCAAGCTCCTTCTACCAGGTGCCATCAAGGTACTTGTTTCCACTTTCTTTGTTGTACGTGCTATGGTGTTGCCATCGACCTAATTTTTGTACATTCTCTATGCCGTGCAGAATATCTGGGGAGAGTTTGTCATGGAATTTATGGCAAAATATGGAAGTTCCCCTTTCTTTCATTCTGATTGTTATTTCTTTATATTGCTTGTCCCCAATTTAAACTGAGCAGCGATCTTGCATCATTTATGTTTGTGACTTTCATTTATTTCTTTGCATCGAATGAAGTAATATGAACACAAGTTCGTTTGGTCATTAGCTGTCTACAAATTTAGCAGACTCCAATCCTACGGAAAGCGTGTAGCATGATCCTGTTACATGTATCCATGTCCATGGGTGCAAAGAGATTTAAAAAATCAATTAGCACAGGCAACCTATGGGGTATTGGCATCACCAATGTTTAACTAACTGCTAGCTAGATATATGATTGAGGCCAGACATGGTAATGGTACTGCTACCAAAGGTTGCTACTATGGTCTGTTTTCAAAATACATTGCATTAGCTTAGCACATGAACTTATTCTGAGCTGCACTGCCATTATTGAGGACTTGGAACAGGTTATATTTTTATAACTTAGGCATGTATTACTACTGAATTACCCCGTGCAGTCATGATTGAGAGACATGGCATGAATTTGACTAATTGTTTCTTTTCCCCTTAACATGCTTGTTGCTGCTTATTACTTTAGCGGGCTGTTTGGCTGAAAGACTTTCAAACTTTCGAGGACAAGGCCAGCGCCCTTAAGCTTGACACTGGTGTTAGCGAACAGCTTGCAAAGATGCTCCAGAAGTGGATCAAACCTGAGCAGAAACTAGCAGTTGGAAAGCCAGAATATAAAACTATCATTGAAAGTAACTTGGTTAGTGTTGCGCTCCCTTGTTTGCTTACGTATGTGAACAATTTTGAGCTCTGATATTTTTCTGTGGATTATTTCAGGGAATATCCTGCCTATGGAATGATGAAGTAATGGAATTGATGTGGGGCCTGAAGAATCAAATGCATTATTTAGTGCCTGATGAAAAATCAGAGCTGACTAAGGAGGATCGCCTCCCGATGTGTGAAGGGATGAAAACTGCCCTGAATCGCTATGGCTTTCATGTCAAACCAGAGATGGTGAGCTCATTACCTCGTTCCCCAACATGAAATGCTTTGTGCTTGATAGCTCCCTGTGCCGTTGGGAGCCCTTAATTTCTGCTAACTTATTTGGATACAATATTTTTACAGAAAATTTTTCCTTTTTGCTCGTTTTCTAATTAATGATGTAGCGATGCTCCTTGTATCCAGGTTAATAAAAGTATTATTGAGATGACAGGCCTCGTGTATGAGTGTGATTTTAATGTGAACAAACATGCTGAATACTTGCGCTATGCTGGTGAGCACCTGAAGGAGATATCTGGCATTAACTTTGAGGATTGGGATTTACTGAAACTTGCAACTGCTTTCATGATGTTATGTTACCCTAATGGTGAACAACCTGTAGCTGGCGATCTTCGAAAGGTAAATCATATAATATTTTGCAAATATGTTGTCTGCTTGTTGGTGCGTATTTGATGGAAATTTGTCATTCAATTAATGGCCAATGCGCGTTTCCTTCAGCTTTTTGGAGATGACTATTCAAAGCTGGTGGAGGATGCACCTAAATATAAAGATAAATTCTATAAGGTGGCATGCTTGAATGTTTATGGAGAAATGTTGCGGGCCCGTAGAATTAGGTCTAAGGCAGTACGACAGTTGGCTGCTTTAATCAAGACGGCCAAAGATGCATATGAAGCTGAACAAGCGATAAGCAGCCAGGAGTGATCCGAGAGTAGTGTTACTAGGCTCTGAAGCTTCTAGCCGGCCGCCCAGGCGTTTGATGCAGACAGTTGGAGTACAACAGCAAGTGTTTGGTTAGTGATTCGATCACTGTAATCTTTTGTACTCTTAGGGCCTGTTTGGCAACAAAGTATTTTCATAGTTTCGAGGTAAAATCATGGTTTTGGAGAATACCATGGTATTTTGGTAATGAGGTGTTTGGAAGCAACCTCAAAAACTCTGTTTTGAAAACCATAGTATTGGCAATACCATGATATTTTTGAAGTATTGTAGACTCCACTTTAACCCAAAGTTTTCTCACTTGTGCTAGCAATCCATGGTAAAAACTTTGCTACCAAACAGTTTATAGTTCCTAGGAATACCTGTGAAAACTCACGAACTAGGATTTATGTTAATGCGCCACACCAATTTCATATATATGCAGCGAGATCGTTACAACAAGAACAGCGAGCTTTGTGCTGCGCCGTAGCATGTACATGCGATATAGGAACTAACTAGGAACTAACTAACAACCTGCATGCTTATCCTTTAACACACCTCGTCAATCACAACTTCGTAAAGATTGAGATTGTTACGCAAGCGTGCTAAATCTGGTGCACTGATCGGTTTTGTTAGTCCATCAGCAATCTGATCTCTTGATGGAATAAACCTGACATCAAGAGCTTTGTTTGCCACCCTTTCACGAACAAAGTGGAAATCAACCTCGACATGCTTAGTCCTTGCATGGAAAACAGGATTTGCTGTTAGATACTTTGCTCCTAGATTGTCACACCATAGAATCGGAGCTCTATCTTGATAAACTCCTAATTCTCCCAACAAGGACTGTATCCACAAGATTTCTGCCGTTGCATTAGCAAGAGACTTGTACTCAGACTCAGTGCTTGACCTCGACACCGTAGTCTGTTTCCGAGAACTCCAGGATATAAGGTTCCCTCCATAGTAGATTGCAAATCCTCCTGTTGATCGCCGATCATCAGGATCGCCTGCCCAGTTAGCATCCGAAAAGGCACTAATCAATCTAGACGAGTTTTTCCTGATGTGCAAACTCATTGTCATCGTATGTTTGAGATATCGGAGTATTCGCTTGGCTGCTGTCCAATGTGAATCCGTGGGCAAGTGAAGAAATTGACAGACTTTATTCACCGCAAATGCAATATCGGGTCTAGTGATTGTCATGTATTGGAGGGCACCAACAACACTCCGATACTTTGTTGCTTCCTCAGCAGATAGCTCCTTGCCTCCAGTCTTGGACAATTTCTCTTACACTGTCATGGGAGTTAATGTTGGTTTGTATGCAGCCATACCTGAACGATGAAGAACATCAGCTATATACCTTGATTGATTGAGTGCTAGACCACCCCGTGGATGCTGAACCTGAATACCAAGGAAATAATGAAGCTTCCCAAGATCTTTAACGACAAATTCTCCTTTTAATCTGTGGATGAGCTTGTCAATGCCTTCAGAAGATGATCCAGTGATGATAAAATCATCTACATATACTAATATATATATAGTCATGCCATCTTGATTGTATATGAACAATGAGGTGTCAGATCGAGAGGGAACAAACCCAAATTGTATAAGCTTCTGACTTAGGCGCGAGTACCAAGCCCTTGGAGATTGTTTCAGGCCATAGAGAGACTTATCTAGCTTACACACTGCATCGGGATGAACTGTGCTCACATAGCCCTTTGGCTGCTTCATATATACATCTTCTTCAAGAACGCCATGCAAGAAAGCATTTTGGACGTCCAATTGCTTCAGATTCCACCCTTTCTCCACTGCTAGTGAAAGGATGAGGCGAATGGTTACCGGTTTCACCACTGGACTGTACGTATCACCATAGTCAATGCCGTAACGTTGTTTGTCCTCTTTGGCAACTAAGCGCGCCTTGTACCTGTCCACAAATCCGTCGGCCTTCCTTTTTAGCTTAAAAACCCACTTCGAGTCAATGAGATTCATTCCCGAAAGATGAGGCACCAGATGCCAAGTGTGGTTCTTCATGAGAGCATGATACTCAGCATCCATTGCTTCGCGCCAATCATGTGAAAGCACTGCTTCATCATATGTATGTGGCTCACTGATCAATTTTTCTGCACTGCCACCGAAAGGAATAGTCCCATCTGTGCGTACCTTGGGGCAATGAATATGTCGACGGTTGGGATATTGACCCAAGTCAACCAAGGTTCTTCAAGGAGGAGATAGGAGACACGCCGAACAACCACGAATAGCAACGAACAGGAGACAGGTGTTTTTATCCTGGTTCAGGCCTCTCGGGAGAGATAATAGCCCTACGTCCAGCCTTTCTTTATATCAAAGAGGATTACAAGGTGGAACTCGGCGAGATCAGCAGGTCTCGGCGAGTAGTATGCGAAAATCTATTGGTCCAAAAGTCCCTCTAAACGCCATAAGGGCCACCTTATATAGTCTGAGAACAAACCGACCTACCGAGGAATATCGGGCGGGCTAACTACGAGATAAATGTGAATTGATACATGCCAAATATAACCTACGGTAGATAAGGTAATCTCTAATCTTGGGAATCACGACTCCTAATCCAATCCAGGAAACCAACGTCAAGGGTCTTCACGTGGTCGTGCAAGACTCTGCTCGAGACGGACTCAAACACGATTCATTGGCCGTTACGCACCATGCCGGCCGGAGATCTTTGTTGGCGGGATGCATATGGGCGAGATAGAACCTTCAGGAGGCTGAGCCTGGTAGGTCATTCGATTAGGCCGTCGGAGAGTGGGCCATGTCAATGGGCGTAATTTAATCTGACGGCTAGCCCGAGACTCAAGTGGAAGGACTCACTAGAGTGGGGTCTTCCTCTTGAGACTCAAACCACGAAGAGGAAATTTTGTCGCTACAAAGGCGTGTAACAAGCGGCCGAGCAGGTCATGGTTCAACCGAACAAGACTTATGCGGACCGAAGCGGACCCGACCGATGTGAGCAACTCATTGCGTCGAGCGAGAATCGCTTACGCGCGGCGAGCACTCGGCCTTCAAGTCACGGAACCTTTGGAAAAAATAGCCGTTAATGATTCCAGCGGTAACTTTCCATCATTGCTTGATGAAAAGCAGCGACCGTTTTACCTAGCCGTTGTGGTAAAAACTAGCCATTTGTGACAAAACCGTTGCAGAGCCACTCACACGGGACTATAAAAGTACCCAAGCTGCATGACTGACCATACGCTCTCACGCCTTTCCTCTCCAAGCCCTAGTTGCAACCGCGCTCGGCATCAAGCACCCAAACTCCACCACCAACCACCTTTCGTCCCATACAGGAATCGCTATGGCCAAATTCACGGGCACTAGCTTGACCGAGGAGGACCTTAGAATCTGGAAGAAGGAGGCCACATCGACACCGGTGGTGGGATTTGCCGAGAGAGGATACTCGGAGCCGCTCGAGGAGAGTTAAATCGACGAGCGATTCGCCTTTGCTGGGTTGAGGAATCTCGAAGGCGACTTCATCGAGCCTTCTTGAACATCGCCGGATTGGAGGTGGCGAACCTCAATCCGAACTCCATCCTCCGGATGGCGTCTTCGCACACTGTGCGAGGGCTATCTGAGCATCGATCCACCGGTGAAATTTGTTCCTCCACTATTACTGATGTGAGGAGCAGCTCGCCGCTTCAGCCGCTGAGGTGCTACTACCTCAAGCTCCGGGCCACCGCACGACGGCGTGTCGTACCCTCGCCCTTGTTGCTTTCGACTCGATGGGCGCGTGGTGGGTGAGGTGGTTCTCTGACAAGCGAAGCAATGACAACAACCTCGTCTTCACCGGAAGGCTCGTGAAGGGACACCAATGCCTCGGCTGAGATGGCGCCGAGGATTGATTTTGACAAGGAAGATCGCCTCCGCGTGAGCCTCGGGCTCCGCGGACGGAGATCATCCGGGACTACAATGACGAGTCATCGGCTGCGGAAGAGGCCCTATCCCTTCTACAAGATAGAGGATGGGAAGACATCTCGAGGGAGAATGCGGGTAAGTGCCTTTAAGACTCAACCTTTACTTGATGATTTTCATTCGAGCGAGGCGATGATCCCTTACATTCGACGGAGAAACCCAAGCGCATGGGTGACCGAAGCGGGTCGACGCCATCTTGAAAGCGGCGAAGAGGACGGCGAGGTCACGGCGAGGTAGCCTATACTGTCCGAGGAGCGTGCTCGTCCGATACCGAGGTGAGTTGCTCGAACCCTAAATCTGCGTCGCGAGATTTGCATCGCTTATTCACGCTAACCTTCGCTTCTTAAATACGGGAAGATGAGTTGATCCTCGGCGGGATCGTGGAAGAACTTTACGAGCACGAGAAGGAGAAAGGCGAAGAAGGGCAAGGCCAAAGTGACCACAAAGCCCAGCGTGGCGGCCGAGCCTCTGTGACTTCGCATGACACTGGCGACCTTTGTCATTGAAGAGACCACCCACGGCGATGGAGGCGCGAAAAGTCAAGCGGGCTTGCGGTCGGCCAATGAGGAAGAGACCAAGCTCCTCCTCCTCGCCGAGAACAAAGCGGCGAAGAGGTAAAGAACATGACCCTCGGCTTAGGCGTTACTCGCGAGCTCGCTCGGGCCATTTAGGCGCGGCTTCTGCAGTCGCCGAGCGAGAGGAGGCTCGAAGAGGAGGTCACGCAGCAAGGAGAAACTTCTTACGTTCTTGCGAGAGAGTGCTCGACTCACTAGGAATTTGAGCACATCGCCGAAACACCAAGGGCCAAAGTAGAAAGGCGGCAAGGAGCCCCAGGAAGAGGCGGAAAATTCGGCGAAGAAGATCGAGATCAAGCTTTCTCTGGCGGTATGTAGGAATCAATCTTTTGATCTTTCAACCTTCCGACCGTGTTAGACTTAACGATCATCTCCTTTTCATCAGTTGCCCAAGAGGAGATTACCACGGACGACATTACGCTGGCAACACGGCGGTCCTATTTGCCGAGTACTGTATGGTGCGTCATGGCGATGAGTTAGCGACCTCAAGGACAAAGCTGGCGGCGTGGAGCTTGCTCCCGCCGAGCTCGATGGCGGCTTCGCAGCGTTGAAGAAGCGCGTTGAGCGGCTAAAGCGGAAGAAGCGGCGGCAGCGCCCGCGGTCATCGAGGCAAAACGGCGGCTCGAAAGCTGCCCAGGCAGGACCGAGCGGCCGGTCTGCCGAACGCCGTCGCGGCTGCTCACCCCGAGGCGGCAGATTCTCTGGCGGGCGGTGAAATTCCCGCCGCTGAGGAGCAAGAAAAGCCCCGGCGGTCGCGCAAGTCGTCGCCGCGAAGCACCGCACCACCCAATGGAGTAGCTCGATCTCGCCAAAGCGTTGAGGCGGAAGAAAAAGGAAGAGAGAAGGGCGGAGGCGAAAGCGCCGCCCGTCGCTCCCGCTCCCGGCGAATGCGCTCCGCAAGAAGAAGGAGCGAACAAAGCGGCGACGGAAAAACGCGCCCGCCTCATCCCCTGGCGGGGCCGTGGCAATATGGCCTCGAGGGCGGCTGCGCCATGGTGAAGCGCCGACTTGGCAAGGTAAGCACCAAGACCAAATCTTGTTCAAATTTTAGCGATCATCGCCAGCGGTTAACTTGTTCTTCCTCCCGGTCTTGAGGACACCATGGAGGAGCTCGAGGGCGGAGTCACCATCGGCGGGCGCCCGTCTTGGCGTCCTCCGGAGCACCTCGAGACGAGGGAGCTCAAGCGAGCCTTCAAGACTAGCCCGGCCGGAGCCGGTGAAGGCAAAGGCAAAAAGCTCAAAGCCGAGCTATCCCGAGAGGCGTTCCTCGAGTTCTCTTAAAAGAAGCCGTGAAGGGTGGTGCGGCGGAAGAGAAGCCGGGCCGCCTGAAGTGGCTCAAGCGGCTTCGCCGAAGCAGCGTCCCATGGCGGGAAGCGGAGCAATGGCGGAAGCCAAGAGGCTTAAGGCCCGGCTTCGCCATGGAAGAGCAAACTTCGCGGATCTCAAGCAAAAATCTCGACCTTGTGGGCTTCACGGGGAAGAGATCGAGGAGATGCGTGGGATGTGGTGCGAGCGATCGCCCTTGAGAGAGAAGAGTCAAGGAGCTGGAAGAACGACTCAAGACCACCGGCAATGAGTTGGCGGGCGAGGCTCGACCGACCAGTGCGTGCCAAGACCGAAGAGGTCGAGGCCGTCCGGCGAGGTCATGCGGCACAAAGCCAAGCGAACAGGAGGAGATCGAGCGCCTCCAGTGAAGCGAGGAAGGAATCAAGGCTCGAGGTGAAGTTGTGCGCCTCAAGTTAGAAGTTGAGGAGCTAAAGACAACTTGCTCCTAAGTAGCACCATGAGTTGTAACCGAAAGGGCCTTGTACCAAACTTTTGATTAACGCAATAAAGTGCTTACCTTTTTCCCGCAAAAAGGGCGACAAAAGACAAGAATGAGCGAAACTAAGAGAAGCGAGCAGTAGCTAGGAAGTTTAAGAAAACCGGTCATGCTTTGCCTAACTCCAGCCCCGTTGTGCAGTTGCTCGAGAACACGAGTTTGCGAATTGAGCAGTGCACAAGAGAAAAAGCGACACCTAGCCCCGATGCAGACGATGCTCGAGAACCTAAGCTTGCGAACTCGAGCACGTCGTGAGAGATAAGCGACACCGTACTTTGCTCGATTTGTTCCATAATGCGCTTTCGTTAACGTAAGTTAGGCAATTCGAGAAAGTAACCGAACAAGGAAAGTGCCTCGCGGCGGGGGCTTACGAGAGCGAGCTTTACCGGTGGTCGCATCGAGCGAGAAGTGCCTCTGCGGCGGAGGGCTTATGAGAAGCGAACTTAGCCGCAAGGTGGAAAGGCCGTGTTCGCAACCACGAGTTTAGGAATTTATCGAAACCAGACAGGCGGGGAAAGATCTGAAAAGTCACGAGCCAAGAGTTCGCAAGGCAAGGCGACCATCAAGTGTTACGGAAGAAAGTAGTGCGAGAAGACAAGTAGTGAAAAGGACACAGAGGCGCGAGGATTCGAGAATGGATTGAACTTTACATGGTGCCCGAGGGACTTGGAGCGAACTAAAGGCGCGAAGTTTAACAAAAAGCGCAGAGGCTAAGCAAACAAAGAAGACCTACACAAAGAACTTACGGCCGGTCGATGTTCCAAGTCTTTGGTCGACTCTCTCCGTCCTCCATTGCCAGGCGAACAACCCCGGCGAAAGCGGAAGAAGCGACAAGTGAATGGGCCTCCCAACGGGAGTTAACTTGTTGGCATTGGACAAGTTCGACACGGCAGAGCCAGGTCGCCCGCCTTCAAAGCCCTTGGTCGAATCGACTTGGCGGCGTCTTGCGCGAAGATCTTCTTGGTAGCGCTCTTGCTCGTCGTCAACTAAGTTGACCGAGCTCGTCGAGGCGAACCGAGTACTATTTCGGCGGCGAGGATAAGCTTCGCACCGTGAACCCGATTGGAAAGGAGTTTCTCGGTTCGACCGTCAGTAGCGAATCGCCACGAGGACGGAAGGAACCGTCGACCGAGCTTTGTTGTGCTCGCGGAGAGCGCGAACACCCGCCATTTGATACCTCGACGATCATCGCATTAGCTCGCTCATTGCTCCATTGCTCGTGGATCGCCACGAAGCGAAGCGCACCTTGGTGCCCAAATTATTCGCGATATTCTGGAATAGCTCGCTTCAAGCCGGTACCGTTATCCGTGATCGACTTATGGGGATCCCAAAGCGCGTGACCACGTTGCTTTTGAAGAAGCATAACCGTTTTGGCGTGAAGAGACGACACAGGCTCTGCCTCAATCCACTTTGTAAAAGTGTCGATGGCGACGAGCAAGTGCGTGTAGCCCTTGTACCCCTTAGGAAATGGGCCAAGCAGATCCAAACCCCATGTGGAGAAAGGCCAAGAAGGGGGACCGTTTGGAGCTCTTGGACGGGCTTATGTGCCTTCCGGGCGTGAAATAGGCAAGCCTTGCACTTAGTCACGATGTCCCGGGCATCTTGTAACGCAGTGGGCCAATAATAGCCCATGCGAAGCGCTTTTACGACGAGTCTGAAGGGCGTGGTTGCCTGAGCACCCTCGTGTATGTCCCTAAGAAGGAACACACCCTCATTGCGAGATGCACTTGGAAGAACTCCCGGGACACCTTGGCGGTAAAGGATGCGTCCACAAGCTTGTATGGAAGCAAAGACGTCTTGTAAGCCGAGGCGCTCGGCCGTCGTCGAGGCGAGGTCCCATCTGCAAGGTACCGGACAAATGGCGTTGTCGATCCGCGACCACCTTTCGATAACGGAGCGGCACCACTGTCTCTGTTGCCTCGTCCGGAGGCGTGATTGAGGGCTTGTAAAGGTGCTCGGCGAGCACCCTGCCGAAAGCGAGTTAGCGTGAGATCAAACTTGGATAGTTGGTCGGCGAAGTTGTCCTTCACAGGCACGAAGAGCACCGAAAAATCGAAAATGCCGCTCAACTTCCTCGCTTCAACCAGTGTCGCGCCATTGAGTCATCGCAAAGACCGATACTCCTTGTTAACTCGATTGATGACCATTTGTGAATCTCCTTCACGGTTAGCCGTTGGACACCAAGCGACTTGCGCTCTTAGTCCCTTGAGGAGGGCCTCGTACTCGCATGACATTGTTAGTCGCCGTAAAGTGTAGTTGGATAGAATCTGGAGTTGCTCTCCTTGAGGAGATGAGAACAAAACCAGCCCCGAGTTTCGGTCTGCGAGCCATGAAAAACATGGTCAAGGGGTTCATCGGGTTGCTCGGGAGCTTCACGGGATTTAGGCGGGCAAGTCCATTCGGCGACAAAGTCAGCTAGGACACGTGACTTAATAGCGATTCGGGCGACAAATAACGGATCGAACTCGCTAGTTCCATTGCCCACTTAGCTATCGTCCGCTAGATTCCTTGTTTAGTAGGATTTCTCCCGGAGGAGCGTGGTCGGGACCAGATTTGATGCGCTGGAAGTAGTGGCGAAGCTTCTGGAGGACATGAGCAAGGCGTAGAGTAGCCACGGACCTCGAGTTAACGCTCCTTTGATCCGTGAAGTACCTCGTTCACGTAATAGATTGGTCATTGTATGCCTTCCTTTCGGCCGAATCAAGACCGCGCTCACGCTTGTGGCGTGCAACCTAGGTACAACAGAGGCGCTTTCGCCATGCCGCGGGGTAGTCAGACGGGAGGATTGGACAGTATCGCTTCGAGATCTTGGAAGGATCTATCGGCTTTACATCCACTCGAAACCATTGTGCTTCGCGCAGGCCTTAAGAAGGGCGACCAGCGTTCGCCTTGACGGAAATAAACACCTTAGAGCGACCATCCGCCCAGATGAGGCTCGAACTTTCTTACGGTAGTTGGAGCTGCATATTTTCAATGGCCTCGATTTTTTCGGGGTTGGCGAAATACCTTGCGAACCAATAACATAACCGAGCAACATTCCAGATCAAACACAAAAGGTACACTTTTACGGATTTAATTTTATTCGATGCTGGTGAGATTACGAAAAGTCTCGGCGGGTCTTTTACATGATCTGAAGCAAATTTGCTCTTTACAACTATGTAAATCGACATAGACCTCCGAGTTTTTCAGCATTACGGGAATGTCTTCTCCATTGTTACTGGAGCGTGGCACCGACATTGCTTGTGAGACCGAAAGACATGGTCATTATAGCGAAAGTGCGAAGGGGTGATGAAGGCGATCTTCTCTTTATCCTCGGGAGATGCTTATTTGATGGTAACGGAGTAAGCATCTAAAAACTCGAGAGTTGGGCATCCGCATGATCGCATCGACCGGTGGTCATCTGACGTGAGGAAATTGTCCTTAGGACAAGCGGCGTTCAGATCGTGTGATCGACACACATCCTCCACTTGCCGCCTTTCTTCTTTACAATGACAGGTTGGCTAACCACTCGGTGTGATCAACCTCGCGGATGAACCCGGCGTGGCGGTTTGCTCGGTGATCTTTGATGATCCTGTTTGAATTCAGCGGCGAAGCTTACGCGAGCAGGCTTTTGTCCAAAGACTGACCGGTTTGTGCTCGATGACCTCCCTTGGGACTCGGGCATGTCGATGGCTCCCGAGCAAACACATCTGCGTTAGCTCGGAGGAAGGAATGAGCTCGCTTTCCTATTTGGGGTCCAAATTGGCCCTCAAGTGAACTATCTTGGAAGTATCATCAAGGGACAGTGAACTTCCTTGGTTTCTCCCCTGGTGAAGGAGACCCTAGAGCGTCTGAGACTTGGTGCGGAACTTGAGACCATGGCGTAAGCTGGTCGACGAGGCGAGGGGCGCTCGTCGCAATCGAGAGCAGCTTTGTAGTTGCCCTTGGTGTGATCACACCGTTAGGACCGGTATCTTCACGCAATGGTAGCGTGGTAGGACACGACCATAAACTTACCAAGAGATGGCTGCCCAAGATCGCGTTGTGCAGCGGATGGGAAATCGACCACGTCGAAAGTGATCAACTCGTCCGAAAGTTGCTTGGGTTGCGAAGGTAGCTGGCGGGACAACTGCCTTAACTAACAGCGACTTCTCCGGAACAATCCGTAGAAGGGTATTGCGACTTCCTTCAGCTTAGAACGAGGAATCTGCATCTCGTCCAGGACCTTAGCAGAAAGCAAATCCAAAGTGCTCCCGCCGTCTACCAAAACACGGCCAACTCTTGCGTTAGCGATGGTGGGCGACCACCGAGGAAGTCCGCGAGGCTTGGTCATCCCGATGGGGCAATCCTCGAGAGAAGGAGATGGGAACCTCGGTCCACTTCATCGATTCAGTGAGGTTTTGCCTTTTCAGCGTTATGGACCTCCCGGCGGCTTCCTTGAGGCTGCGTCGAGAGGTGTAAGCCGAGGAGCCGCCAAGATGACGGCGATATGGTTCACGGGTTCTTGGTACTCATCATCATCTTCCGATCACCATAAATCGGTTTGGCGCTAGCCTTACTCGGCATCGCCTTGTTCGGGCAGGGTGGGCATTGGGCCCTTGCCGTTGTAGAAATCTTCGAGCTTTGCGGCCCAAGTTCTGCAATGGCGTATGTCGTGCCCGTAGTGCTGGTGGAACTTGCAAAATCGGTCGCTTGGACCTTTCTTGCCTTGTCCGCCTCCACGAAAGCGTGCTTTTGCTCTTATAGTTATTGTTGGGCTTCTTCTGCCCATCCTTGGAAGGAGGTGCGCGATCCATACCAGCGACGGTATTATTCGCATCACCTTTATTTTTCTTCTTCTGGGACTTCTTGTCACCAGGGTTGCTGCTGCTCTTCTTCTTCTCATCCACACCAGGCTGGGCGGGCAGCTCGCCCTTGTCAAACGCCTTCTACGCGCTCTGCCGCATTGGCATAGCGATCAGCCGCCTTGAACAGGTCGTTGGCGGTCCAGGTCTCATTGATCTCGAGATCCTGGGTGAGCCGCTCGTCGCGGACTCCGTTTTTGATGGCGCGGACAACAGATTCATCCGAGATGTTCGGGATTGTGTTCGGATCTTAATGAAACGCTTCACAAAGTTGCGGAGGGTCTCCCCATTCATCTGGATCATCTGGTGCAGATCATCCTCCTTGCCTAGACGCGCGTAATGTGCCTCTGGAAATTAGCGATCGAGGCGTCACAAAGCGGGTTCCATGAGCCGATGGAACCCTCCTGCTGATTGAAACCACGTCCGGCGGCGCCCTCAAGGGCGGTCGGGAGGTAATTAGCCATAACGAGCTCGTCACCCCGGCCGCCATGATGGCCAGAGCGTAGATGGAAATGAATTCTCTCGGTTACGAGTCCCATTGTACCTCTCCATGTGACCGAGCTTGAACTTTGAGGGCCACCGGACGGCCAAGTTCGTCGAGAAAGCTCTGCAGCCCAAAGCATATGACCGCCACCTTCCCGGCGAACCTAGTCTTGAGAAGGCGTTGGTCTGTTGCAGCGGAGGAACTCTGCTGAGCAGGATGTTTAAATCTGGAGAAACTCTCCGAGACAACCCACCGCTCCTTCCTCGTGGTCGCGACGACGCGCTCCTCACGAGGGGACCGTCCGTGGTCATCGCGTGCGCGCTTGCCCCTGTTGTCGCGATGACTACGAGGACTTGGCGAGCGACGGCGACCACGGGTAGCTTTGCTCATGGGCGATGATCTTCGATGGTGGCGAGGGTCACGCGATTGATCGGAGCTGTCCGAACCATTCCGGGCAGTTTGGCTGCGCTGCCTGGAGGAGTTGTTGACTTCTCCTAGAGACTTTAGGCCTTCAGCCAATCGTTCTAGGTTAGAAGCAACAGACGCCCATATCTGGCGGTCGGCTGGTTGGTGGATCTAATCACAAAGCCATGGCCGCGAAGTCGTTCCCAACTCGCTCTAGGGGTTACTGGGACCCCGAGGCATCCGCTGCTCGCCCGGCCGAGTCCGGTTGCGCGGGAACTAACCAGACGGGAGAAACTTCTTTGGGAGACTTGGCGAGGGCACGCGAGGTGGGTCGCGACGCTGTCGCTTACCGATCGCGGAACCGCGCCACGGCCCGATTGATGGAATCGTCGAGGTGCGGCGAATGACTTCTTGCTCGCGGGCGCCAGCCAGTAGCCTCGTCTTGATGCCGAAAGCGAGTTAACTCCGCCGACCTCGCCCGGCCGCCACGGCCCGTCACGGGATCCTCGAGGTTCCTCGTCGGCCATGTTAATGCTGCGGGGCCATGCGAAGGTATGCTAGGCGGTGTCATCATTGTGTCTCCACGGTAGAATCTACCGACATAGCCTTGGAATCCGATAGATCCAAACCGTCGTAAAGATCATCGGTTCCGTAGTCATCGTCAATAGACGGAGTGCGATCTGCGGCTATCTACGCCATATAGGCGAGACCTCCAAATCCAGATCACGGAAAGTGTTCGAGACCGAACAGATCGATCTGAACTGACAGGGGATGAGACATCCTGTCCTTCTGAGTCGTAACCCTCAGGAAGCATCTCTGTATCGCTGACGGAGTTCGACATGCTCGATCTGCGTGTCCCCACGGACGGCGCCAGCTGTCGACGGTTGGGATATTGACCCAAGTCAACCAAGGTTCTTCAAGGAGGAGATAGGAGACACGCCGAACAACCACGAACAGCAACGAATAGGAGACAGGGGTTTTTATCCTGGTTCAGGCCTCTCGGGAGAGATAATAGCCCTACGTCCAGCCTTTCTTTATATCAAAGAGGATTATAAGGTGGAACTCGGCGAGATCAGCAGGTTTATATCAAAGAGGATTACAAGGTGGAACTCGGCGAGATCAGCAGGTCTCGGCGAGTAGTATGCGAAAATCTATTGGTCCAAAAGTCCCTCTAAACGCCATAAGGGCCCTGCTTATATAGTACAGAACAAACCGACCTACCGAGGAATATCGGGCCAGGCTAACTACGAGATCGTAACGAACTCAGTACATGCCAAATATAACCTACGGTAGATAAGGTAATCTCCTAATCTTAGGGATCACGACTCCTAATCCAATCCAGGAAACCAACGTCCGGGTCTTCACGTAGTCGTGCAAGACTCCTGTTCGAGACGGACTCAAACACGATTCATTGGTCGTTACGCACCATGCCAGCCAGGATGCTGTTTGGCAGGATGCATATGGGCCAGATAGAACCTTCCAGGGAGCTGGGCCCTGGTAGGCTGTTTGATTGGGCCGTCAGGGAGTGGGCCATGTCAATGGGCCGTAATTTAATCCCCGACAGAATATTATCCCGCAACCATGTTCTCATGCCATGAACAGGGACAACCGGTTGGGGTGCTGGTGGGGTTGCATGGGACTGTTCAGTGACAGCACTAGAACTGTGACTTGAAGAAGAGGAAGCTGGCGACGGAGGAGTGGGCGTACTAGCAGTGGAGGACGTAGCAGCTGAATCAAATGATGGAGCCGAATCAGCTTGACTCCCCAACGGTGCAGTGGCGTCACTGGAGTCCTGTACAGAAAGCTCAGGGATAGGCGCATGAACAGTAGCATTATGATTTGGTTGCACAGCATACATAGGATTACTCTCAAAATTAGAGACCGAGGATGGAAGAAGGATGGCTTGTTCAGTAGCAGGGGTACTAGAGCTGGAGAGAGAGCTGGAAAAAGGTGTTCATCAAAGACAACATCGCGAGAGATATACACACGTCCGGAGGCACGGTGGTAGCATTTGTACCCCTTGTGCAGACCACTGTATCCAAGGAAAATACATTGCATGGAGCGGAAAGCCAATTTCTTGGAGTTATACGGTCTTAGATTTGGCCAGCACGCACTACCGAATGTGCGAAGGAAAGAGTAATCAGGTGATTTTCCAAACAGTTTCCACAACAGTGTGATCGATCCAATGACTGGAGAAGGCACTCTATTGATCAAAAAACAAGCTGTGGTAAAGGCTGCATCCCAGAAGGATAATGAAAGGCCGGATTGTGCAAGGAGTGTAAGTCCAACATCGACAATGTGACGATGTTTTCTTTCGGCAAGGCCGTTTTGCTGGTGTGTGTGCGGGCAAGACACGCGATGATCTATGCCGAAAGACTGAAGGAAGGAATGAAGACGTTGATATTCACCTCCCCAATCTGACTGTATGCTCAAGATTTTGTGATTAAGAAGTCGTTCTACATGTGTTTTGAAGACGGGAAAGATTTTATATGCATCAGCTTTAGTTTTGAGTGGATAAACCCAAGTAAAATGACTATAATGATCAACAAAGCTAACATAGAATTTATATCCCCCAAAAGAGGTTACAGCAGGACCCCATACATCCGAAGACACAAGTTCAAGAGGTTTCGAGGTCACATTGGTTGATCTAGGAAACGGCAACTGATGGCTTTTGCTCTGTTGACATGGATCACAAACATGAACAAAGCCTTTATTCATACTACGACAAGGTAGTTTATTCCGAGAAATAACTTGCTGAACGACATTATTTGAGGGATGCCCAAGGCGAGCATGCCATAGAGCTGCATCTGGAAGAGTGCTGACGAAGTGTGTTTCTTTGTGCCAGATTGAGTTGGCTGGACCCAAAGGATAGAGTCCACCCTTACTGATACCTCGAAGTAGAACCTTCTTCGTGGTGCGATCCTTGATGAGGAAGTAATCAGGATGAAATTCAAAGAAAATATCATTATCAGTGGCTAGGTTATGGATAGATAGAAGATTCTTTTGTGTGTTTGGGACGTGAAGAACATTGTTCAACAGAAGAGGTTTGGAAAGGGTTTTAATTTGAGAGTAACCAATATGCATGATGGGCATACCTGAACCGTTTGCCGCATGAACTTGCTCCTTCCCGGTGTATTTTTCGCGAACCGTGAGGTTGTCCAGCTCGCCAGTGATGTGGTCCGTGGCACCCGAGTCGGTGTACCATGACGGATCCGCCCCATATCCAGCGCTTGCGAGAGCCGCTACACGTGGATCTTCTTCCTGATAGGCATGATTGAAACAGTTGTAGCAGCGAAGAGCAGTGTGCCCCTACTTGCCACAGACTTGACACGTCGGGCGGTTCCTGTCTCCTCCTGGAGGGCCTCTTCCTCCATGATGCTGCTGGCCATGGTGTCCACCACGGCCACGGCCACGACCGCGAGAGTCACCACCGCCACGCCAACGACCGCCATGACCGCCTCCGTGAGCGACGTTGTTTGCAGAAGCATTGGTCACGGTCTCAATGGTGCCCTGGTTCTATTGGAGACGCATCTCATAGCTCAGCATGTGAGTGTAGAGATCGCTCAAGGTGATGGGACTAGAGCTGGTGGCAACCGAGGTCACCAAGGGGTCATGATCGGAGTCGAGCCCTTGCAGCATGTAGATGCAGATCTCTTCTTCGTCAAGTGGATGTCCAGCCGCCGCTAGCATGTCGGCTTATCCCTTGATCTTGTTGTAGTACTCGGCCATGGTTTGAGTACCTTTCTTCGCGGTCACCAACTGGCGCCTGACCTGGATCATCCGTGCACAGGAGGAGGAAGAGAACATCTTCTCAAGAGCCTCCCATACGTCGGCCGCCGTTGCCAGGAAAAGCACTCTCGCGAGTACCTCCGGCTCCAGCATAGAGAGGATGGTGCCGAGAACCATCTGGTCCTTTTGAACCCAGGCGAGATAATCAGGGTTGGAGACTTCCACTGTCTCATCTTTCTCATTCGCCTGCTTGATCGTCTTCTCCGGAGCCTTGATGGAGCTGTCGACGTAACCCAACAACTGCTGCCCCCTGAGGTAGGGCAGGAGCTGGGCCTTCCACAGCAGGAAGTTATCCTGCGAGAGCTTGATGGTGACCAGGTGATTAAACCCTGGTCCTGCAGCAGGTGATGCAGCAGATGAAGAAGACGCCATGGACCACCGCTGTGAAGAGTGAGATGAGTGTGGCGGCGCAGGGCTCTGATACCATGTGAAAACTCACGAACTAGGATTTATGTTAATGCGCCACACCAATACGCGTGGGCTGGTTTCATTCATATATATATGCAGAGAGATCGTTACAACAAGAACATCGAGTTTTGTGCTGCGCCGTAGCATGTACATGCGATATAGGAACTAACTAACAACCTGCACGCTTATCCTTTAACAATACCACGGTCTCAAGGAGGTTGGGTAAAACCATTGTATTTATGTTAACTACACTCAAATACTGTGGTATGACAAAACCATGGTTTTAGAAAACTTTGCTTCCAAACAGGGCCTTAGACTGCATTTCGGACTGAGATGAATCAGACTAGCTTGGCTATCTGCCTGTTGGACTAGCTTGGCTCTCTGCCTGTGGTTTATTATATAATATCTATCTTTTTAATTGACGAGTTTTGCCATTCCTGCAAAGTAGGGGAGTACTAATCTCCTATCCTTTCAGTGCCCTGCACTAGGTAGTTCAATGGTTCGGTCCGTCCAAGAATTTCTGTGATAAAAACAACAAAAATGATTATATTGAATAATAGAGCTGTTATAATGAAGCATTTAGAACTCAATACCATGGAAATTCTTAAGTATAATAAACGACGTCAATTTTCATCAAATAACTATAACAATTTAGTTAAGGGTCATTTTTTTCCCTTGCCGCTACAACATATTCGGACATTGGACTTCGTGTCATTTATCCAATTCTGTTTTAGAGTTGAGCCACCGTTGACTGCTTAATTGCCGGGGATCCCTTTCGTTATCCCCTGCTTTATAACGGATTAATTCGATCTATGCCACTACAAGTTCTTCGGTTTTGAAAAATACCATTACTATTGTCGATATTGGAACCTGTAGGCTGCATGCATGCTCGCTAGTAGCACATGTGTTGCGTGTGGATTGCGGTGTACGGTTTCAAAATGTGTTAAGCATGTACGCCCGAGAAGCGAATCCAGACAAGTTTAAATGCAACTATCGAAATGCGTCCACCCGAGAATGTCAACGAAGTGCAGAGACTAGCAAGACGAATGGCAGCTTTGGGAAGCCTCATAAAAGTCCATTCTTCAAATAGCTTTGAGGAGATGGAAAATTCACTTGGACGTAGGAGAGTCAACAGGACTTCGATGAACAAAAGGTCTATTGGTCTATTCGACTTCACCACCACTCCAAAGCCCAGGACCTAAAGAGGCACTCCAATTTTCAGCGTAGTTCTTTCCAAAGAGGAAGGCAGAGTCCAACATTCCATTGTCTCGGAGGCTTTACAAGGAGCGAAGCAACACGTTTGAAAAAATAGCTTAGGCTGCTACTCCATTTCCTAGCTCGCTCAATCAAAATCCCCACTTCATTCCCAATCTGAGAATTGTTGCAAAGCACATGGTGACTGTCAATCTCAAGATCAATGTAGAGACCCAAAAATAGGGTGGGATCCCTTCTATGCTTTAGCTATTTTATTCCCTAGATTAAGTAAAAAAAATATAACCGTCCGCTGTTTGGATTGGCGGTTCAAACCTGAAAGCTTAAACCACCAATTGGAATGGCGGTTTAACCCTTAAAGGATAGTCCGCTGTTTGAAACAACGGTTTCATATAAAATCACCATTTGGAATGGAGACTTAAGCTTCTGGGGTTAATCCGCCGTTTGAATTGGCGGTTCGGTCTGCCTCAACGATTGAAACGGCGGAGGGTGTCTGTTTCTATAATTTTGTAAAATAGAAAATTATTTATTTAATTTTGGAATTTAAAAAATTCCTGCCTACTGGCGCAATGGGCCCTACAACCTTGCGCCTTGCCTGCTATGATGCTACACTCGGTGCGCTGCATGATGGTGTGACCTCATATCCTCAGCTGAACGAGCCTCCACACCTGGGTTACAAGCGCATTTAGCATTGCAAGCTTTGAGACAAATATATGAGGAGGGAATGGGCAGATATTCCATGACTCGGGTTGAAGCCCGCCCTGCCATGGGCCTGGATCTGCCCCTGCGTGTCTTGCGCGTATCACCGTTTCCCACAATCCTTACCTGGTGCAAAAAGGGGTCTGGTTGTTTCTACAAAACCTAAGTATGGTCGGCAAGGAGAGCCCGACTCTCGCCAATGACAGCTGGTGCCATCCGTGGGGACCGACTTGAGTCTTCCACACTGGCGGTACTTGGAGATGGCTGATCCTCAAGACATGTGTCTTGACGACGACCTTGGCTTCGATGACCAGGAGGACATCAACGAGATCTACAACAACAATGCCCTCGTCGCCGACACTACGTGCAATGACATGGACACGGAATACATTCCCGTCCTTGTCGCGGACCCTCTCTGAACAGTTCCGGAGTAGGGAGGCACCTCACAACCTGTTTACGAAGAGAACCACCAAACCAACGATTCAGCCTAGGTGTACGAGGCTGGTGCTGACGCCGCCTTTATAGGCGACACAGTGATGACGCCCTCAGAGCCCACATCCATATGGTACGTCCTTGCGGTCGACCTGGAGCACACCCTGAAGTCACCAGAGCATCCCCTGTGCAGCCGCTTGCACGAACTACGGAACTTCTAGTTGAGAGGGCACGTTGCAAGGCAGCGACCAAGGAGCTCTTTATTGACTATGTTTAATGCTGGCGAGCATTTGTTGCTGGGTCTGTGCGGAGTCAACAGCCATGCCGCCTACTGGGGCCGGGGGTGACCAGCACGTTCCTTGGGAACGTAGCACCGATGACACGCGCCAACCAATGCATCCAAAACCTTCTGGTACAAAGCTAACAACGCCTACAAGCCGTCACCCGAGTCATGCACAACCTCTAGGGCGACGAGCGTGGCTTCACTATAGTTGACTTAGGCACAATAATCGCCGACAATCTGGAGGGTCTAGCGGCCGAGCTCGAGGAGAAGGCTTGTGCCCAGAGTGTTTCCCGTGGGGACCGTTTGTCCCGATCCGATTGGTCACGTCACGAGCAACATGCCAACTCCTTGTGGCACAAGGGGGAATGCACCCGCGCTCGCTTAATCGAGCGCGAGGTGACCCACACGGCCACACCCACGGGCAAGGTGATGCCCATCGGGAGCGCAAGGGGCACCCACATAGCACTGGCTTTGTCCGAACGCCCGACCAGCACCAGGGATGTGTCTTTGGCCACCTTGGCTCAGTGCCTAAGCACCGCTGCGCGCGAGGTCTTTGGTTGCCTTGGCCCGGTGCCGGTGCCCTCGAGCCCGTTGCCCGAGACGGGGGGCGGGCAGGTGTTCGATGGGGGCAAATAATCCTGTCGAGTTTCTAGTCAGCTACACGACCGCCATTCTGGCGGCCAGTGGCGACGAAGCCCTCATGGACAACTACTTGTTGGTCATGCTCACAGGGACAACACACACTTGGCTTCTCAACCAATGAGAGGAGTCCATCCGCACCTGGGAGGAACTTTGCGAGGCCCAATGGACCAACTTTCAGAGGTGCTACACGCGTCCCGAAAGGCCGCAAAACCTCAAGCGCATTGTCTAAGGAGACGATGAGAGCCTTTGAGACTTTATTCGAAAGTTCACCTAGGTCCGTAATACTATCCCCAACATATTTGGCGAGGCCATCATTGAAGCCTTTAAGGAGGGGGTAAAGAATGAACGCTTCTCCGAGGATCTCTAACTCTTCACCTTCTAGTCTGTCATGACCCACTTCAGGGCGGTAATGCCGACGAGGGAAAAGCGCGGAAGGCTCATAAGGGCTCGACCAATGCTAGGGGTGTCGGTGCCCGGGAGTTGGGCTCCTGGGTGCCAAGCATACTTAGGGTGTGTTTGGTTTTCTGAATGAAGTTGTCGGGGATAGAATCACGGCCCATTGCCATGGCCCACTCCCTGACGGCCCAGTCGAACGACCTATCAGGCCCACTCCTCGAAGGTTCTATCTCGCCCATATGCATCTTGCCAAACGACCTCTGGTGGCGTGATGCTTGAACGGTCAAGGAATCGTGTTTGAGTCCGTCTCGAACAGGAGTCCTGCACGGCTACGTGAAGACCCGGACGTTGGTTTCCCGGATTGGATTAGGAGTCGTGATCCCCAAGACTAGGAGTATGCCTTATCTACCTCGGGATATATTTGGCGCATCGAGTTCGTTACGATCTCGTAGTTAGCCCGGCCCGATATTCCCCCGGTAGGTCGGTTTGCTCTCCACTATATAAACCAAGCCCCTACGGCGTTTAGGGGGCATCTGGTGAATCCAAGAACGAGTTTTACGACTTGATCTAGCTTTTAGCACCTGATATACACCATAATCTCGCCGAGACTTGTTCGTCTCGTCAAGCCATCTCTTGTAATCTCCTCGATATATAAGAAAATTTGGACGAGGGCTATTATCTCCCGAGAGGCCCTGAACCGTGATAAAACCCCCGCCTCCTGTTTGTTGTTGTTCGTGGTTGTTCGGGCGTGTCTCCTATCTCAATCTTCAAGAACCTTAGCGACTTGAGATCGTTATTCAACCGCCGACAATTTGGCGCCGTCCGTGGGGATGCGCAGACGAGCATGTCGAACTCTATCGCGACAAGGAGACTATTCCCGAGGGATACGACTCGGAAGGGACGGGGACGCCTCATCCTCGCCGATTCAGATCGATCTGTTCGGTCTCGAACACTTTCCGTATCCGAGGCAGAAGTCTCTGCCCATATGGCAGAGATAGCCTCAGATCGCACTCCCGCCATTGACGATGACTACGGAGGCGATGATCTTTACGACGGTTTAGATCAGCCGATTCCAAGACTCGTCGGTAGATTCCACTGTGGCGACACAGTGATGACACCGTCAAGCATACCTTCTCATGGCCCCCACAGCATCAACATGGCCGATGCAGGAACCTCCGGAGATCCTGCACGGGATGCGGCGGCGGGCGAGATCGGGTAGATTAATTCTGCTCGGCAGCAAGATGAGGTCGCGCTGGCTGCTCACGAGCAAGATATCATTCGCCGCAGCTTCGACACCTCCATCAATCAGACCTTGGCACGGTTTCGCGACCGGTGTAAGCGACAGCGTCGCGACCCACCTCGCGTGCCGGCGCTAAGTCTCCCGGCAGAAGCTTCCCCTGTTCGGGTCAATTCCTCGCGTGACCGGACACCAGTCGGGCAGAACGCGGATGGTTCAGGGATCCCGGGACCCATAGATCAGAGTCGAGAACGGCTCGAAGCTATAGCAACGGTCCTCAGATCCACCAATCAAGCCGATCTCGCCCGTATGGGCGATGCTGTTGCCTCTAACCTAGAGCGATTGGCTGAAGGCCTAAAGTCCCTAGGAGAAGTCAACACCTCCTCCGAGCGGCCTTGTAATCAACTTTGCCGGAATGACTCGGACAGCTCGACCGATCGCGGACCTCGCCACCATCGAATGAACACTGTCCGCGATCAAGCTACCCGTGGTCGCTGTCGCTCGCCAAGTCCCCGTAGTCGTCACGACCACAGGGAAGGAGCGTGGCGGATTGTCCCGGAGAGAATTTCTCCAGGCTGAATCTTCCAGTTCAGCAGGAGTCCCTCCGCGCAACAGGGCCAATGTCTTCTCGAGACTAGGTTCTCGCCGGGAAGGTGGCGGTCATATGTCTTGGGCTGCGGGGCTTTCTCGACGAAGCCAGGTCTTTGTCCGGTGGCCCTCAAAGTTCAAGCCCGGTCACATGGAGAGGTACAATGGGACTCAGAACCTAGAGGAATTCCTTTCCATCTACGCTACAGCCATCATGGCGGCCGGGGGTGACGAGCTAGTTATGGCCAATTACCTCCCGTGTCCTTGAGGTCTTTGCCGGACGTGGTCATTCAATCGACAAGAGGGTTCCATCTCTTCTTGGAACCAACTTTGTGACGCCTCGATCGCTAACTTCCAAAGGCATTACGTGCGTCGGGCAAGGAGGATGATCTGCACCAGATGATCCAGATGGACGGGGAGACCCTCCGCAACTTCGTGAAGCGTTTCATTAAGATTCGCAACACGATCCCGAACATCTCGGACGAGTCTATTGTCTGCGCCTTCAAAAACGGAGTCCGCGACGAGCGGCTCACCCAGGATCTCGAGATCAACGAGACCTGGACCGCCAACGACCTGTTCAAGGCGGCTGACCGCTATGCCAACGCGGCAGAGCGCGTTCAGTATAAAAAGGCACGTAAAGGGTGAGTTGCCCGCCCAGCCTGGTGTGGATGAGAAGAAGAGCAGCAACCCAGGTGACAAGAAGTCCCAGAAGAAGAAGAATAAAGGTGATGCGAACAATACCGTCGCTGGTATAGATCGCGCACCTACTCCCAAGGATGGGCAGAAGAAGCCCAACAATAACTACAAGGGCAAAAAGCCTGCTCAGGGAGGCGGACAAGGCAAGAAAGGTCCAAGCGACCGATTTTACAAGTTCCACCAGCACTACGGGCACGACATACGCCATTGCAGAACTTGGGCTACAAAGCTCGAGGATTTCTACAACGGCAAGGGCCCAATGCCCACCCTGCCCGAACAAGGTGATGCCGGCAAAGACAAGCGTCCAGCCGACGGTGGTGATCGGGACGATGACGACGAATATCAAGAGCCCGTGAACCATATCGCCGTTATTTTCGGCGGCTCCTCGGCTTATACCTCTCGGCGCAGCCTCAAGGAAGCTGCTCGGGAGGTCCACAACGTTGAAAAAGGCAAACCGCAGCCTGAATCGATGAAGTGGACCGAGGTCTCCATCTCCTTTTCTAAGGATGATTGCCCCATTGGGATGACCAAGCCTCGGCGTCTCCCTCCGTGGTCGCTCCACCATCGAGAACGCCAGAGTTGGCGCGTCCGTCGACGGCGGGAGCGCTTTGGACTGCTATCAAGAAAGGTCTTGGACGAGATGCTGATTCCTCGCCCAAACTTAAAGAAGTCGCAATGCCTTTCACGGCATTGTCCCGGGAAGTTGTTCACCATTGGGGCGATTGTTTCACTGTTACCTTCGGCAGCCCAAGCAACTTCCGGACGGAGTTGATCACGCTTGACGTGGTCGACTTCCTTCCGCGCATAATGCGATCCCGGCCGCCATCTCTTGGCAAGTTCATGGCCGATCCCATCATGGATACCATTGCGTGAAGATACCGGCCCTAACGGCGTGATCACGGTCAAGGGCAACTACAAAGCGCTCGATTGCGACGAGCGATCCCTCGCATACTCGTCGACCAACTACCGCCGCGTGGCTCAAATTCCATGACCAAGTCTCAGACGCCTGTGGTCTCCTTCACCAGAGGAGAGACCAAGGAAGTTCCACTGCCCCTTGATGACGCCGCCAAGAGTTCACTTGGGGCCAACTCGACCCCAAATAGGAAAACGAGCTCATCGCCTTCCTCCGAGCTAACGCAGATGTGTTTGCTCGAGCCATCATCGACATGCCCGAGTCCCAAGGAGGTCATCGAGCACAAACTCGCCGTCCGCCGACAAAAAGCCTGTTCGCGAAGCTTCGACGCTGGACTTCAGCGGGGATCATCAAAGATCAGCTTGGCAAACTGCTCGCCGCTGGTTTCATCCGCGAGGTTGATCACACCGAGTGGTTAGCCAACCCTGTAATTGTAAAGAAGAAAGGCGGCAAGTGGAGGATGTGTCGATCACACTGATTTGAACGCCGCTTGTCCCAAGGACAATTTCCGCCTCAGATAGACCAAATTGGTCGATGCGATTGCGGATGCCTTGACTCTTGAGTTTTTGGATGCTTACTCGTTATCACCAAATAAGCATCTCCCCGAGGATGAAGAGAAGACCGCCTTCATCACCCCCTTCGCACTTTTCGCTATCGACCATGTCTTTCGGTCAAGAACGCTGGTGCCAGGTGCCCGTTCAGCGCTTAATGGAGAAGACTTTCCCGAGCAGTAATGGAAAAAACTGGAGGTCTCGTGGTCGGCGACATAGTTGTAAAGAGCAAGCATGCTCCAGATCATGTAAAAGACCGGCCGAGACGTTTCATAACCTCGCCAGCATCGAATAAAATTAAATCCGTAAAAGTGTACCTTTGGTGTTCGATCTGAAATGTTGCTCGTTATGTGATTGGTTCTGCAAGGCATTTCGCCAACCCCAAAAAATCGAGGCCATTGAAAACATGCAGGCTCCAACTACCGTCAAGGAAGTTCAGAGCCACACCGGGCGGATGGCTGCTCTGAGTAGATTCATTTCCTGTCTGGGCGAACGCGGGCTGCCCTTCTTTAAGGTCCTGCGCAAGCACAATGGCTTCGAGTGGTCAGAGGAAGCTGATCGGTCTTTTCAAGATCTTAAGCAATACCTGTCCAACCCACCTGTCTTGACTACCCCGCGACACGGCGAACAGCTCTTGCTCTACCTTAGCTGCATGCCGCAAGCGGTGAGCGCGGTCTTGACGGTGGAAAGGGAAGGTATCCAACGGCCAATTTATTACGTGAGCGAGGTGCTTCACGGATCAAAGGAGCGTTACCCTGAGGTCCAGAAGTTGCTCTACGCCTTGTTCATGTCCTCCAGGAAACTTTGCCATTATTTCCAGGCGCATCAAATACTGGTCCCGACCAAGATCCCTCTCAGAGAAATCCTAAGGGACAAGGAAGCAGGCGGACGTATAGCCAAGTGGGCAATGGAATTGGCAGAGTTCGATATTCTGCTTTGTCGCCTCAACAGCTATTAAGTCCTGTGTCCCGCCGACTTTGTCGCCGAATGGACCCGCCTACCTAAATCCTGTGAAGCTCCCGAGCAGCCCGAGGACCCCCTTGACCATGTTTTTGACGGTTCACAGACCGAAACTCGGGGCTGGTTTTGTTCTCATCTCCCTCATGGAGAGCAACCCGAGATTCTATCCAACTACACTTTGCGGCGACCAACAACGCTGCAGTACGAGGCCTCTCGCGGGACTAAGAGCGTGCAAGTCGCTGGTGTCCAACGACCGATCGTGAAGGAGATTCACACTGGTCATCAATCAGTTAACAAGGAGTATCGGTCGCGATGACTCAATGGCGCGATACTGGTTGAAGTAAGGAAGTTGAGCGGCATTTTGATTTTTCGAGGTGCTCTTCGTGCCGTGAAGGACAACTTCCGGCCGACCAGCTATCCAAGTTTGGATCCTCACGCGAACTCGCTTCCGGCAGGGTGCTCGTCGAGTACCTTTACAAGCCCTCAATCACGTCTCCGGACGAGGCAATCGAGACAAGTGGTGCTGCTCTCTCCATCATCGGCGGTGCGAAATGGACAACGCCATTTGTCCGGTACCTAGCAGATGGGACCTCGTCCAAGACGGCCGAAGCGTTCGGCTGCCATAAGGCGGCTGGTCCATACAAGCTTATGGACGGCATCCTTTACCGTCGCGGTGCTCTAAGAGTCCTCTCCAAGTGCATCTCTCAACAGGAGGGTGTGTTCCTTCTTAGGGACATACACGAGGGTGCCTGTGGCAACCACGCCCCTTCGTAACTCGGTCGACAAGCGTTTCGCATGGGCTATTATTGGCCCACAGCATTACAAGATGCCCGGGATATCGTGACTAAGTGCAAGGCTTGCCAATTTCACGCCCGGAAGGCACATAAGCCCGCCCAAGAGCTCCAAACGATCCCCCCATCTTGGCCTTTCTCGACATGGGGTCTGGATCTGCTCGGCCCATTCCCTAAGGGATACAAGGGCTACACACACTTGCTCGTCGCCATCGACACTTTTACAAAGTGGATTGAGGCAGAGCCTGTGTCGTCTCTTCACGCCAAAACGGCTGTGCGCTTTTTCAAAAGCAACGTGGTCACGCGCTTTGGGATCCCCCATAAGTTGATCACGGATAACGGTACCCAGTTCTGAAGCGAGCTATTCCAACAATACTACGAACAGCTGGGCACCAAGGTCTGCTTCGCCTCCGTGGCACATCCACAGAGCAATGGAGCGGTCGAGCGAGCTAACGGACAGATCGTCCAGGGTATCAAACGACGCGTGTTCGCGGCACTCATGAGCACAACAAAGCTCAGGTCGACGAAGTCCTTCCGTCCTCTGGGTAGTTCGTGACTACGGCTAGGCGCAACCGGGAAACTCCTTTCCAAGCTGGTCACGGTGCGAAGCCATCACGCCGCGCCGAAATAGTACTCGGCTCGCCCAGACGAGCTCGATCAACTTGGTTGACGACGAGCAAGAGCGCTTACTCGATCTCGATCTCCTCGAAGGCACACGCGAAGCGGGCACAAGTCGAATGGCGCTACCGGAAGATCTTCGCCCGCATCCGCCAAGTCGGTTCGACCAAGGGCTTTGAAGGCGGGCGACCTCGTTCTGCGCCGTATCCAGAACTTGTCCAATGCCAACAAGTTAACTCCACGCTGGGAGGGCCCATTCACGGTCGTTTCTTCTGCTCGCCCGGGGGCTGTTCGCCTGGCAATGGAGGACGGAGAGAGTCGACCAAAGACTTGGAACATCGACCACCATCAGATGTTCTTTGTGTAGGTCTCTTTGTGTGTTTGCTTAGCCTTGCGTTTTTTGTCAAACTTCGCGCCTTAGTTCGTCCAAGTCTCTCGGGCACCATGTAAAGTTCAATCCAATTCTTAAGTGAATTCTCGCGGCCTCTGCGCCCTTTTCACTTCTTGTCTTCTGAAGACTACCTCTTTCTCTCTGGTAACACTTGATGGCTGCCCGATCTTGCGAACTCTTGGCTCCGCACTTTTCAGGGTTTCCCTGCCCGTATCTTGCTTCAACGAATTCCTGAACTCAGGGTTACGTAACACGGCTTTTTCCACCTTGCGGTTAAGTCCGCTCTCGTAAGCCCTTGCGCAGAGGCACTTATCGCTGGCGCGACCACTTGGCAAAGTCCGCTCTCGTAAGCCCCCACGGGAGAGGCACTTTCCTTGTTCGGTTACTCTCGGAACTGCCTAACTTACGTTGACGAGCAGTCCATGGAGCGAGTCGATCAGTGCGGGTGTCGCTCTATCTCTACGCGCGTGCTCGAGTTATAGCTTAGGTTCTTGAGCATCGTCTGCACGGGGCTAGGGTGTCGCTCTTTCTCTTGTGCACCTGTTCGGGTTCACAAACTCAGGTTTCCGAGCAGATGCACAACGGGGGCTGGGATTTAGGCTAAGCGCTCTACCGGTTTTCTTAAACTTCCTAGCGCATTCGCTTTTCTCTTCGCTCGTTCTGTCTTTTCTTTGCTCTTTTTGCGGGAAGAAAGGTAAGTGCTTTATTGCTTTAATCAAAAGTTTGGTACAAGGCCCTTTAAGTTCTGACAGCGGTGCTACTTGGGATCAAGTCGCCTTTAGCTCCTCAACTTCTAACTTGAGGCGCACGACTTCACCTTGGGCCTTGATCCCTTCCCGGGCTTCAGCTCGGAGGCGTTCTATCTCCTCCTTGCTCCGCTTGGCCTGTGCCGCAGCTTCTGCCCAGATGGCCTCGACCTCTTCGGTCTTGGCGCGCAGCTGGTCGGCCAGAGCCTCGTTCTGGCTAACTAGCTGTCCGACGGTCTTGAGCTGCTCGACCAGTTCCTTGACCTTGTTCTCTGCAGTGATCGCCCTCACCGCCATCCCGCGCATCTCCTCGATCTCTTCCTGTGAAGCCCACAGGGTTGAAATCTTCGCCTAGAGTCCCGCGGAGGTCAGCTCCTCTTTGACGAGCTGGGCCTTGAGCTTCTCGACGTCCGCCGCGAGCGCCTTCCGCCAATGGGACGCTTCGGCAAGCTGCTCTTCGAGCCACTTGGTGCGGCCCGGCTTCTCCTCCGCGGTGCTCGCCTTCACGGCTCGCGCGCGAAGCTCCTCGGCTTCTTTTAGTAGAACCTCAGAGGAATGCCTCTCTTTGGTCAGCTCGGCCTTGAGCTTCTTCGCTTCGCCTTGACCGGCTCGGCCGGGCCAGCCACAGGGAGCTCGCCAGAGCTCCCTCTTCGAGATGTTCCGGAGGGACGCCAAGATCTGGCGCTCCGTTAGATGGTAACACCGTCCTTGAGTTCCGCCATGGTGTCCCTAAAGACCTGAGGGAGAAGAACAAGTCAGCCGCTTTGCGATGATAAGGCTCAACTGAACTAGGTTTGGTCTTGGGGCTTACCTTGCCGTGCCGATGCTTGACCCCGTCGCAGGCGATCTTCGAGACCATGTGTCACGAATCCTCGCTTTGTCTTGGGATGAGATCGACGTTGCTCTTGGCGCCGTCTTCATGCTCCTTCTGCGGGGCGCGCTTTCGGGAGCAGGGGCGACCGGCGAGGCGCTTTCGTCCCCCCGCTCCTGCCTTTCTTCCTCCTCTGCCCGGTCAACCTCGGGCAAGGTCGGTGCCGCTCCACCGGACGACACCGAAGCCTCCACTGGCAGGGCAACTTGTGCTGCCTGCTCGTGGGTCTCTTCTTGTACCTCGGCGGCGGGAACCATACCGCCGCCGATCACCTCCGCCGTTCGAGGATGGATCGCCTCGCGACGGAGTGCCCGGTAGGACCGCCTGCTCGGTCCCACCCTGGGCAGCTTCCGGAGCCATCGCCTTGGCCCCGCTGTCCGTGGCACCGTGCGCCGCCTCTTCTGCCTCCAGCCGCTCCACCGCGCCTTTGAGCGCGTCAAGCTGCTCGCTGGAGTCTGGCGGGAGCAGGCTCCACGCCAAATATCCTTGAGGTCCGGCCTACCATCGCCGTGATGCACCGTGTAGGTGCTCGGGCAGCAACGAACGCTCGAGCGCCGCCTCGACGTCGTCCGTCGCGGTCTCCTCCTGGGCAGCTGATGAAAAAGACTTAGTCAAGCCCAACACGGTCAGGAAATTAGTAAGGTCAAAAAGATCCATTGCTACATACCTGCCGTAGAAAGCTTGATCTTGATCTTTTTTGCCGGAACCTTCCGCCTCTTCCTCGGGGGATCCTTGGCGGTGTTAGCCTAGTCCTCGAACTGCTGGCGATGAGCTCGGCTCCTGCCGAGGTGAGCACTTTTCTCGCAAGAACGAAAGAAGTTTTTCCTTGCGCGCGACTTCTTTCTCAAGCCTCCTCTGTTCGGCGACCTGTTGTAGCCGTGCCATATGGCCCGAGTGAGCCTGCGTGTAACGCCTAAGCCAAAGGGTCATGTTCTTTACCTCTTCGTCGCTCTGCTCGGTGAGGAGGGAGGATTAGTCTCTTCCATTTGGGTTGACGCGCCGCTTGAGTGCATTGGCGCTCCGTCGCCGCGGGTGGTCTCTTCGACGGCTGGTGGCCGACATGACGTGGCGAGCTCCGCGTAGGCTCAGCCGCCACCTTAGGCTTTATGGCCACCTTGGCCTTGCCTTTCTTCGCCTTCTCCTTCTCATACCCGGAGGGCTCCTCCACGATCCCTCCAAGGATCAGCTGGTCCTCCTGCGTGTTTTGAGAAGCGGGCATTAGCATTAAACAACGGTGCAAATCTAGCAACACAGGCTGAGCATGAGTAATTTACCTCGTCTGTGCGGACAAGCACGTTGCGCGGGCAGGTGTAGGCCACCTCGCCGGTGACCTCCCCGTCCTTCCTCGCCGCCTTCAGCATGGCGTCGACCCGCTCGGTCACCCACGCGTCGGTTGGCTTCTCTGCCCGAACAGAGGGGATCGTTAGTTCCTGTTCGGAGGAAATGATCAGTGTAAAGGTTGAGTCTTAAAGGCACTTACCGTGCTCTCCTTGTGATGTCTTCCCATCCCTCTATCTTATAGAAGGATAGGGTTTCTCCGCAATGATGATTGATTTCATTTGTGTAGTCTCGGATGATCTCCCCGCCTGCGGAGCGAGGCTCACGAGGGAAGCGATCTTCCTCGTCAAAGTACCGATCCATGGCGGACATCTCCGGCCGCGGCATGGGTGTCCCCTTCGCCGGCGCCTTTCCGGTGAAGGAGAGCTTGCTGTCGCCGTACCGCTTGCTATAGAACCACCTCGACCACCACATGCCCATCGAATCAAGCAGCGGTGGCCGAGGGTACGGCGCGTCGTCGGCAGTGGCCCGGAGCTTGAGGTAGTAGCACCCAAGCGCCGAAGCGGCGGAGCTGCTCCTCGTCGCCGTGTAGTAGTGGAGGAACAGCCCCACCGGCGGATCAATGCCCAGATAGCCTTCGCACAGGTGTGCAAAAACGGCCATCTGGAGGATGGAGTTCGGATTGAGGTTTGTCACCTCCAATCCGCTGATGTTTAAGAAAGCCTCGACGAAGTCGCTTTCGGGAGACCTCAACCCGAACAGTGTGAACTGTTCGAAGCTGACGAACTCTCCCTCCAGCGGCTCCGGAGTTTCCTCCTCCCCGGGCAGCCTCCAGCTACCAGCGTCGATGTGGCCCTCCTCCTCCCAAGTCGCCAAGTCCTCCTCGGTCAAGCTAGTGGCTAAGAATCTGGCCATAGCGTTCCCCAGGGGTGGGCGAGCAAGTTTTTGGGTGGAGTTTGACTGGTTGATGTTGGGCGTGGTTGGAACTAGGGCTTAGGGAGGAAAGGCGCGAAAGCAGAAGTGGCTGGCCGCGGATGGCTTGGGTGCTTTTATAGGCCTAAACGAGCAGCTCTGCAACGGTTCGCCACAAAAACGGCTAGTTTTTACCTTAACGGCTAGATAAAACAATGCGTCTGCTTTTCCTTCAAGCAATGACAGAAGTTACCGTTGAGAGTCATCAACGGCTATTTTCTACAGCGACTGCACTAAAGGCTGAATGCTCTGCTCGGACAGATGCGGTTTCCTGTTCGGTGCAACAGAGTTGTTCGGCACTGGGTAGGTTTGTTCGGTCCCTATCAGGTCCTGCTCGGTTGTACCTTAAATCTGCTCGATCGATCGTTACACGTCTTTGTAGCAGGAAAAATACCCTCTTCGTGACTTAGAGTCTCAAGAGGAAGACCCCACTCTAGTGAGTCCTTCCACTTGAGTCTCGGGGGCTAGCTGTCGGGGATAGAATCACGGCCCATTGCCATGGCCCACTCCCTGACGGCCCAGTCGAACAGCCTATCAGGGCCCAGCTCCCTGGAAGGTTCTATCTGGCCCATATGCATCTTGCGAACAGACCTCTGGTGGCGTGATGCGAACGGCCAAGGAATCGTGTTTGAGTCCGTCTCGAACAGGAGTCCTGCACGGCTACGTGAAGACCCGGACGTTGGTTTCCCGGATTGGATTAGGAGTCGTGATCCCCAAGACTAGGAGTATGCCTTATCTACCTCGGGATATATTTGGCGCATCGAGTTCGTTACGATCTCGTAGTTAGCCCGGCCCGATATTCCCCCGGTAGGTCGGTTTGCTCTCCACTATATAAACCAAGCCCCTACGGCGTTTAGGGGGCATCTGGTGAATCCAAGAACGAGTTTTACGACTTCATCTAGCTTTTAGCACCTGATATACACCATAATCTCACCGAGACTTGTTCGTCTCGTCGAGCCATCTCTTGTAATCTCCTCTGATATATAAGAAAGGCTGGACGTAGGGCTATTATCTCTCCCGAGAGGCCTGAACCAGGATAAAAACCCCTGTCTCCTGTTCGTTGTTGTTCATGGTTGTTCGGCGTGTCTCCTATCTCAATCTTCAAGAACCTTAGCGACTTGAGATCGTTATCTCAACCGTCGACAGAAGTCATACCAGCTATATGGGATGGTACATAATCTATCCGCATTCATGTGTTTGGTTGGGTGAATTGAACCAAACCATCCGGGATGATGGGATACAAGTAATTGGAATATTCATTGAAAATGTAGTATCGTCCCATCCGCTCAAATCGCTCAAATGACGCGGTACAAATTTCTCCCGAGCGAACCACCACACCTGCTGGTTCCCAAGTCCGCCTCCCACGCTGCCCAATGCGTGCGGCTGCCGCTCCGCGCAAACCTACGTCCTGCACCGCCCCTTTGTTGGATGAATTTTTTAGACCTTTTTTTATTTTGCTTCTTTATCTTGGTGATGTACATTATGCAAGAATAATTCTACCAGGAATACCGCCTAAATAAAATAAACGAGTAAGGTGGCCCACGCGTTTGCGCGGCTAGATTTATGCCAGGGTATATAGTTTATCTCTAACTTATAATCTATCTCTAATATATCATATCGAATTTAGAGTTTATCTTTAACTCATAATTTATCTCTATTATATCAGATCAGATTTAGAGTTTATCACTAAGTCATAATCTATCTCTAATATATTAGATCAGATTTGGTAGTTTGTTATAGATGTTAATTATTTTTATATCCAATTTGCTGGACGTCGATTATAATCTATCTCTAATCTATCAGATCAAATTTAGAGTTTATCTCTAACTCATAATCTATCTCTAACATATTAGATCAGACTAGTATGGTGCCCGTGCGTTGCTACGGGGGCACAGATTCATACAATATATTTTTTGTATAAATTGGACACCGTATTACATATTTATATAAGAGATAATCTGTTTTCAGGTCAAAATGTAAACTGTGTATTTATACTTATGCTATAGGGGATCCCCGTTGCAAACCCCAACAACAACAAACTAGCGAAAGCGGCATGTGCAATTGTACATGGAAAGAACTTTATTTCAACTTGGTGGTCAAGGAGTCATTAAGTCATGGAGGCACCGGTGGACTAAGATAGATAACAATCAATGTGCATGGTTTCTCTTTGAACTATTGTTTGACAATCGGGAACTCAAGGAAATGGTTTTGGGCTATAGAACAATGACGATGAACAAAAGGGGACCAAGTGGTATACTGGTATATGTATAGTTTTTTTTTTTGGGAAGCAAAAGTGGTATATCAATAATTAGAAGAAATTCTGAAGCCAGTGATCAAGCGGAGCCAAGGTAAGGATCATCACGATCTGCGCATGATTTGAATCTGTTATTTGATAAACACAACTCATAGAAGATGGTTTTGAACAAACGATACATGGTCTAAAAAGAAGGTGGTAAACGCAAAAACAGGAAAAGAGAAAGCTGCCCGCCCGTGGGGTTAAGAGCCTTGCGCTCTACTGACTGAGCTAGACGGGCTCGTTATTGTTGCTGTAAATTATTCTTCTTGTAGCCCTTGCATGGGCGAACGATAGGAGACAGATAAAAAAAATCTGAAAAAAAAATCGTATTGAAACAGAACTCTCAAATTAGCAAACAAGAGGAATTAGGAGGCATGTAGAAAACACCTGGAAATAAAGTATCGAAACTGAACTCTCAGTTTAGCTTTGCAAGCACGAATCAGCACCATTAATTAACAAG
Organism: Raddia guianensis; assembly: GCA_036346415.1. NCBI lineage: Eukaryota > Viridiplantae > Streptophyta > Magnoliopsida > Poales > Poaceae > Raddia > Raddia guianensis. The sequence goes on along the minus strand of CM070543.1, from coordinate 23,026,129 downwards.
TAAGACAAACTCAACGGTTTTCCCAGACAATATTATGTCCTGGACCTCTGGAAGCAATGATGCTTCTCAAGAGTCAAGGACCCTACAAAATTCTACCCCAAAAAAAAATACACAAGGGCAACCCAACTGGAGAAAAATCACGAATGTATGTACAAATGGTCATGCATACTCTTGTAGTAGACCAGACGGAGGCTGCTGGTGCCCAAATTAAAGAGAGAAGCCATAGGGTAAACTATCGTATGCGTGGTGAATCCTACAAAAGCCTAGATCCAATCTTTCAAGGAGTCCTTTTCGCGACGGGGCAAAATGTTTTCACGAGCAACTTGAGCATATAAAGGTAAGCGAGACAGCAATAAGCAAAAGGTGAAGTATACCAAATAAATGGTGCATGACAAATCATACATGTCTCATACAACAAAACCAAAAATGCACATGGTAGTGCTTCTCATAGTACAACATTTTCTACTAAATTAGATAAAATATCACTAACACTTAGACACTATTATCTAGAAAGCAAAAGGACACTTCTTCATCTCCTTCCAACTTGATAACTTCTAACAAAAGTCAAATATTCCAAACACTTGATATTATCATCTAGAAAGCAAAACGACACCGGCTCATCTCCTTCCATTTTGATAACAGCGAATAATCAGCTTAGCTCATTATTAATCCTACAAAAAATGTATATAAAAAATGAATAACATAGCTAAATGTAAAAGGCGATTTATTCAAATCATAGTTACCTTCGGGTGGCAGACTATGCCTGGCAGACCTCCGTGAGGCATTGATCTGCTCCCTCACCTCGGCCGGCTGATTTTGTCTTGCTGATCTCCGTGAAGCATTCATCGCCTCCCTCACCATAGCTAGACATCTTTGAGAAGCTATCCTTCGTGAGGCATTATGTTCTTGCCTTACCTCCAATGGCTGGTTTTGTCTTGCTATTCTTTGTCGAGCACTGATATCTTCCCTTTGTTGGGTTGTTAATCGTTGATACCGCAATCTATCACGTTCTCGCCTCAACTCCCTTTGATCTTGTGTATAATTTGAATTTGTAGAGTTTTGTTGACCCAATGTAACTTGCGAATTATTAGCCATAATGTTTGCATAGCTCGATGGCTTGAGAGGCCGCCTTCTTGCTAGATAATAACATATTAATGCACACATACGTAAGGTTTTCCTATTACTGAAAAAAAAAGAAATAGTGTCGTATTATCTACTACCAATTGGCTTACCATTTGAACATTCCGTATGCGTAGTCGTAGCATTGTGCTGTTCACGAGTAAAATATGTATGAGGAGGTACATTTTCATTTTCTGAGTAACTTAGAGGTGTGGGGTTCGAATTTTCATGAATACACAACGATCCAGATGTATGTTGAATAATATTATGGCGTGGCCTCTTTGCTCCATTATGGGCAACTGCCACTGCAATGATATATGTGATACATCACAAACCATAAGGTGAATACTTAAATAAAATATAGTTATTGCATTATCTACCATACCTTCTTTTCCTTTGCTACAATTTTGGCTTCGAGGCTCATGCATCATATGATTTTGATGATTTCGTTCTCTTTGCCGCAATAATTATTTTCTGAAAAACCAATAAGCAGATAAAATTTAAGATGTGCACAAGAATATGAGAAGCAAATAAACAGACAAAAATATACTAAACAGGAATGTACAAAGGAAATATGCCCCCTACACCGGCTATTGCGGCTTAATTCTATAAACTTATGTTTGTAAAGGAAATATGCCCCCTATACTAAGCAGAAATACATTGCATAGTTATTGCAGAGGGGCTCTTGAATGACAGCCAGAAAACAAAAGGTAATACAGCAGGCTATGCTAATAACCTCGCCTGCCGCCATCATAAACATGGCCCGATCCCAAAACACCTAAGCTTATTAAAACCTTGATATAAGAAATGAACTAAAGGCAATCGCAGATGTTAAGAAAATGTCAATCGAGTCAGCACTTTAGCTATTTCTCTCAGATAGTAAATAAAGCTATAGAATTGTCCACTAACAAGCTTTCGATCTTTCGATGGTATGATACAAGCTTTCCACATATCGAGCGACTTAGCCTCAATGCAGAAATTACCAAGCAGCTTCACCTCGGGCTCCATTTTGTACACATCGACTCTTCTCCATGAAGCATGAAATTACTAACACGATCCACCCAATCAGATGACCGATCCACCCAATTACTAACACTTTTCGTCGAGCCCACGTTAGAACACTCTTAGCCTGCAAATACATTGCATAGTAAATTACTGCAGAGGAAAATCTATGGAACCAAAGTTTTATTTTGAAAAATCTAGTGAACCAAAATCTACTGAAGAGTGTTGGACTGAGTGTTGGATTGAAATGTGAAATATGAAAGCAATGTTCCAATTTAGCCATATTAGAAGTACAATCTGAAAATTGAATGCAATGCTCCAATTCAGCCATTCTACAAGTACACAATCTGAAATTTGGATACAATCAGAAATCTGAACTACATAGTCTCAACCTGTACAAAATTCTAAAGCTATCACTTGCAAACATAGAGAATTCTGCTATCACAACACACAAAACAGAGAATCCTTGCAAACATGGAGAATTTCTAAAGTTATCACTTGCAAACATTTTCAGTTAATAACACTAATCTTCACATTCTTTGAACCCATCCCTCATCGTCCATGGAAACCTAAAGCACTGATGAGATCCGTCCTTGCCTTCCAAGAGCCACGCTGGAACCAAAGTTTTATTTTGAAAAATCTAGTGAACCAAAACCTACTGAAGAGCGTTGGACTGAGTGTTGGACTAAGTGAGGGAGAGGGGGGAGCGACAGGGGGGAGCTCGAGCTCCAGCCACCGAGCAGGACCGGAGAGACCGAGGGAGATAGGGAGAGGGAGAGAGAGGGAGAGACGCACCACAAACGAGAGAGAGTGAGAGAGAGGCGAACTCCAGCGTGGTGTGCAGATCCGGCGACGGGGCAACGAGGATGAGGACGGAGATCCGGCGGCGGCCCGTAGATCCGGCGGCGGCGGGGATGAGGAAGGAGACGCGGAGGGAAGAAGGTGAGAGGTGGTGGAGGAGGCGATGTGAGGGAGAGGAGGCGGCGGCGGCGGCGGGGAAGTGAGGGGATTAGGGTTGGGAGCGCGCGGGGCGGTGGCGGGTCTGGATGGCGGCGGGCGGCGGAGGAGCTAAAGCGGCGGAGGTAGGGGAGAAGGGGGCGGCGGCTGGGTGGGTGGGGGCAGCGGTGGAGGAGCAGAGGTCGCAGGTGGTGGCTGGGTGTGTGGCGGGGCGTCGGGGGAGGAGGAGGCGAGGCGAGGCGAGCAAGCGGGCATGGTTATGCAGACGGGATCACGGGAGACGTTGATTGTTGATCGAACGGTCGAGAACGCTAGCTGGTGAAATCACCACCACCACCACCACAAGCTGCTTTATAATAGTAGAGATTTGATAGTTTTTTATAAGAAATTATTTATTTTTTATTTCATTTAGTGGACAGCGATCGGAAGGTTATAAATATATTATTTTCTGTGGCATAGCACTTCTAACTACCTGATCCATACAGTTACCTCATCCCTCAAGAGAAACAACATCTTGAACCATTCCATTCAAAGAACCAAACCAAAACTTGTACCATTCGGTTCATACAACCAAACACACTATTTTTATCATTCCAAACAGGATCATCCCGTACACCCTGTACCATCCTAACTTCGTTCAGGCAATCAAACACACCCTTAGTTGTTTACAAGGAACAACCGGACCCCATCCCACGCTAAGGAGGTCGTTCATACGGCGAGCAAACTTCGCCGAGCGATGTAGACTACACGAACGGGAGGGAGCATCGTGATGTTTTACCCTAGTTCATGCCTCCATGATGGACAATAGCTCTACATCCATTCCTATTACTAGTGGAGAAGAGTGTACAAAGGTGTAGAATGCTTGACAGTAGGCTTTCCCTGGGTATTCAAGCTAGTCGGGGGAAGGAGTCCCCCCTTCGTCGTAACTCAAGACCTATACTGCGAGGGAGGCCTTGTCCTCCGTATTCTGGACAGAAACCCACTAGTATGAGTTGGATAGAAAGCTCCCAGCCGTAGGTGGCCATCTTGGGTATGAGAGATGCTCCTTACGGTTTGTAGGAAACCTAGGCCGAGAGGGGGGGGGGGGTGAATCGGACTCCTAATTCAAATTTTAACTTTGTTTGCGTAATTGATTAGTCTGGCATTTACCCAAACTACCGATGAAATCCTATTATCTAGATGCGGAAGCGACAGCACAATTAATCAATAGAAAAAGGTGGCTCGATGGCACACACAAGCAATGTACAATTAAGATAATGCAAGAGACAAGGAGACGCAAACCGAGTTGTTTACCGAAGTTCAGCGCTCAACACATGAACACCTACGTCTCCGTTGAGAAAACTTCTCACACAAAGAAGTTGGGACTCTTTCGTCCCTGGCCCTCAATCCACTCGCGGTAGCTCTTCACCAACACATGGTAGGCGAGCTCCAAACCTTCACACAAGACGAGTTCTTCCACACGCGGAAGCTCCTCGCACCTGCGGCGCCGACACACGGCACCGACCCCCGACACACGGAGGGTTTTGTACACAACTATCGGGGATTAGATCACAGCCCATTGCCATGGCCCACTCCCTGACGGCCCATTCGAACAGCCTACTAGGGCCCAGCTCCCTGGAAGGTTCTATAAGGCCCATGTGCATCGTGCCGGACAGCCTTCTGGTCGGTACGATTGCGTGGTGCCTAAGACTTCGTGTTTGAGTCCGACTCGAACAAGAGTTCTGCACAGCTACGTGAAGACCCAGACGTTGGTTTCCCGGATTGAAGCGGACGTCGTGATCCCCAAGACTAGGAGTATGCCTTATCTGCCTCGGGATATATTTGGCATGTCCAGTTCGTTACGATCTCGTAGTTAGCCCGGCCCGATATTCCCTCGGTAGGTCGGTTTGCTCTGCACTATATAAACAGGACCCCTATGGCGTTTAGAGGGACCCTGGCCAAGAGCTTTCGCATCTTAGCACTTCGTAGACACCTGATCATTGCATTGTCGCACTTGTACACCATAATCTCGCCGAGACTTATTCATCTCATCGAGCATCCTCTTGTATTCATCTGTGATATATAAGAACGGCTGGACGTAGGGCTATTATCTCTCCTGAGAGGCCCGAACCAGGATAAAAACCCCTGTCTCCCTGTTCGTTGTTGTTCGTTCTGTTCAGCGTGACTCCTATCTCCCTCTTGAAGAACCTTAGTTGACTTGGGTCAATATCCCAACCGTCGACAGTTGGCGCCATCCATGGGGACACGCAGATCGAGCATGTCGAACTCCATCAGCGATACAGAGATTCTCCCTGAGGACTACAACTCAGAAGGGCAGGATGTCTCTTCCCCTGCCAGCTCGAATCGATCTTATCGACCTAGATCGATGTCTGTATCTGAAACAGAGCCTTCTGGATACGTTCCGGAAGTGGTCTCGGGTCGGACTCCCGTCATCGATGACGAGTACGGAACCGACGATCTTTACGCTGGTTTAGATCTATCGGATTCCGAGGCAATGTCGGTTGATTCCTCCTATGGCGACACAGTGATGACACCGTCTAGCGCACCAACGTACGGCCACCGTGGCGTCAACATGGCCGGTGCGGGAACCTCAGGGGATCCTGCAAAAGTCACGGCGACCGAAGAGATCGAGCGGGTCAATTCCGCTCGGCACCAAGATGGAGCCGCATAATCGCTTTCGCGAAGAAGATATTGTTCGCCGACTTTCGATTTAATCCATCAACCAAACCTTGGCGCAGATCCGCGATCAGCGCAAGCGATTCCACGCCAAGAACCCCGAAGTTCACCGCCCGGCGGAATCCTCCCGTGCCTGCACCCTAATCGGGCAAGACGCGGATGCCTCGAGATCCCAGACCGCTTGAGCAGAGCCGGAACGGCTCCAGGCCTGGCGATCAGATCAGATCCGCCACCAGACAATCTCGCCCTTGTGGGCGATCTGTGTCTACTCACCTCGAAACCGCCGAGGGCCTTAAGTCTATAGGTGAAGCTTCATCCGGCAGGCAGCCGGCTGTCCGGGTGGATTCGACAATGAGCGATCCGACGATCGCGTGACCGCCACCGTCGGAGGATCACTGCCCACGAGCAAGCCGCCGGTGGTTGCCGCCGCGCCGCCAAGTCCCCGTAGTCATCACGACCACGAGGGCAAGCGTCTGACGCGACGATCACGGACGATCCCTTGCGAGGAGCGAGTTGTCGCGACCACGAGGAAGGGCGTGGGGGCTTATCACGAGAGAGTTCCTTCAGTGTAAACCTCCCGCCGGCTAGAGTTCCCCGACCAACGGGACCAACGTCTTTTCAAGGCTAGGTTCTGGCTGGGAAGGTGGCGGTCTTATGCCTTGAGGTCAGGGGCCTTTTTCGACTAGCTTCGCTCGTCGGTGGCCCTCAAAGTTCAAGCCGGACACATGGAGAGGTACAATGGGACACAGAACCCAGAGGAGTTCCTTTCCATCTACGCAACAGCCATCAAGGAGGCCGGGGGTGATGAGCTTGTCATGGCTAATTAGCTCCCGACTGTCCTTGAGGGCGCTGCTCGGACTTGGCTGTTCAATCAGCAAGAGGGTTCCATCAGCTCTTGGAACCAGCTTTGTGACGCTCTGATTGCCAATTTCCAGAGCTGTTACGTGCGTCTGGGCAAGTAGGATGATCTGCACCAGATGATCCAGATGAACGGGGAGACCCTCCGCAACTTCGTGAAGCGTTTCATCAAGATTCGCAACACGATCCCGAACATCTCGGACGAATCTGTTGTCCGCGCCTTTAAAAACGGAGTCCGCGACGAGCGGCTTACCCAGGATCTCGAGATCAATGAGACCTGGACCACCAACGACCTGTTCAAGGCGGCTGATCGCTATGCCAATGTGGCAGAACGCGTTCAGTATAAAAAGGCGTTCGACAAGGGCGAGCTGCCCGCCCAGCCTAGTGTGGAAGAAAAGAAGAAGAGCAGCAACAATCCTGGTGACAAGAAGTCCCAGAAGAAGAAGAAGGGTGATGCGAACAACACCGTCGCTGGTATAGATCGCACAGCTCCTCCCAAGGTTGGGCATAAAAAGCCCAACAATAATTATAAGGGCAAGAAGCCCGCCCAGGGAGGCAACCAAGGCAAGAAAGGTCCGAGTGACCGATATTGCAAGTTCCGCCAGAACTACGGGCATGATACACGCCATTGCAGAACTTGGGCTGCAAAGCTCCAGGATTTCTACAACGGCAAGGGCCCAATGCCCACCCTGCCCGAAAAAGGTGATGCCGGCAAGGCCAAGCGCCAAACCGACGATGGTGATCGGGACGACGATGATGAATATCAAGGGCCCGTAAACCATATCGCCGTCATCTTTGGCGGCTCCTCGGCTTACCCCTCTCGGCGCAGCCTCAAGAAAGCTGCTCGGGAGATCCACAACGTTGAGAAGGGCAAGCCTCAGCCCGAATCGATGAAGTGGACCGAGGTTCCTATGTCCTTCTCTCAGGAGGATTGCCCCACTGGGATGACCAAGCCTCAGCGGCTCCCACTGGTGGTCGCCCCGACCATCAGCAACGCCAGAGTTGGCCGTGTTTTGATCGACGGCGGGAGCGCTTTGGACTTGCTTTCAGCAAAAGTGTTGGACGAGATGCAGATTCCTCGCTCAAAACTTAAAGAGGTCACGATGCCTTTCTACGGCATTGTTCCTGGTGAAGCTGTTCGGCCGTTGGGGTAGATTGTTCTGCCTGTTACCTTCGGCAGTCCAAGCAACTTCCGGACAGAGTTGATCACGTTTGACGTGGTCGACTTCCCATCCGCCTACAACGCGATCTTGGGCCGGCCATCTCTTGGCAAATTCATGGCCGTGTCCCACCACGCATACCATTGCGTGAAGATACTGGGTCCTAACGGTGTGATTACGGTCAAGGGCAACTACAAAGCTGCTCTGGATTGCGATGGGTAGTCCCTTACCCTGGTCGACCAGCTTCCGCCGCGTGGTCCCGAAGTTCCGCAGACCAAGTCTGCACGTCCTAGGGTTTCCCTTCATCTAGGAGGAGAGACTAAGGAGGTTCCGCTGTCTTTGGATGACTCTTCCAAGACAGTTCATTTGGGAGCCAATCTGGACCCCAAATAGGAAAGCGAGTTCATTGCCTTCCTCCGAGCTAATGCAGACGTGTTTGTCTGGGAGCCGTCTGACATGCCCGGAGTCCCAAGGGAGGTTATAAAGCATAAACTGGCAGTCCAGCCGAACAAAAAGCCTGTTCGCCAGAAGCTTCGACGCTTTTCGGACTTCAAACAGGGGATCATCAAGGATCAGCTTGGCAAGCCGCTCGCTGCCGGTTTCATCCGCGAGGTTGATCACAACGAGTGGCTGGCCAACCCTGTCATTGTAAAGAAGAAAGGCGGCAAGTGGAGGATGTGTGTCGATCACACAGATCTGAACGCTGCTTGTCCTAAGGACAACTTCCCGCTGCCTCGCATAGACCAGTTGGTCGACGCGACTGCGGATGCCCAGCTCTTGAGTTTTTTGGATGTTTAATCCGGTTATCACCAAATTAGCATCTCCCCCGAGGATGAAGAGAAGACTGCCTTCATCACCCCCTTCGGCACTTTCTGCTATACGACCATGTCTTTCGGTCTGCGCAATGCTGGTGCCACGTTCCACGCTTAATGGAGAAGACTTTCCCAGAACAGCGCGGAAGAAATCTGGAGGTCTATGTCGACGACATAGTTGTAAAGAGCAAGTATGCTCCAGATCATGGAAAAGACCTGGCCGAGACTTTTCAAAATCTCAACAGGCATTGAATAAAATTAAACCCAGAGAAGTGTATCTTTGGTGTTCGATCTGGAATGTTGCTCGGTTATGTAATTGGCTCGCAAGGAATATCTGCTAACCTCAAAAAAATCGAGGCCATTGAAAATATGCAGGCTACAACTACCGTCAAGAAAGTTCAGAGTCTCACCGGACGGATGGCTTCCTTGAGCAGGTTTATTTCCCGTCAGGGCGAACACGGGCTGCCCTTCTTTAAGGCCCTGCGCAAGCACAATGGTTTCGAGTGGACAGAGAAGGCTGATAGATCTTTTCAAGATCTGAAGCAATACCTGTCCAACCCACTGCCTTGATTACCTCAGGCCACGGCGAAAGCGCTTTTTTTGCACTTTGTCGCATGCCGCAAGCGGTGAGCGCGGTCTTGACGGTGGAAAGGGAAGGCATCCAGCGGCCAATCTATTATGTGAGCGAGGTACTTCACGGATCAAATGAGCGTTACCCTGAGGTCCAGAAGCTGCTCTACGCCTTGCTCATGTCCTCCAGGAAGCTTCGGCATTACTTCCAGATGCATCAAATACTGGTCCCAACAAAGTACCCTCTTGGAGAAATCCTATGGAACAAGGAAGCTGGCGGACGTATAGCTAAATGGGCAATGGAACTGGCAGAATTTGATATTCTGTTTGCTACCCGAACTGCTATTAAGTCCCAGGTCTTAGCTGACTTTGTCGCTGAGTGGACCTGCCCGCCCAAATCCCAGGAAGCTCCCGAGCAACCTGATGAACCCCTCTGGACCATGTTTTTTGATGGCTCGCGCACTGGAAACTCGGGGGCTGGTTTTGTTCTCTTCTCCCCTCAAGGAGAACAACTTCAGTATTCTATCCAACTACACTTTGCGGCGACTAACAACGCCGCGGAGTACGAGGCCCTCCTCGCGGGACTAAGAGCGTGCAAGTCGCTCGGCGTCCAACGGCTAACTGTGAAGGGAGATTCACAGCTGGTCATCAACCAGGTTAACAAGGAGTATCAGTGCTGCGATGACTCAATGGCGCGATACCTGGTTGAAGTGAGGAAGTTGGAGCGGCACTTTCGATTTTTCGAGGTGCTCTTCGTGCTCAGGAAGGACAACTTCTTGGCCGACCAATTGTCCAAGTTTGATCTCACGCGAACTCGCTTCCATAGGGTGCTCGTCGAGCACCTATACAAGTCCTCAATCACGTCTCCGGACGAGGCAACAGAGACAGGTGGTGCTGTCTCATTATCGATCGGTCATGGATCGACAACGCCATTTGTCCAAGATTTTGCGATGGGACCTCGTCTCAAGATTTAAACCGAAGCGCTCCAGGCTTATAAGGCGTGCTAGTCCATACAAGCTTGTGGACGGCATCCTTTACCGTCAAGGTGCTCTAGGAGTCCTCTCCAAGTGCATCTCTCAACAGGAGGGTGTGTTCCTTCTTAGGGACATACACAAGGGTGCCTGCGGCAACCACGCCTCCTTTAGAACTCTGGTCGGCAAAGCGTTTCGCATGGGCTATTATTGGCTTACAGCGTTACAAGATGCCCGGGACATAGTGCTAAGTGTAAGGCTTGCCAATTTCACGCCCGGAAGGCATATAAGCCGGCCCAAGAGCTCCAAACGATCCCCCATCTTGGCCTTTCTCCACATGGGGTCTAAATCTGCTTGGCCCATTTCCCAAGGGGTACAAGGGCTACAAACACTTGCTCGTCGCCATCGACACTTTTACAAAGTGGATTGAGGCAGAGCATGTGTCATCTTTTCACGCCAAAACGGCTGTGCGCTTTTTCAAGAGCAACGTGGTCACGCGCTTTGGGAGTCCCCACAAACTGATCACGGATAATGGTACCCGATTGAGCGAGCTATTCGTGAATCTGCGAGAATACCGGGTACCAAGGTCTGTTCGCCTGTGGCACATCCACGAGCAATGGAGCAATCGGCGAGCTAACGGACAAATCGTCCGTGGTATCAGCGGCGCGTGTTCGCTGCACTCGCGAGCACAACAAGGCTTAGGTTGACGAAGTTCCTTCCGTCCTCCGGGCGATTCGACTACGGCCACCAGCGATCGGGAACTCCTTTCCAAGTGGTCTACGGTGCAGAAGCCATCCTGCCCGCCGAAATAATACTCGGCTCGCCTCGCACGGGCTCAGTCAACTTGGTTGACGACGAGTAAGAGCGCTTACTCGATCTCGATCTCCTCGAAGGCACACGCGAACAGGCACAAGTCAGAATGGCACGCTACCAGCAAGCTCTTGGCCGGCACGCTGCCAAGTCAGTTCGACCAAGGGCTTTGAAGGCAAGCGACCTCGTTCTGCACCGTGTCCAGAACCTGTCCAATGCCAACAAGCTAACTGCCCGTTGGGAGGGCCCATATACGATCGTCTCTTCTGCTCGCCCGAGGGCTGTTCGCCTAGCAATGGAGGACGGGAAAAAGCTGACCAGCACTTGGAACATCGACCAGCTTCGTAAGTTCTTTGTGTAGGTCTTTCGTGTGTTTGCTTAGCTTCGCGCTTTTTGTCAAATCTCGTGCCTTTGTTCGTCCAAGTCTCTCGGGCTGCCATATAAAGTTCAATCCAATAAACAGTGAATTTTTGCGGCCCCCCGCGGCCCTTTTTCACTTCTTGTCTTCTTAGACTATCCCCTCTCTTGTAACACTTGATGGCTGCCCGGTCTTGGGAACCTTTGGCTCTACTTTCTTCAGGGTTTCCCTGCCCGTGTCTAGTTTCTACAAATTCCTAAACTCAGGGTTGCGTAAAACGGCTTTTCGCCTCACGGTTAAGTCTGCTCTCGTAAGCCCTCCGCGGCAGAGGCACTTACCGTTCACGGCACAACCACTTGGCAAAGCCTGCTCTTGTAAGCCCCCGCGGTAGAGGCACTTTCCTTGTTCGGTTAAACAATGGATCGCCTAACTTACGTCGACGAGTAGTTTTTGGAATAAGTCGATCAGGATGCGGGTGTCGCTCTATCTCTCTACGTACGTGCTTGATTTCGCAAACTTAGGACTTCAAGCATCGTCCGTACCAGGGGCTAGGGTGTCGCTCTTTCTGTTGTGCACCTGTTCGAGTTTGCAAACTCAGGTTTTCGAGCAACTGCATAACGGGGGCTGGGACTTAGGCTAAAGCGTTCTACCGGTTTTCCTTAAAACTTTCTAGCGTTGTTGTGCCTCTGCTCTTAGTTTCCTGTTCATTCTTGTCTTTTTACTGCTCTTTTTTGTAGGGAAAAAGTTAAGTCTTATCATGCAAAAGGTAAATCTCTATTGCGCATTAACAAAAGTTTTAGGTACAAGGCCCCTTCGGGTTACAGCCGCGGTGCTACTTAGGAGCAAGCTACTCCTTTAGCTCCTCAACCTCTAACTTGAGGCGCACGACTTCACCTTGAGCCTTGATTCCTTCTCGGGCTTCAGCTCAGAGACGTTCGATTTTCTCCTTGCCTCGCTTGGCCTGCTCCGTGCCCTCTGCCCGAATGGCTTCGTCCTCTTCGGTCTTGGCCTCACCTTTGCTTGGCAGGCTGCGCTTCGCCTCGAGGGCCTCGACCTCCTCGGTCGGGCGCACAAGTCCTCGGTCGGACTTACCTCCTGTTGGCGTTTCTCGGCCACCTTGAGCTGCTCGGCCAGCTCCTTGGCCCTGCTCTTCATGGCGCGCCCCTCGCAGCCTTTCATGGTTCCTCACCTCTCTTTGGGGAGATCTTCGAGATGATTGCCTCTCCTCGGCTAGTTGGGCCTCGGCTTCTTCACTTTCGCCTTTAGCCCGCCGGCTCTTGGTGGTGCAGAGGCTCTCCTTCGAGCCCTCTCGTCCGGACATGCTCTGGAAGGTCCGCATAACATCACAAGGCTTCTGAACGCCTTCCACGAGGTCCTCCATGGTGCCCTCCACGAACTGAAAGAGAGAAGACCAAGTTAAGCCTTAGGCAGCTATAGCCTGAGCAGACAAAGTTACGGTTTAAGGGATTACCTCTCCAAGCCGCCGCTCCAGACTCCGGCGCAGACGATCTTCCAGGCCGTGCGTCACGAAGCCTCGTCTGTTCAGGACGAGACTTGCACGCCGTTTCCTCCGCTTCTTCTCCTCTGTGCGGGCGTGCGCCCGCCTTGGGGCAGTTGCGGTGAGCGAAGGGGTGTCGTCCTGGTGCTCCCGTCCTTCTTCCTACTCTCCTGCCAGTTCGCCTTCGGGCAGGACCGGCGTCTCTTCGACTGGAGACGTCGGCGGAGTGGTGGACGCCGTGATTCGACGCCCCTGCCTGCGGTCTCGTTCTTCCTCCCCAGTGATAGGGATTTCTCCCTGCTCGCCAGGAGATGCTGTCACCGCAGGGAAGATCTCCCCCTGCGATGAAGTGCCGGGCAGGACCGCTTGTTCGGTCCCGCCTTGGACAGCCGGCAGAGCCAAGACCTTGGCTCCGCTCTTCGTGGCACCGAGCTCGGCTTCTTGAGCCTCCAGCCTGCCGATCGCGCCCTTCAGGACGTCGACTCGGTCGCTGGGGAAGGAAGGGACCAAAGCCCACGCTGCCAGCTTGTCCTTGAGGGCGAGCAATTTCATCTCGCGAGGCACCGCAGTGCTCGGCAAGAAGGGACCGCCGACCGCCGCGAACACGTAGTCCGCGTCGACCTCCTCCTAGGCAGCTGATTAAAAAGGACAGCTTTTTGACTACGTACCTGCCGCAGGGAATGAGACCTTCTTCTTTGTAACTATCTTCTTCGCTCCTCGATGGAGCTTGCGCTTCTTGCTCGGGGGCTCCTCGGCTTCCTCGCCTTAGCCTTCAGGAGCTTGTGGCGACAAGCTCAGCTCCTTGGTGAGCTGAGCACTCTTCTGGCGCAACGCAAGAAGTTTTTCCTTGCGCGCTACCTCTTCCTCGAGCCTCCTCTGCTCGGCGACCTGTTGCAGCCGTCCCATGTGGCCCGGGTGAGTCTGCGCATAGCGCTTAAGCCAAAGGGTCATGACCCTTACCTCCTCGTCGCTTTCCTCGATGAGGAGGGTGGGACTTGGTCTCCTCCCGATTGGTGGCACGCGCTTCGCTTGGGCTTTGCTGGTGCGCTTGCCATGCTTGAGTGGCTTCTTTGAGGGTTGGCGGCCGCCATGGCGCGGCGAGCTCCGCGTTGGCGCGGCGGCCACCTTAGGCTTCTCGACCACCTTGGCCTTGCCCTTCCTCGTTCCCTCAGAGTCGGAGAGCTCCTCCACGATCCCACCAAGGATCAGCTGGTCCTCCTGCTTGATCGGGAAATGAATGTTAGCATGTTTAGCAGTACAAGTCTAGCAACACAGCCTGGGTTTAAGTGACTTACCTCGTCTGTGCAGACGAGTACGTTGCGTCGGCAGGTGAAAGCCACCTCGCCGGTGACTTGGCCGTCCTTCTTCGCTGCCTTCAGCATGGAGTCGACCTGTTCGGTCACCCATGCATCGGTTGGCTTCACTGCCCGAGCAGAAGGGAGCTGTTAGTTCCTGTTCGGATGAATCATCAAATAAAGGTTGAGTCTTGAAGGCACTTACCCGTGCTCTCCCTGGTGATGTCTTCCCATCCTTCTATCTTATAGAAGGGATAGGATCTTCTCCGCAGCGGACAGATCCTGTTCGCTGTGTAGTCGCGGATGATCTCCCTGCCCGTGAGCCCGAGGCCCATGAGGGAGGCGATCATCCTTGTCAAGTACCAGTCCTCGGCGGACATCTCCGGCCGAGGCATGGGGGTTCCCTTCACCGGCGCCTTCCCGGTGAAGATGAGCTTGATGTCGCCACTCCGCTTGCTGTAGAACCATCTCATCCACCACGCGCCCATCGAGTCGAGCAGCGGTGGACGAGGGTACGACACGTCGGCGGCGGTGGCCCGGGGCTTGAGGTAGTAGTACCCGAGCGCCGAAGCGGCGGAGCTGCTCCTCGTTACTGTGTAGTAATGGAGGAACAGCCCCACCGGCGGGTCGATTCCCAGATAGCCCTCACACAAGTGTGCAAAGACGGCCATCTGAAGGACGTAGTTCGGATTGAGGTTCGTCACCTCCAATCCACTGATGTTGAAGAAGGCCTCCACGAAGTCGCTCTCGGGAGATCACAACCCAACAAAGGCGAATCTGCTGAAGTTGACGAACTCGCCCTCGGCGGCTCTCGAGTTTCCTCCTCCAGATGACCTCCAGCCACTGGGTGTCGATGTGGCCCTCTTCCTCCCAAACCTTCAAGTCCTCCTCGGTCATGCTGGTGCCTGAGAATTTGGCCATAGCAGTCCCCAGGATTGGACGAGCAGGATTTGGTGTGGAGTTTGGTTGCTTGATGTTGAACGCGGTTGGAACTAGGGCTTGGGAAGGAAAGACGTGAGAGCAGAAGTGGCTAGCCGCGGACGGCTTGGGTGCTTTTATAGGCCCAAATGAGCAGCCTTGCAACGGATTTTTACCACAAAACTGCTAGTTTTTACCGCAACGGCTAAGTAAAAACGGTCGATCGCTTTCATCAAGAAAGAAGTTACCGTTGAGAATCGCCATCGGCTATTTTTTCCAAAGGTATGATGAAAGGCTGAGTGCTCTGCTCGGACGGATGTTGCTTCCTGTTCGACGCAACAGAGTTGCTCGGCACTGATCAGGTTTGTCCGGTCCCGAACAAGTCCTGTTCGGTGGAACCATAACCTGTTCGGTCATTTGTTGTTCATCCTTGTAGCAAAATAATTTCCCTCTCCTTGACTTTGAGTCTCAAGAGGAATACCCCACTCTAGTGAGTTGTTCTACTTGAGTCTCGGGGGCTAGCTGTTGGGGATTAGATCACGGCCCATTGCCATGGCCCACTCCCTGACGGCCCGTTCGAACAGCCTACTAGGGCCTAGCTCCCTAGAAGGTTCTATAAGGCCCATGTGCATCGTTTGGACAGCCTTTCTGGTCGATGCGATTGCGTGCCCAAGACTTCGGTTTGAGTCCGACTCTAACAAGAGTTCTGCGCGGCTACGTGAAGACCCGGACGTTGGTTTCCCGGATTAAAGCGGACGTCGTGATCCCCAAGACTAGGAGTATGCCTTATCTGCCTCGGGATATATTTGGCATGTCGAAGTTCATTCATTTATCTCATAGTTAGCCCGCCCGATATTCCCTCAGAGGTCGGTTTGCTCTCGCACTATATAAACAGACCCCTATGGCGCTAGAGGACCTCGCCAAGAGCTTTCGTGATCTTAGCACTTCGTAGACACCTGATCATTGCATTGTCGCACTTGTACACCATAATCTCGCCGAGACTTATTCATCTCATCGAGCATCCTCTTGTATTCATCTGTGATATATAAGAAAGGCTGGACGTAGGGCTATTATCTCTTCTGAGAGGCCCGAACCAGGATAAAAACCCATGTCTCCCTGTTTGATATTGTTCGTTCTGTTCGGCGTATCTCCTATCTCCCTCTTGAAGAACCTTAGTTGACTTGGGTCAATATCCCAACCGTCGACAACAACCTTCAACTGATGAAGGCGACGTACCTCCGACACACGGAAGTGACCCCCGACACACGGAGGATTTCGGTTGACGTGGTTGAACGGTTGATGAAGCCCGTGGCGTGACGACGATCTCTCCGGCGGCGAAGTCCCAAGAGCACAAGATCGAAGACCGTCTCTCACCGCTACCCCTTCTCTCCCACCATGGAAATTCGGGAAAGAACACCATGGGAGAAGGGGCAAACCTTGGGGATGAATGAGAGAGGTAGGGGGCACCTTCTTCTTCCTCTTCCTCTCTTCTTCTTCTCCCTCTCTCTCTCCTTCAATCTCTCAAGCACATGGAACCCTAGATGGAGTTGGGTGCCATGGGAGGAGCTCTCTAGGGTGGCTAGGACAAAGGATGGCTGCTAATAAGGCTCTCTCACATTTCTTCCGTGCTCCAAGCCCCTATTTATAGGCACAAGGCGAAAACCTAACAATGGACGGCTCAGATTCGTTTTCCCGAGATCCAGATCAGTCCGTCGGACGCCGTCCGGTGCCCATCGGATGCCGTCCGATTGGCTTTAGGCCTTGTTCTTTTCAGCAGATCGCTATGCTGGCGTACATCAGTAGCAAATTTGAGAGCCCTCAAAAGAGGTATAAATATTATTAAAAAATAATTAAAAAATATTTTTAAAATCTTTGGAAGGAGTACTAAAAGCCACGAAAAAATCGTTACGAATTATCACAACGTATAGGCTTTATAAAAATAACAAAAATTGCTACAGTAATACGCAACGGTACGATACGCTGAAAAGAACAAGGCCTTAGTCCAAAGTTTGAACTCTGTCGGACGCCGTCCGATGAGAGTCAGACGGCGTCCGATGTCAAGCCACGCCATGAAACAAACACATGGCGTGCACTGCTTGTGCGCTGCGCCAAAGACTCCGGTCGTCTAGGTTTTTTTCCTCATCGACGCCGTCCGATAACTATTTGACTCCGTCCGACAAATGATCGGCATCCGGTTCTTCTAGGGACTTAGCCAAATTTCCGCTCCTGGTCTTATCGGACGCCATCCGGTTACGATCGGACACCGTCCGACAGCAACTGTGCGGGAGCCGTCTTGGGACTTAGCCAAATTTTGGCTTGGGCTCATCGGACCCCGTCTGACAGTGGTCGGACGCCGTCCGATCGGGCTGAAATTTTTGCCCCACTTGGATGTTGGCTCTACCGACTTCGCCCGACATCACACCTAGGGTTGTGGGCCTACCTTATCGACTTGTGAAATCGGCGGGAGGTTTAGATCACTTGGGTGGGAAGTTTCGCGCCTAAAAACAAATTGTCGGGGATTAGATCATGGCCCATTGCCATGGCCCACTCCCTGACGGCCCAATCGAACATCCTACCAGAACCCAGCTCCCTGGAAGGTTCTATCTGGCCCATATGCATCCTGCCGAACAGCTTCCTAGCTGGCGTGGTGCGTAATGGCCAAGGAATCATGTTTGAGTCCGTCTCGAACAGAGTTCTGCACGACTACGTGAAGACCCGGACGTGGTTTCCCGGATTGGACTAGGAGTCGTGATTCCCAAGACTAGGAGTATGCCTTATCTACCTCGGGATATATTTGGCATGTCGAGCTCGTTACGATCTCGTTGTTAGCCCGGCCCGATATAATCCCTCGGTAGGTCGGTTTGTTCAAGCACTATATAAACAGGGCCCTTTGACGCTTAGGGATCCCCGCATTGAGTTTTACATCTTAGCATCTAGCTTAGAGCTTTGGCACGAGGCCCTTGCATATTGCTTCCTGTACACCCATAATCTCGCCGAGACTTGTTCGTCTCGTCGAGCCATCTCTTGTAATCATCTGTGATATATAAGAAAGGTCGGACGAGGGCTATTATCTCTCCCGAGAGGCCTCGAACCAGATAAAACCCCCGCTCTCCCGCTCGTGTCTGTTCGTGGTTGTTCGGCGTGTCTCCTATCTCCTCCTTGCGTAACCTTGGTTGACTTGGGTCGTTATCCCAACCGTCGACAGCTGGCGCCATCCATGGGGACCGCAGATCGAACATGTCGAACTCTATCGGCGACTGTGAGATTCTCCCGAGGACTACGACTGAAGGGCAGGATGTCTCTTCCCGCCAGATCTCGATCGATCCTTCGATCTTGATCGCCTTCCGTGTCTGGTTCCCGTGCTCGGGCTGGATCTCTTCGCTACGGGCAGCTCTTCGCCCGGCGCTGTCTCGTCTCGCGACGAGCTCCGTGCGGGATCGATCAACTTCGCGCGGGCAGCTCTTCGCCGGCGCTTCGTCTCGCGACGAGCTCCGTGCTCGGGATCGATCAACTTCGCGCCGGGCAGCTCTTCGCCCGGGGCGCTTCTGGTCCCCGCGACGAGCTACGTGATCGGGGGCTGGATCGCCTCGCGCCGGGCAGCTCTTCGCCCGGGGCGCGCATCTGGTCCCCGCGATGAGCTCCTTGCTCGGGGGCCGGATCAAAACTCCTTCGATCCCGGCTGTTCGCCTGGTAGTGGATATCGGAGAGAGTCGACCAAAGACTTGGAACATCGACCAGCTTCGCGGCCTCGTGTAGGTCTTTTCGCTTCCTAGCTTCGCTTTTCTCAAATTTCGCGCTTTAGTTCGTCCAAGTCTCTCGGCCGCCATGTAAAGTTCAACCCATTGAGCGGTGAATGCTCACGCCCTCGCGTCTCTTCTCACCACTGCCTTCTCGCACTACCCTTTCTCTCTGGTAACACTTGATGGTCTGTCCGGTCTTATAACTCTTGGCTCCGCAATCTTTAGGGTTTTCCCGCCCGTATCTAGCTTCAACAAGTTTCTAAACTCAGAGTTGCGTAACACGGCATCCGGCCTCGTGGCTAAGCTCGCTCGTAAGCCCTCCGCGCAGAGGCACTTACCGCCACGGCACAACCACTTGGCAAAGCTCGCTCGTAAGCCCTCCGCGCAGAGGCACTTTCCTTGTTCGTTACCTTCGAATCGCTTAACTTACGTTAACGAGCGCCTCGAACGAGTCGATCAGATACGGTGTCGCTTAACTCTCTACGCACGTGCTTGAAGTCGCAAGTTCAGGTCTTCATGCATCGTCCGTGATCGGGGCTAGGCGCGCTCTTTCTCTTGTGCACTGCTCGAGTTCGCAAACTCAGTCCTCAGCACTGCACAACAGGGTGGGAGTTAGGCTGTTGCGTTCACCGGTTTTTCTTAAAACTTTCTAGCGCTGTCACTTTGCTCTTGGTTTCTGCTCGCCCTTGTCTTTTGCTCGCTCTTTTTGCAGAAAGTCGCTCGGTCGAACTCGCCTCGATCTGCGCCGCCGGCGGTCTTGAGTCGCTCGCCAGCTCCTGAGGATCGCCTCCTCGGCCGCTTGGGACTTGAGCTGAATTTCGCAACCCTTGATGCTTTCGTTTTCCAGCCTTTCTTAGCGTTGGTTTTCCAAAACCTCGGTGGTTTTCGCCCCGTGAGCGCTCCCAGCGACGAGCATGTCTTTTATCCGGCGACGACCAGACGGTTCGGTTAACGGCGGTGCACCACCGATGGAGTTCTCGCCCACCGTAGTCGATTCTCATCGCAACGGCACTCCGGCGCTGGTTCCGTGATCCGCCGAGGCAACACTAACGCTGCACGGGTCCATGCCCGGATAAGATTTCGCCAAGACGCCTTGCTCGCGGCTAAGGTCCCGATCGCCTTCCCGGTTAGCGGTCTTAGCCACAGCTGGGCTGCACTTCCCGCACACGCCTTCTTTATCCATGCTACGCCCTTTCTTGCACGGTAATCCGGAGTAATGCACCACCCACGGAGTCCTCGCCCACCGTAGTCGATTCTCATCGCGAACGGCACTCCTTGCGCCGGTTCCGATTCGCCGAGGTGACACTAACGCTATCGGGGACGACCGGAGAAAATTATGTCTTGTGCGGTAGGTCGCCTTTTGCGTGTTTTCCAAAACTCGCTTGCTCTTCTTAGAGCCTTTTCTTGCTCTCTTTTTCCCCTTGCCGCCGTTTCTTGTTTGTCTTTTGCAGGAAATACAGAATGTGGAGCGCCGACCGTGATGGTCGCGGTGAGGTTCCGTGCTTCCCCACCAAAACCGATGTCCGTGATCCTCTCTTTCCGGTTTGCTCACAGATGCCCGTGAACTGATTCACTTCGCCCACAGATGATTTCTCACCTTGCCCGCACCGACCTTCACAGGTTTGGCTAAGTCAAGGCAAGGCGCCACCAACGGAGTCCTCGCCCACCGTAGTCGATTCTCATCGCAACAGCATGCCCATCGTAGTCGATTCTCACCGCAACGGCACTCCAAGCGCCGGTTCAAGACTTGCCAAGACAACGCTAACACCGCCGTGAAGGAATACATCATGGGTAAAGCGTTGATTTCACATGTTCTCTTGCGGCTCGATCAGATCGGGTTGTGATTCGCCTCGCGACCGGCAGGTCTTCGCCCGAGCGCCAGATTCGTCCCCGCGACGAGCTCCGTTAGGGGCTGGATCACCGCGACCGACAGTTTCTTCGCCAGAGCGCTGGCTCTACCGGGCACGCCTTCGCTGGTCGCACTTCTCGGTTCCTTCGACGAGCTCTATGCTCGGGACCGGGTCACCTTTCCTATTCGTATGCATTGTCCGCCTCCTAGCACACGATCTACGCCCGAGGCACACCACCTTCGCTTCCCGAGCACGACGCTCGCCGAGAGCACAATCTCTATTTCCTGCAAGCTTTAGCCCGAGAGGTGGTTCCCTATCTTTCCTAGGCATCCAATGCTCGATGCAAGAAGACGAGTCCGCCTCGCGACTTGCTATGTTTATTCTCCTAAGATCTGATCTTACCGGATGCGGTGGTACGCTCTTCACTACTAAGAATCCAATCCTCCTTGATGACGCTCAACCTCAAGGATATGATTCACCTCACTTCTTCCGATTTCAGATCGAGGGTGGGTACTCGCTTCGGACAGATGTCGTTTCGCTCGACGCAACAGAGTTGCTCAAGATCGATCGGGTTTGTTCGGTCCCCAACAAGACTTGTTCGTTGAACCGTGAATCTGCTCGGCCGCTTGTTACACGCCTTTGTAGCGTAAAAAATACTCTTTCGTGACTTGGAGTCTCAAGAGGATGACCCCACTCTAGTGAGTCCTTCCACTTGAGTCTCGGGGCTAGCTGTCGGGATTAGATCATGGCCCATTGCCATGGCCCACTCCCGACGGCCCAATCTAAACGACTTTACCAGACCCAGCCCCGAAGGTTCTATCTCGCCCATATGCATCCTCGCCGAACAGCCTTCCTAGTCATGTGGTGCGAATGGCCAAGGAATCGTGTTTGAGTCCGTCTCGAACAGAGTTCTCGCACGGCCACGTGAAGACCGGACGGGTTTCCGGATTGACTAGGAGTCGGATTCCCAAGACTAGGAGTATGCCTTATCTACCTCGGGATATATTTGGCATGTCGAGTTCGTTACGATCTCGTTGTTAGCCCGGCCCGATATAATCCCTCGGTAGGTCGGTTTGCTCCGCACTATATAAACAGGGGCCCTTTGACGTTTAGGGGATCCCTGGCATTGAGTTTTACATCTTAGCATCTAGCTTAGAGCTTTGGCACGAGGCCCTTGCATATTGCTTCCTGTACACCCATAATCTCGCCGAGACTTGTTCGTCTCGTCGAGCCATCTCTTGTAATCATCTGTGATATATAAGAAAGGCGGACGTAGGGCTATTATCTCTCCCGAGAGGCCCGAACCAGATAAAACCCCGCGCTCTTGTTCGTTCGTCGTGGTTGTTGTTGCGGTCTCCTATCTCCTCCTTGAAGAACCTTGGTTGACTTGGGTCGTTATCCCAACCGTCGACACAAATATCTGGCTTGGATTGCTTAGAGGCTACGAAACCCCGACAGCTGTCGCTCCCCCAACTCTCTCGAACCTAGACAGGTAGCCTAACTCCGGAACGTGCACAGTGGGACCCTCCTGCCGCCAGAGACTACATGATCTCAGAGGCCTATACTCGCTACACTCACACAAAGAAATAGAAGAACTATAAAATAAGTGTCCTTAATCTTGTGAGGTAGTCGACGTAGCTAATCTCGGTCATCAATTACCAAAACCAATGACAAAGGGAGCCCAGATTATAATCTCCCCCTTTTTGGTAATTGATGACAACACCTGCAAATCCAACATGACAAGACACAAATACAATCTCTGGTGTAATGAGTTAGCTCAGAAACATTGCATGCCAACATAAGAATAGACATAAGCTCCCCCTAAATCAATGCATACTACTTGAGAATACTATCAGATCACAACATGAAGCAAAGCATCTCCATCTAATCTCCATCCTAGAAGCAAAGCATCTCCTAAGATATCACTTGTAACCCAAAATCAATTCTTCCCCCTATGCATCCCAAACATGACAATGCCCAATGTGTTTCCAAAGCATGGATTTGCAATTATTTCTCCCCCTTTGGCATCAATGACCATAAAATAGCAGAACATGGGATTAAAAGCAAATTAAGCGCTTTAGAAGTTATACTAGTGCAAGCACGCCCACAAGTCCACCACACTTAAAATCTAGCCATCTGAAAGTCACAATGTCACAAGATCAACTAGAGCACAATTTTTAGATGTGTAATTCAAGTTATTATGACCTAAAGCAAGTATAAGGTGAATAATAGCTAGAAGTATCAAGAGTTGCTTCAAACCGAAGGAGACACATGATGCACCATAGCACTAGAAGATGCAATCCAAACTACACATGCTATCACCAAGCCTATGTGAGACTAAAAACATTTTGGTTGAGCTCATTTTGAAATATTTCACATTTTGCACTTTGAATTTTCTCTAATTTGCCATGTCTCAACCATAGGCGACGCCACCCAAAGATGACACTCAAGATGAACGCCTCACCATCCAAAACTCCCCTAAGTTCATGTCTAGTGCCATGGCAAGCTATCTCATCGAGGAGGCATTGGTGAGACATGAATGACCAATTGTGGCCTTATTCATATTTTAGCACATTTTAAAGATTTTGGCTCAACATTTTCTCAAAATTGCTCAATTTAGCTTAAGTAAAGACATGTGTAAAATGGAAGAACACAATCTAGATTTAGAAGTACATGGTCAACCAAAGAGTTTAGAGCAATCAAATGAGACTAGAAGCTATATCCCTCCTAACACATGCTCATAGCTTCCAATTGCATGATATATTGAGTTAAGCACAAGTTGAACTAGTGACAAGGTAAACACATGCTATAACTATCAATTTCATGTGATGAACATATAGGCAATGAATAACATCCAGTATAGCAAGCAGAGCACCTAAATATTCAAACTGGCTTCAAAAGATTTGCAATGAATGATATAGCCACACAACCGACTCGTGCAATGTTTGACTTGTCTAAAATGTTCAATTCATTTCTCAATTTGCGTAATCGTGCTTCATCGAAAGTGGCTTGGTAAAGATGTCGGCAAGTTGGTCCTCCGTCCGCACGCGTGTTCAAGCACAATGCCGCCCTTTGCCACATGGTCCCAAAGGAAATGGTGACGGACATCAATGTGCTTGGTCCGTGAGTGTTGGACCGGATTGCACGCTATCTTCACCGCCTCATTGTCGTGATAGGAGAGGCACATGGTCAAGTTTAAGCCCAAAGTCAAACAAAGGATTGTGTCAAGTAAAGAAGTTAGCACAACAACTCCCCGCCGCTATATACTCGGGCCTCAAGCAGAGATAGCGCCACAGTAGTTCGCTTTTGATGCCCAAGACACAAGACACCTACCCAAAAGTTGACATGTCCCGAAGTGCTTTTGCGATCAATCTTGCACCCGCATAATCTGAAGTCCAATAGCCTAGGAGCTCAAACCGCAAGACCTTCGGGAACCAAAGGCCTATACTATGTGTGTCGGGATTAAATTACGGCCCATTGACATGGCCCACTCTCGACGGCCTAATCGAACAACCTCTACCAGGCCCAGCTCCCGAAGGTTCTATCCGCCCATGCAAGATCTTGCCGTAACAGCCTTCCTAGCCGGCATGGTGCGAACGCCAAGGAATCGTGTTTGAGTCCGGCTCGAACAAGAGTTTCGCGACGGCCACTTAGAAGACCCGGACGGGTTTCCGGATTGGATTAGGAGTCGTGATCCCCAAGATTAGAGCTTACCTTATCTACCGTAGGTTATATTTGGCATGTATTGAGTTCGTTATTTATCTCGTAGTTAGCCCGCCCGATATTCCCAGAGGTCGGTTTGTTTCAGATTATATAAACAGGCCCCTACGGGCGCTAGAGGGACCCTTAGCGTATAGATTTTTCAAGATACTACTCGCCGAGACCTGCTGATCTCGCCGAAGTTCCACCTTGTAATCCTCTTTGATATAAAGAAAGGTCGGACGAGGGCTATTATCTCCCGAGAGGCCCGAACTGTGATAAAAACCCTGCCTCTGCTCGCTGTTGTTTCGTGGTTGTTCGCGGTCTCCTATCTCTCTTTGAAGAACCTTGGTTGACTTGGGTCGATATCCCAACCGCCGATAGTCGGGCGCCGTCCGTGGGGACACGCAGATCGAGTATGTCGAACTCCGCCGATATACAGTAGATGCTTCCCGAGGGTTACGACTCGGCGACAGATGTCTCATCCTCGCCGCTCAGATCGATCTCGCTCGATCTCGAACACTTTCCGTATCCGAGGTAGAAGTCTCGCCATATGGCGGAGATAGCCTCAGATCGCACTCCGCCATCGACGATGACTACGGAATCGATGATCTCTACGATGGTTTAGATCTATCGGATTCCAAGGCTATGTCGGTAGACTCTACCCGTGGAGACACAATGATGACACCGCCTAGCGCATCTTCAAGATGGCCCCCGCAAAGATCAACATGGCCGGCGTAGGAACCTCCGAGGATCCCGCGACGGCCGTGGCGGCCGGGCGAGGCGATTAGACTCGCTTCGCTAAGATAAACACGAGGTCACCGCGGCAGCTTGTAGCAAGAAGTCATTCGTCGCAACCTCGACGATTCCATCAATCGACTGCGGCACGGTTCCGCTGATCGGGTAAGCGATCGCGTCGCGACCCACCTCGCGTTCCTCGCAAGTCTCCCGCAGGTTTCTCCGTCTCGATTAGTTCCTCAGCAGAATCGGACCGGTCAGCAGAACGCGGATGCCTCAGTGGTCCTGAAACCCTAGAGCAGTAGTCGGAACCACTCGCTGCCATGGCTTCGTGATTAGATCTACCAACCAGCCGACTCACCAGCGCATGGCGCGCTGTTAAGCGCCTAACCTAGAGCGACCGGTCAAGGCCTAAAGTCTCTAGGAGAAGTCAACAACTCCTCCAGTGCAGCAGCCAAACCAAGACGGAATGGTTCGGACAGCTCCGACGATCACAAGGACCTCGCCACCATCAAGGATCATCGCCCATGAAAGGCGCTACCGTGGTCGCCGTCCGCCGCCGAGTCCTCGTAGTCATCGCGACCACAGGGTAAGCGCGACGCTGATGATCACGGACGATCCCTCGTGAGGAACGATCGTCGCGACCACGAGGAAGGAGCGTGGTGGATTGTCCCGAGAGAGTTTCTCCAGCCGAATCATCCTGCTCAGCAGGAGTTCCTCCGCAAGAATGTGGCCAACGCCTCTCAAGACTAGGTTCCGCCGGAAGGTGGCGGTCATATGCTTTGGCTGCAGGCTTTCTCCGACGAGCCGGGCTGTCCGGTGGCCCTCAAAGTTCAAGCCCGGTCACATGGAGAGGTACAATGGGACTCGTAACCCTGAGGAATTTTTCCATCTACGCTACGGCCATCATGGCGCCGGGGTGACGAGCTTGTTATGGCTAACTACCTCCCGATCGCCCTTGAGGGCGCCGCCGACGTGGTCGTTCAATTAGCGTGAGGGTTCCATCACCATGGAACCAGCTTTGTGACGCCTCGATCGCTAATTTCCGGAGCTGTTACGCAAGGCTCGGGCAAGGAGGATGATCGCACTTGATGATCTGTATGAACGGGAGACCCTCCGCAACTTCGCGTGAAGCGTTTCATTAAGATCCGCAACACGATCCCGAACATCTCGGATGAATCTGTTGTCCGCGCCTTCAAAAACGGAGTCCGCGACGAGCTGCTCACCCGGATCTCGAGATCAATGAGACTCGGACCGCTAACGACCTATTCAAGGCGGCCGATCATATGCCAACGCGCAGAGCGCGTCAAGACAAAAAAGTTTCGACAAAGGCGAAGCCGCCGCCCACTGGTGTGGATGAGAAGAAGAAGAGAGAAAGAACCCCGGTGACAAGAAGTCCCGAAGAAGAAGAATAAAGGTGATGCTAATAATACCGTCGCAGGTATGGATCGCAAGACCTCCTCCCAAGGATGGGCGTAAGAAGCCCAACAATAACTACAAGGGCAAAAGCTCGCTTTCAGGAGGCGGACAAGGCAAGAAAGGTCCGCGACCGATTTTGCAAGTTCCACCAAAGACTACGGGCACGACATACGCCATTGCAGAACTTGGGCGCAAAGCTCAAGATTTCTACAACGGCAAGGGCCCAATGCCCACCCCGCCGAACAAGGTGATGCCGTAAGGCTGCGCCAAACCGACGATGGTGATCGGAAGATGATGATGAGTATCAAGAACCCAGGAACCATATCGCCGCCATCTTCGGGCGGCTCGGCTTATATTTCCTCGACGCAGCCTCAAGGAAGCTGCCGAGGTCCTAACGCTGAAAAGGCAAAACCTCGCCTCAATCGGATGAAGTGGACCGAGGTCCCCATCTCCTTCTCTCGGGAGGATTGCCCCATCGATGACCAAGCCTCAATGCTGCCCTCCGTGGTCGCCCGACCATCGCTGAACGCGAGAATTGGCCGTACTCAGAGACGGCGGAGCGCTTTGGACTTGCTTTCGCTAAGGTCTTGGATGAGATGCGATTCCTCGCTCTAAGTCAAGGAAGTCGCAATGCCCTTCTACGGATTGTTCCGGAGAAGTCGCTGTCTTTGGCGGGGTTGTCCCCGCCGTTACCTTCGCAACCCGAGCAACTTCCGACAGTAGTTGATCACTTTCGATGTGGTCGATTTCCCATCCGCTGCATAACGCGATCTTGGGCAGGTCATCATCTCGGTAAGTTTGTGGTCAGGTCCCACCACGCTTACCATTGCGTGAAGATACCGGGTCCCAACGATGTGATCACGGTCAAGGGCAACTACAAAGTCTGCTCTCGATTGCGACGAGCAGTCCCTCGCTCGTCGCATCAGCTTGCCCGCTGTCTCAAGTTCCGCAGACCAAGTTCAAGACGCCTTAGGGTCTCCTTCACCGGGGGGAGAAACCAAGGAAGTTCCATTGTCCCTTGATGGTACTTCCAAGACAAGCTCACTTGGGGCCAATTTGACCCCAAATAGGAAAGCGAGCTCATTGCCTTCCTCCGAGCTAATGCAGATGTGTTTGCACAGGAGCCATCCGACATGCCCGAGTCCCAAGGAGGTCATCGAGCACAAACCGTCTGTCCGGCCGGATAAAAGCCTGTTTCGCCGAAGCTTCGCCGCTTCAATTCAAACAGGATCATCAAAGATCGCCTTGGCAACCGCCACGCCTGGTTCATCCGCGAGGTTGATCACACCGAGTGGTTAGCCAACCCTCATTACAAAGAAGAAAGGCGTAAGTGGAGGATGTGTGTCGATCACACGATCTCAACGCCGCTTGTCCTAAGGACAACTTCCGCCGTCAGATTGACCAACCGTCGATGCGACCGCGATGCCCAACCTTCGAGTTTTTGATGCTTACTCCGAGTATCACCAAATAAGCATCTCCGATGATGAAGAGAAGATCGCCTTCATCACCCCTTCGCACTTTCGCTATAATGACCATGTCTTTCGGTCTCAAGCAATGTCGGTGCCACGCTCCAGCCGCTTAATGGAGATTTACATAGTTGTAAAGAGCAAGTTTGCTCCAGATCATGTAAAAGACCGCCGAGACCTTTCGTGAATCTCACCATGCATCGAATAAAATTAAATCCAGAGAAGTGTACCTTTGGTGTTCGATCCGAATGTTGCTCGTTATGTTATTGCTTCGCAAGGTATTTCGCCAACCCTAAAAAATCGAGGCCATTGAAAATATGCAGTGCTCCAACTACCGTAAAGGAAGTGCTGAGCCTCACTAGGCGGATGGTCGCTCTAAGGTGTTTATTTCCGCCAAGGCTAACGCGGGCTCTCCTTCTTAAGGCCTCCGCAAGCACAATGGTTTCGAGTGGACGAAGAAGTCGATAGATCCTTCCTGTGATCCGGTTATACCCGGCCCAATCCTCCGCCTTGACTACCCCTCTGGCAAGGCGAAAAATTTTGTCAGTACCTAGGTTGCACGCCACAAGCGATGAGCGCCGGTCTTGACGGTCGAAAGGAAAGGCATACAACACCAATCTATTACGTGAGCGAGGTACTTCACGGATCAAAGGAGCGTTACTCCAGCTGGTCTGTGGTTACTTGTCGACGGTTGGGATATCGACCCAAGTCAACCAAGGTTCTTCAAAGAGGAGATAGGAGACACTCAACAACCACTTAACAAAGAACTAACAGAGATGGTGGGTTTTATCCCTGTTCAGCCTCTCGGGGAGATAATAGCCCCACGCCCACCCTTTTCTTATATCAAAGAGAATTACAGTGGAACTCAAGCAGATCAGCAGGTCTCGATTTAGTAGTATGCTAAAATCTATCTGCTAAGGTCTAAGCTAGATGCTAGGATGTAAACTCAATGCTGTGGAATCCTCTAAACGCCGTAGGGCCCTGTTTATATAGTGCGGAGCAAACCGACCACCGAGGAATATCGGGTCTGCTAACTACGAGATCGTGAATTAACTCAAGATATGCCCAATATAACCCACGCAGATAAGGTAATCTCCTAATCTTGGGGATCACGATCCTAATCCAATCCGGAAACCACGTCCGGTCTTCTCGTAGCTGCAGCGTAACTCTGTTCGAGTCGGACTCTGCTAGAAGTTTTGTTATTATGCATCTCGCCACCAGAAGTCGTTCGGCAAGATGCATATAGGGCCGATAGAACCTTTCAGTGAGCTGGGCCCGTAGGTCGCTCGATTGGGCCGTCAGAGTGGGTCATGGCAATGGGCCGTAATCTAATCCCTCGATAGCCTAGCCCCCGAGACTCAAGTGGAAGGACTCACTAGAGCGGGTCATCCTCTTGAGACT
This sequence comes from Raddia guianensis, assembly GCA_036346415.1. Taxonomy (NCBI): domain Eukaryota; kingdom Viridiplantae; phylum Streptophyta; class Magnoliopsida; order Poales; family Poaceae; genus Raddia; species Raddia guianensis. Next base: position 22,996,812 of record CM070543.1, on the reverse strand, counting down.
CCAAGTCACGAAGAGGGTATAGTTCCCGCTACAAAGACATGTAACAAGCGATCGAACAGGTTACTTGCTCAATCAACAAGACTTGTTCGAGACCAACAAACCCTTATCAAGGCGAAGTAACCCGCTAAGGCCAAACAGGAACGACATCCGTCCGAAAGCAGAGCACTCAGCCTTTTGTGCAAACATCGAAAAATAGCCGCTAATGCATCCAACGGTAACTCCTCGTTGCCGCACGGTGAAAACAAAGCATCGCTTTACCTATGCTGCCAGTAAAAACTAGCCGCTCGGGACAAAACCGCTAAGAGCTGCTTATACGGGACCATATAGTACCTGCCGCCTGCTGCCAGCCACTTGCTCTCGCTTTTCCTCTCTAAGCCCTAGCTCCAACCGCCACAAGATCAAGTACCCAAACCCATCATCGACTTCGCTTCGTCTAGCCCGGGAATCGCTATGGCCAAATTCACGTGCACTAGCTTGACCGAGGAGGACCTTAGGATCCGGGAGGAGGAGGGCCACATCGACACCCAGAGTCGGAGGTCGCCTGAGAGAGAGGATACTCCCGAGCCGCCGAGGGAGAGTTCAGGCCAACAGCTTTGCACTGCTCGCTGAGGTCTCGAGAGCGACTTCGCCGAGGCCTTCTTGAACATCAGCAGATTGAGGTGGCGAACCTCAATCCGAATCTCCATCCTCCGGATGGCTGCCTCGCACACTTGTGCGAGGGCTATCCGCATCGATCCACCGGTGGGGCTGCCTCCACTATTACACAAGCGACGAGGAGCAGCTCCGCCGCTTCGGGCGCACTGGGTGCTACTACCCAAGCTCCGGCCACCGCCGACGACGCCAGATCTCGCCCCACCCCCGCCGACTCCAATGGGCGCTGTGGGTGAGGTGGTTCTACAAAGAAGTTGAGCGGGCGACAAGAACTCTGTTTTCACCGGAAGGCGCCCAAGAAGGAATTTCTAATGCCTCGGCCGGAGATGTCCGCCGAGGATTGGTATTTGACAAGGAAGATCGCTTCCTCGTGGAGCCTCGCGCTCAAGCGGTGGAGATCATTCGACTTCATAGCATAATCAGGTCCGTCCACACGGAGGAGGTCCTATCCCTTCTACAAGATAGAGGGATGGGAAGACATCACAAGGAGAGCACGGTAAGTGCCTTTAAGACTCAACCTTTTCATTGATCATTTCCTCCTAACAGGAATTAACGACTCCATCTATCCGGACAGAGAAGCCAACCGACGCACGGGTGACCGGAAGCGGGTCGACGCCATGTCAAGGCGGCGAAGAAGGACGGGAGGTCACCGGCGAGGTGATGCGACACTGCCCGCCAAGAACGCAGTTGTCCGCATGCAGACGAGGTAAATTACTTACTCACCAGGTTGCTAGACTTGCAATGTTGTTTAAATGTTAACGCCCGCTTTCAAACGCTGCAGAGGACCAATCGATCCTTGAGGGATCGCTGAGGAACTCTCCGGTCCGAGAAGGAGAAGGTGAAGAAGGGCAAGGCCAAAGCGCCACAAAGCCTAAGGTGGCGGCCGAGCCTTACGCTGAGCTCGCCATGACACGGCCGCCGCCAAACCGCCGAAGAGACCAATCATGGGCGACGGAACGCACTGAAAGGCACTAAGCGGGCGCGCGGCTGTACACCAAATGGAAGAAACTAAGTCCTCCCTCCTCGCCGAAAGCAGAGCGATTTAAGAGGTAAGACCATGGCCCTCGCTCGGCGTTAAGCACGCAAGCTCACCCCGGCCGCATGGATCGCCGCAATGTGTCGCGGAGCAGCAGGAGGCTCGAAGAAGAAGTCGCAAGAAGGAAAACTTCTTATACAAGCTGAGAGGAGCGCCACTCACCAGGAGCTGAGTTTGCCGCCACTTAACACCTAAGGGCCAAGGCGGAGAAGCCGCCAAGGAGCCCCCGAGGAAGAGGCGGAAGGTTCCGCAAAGAAGATCAGGACCAAGCCTTCCACTTGTATGTAGAAACCGATCTTTAGATCTTTCCAACCTTCCGATCAGTAGACTTAACGATCATCTCTTTTTCATCACCGCCCAAGAAGAGACCGCCACTGCATTTACGCCGAGGAGGCGCCGAAGCTGGTCATCGCCGCTACGAGCATCCGCACGCTGCCACGGGCAAAGGAGGCCGGGCGAGCCTCAAGGACAAGCCGGGCGGCGGAGCTCGCCGCCGCTGGCTCCGCCGAAAGATCGACGCGCCAAAGACGCTGTGGAGCGGCTGGAGGCAAGTAGCGGGCGGGCGGCGCCACGACTGGGGCCAAGGCGATGGCTCGAAATCGCCAGCATGGGACCGAAAGTACTGGTCCTCGCTCGCACTTCGTCATAGGGCGTCACCACCGAGGCAACGGATTCTCCCATGAGTGGTGAAATCTCCGCCGCCAGGCAAGAAGAAGAGTTTCGAGCAGGTCGAGCAAGTCGCCCCGCCGTGGAAACAACGGCGCCACCGAGCGTGAGCGGGAGCCGCCTTCGCTCAAGACGCTCGGCGAAGAGGAAAAGGAAGAGGAAGAGCGCGGAGACGAAAGTGCTTCGCCTGGCCGCCCCGCAGAATCGAGAAGATGCGCCCGCAAGAAGAAGGATGCAATAAGGCGGCGACGGCAAGAGTCAAGGCCTACCATCCCACACACGAGCGGGCTTCGTGACGATGGCTCGAGGACCGCCTTCGCTGGATTGAAGCATCGGCTTGGCGAGGTAAACCCAAGACCAAACCTTGCTCACTTTGAATGCGTTATCGCAGTGTTCTCAATAGATCTTCTCCTCGTGTCTTTAGGGATACCATGGCGAACTCGAGGATGGGGTCACCATCGAACGGGTCAACAGATCAAGGCTCTCCGGAGCATCTCCAGCACGGGGATCTCTGGCAGAAGGCTGCTACCGCCCAAACCGAGCTTATCAAGGCGTAAAGCGAAGAAGCTCAAGGCTGTTGACCAAGGAGAGACATTCTCCGAGGCTCTTCTAAAGGAAGCCGAGGAGCTGCTACAAGCCGTGGAAGGCGAGCACTGCGGAGGAGAAGCCGGGCCGCACGGGTGGCTCAAGAGCAGTTTTGTCGACGCTGGCCCCATCGTGGAACCAAATCATGAGGAAGCCAAGAAGCTCAAAGCCCAGCCGCTAAGGAGGAGCGACATCCGCTGGACTCTGTGCTAAGATCTCAACCCCGTGGCTTCTACAGAGGAGATTGAGGAGATATGCTGGATGGCGTGGAGGGCGATCACCGCAGGAGAAGAAGGTCAAAGCGGACGAGCAAGCTCAAGACTGCCGAAAGGCAATGAGTTAGCTGCAGCGAGGCTCGACCGACCACCAAGGGCCAAGACCAAGAAGTCGAGGCTCTCCGCAGGCAAGGCGACGGAGCAGCCAGAGCAGCAAGGAGGAAGCCGATCGCCTCCGAGCCGAGGCTGCAGAGGGTTCAAAGCCCAAGGGAAGTCTCGCGCTTTAAGGAATTGATCGAGAGCTCAAGGAGCAACTCGCTTCTAGGTAGCCGCTAGTCATGTAACTCCGAGATGGACTTTTGTACCGCAAATTTTGTTAATAAAGACTTATCCTTTCCCCGCAAAGAGAGAGCAGCAAAGAGGACAAGAACTTAATGTAGAACTAAGAGAAAAGCGAACAGCCAGAAGTTTAAGAAACCAGAGAGCGCTTAGCCTAACTCCTACCTTCTGCAGTATCTCGCCGAAACCCGAAGTTTATGCTAACCCGATCAGGTGCACAAGAGAAAGAGCTACACCTTAGCTCCCTCAGACGGACGATGCTCGAGAACCTAAGCTTATAACTCGAGCACGGCAGAGAGAAAGAGCTACACCCGCACCTTGCTCGATTCGCTCTGTAGTCTCGCCTGACGTAAGTTAGGCGCCCGAGAGTAACCGAACAAGGAAAGTGCCTCTCCGCCATGAGGGCTTACGAGCAGCAAGTTTTACTAAGTGATCGCGCCAAGCAAGAAGTGCCTCGCGCATGAGGCTTACGAGAGCGCACTCTAGCCGCAAGGTGGAAAGGTCGTGTTACGAACCCCGAGTTTAGAAACTTGTCGTAAACCGGATATGGTAGGGAACAATCCTTAAATTATGGAGCCAAGAGTTCGCAAGGCCGGATGTACCATCAAGTGTTACTGTAAGAAAGTAGTCCGAGAAGACAAGTAGTGAAAAGGGCACAGAGGTCATGAGGATTCACCGAGAATTGATTGAACTTACATGGTGCCCGAGAGACTTGGACTTAACCAAGGCGCTGAAGTTTACAAAGCGCAGCTAAGCAACACGTAAAAGACCTACACAAAGAACTTACGGCCGGTCGATGTTCCAAGTGTTGGTCAGCCTCTTCCGGCCCCTCCATAGCCAAAGTAATGTTCCCCCAAGCGAAAGCAGAAGAAACGACCGTGAACGGGCCTCCTAACGAGGAGTTAACTTGTTGGCATTGGACAAGTTCGACACGGCGCAGTAACGCAGGTCGCCTCGCCTTCAAAGCCCTAGGTCGAACTGACTCTGGCACACGGTTTGCCAAGATCTTGGCCGGTAATGCGCCATTCGACTTGTGCCCGGTCGCTGCAGCTTCGAGGAGATCGAGATCGAGGAGGCGCTTGCTCTTCGTCAACTGTTGACCGACTCGCAGGCGAGGCTAACCGAGTATGATTTCAAGGGCATGATGGCTTCGCACCATAGACCAATTGGAAAGGAGTTTCTGGCCGCTCGGCCGGTCAGAAAGCGAATTGCCCAGAGGACTAAAGGAACTTCACAACCTGTGCCTTGTTAGATGCTCGCCGAGAGCAAAGAATACCATTGCCGCTTATCACCTCGACTATCTGTCCGCATTGCCGCCGATCAAGCCCATTGCTCGTGGATGTGCCATGAGGCGAAAACAGACCCCTTGGTGCCCAAATTGCTCGCAGATTCCCGAATAGCTCGCTCTGAATCGGGTACCGCTATCCGTGATCGCTTTATGGGGATCCCAAAGCTGCCGGACCACGCCGCTTTTGAAAAAGCGTAATGTACTGCTTTGGCGTGAAGAGATACACATGTGCTCTGCCTCAATCCACTTTGTAAAAGTGTCTATGGCGCATGAAAGCAGGTGTGTATAGCCCTTGTACCCTTAGGAATGGGCCGAGCAGATCCTGCACTCCCATGTGAAAAGGCCAAGATGGGGGATTGTTTGGAGCTCTGGGCGGGCTTGTGTGCCTTCCCAAGTGAAATTGGCGATCCTTGCACTTAGTCATGATATCCCGGCATCTTTGTAACGCAGCGGGGCCAATAATAGCCCATGCGAACGCTTTGCGACCTGTAGTTCTCAAGGAGGCGGTTGCCACAGCACCTCATGTATGTCCCTAAGAAGGAACACACCTCTCGCAAGTAGATGCACTTGGAGAGAACTCCCTGCAGCACCTTGATTGTAAAGGATGCCGCCCACAAGCTTTAGGCGGAGCAGACGCCTTGTAAGCCGGGAACGCCGGCTTCGCTGCCAAGCAGTGGTCCCATCCGCAAGGTAACGGACAAATGGCTTGCTCAGTCCAACAAGCAGCTCGCTGATAACGGAGACAAGACCACCGCCCTCGCTGTCCTCGGCCTCGGAGACGTGATTGAGGGCTTGTGAAGGTGCTCGACGAGCACTACGCCGGAGCAGATTCTCGGAGGATCCATACTTGATAGCGGTCGGCCGTGAAGTTGTCCTTCCGGCACGAAGAGCACTTCGAGAAATCGAAAATGCCGCCCAACTTCCTCACTTCAACCAGTATCGCGCCATTGAGTTATCGCAAAGACCGATACTCCTTTGTTAACTCGATTGATGACCAATGTGAATCTCCTTCACAACAAACTGCTGATCACCAAGCGACTTGCACGCCTTAGTCCCATGAGGAGGGCCTCTCGATCAGAAGCGTTGTTAGTCGATCGCCAAAGTGTAGTTGGATAGAATATCGAGTTGCTCTCCTGAGGGGATGAGAACAAACCAGCCTCGAGTTTCCAAAGGCGCGAGCCATCGAAAAACATGGTCCAAGAGGGTTCATCAAAGTTGCTCGAGCTTCTCGATTTGAGCGGCAAGTCCATTCAATGACAAAGTCATTTAGGACTGTGACTTAATAGCAGTCGGCAAGAATAATGATCAAACTCGCTAGTTCCATTGCCCACTTAGCTATATACGTCCGCTAGATTCCTTGTTCCAGAGGGATTTCTCCCAGGGAACGTGGTCGACCAGTATTTGATGCGCTCGAAGTAGTGGCGTAAGCTCGAGGACATGAGCAAGGCATAGAGTAGCTTCGACCTCGTGGTAACGCCCTTGATCCGCAGGAAGTACCTCGCCACGTAATAGATTGGTCGCAGATGCCTTCCTTTCGACCGCCAAGACAGACTCACCGCTTGTGGCGCGGTAACCCAGGTACAAAGCAGAGCTGCTCGCCATGCCGCTGGGTAGTCAAGACGGAGGATTGGACAGATCGCCTGCATCCCGGAAGGATCTATCGGCTTCTTCCGGCCCACTCGAAACCATTGTGCTTGGCGCAGGCCTTAAAGAAGGGCAGCTCTGCTCACTTTGACGGAAATAAATCGCTTAGAGCAGCCATCCGCCTGTGAGACTCGACTTCCTTTACGGTAGTTGAGCTCGTGATATTTTCAATGGCCTCGATTTTTTCGTGGTTGGCGTAAATACCTTGCGTAACCAATAACATAATCGAGCAACATTCCGTGATCGAACACCAAAGGTACACTTCTCTCGATTTAATTTTATTCGATTCCCGTGAGATTACGAAAGGTCTCGCCAGTGTCTTTACATGATCTCGGAGCAAACTTGTTTTACAACTATGTCGTCGACATAGACCTCCGTGTTTTTTCCTCTCACATTGCTCGGGAAGGTCTCTTCCATTAAGCTACTGAACGTGGCACCGCTATGCAGACCGAAAGACATGGTCGAGATAGCGTAAAGTGCCGAAAGGTGATGAAGGCGCCTTCTTCATCTCTGGGAGATGCTTATTTGGCGGTAACCGAGTAAGCATCTAAAAACTCGGGAGTCAAGGTCTGCAATGATCGACCACCGTCAATACGAGCGGAAATTGTCCTTAGGACAAGCTGCTCGTGATCTCGTGTGATCGACACACATCCTCCACTTGCCGCTTTTCTTCTTTACAATGACATGGTTGGCTAACCACTCGGTGTGATCAACTCGCGGATGAACCCAAAGAATGGCGCTTGCTGCTGTCGATCTTTGATGATCCCCTCGCTTGAATTCAAAAGCGACGGCTTCCGCGTATCAGCTTTTTGTCCCCGGACAGCCTAATTTGTGCTCGATGATCTTCCTTGGGACTCCGGCATGTCGATGGCTCCTGTGCAAACACATCTCGCATTAGCTCGAGGAAGGCAATGAGCTTGCTTCTATTTGGGGTCCAAATTGGCCCCTAAGTGAACTGTCTGGAAGTATCATCAAGGGACAAATAAACTTCCTTGGTTTCTCCCCGGTCAAGGGAGACCTTAGGGCGTGCAGTATTGGTCCATGAACTTCAGATCACATGGCGGAAGTTGGTCGATCAGTATGTAGGATCGACCGTCGCAATCCGCAGCAGCTTTAGTTGCCCTTGACCGTGATCACACCGTTAGGACCCAGATCTTCACGCAATGGTAAGCTGCAGGGACACGGCCATAAACTTACCTGAGAGATGGCTCCGCCCAAGATTGCGCTATAGACGCCGATTTTAAAGTCGACCATGTCGAAGTGATCAACTCGTCTCGAAGTTGCTTTGGTTGCCAAGGTGACAGTAGGACAACCTCGCCTCTAACGGGCTTGATATTTTCTCCCTAACAATTCAGAGAAGGGCAATGCGATTTCCTTCACCTTGGAACGAGGAATTTGCATCTCGCCCAAGACTTTAGCGTAAAGCAAGTCCAAAGCGCCCCACCGGCTACTAAGACACGGCGCAACTTCGCTGGTCGATGGTCGGGCGACCACCAAAGCTGGGAGCCGCCGAGGCTTGGTCATCCCAAGCGGGGCAATCTTCCCCGAGAGAAGGAGATGGGGACCTCAGTCCACTTCATCGATTCAGCCTTGAGGTTTTGCCTTTTCGACGCTAGGACCTCCCAGCGCTTTTCCTTGAGGCTGCGCCGAGAGGTGTAAGTCGAGGAGCCAAAAATGACGCGATATGGTTCACGGACTTTGATATTCATCATCATCTTCCCGATCACCATCGCCGGTTTGGCGCTGGCCTCACCGCATCACCTTGTTCGGCAGGTGGGCATTGGGGCCTTGCCGCTTGTAGAAATCTTCGAGCTTTGCAGCCCAAGTTCCACTAAAGGGCGATATCGCGTCTGTAGTGTCAGTGGAACTTGCAAAATCGGTCGCCGGACCTTTCTTGCCTTGTCCGCCCCCCGAAAGGTGCTTTTTGCCCTTGTAATTATTGTTGGGATTCTTCGCCCATCTCTGGGAGGAGGTGCGCGATCCATACCGCGACGGTATTGTTCGTGATCACCTTTGTTCTTCTTCTTCCGGACTTCTTGTCACCGTGAACATTGTCACGCTTCTTCTTCTCATCCACACCAGTGGGCGGCAATTTCGCCTTGTCGAACGCTTTTTGTATCGAACGCGCCCGCCAAGGCTACAGCATAGCTGGTCACCGCTTTGAACAGGTCGCTGGCGGTCCAGTCTCATTGATCTCGAGATCTCGGGTGATACAGCCGTCATGACTCCGCTTTTGAAGGCGCGGACAATGATTCATCCGAGATGTTCGGGATCGCAGCTGCGGATCTTAATAAAACGCTTCACGGTTGCGGAGGGTCTCCTCGCTCATCTCTGGATCATCCGTGCAGATCATCCTCCTGCCCTGACGCACGAATGCCTCCGAAATTAGCGATCGAAGCGCCACAAAGTCGGGTTCCATGAGCCGATGGAACCCTCTCGCCGATTGAATGTACCACGTCCGAGCAAAGACCCTCAAGGACAATGGAGGTAATTAGCTATAACGAAGCTCATCACCCCCGCCGCCATGATGGCAGTAGAGCGATGGAAAGGAATTCTCCGGGTTCCGAGTCCCGCTGTACCTCTCCATGTGACCGGCTTGAATTTTGAGGGCCACCGACAGCCCGAAGCTCGCCGGAGAAAGCCCCGCAGCCTCAGAAAGCATATGACCAGCCACCTTTCCAAGCAGTAACCTAGTCTTGAGAAGACGTTATCCTGCGGCGCCGGAGGAACTCCTCGCTGAACGGGATGACTTCGCCCGAGAAACTCTTCCGGACAATCCACCACGCCTTCCTCGTGGTGGCGACGACGCCACCTCATCACGAGGGACCGTCTGCGGATCATCGCAGGCGCGCTTGCCCCGTGGTCGCGATGACTACGAGGACTTGGCGAAGCGACGGTGACCACGGGTAGCCTCGCCATGGACAAGTGATCCTTCAAGGTGACGGGGTCACGCGACGATCGTAGCCGTCCGAATCATTTCGGGCAGCTTTATCGCTACCGCTACCGAGGAGTTGTTGACTTCTCCCAGAGACTTTAGACCTTCGGCCGCTTCAGGTTAGTTGTACAGCATTGCTCACGCGGGCGAGATCAGCTTGATTGTGGATCTATGACCGTTATAGCTTCGAGCCGCTCTTTACTTTGATCTATGGGTCCCGGATCCTCAACCATCCGTGGTTCTCGCCTGATCGAGTCCGGGTCACGCGGGAATTGACCCGGTCAGGAAGCCTCGCCGGATACTTAGCGCAAGCACGCGAGGTGGGTCGCGACGCTTGCCGCCGCTACACCCCTGGTCGCTAAACCGCTAAGGTCTCGATTGATGGAATCGCCGAGGCCGTGGCGACATGACATCTTTGTTTCGCGAGCGAACAAGGCAACTCGCCTTGATGCCGAAAGTGTAGTTAACCGCCTCGACTCGCCAGCCGCCACAGTACCGCGGCAGGATCCTCGAGGTTCCTACATCGCTATGTTAATGCCGCGGGGCTATGGCGAAGGTGACTAGACGGTGTCATCGCTTGTTCTACAGTGTGGAATCTACCGACATAGCCTTGGAATCTGGCCAAATCTAAACCGTCAGAAGATCATCAGCCTGTGAGTCGCCGCCGATGACGAGGGCGATCCAGGCTATTCTCGCCATGTAAGCGAGACATCGCTCGATGCGGAGTGTTCGAGATCGAATGATCGATTCGAATCGGATGTGGATGAGACATCCCGCCCTTCCCGAGTCGAGCCCTCGTGAAGTATCTCTCAGATCCTGATGGAGTTCGACATGCTCGACCGCTGTCCCCACGCGACGGCGCCAACCGTCGACGGTTGGGATATCAATTCCAAGTCAACCAAGGTTCTTCAAAGAGAGATAGGAGACACGCCGAACAACCACGTAACAAAGAACCAATGTCAGAGATGTGGGTTTTATCCCTTGTTCAGCCTCTCGGGGAGATAATAGCCGCACGTCCAAATTTTTCTTATATCAAAGAGAATTACAAGGTGGAACTCGCGAGATCAGCAGGTCTTGACGAGTAGTATGCGTAAAATCTGATCACAAGGTCTAAGCTAGATGCTAGGATGTAAAACTCAATGCCGTGGAATCTCTAAACGCCGTAGGGTCCCTTGGCAGTAGCTGAGCAAACCGACCTACCGAGGAATATCGGGTCGGCTAATCTACTTAGATCGTGAATCTAACTCAAGACATGCCCAATATAACCTACTACAGATAAGGTAATCTCTAATCTTGGGGATCACGACCTAATCCAATCCGGGAAACCACGTCCTGTCCTTCGTAGTCAGGTGTAACTCGCTCGAGTCGGACTCAAACAGAAGACATTATTATGCATCTCGCCAGCCAGAAGCTGTTCGGCAAGATGGCATATGGGCCGATAGAACCTTTTCAGTGAGCTGGGCCCGGTAGGTCGCTCTGATTGGGCCGGCCGTGGAGTGGGTCATGGCAATGGGCCGTAATCTAAACCCTCGACACTACTTCTTCGCCATTACTTCCAGAAGATCAACATCGGGTTCCCACCAATGCTCCTCGGGAGAAACTTACTTGAACAAGGAATCTAGCTGACGATAGCTAAGCGGCAATGGAACTAGCAGTAGTTTGATCTCGTTATTTGCCGCCCGAACCGCTATTATTAAGTCACGTGTCCTAGCTGACTTTTGTCGCTAATGGACTTGCCCTCACCAAATCCCGTGAAGCTCCCCGAGCAACCTGAT